>JAGPOW010000229.1:28974328-29016353 GCA_030014935.1 Caiman crocodilus
TTTTTTTTCTCTGTATAAAACAAATGTGACTGAATACAGTATTTAATTTGGCATTATTTATGTGTCTTTTTTGAAGAGTCCCATTTCAATCAGTTGCTTAAAAGGTCATGTTTAATGTCACATCTGCACTCTCCCAGAAAGATTTATTTTTGTTCTGGAGTTGGTAATGTTAAACAAATATCCTAGGTTCTGGCTATTATCTTCAATTCATTTTTTGTTTAAACATTACATACAGACATATTAAGATATTCAAATGCTGTTTGACAGACCTTACTATTTAAGGATCCCATCCCGTCTGCTTTTACTGAGAAGGCTCCTATTGAGAATATGTAAACCATACATTTGACCACACTGATATGTCTATATTATCATATTCGTAGAATCAGAGATGGTGAGGCTAGGATGAGATTTTTAGGGAGCTGGGGACCCACGGCAGAATTGATTATGTCTCCCTTTGTGCACCTTAATGAATGTTTTATAGGGTATTTGGGGTGCTTACCTATGCACTATAGGTGCATACACACATGAAACTCAACACAGACAGTAGACTTTACATGTATGTGGGTACAAGAGAGTGTAAATCAGGTATGTGTCCTTCTGTGTTTTAGCCTTCATATCCTTTGGTTCAAACATTTACCCAGGAAGTAGAAGGTTTGAGTTCTAGACCTGCCTTGCTCGAGAAAGAGGTTGAACCTGTATTTCTTTTACTTCCTTGCACAGTGCTCTATCCCCCCACACCACAGTTATGGCATTTTCTAGTCCCCTCTCTAGCACTGGTTTTGAATTGGAGCCACTGCCCCTTGCATTTAATAGTTAATGCAAAGAAATTAGTGTATTCAGGATGTTTCTGCCTTATTAGGGACAAGGGTTCAGGTTTCTCCTAGAGATTGCTCCCCTCTCAGCCAAGGCAGTCACCTCCCTCCTCTATCTTCTTCTTTGCTTTCTGGCCTTACGTATCTCCACTCTTGCCTTCCCAAAAAGACAGCTTGCAAAGAACATTATTCCAACTACTCAGTTGGTCTAAGAAAAGGTATCACATCTACCCAAAGAACCTTGCCTAGCTATGTTCTTAGACCAGCACAGCTACACCCCAAAACCCAGCAGCTTCAAAAGAAGCACTGGAGAGTGGGCTCTTAATACTTACTTTACAGTGTGGTGGTTATATTGCTGTGCTAGAAAGTCAGAGACTGTGGGACGGGGCTTAAACCACCTCTGGGTGATAGGAAGCCTAGGGCCTAGGTCTTCAGCTTCCTGCAAGAGTGTCTTAACTATTCAGCTGCTGGGCCTAGAACATGAGAGGCTTCTGCTCCAACATTCAATACTTGGTAATCATAGATTTCTGGCTGGCTACCTTTTTCATGACTTAGCTACAGGTGTGCATCTAAATGAGCATGTAGCTATGTAACGCTTGGCCAGTTTGTAGTCTATTACACATGTCCAGTCTACTCCCTCCCTCCCTCCTCCCCCTCTTCTAATTCCAGGGGTAATAGAACTGAAACCTATGCATAAGTGTCCAAATAGAATTGAAACCTGTGTATAGCAGTTACACAGCTAGAAAAGTGCCATTTAGACATGCAGTGGGGAAAAAGAATTCTTTCCCAAGTCCTTATTGGCTTTCATTGAGAGTTGGGTGGCAAACCTTTTAGACCCCTGTTAAAACTTTCACTGTAGGTGACCCAAGAGACCATTTATTCGGTCCTCCTTGAGGTAGTGCAAGGTTCTTTTCTATCTTATGATTGCACTTTTAAATATCCACTGTGGTGAAGAAGACACTACTTCTCTTTTAAGACCATTCTATTAGTAATAAAGAAAAGTCAACTGCTTGGGTTTTCAGTTTAATTCACATAAAACTGGAGCAGTGAGTTGAATATATCCACAATCTTTGGCCAGTCAAAATAAATCTTTTTTGTAATATTTTGATGATTCCCTTTCTGATTCTAGCTGAAACCAAAAATACTGTAGTTGCTGTCTAAGAGACACCAGGGAAATGGGTTAAAAAAGAAACAAAATGTTTAAGGACAGGAAGTATGGATAGTGAAAAAAGAGAAATCAAAGCAGGGCACAGACTGTGTATCTAATTGCACTGAACTTCCACTGAGTCAACATCTAATTAAGTGATTAACAATGTAAAAATAATAATGGTTGATGTCATCACCCCTGGAAGTAACTAGAATTTGCAGGTGGCAGCACTGTGAAAACTAGCATTGTTCTGAAACACATTATATTGCATCAGGATGCACCGGGGTTACAGACCAATCATAATGCAGTATTTTCTCATGTTACTTTATAATGCCATGTTGTGTTCTTTTGTTTTGTTTTCCGGTAACTCCCTCATAAGGCCATAACTGAAAATCTGTAGACTTATGACCTAAATTTTGTGCTGAAACTATTTGTGTGATGAGAGATGTAAAATGATGGCCCAGGTAGTTAGCACTTGCCTATGATGTAGAAGACCAAATTCAATTCTCTTTTCTGCTGCTGACTTCCTGAATTTGAGCAAGTCTCTTAGAGCTAAAAGTACAAGCATACTATCAGAGTGCTGTTTTAGGGGATGGTAGAGGTAGAGTCTAATATCCCCAGGGAGAGAATCCAGACCTGCTATACGGCTACACTCTTTATAGAAGTTGTAATGAATGAAGTATTGGATAGATAAGGAGTAGGGATTTCTCTTCTTCCAACTCTGTTTTGTGCAGCATCTGAGCCCTCCATAATATATAGAGTATGTCAACCGCATTAGTCTGTAGACAAGTTATGCAAGGAAATTCATATATTGTTTGTGAATCTTGATAGGGCTTACGCATAAGCTGAGTGCTGAGGTTCTCCCACGTTTGCCCAGAAGCAGGACTTTAGGTGTTTGAGAAACTTTAAAAATGGAAACAAAGCTGCTGACAAACTGTAGGCACCTCCACATTTAGGTATCAGCTGAAAGGGTGTTGTAAAAACCTGAATTTTTAGACTTATGAACCTAATGGAGAGGAGATAAGATTACTTCAAAGTGTAGGTGAGACAAACACTTTCCTGTGACATGCTCAGAAACTATGGTGAGGGGTTTAAAGGTACCTAAGGCAAAAATAATCAGCATCTGCCTCTGAAAGACCCATCTTTTAATTCCTTCATAACAAAAAAATTCTCCTTGTATGTGATATGTTATGAAGTTTAATGTTTTAAACACAGGATCATCTGAGGTTTCAGTGGTTCCTTCCCTTTATTCTCAGTTGAAAATAAAATTCTGTATTATCATAGAATCACCACTTCTACATCATTTAGTTGCGATGCCACAAAAAGAAAAAATGATTGCATTATGTGCAGTTGCATTAAAAGGACAGAACTTGGCAAGAAAAAATGGTGTTTTCAGGAGAGTGCCTTAAAGTGCTAGAATAAGGAATTGGGGACTGAAGTCAAGAATGCTTTCTTAATGGAATTATTTTCCAAATCTTTCATTAGGGGTTGTATGACCTATGAAGTAGATATGAATTAGAATAATGGTGCAGGGGAATGACCCGGGTTAACTTGTTTCCAAAAGCCTGTTTGTGACAAAGTTTCCTTCAAGATCCACTGTGTCAGAAACAAGCCAGCAAACACATCCTTGGAAATTTAAAACATCCAAACTAGGGCTATGAGAAATTTCGCCGAGTGTTTCGTTTTGAAGCTGATTTGGTATGTTTCAAGCTTGAAACAGCAAAATCAAAACAAAACAAAACGCTTCAAAATTAAATGAGGGCACTTGAAACATTTTGAAAGCTTCTGAACATTTAGAGTTTTGAAGCAGCCCAGTGGTGGGAGATGGGGAGAGCCAGGGCTGTGCTACACCTTCCAGCACTGGGCTAAGCTCAAATCAAAATGTATGCATGTGATGGGTTTGGGAATCAAAGGAATATGCTAAGAGAACAGAATATGGACAGTATAACAACCACTGGGAGACCAATCAATGATGCCCGGGAATGAAGAGTCATCAGAGGAGGAATTTCAGAGATTCAGAGCAGCAAAAGGTCCCTGAGAAGGGAACTGAAGGTCACTATCCAGAGAGGGTGCACCACCAGTCCATCTCACTCCCCTGCTGGTGGGAGTGGGCCTCATTCCTCTACCTCCAGGCTGCTGACATTCAAGAAAGAACCATAGGGTGAAGCTTGCCTACTGGCCAGATGCACCTTCCCTCTGTGAACCTTAGGACTAGTAGCTATAAAATCGGGGGCAGGGAGTTATTTTGTTTGCCTGGCATGTATTATTCTTACCTGTTATTGCTATGTATCAATAAAATTTGCTTATTATCAAATAGAAGAAGTCATGGTCAGTCTGAGGGCTTGGGTCTGCCCAGAACAAGATATCTAGGTCGTAAAACCTGTGCCAGGAGGAAGACTTACTTTTGGACCTCAACTGACCATCCCACTGTGCTGCTGGTGCTCCACTGCTGCAACTCTTGCCAGCTTCACTGCAAAGCACCCAGGCGGTAGCATTACTGGAACCCCAGCAGCAACATGGGAAGAAGTCCATGGAAGCAGCCAAGAGCCCAGGCTATCAGCTGTCTTCCCAATGGGTCCTGGGCCACCTGGAGTGGGTTCTACATATCCTTGATCTGGCCTGGTTATGGGGGAGGGGTGATATCTGTATACACAACCGAGCCCACAGGGGTGGGTCCTATATCATCTATGTGATTTGTGGACCAGTCCCACACCAGTCATCTGGCCTGCAGAGCCAGATGAATTTGACATCTTGATGTAAATGGTTATATTTTTCATTTCTGAAGAGAAGGATCAATATAAGGGTTATGGACAGAGCTTAGAGACTAGACCTAAGGCCAAAGGCAACTTAAATTCCAGTGGTGAAAAAAGAACATACAGCCTGTTTTGCAAATGATGTCAAAAGACCAGCTGTTTTTGTGATTTCTAGCCACTTGGGGCATATCTGAGCTGGATACAGTGCTGCAACTGAGGTCAGAGTCTGGCTACAGATTTTCAGATGGGGTAAATCTGTTTGAATCTGTTGACGTAAATGAAGCTATATCAATTAACTAGGTGAAGTACCTGGCCCTGAGAGTAAAGTCTTCAATCGTGAAATAATTAATTAAATAATATTTTTAACTGAACCTAGTAAGTATCTGTAAACCGCTGCTCAGATTTACAACAGATTGAGAATTGCTTAGAACAATGTCTCAAACTTTTGTAATTTTTTTTGTGGAAAAAGGATTTTTTTTGTAAAGAAAATGCACTTGAAATGTGAGTAACTAACATTGTACGCCACCCTGTAACTTATTCGTGCTCTGAGGGTGGCTCCATTTTTCAAGGCAGTGGTGGTAGAAGGGTATCATTTCATCACTTGTTTACCCCCTTTTCACAGGGAACTGAGGAGCTAGAGGGTTGGGAATGTTATTGCGGTATCTCCTAGTTTCCCCACGAGCAGACTCTTTGAAGAGACATTTGTGTGGGATAGCCCATCCTACATATATGCAAAGATTCGAGCTAGATGATCCTTGAGTTTCTTGGTTACCCTATGAATATATTAAATAAGCATATTTAAATAAAACTTAACTTTCACCTTACTGGGGTTTTTTTTAAAAACAAAAAAAAAACAAAAAGAAAAGAAAAGATCACATTCCTTCTTGAGCTGTTTATATTTGTCATAGAATTCCCCTTTTCCCCTCCCTCCTTAAGCACTCTGGTAAGGGCAAATCTAGAAAACACACTTGCTAGAACAGGAGAGGCCAAGCCGTAGTACACGTGCCACAGTTGGCACATGCAGCCAATTCGTGTGGCACACAGATCATCAGGGATCAAAGTATACAGCAGCAGGAAGTGCATGGAGGAAAGAGCAGAGCAGCATACCAGGAAGGGAGGAGAAAGCAACACTGGAAAGGGATCAGAATGATATTCAGGACGAGGGTGGAGCATAATTATTGGCATATCTGCCAAGAAGCCTGGCCCTCGCTGTGAGCTGCACAAGTGTTGATGACTGTTGGTGCTAGCTTGAGCTTGGAGCAGTGACATTTCAGGTCAGCAGGGGTATGGAGGACTGAAAGGTATGAACACCCGCTCCATACACACACATACACACATGCACACTTCCCTGCCTTCCCCCCTGCTACAGACCACAAGGGCCGGACACAGGTAAGGGAGGTGGGGAGAGGATGAGTGGGGATCTAGGGTGCTGGGGAGCGGAGGTGGCGGCACGGTGGGCCCTATCCAGCCCAGTGGGGGAAGAGGGGTAGGTAGGGTGTTTACACTAAGGTGCAGCCTACAGTGGCTATGTCTTAATGTAACAAACTGGGTCTCGTGAATCAAAGATAATTTTCCCCTGGAGTGGTATAACTTTGAGCTACATAAAAAAAAATGCTTAAAACCAGTTTCAGGCATTCATTTGCAGACAATCCGGGTGTTAAGAGCTCCAGGAGCTGTCCAAAATTACTGTGTAACAAGGCCCTTCCTATTCTCCAACATTTTCTATTATAATTTCCTGCTTTCAGTGGCTCTACCTTTGCCAAATTTCAGCTGTTTGGATTAGATGTCTGCCTGTGGCTGAATTTTTATTTCAGCTGAAATAATTTGACCATGTCCAGGAAAACAACTAGGGAAAAAATAATTGTTTTGCTCATGTTAGAGAGGGGAAAAATCTCATGTCCGTGTCTTTGAGAAACGAATAGTTCAAAACTCAGGAGTAAGGACGAGAAATGGAACTGTGTTGCTATGGCTTCTTTGGGTTGTTTATGATGTGGAAAGGGATGACAAAGTCACAACAGAGATCACATAATTAAACAGTGTACCCTAATATATACACATAAGGTGACTGGGTTCACGATGCCTGGACAACTTTACCTTTGGCCTTTCCAGAGTGCTTTACCTTTCAACAGTCACTAATATAGCATTTAAATATAATTATTGTCACAAACCGGGGTACCTTCAGAGCCCTGAGTTTCGCTGTCTTTTCCTTAAGTATGCATTCCTCATTCTTTTGGTTAAAGTGTGACATAATCCAAAAAGAGAAAAAGGCAATGTAAATGAGCACAGCATAACAGTGTTTTTTAGCTAGACCACACACGTCACATCCGTACAAGAAGCACAAGAAAATCTGCGTGGCACTCCGTGACACCCTCCTCCCACCCCCGGATTTGGTGGAATTTGTAACAATTATGCGTAAAGCCGAAGAAATTGACCCTGCTTGATGTTTAGGAAGATACTTATACGGCAAGGATAAACAGTGAGATAGTTAACTCTATGGTCAATGAAACTTGTCTTGATTCGATTCCAGAATCAACATCCCCTTCAACTCAACAGGGCTTTTATCTTCTCCCAAAACTCTTGCTTCTGCCTGTCTACAAAGTAAGAGGTTCTGGCTCATTTACAGATAGTTATACTTGCTACTGGAAGGACTAAAGGCCAGGCCTACAGTGATACTGTACCAGTTGCAGGGTGCCATAGCTAAGGATCAGTGAAGGTGCCTATCCCTAGGGCAGCTTCAGAAGCAGCTCGGATCAAGTCCACAAACAAGAAATGACGAAGTAAATCAATCTCTACAAAGTACACCATCAGCAGCAGCCTGGGTAGACATGTTAGATTTTTTTTTTTTTTTGACTCATGGCAGTAATAAGGGCAGAGAAAGCACACAGCAATCCAGGGAAGCACTTTTTCACTCAGAAGGTAATAAATGTTTAGAATTGTCTACACGGCAAGATTTCTGAGGGCAAAATACTAGGGTCATTCTAAAAACAAGCTGATACTATCCTAGAGAGAGTGAGCTATTTTGCGAGGTTAGCTGTTGTGCACCAAATAGCTTTCCTCATTCTGAAATTCCATATGCCTTTTATCATGTTCAACAAAAGCACTGTTCAACTGCATCTTGTCTGACAGTTAAGGTACATAAAATGCCCATTTTGTTTAAATGAATGGCAGTAACCTTTATACTGCATGAACAACCAGCCCACTAGGGGAAACAGTGTTGCTTCTGTGTTTCTCCTACATTAACTTTCCACTTGTTATGGCTGGATAAAATGAAAAAAAAAATACATTTTCCTCATCTCCAGCTTGTTAGGTTGTGTTTGGAAAGCAGTCAGTGGAATGACACTGTTTGACACCGGTGGTTGACACCGGTGGACCAGCTGGACCACAGCTTGCAGACGGAGGTGTGGGACCACATTCCACAGGTATTTTGGCACTTACTTCCCACTAAATTCAACACATTCCAGGTGTCTACATACCTAAGGGAAGTTCAGTAATGCCATCCTAAACTTCCCTTGCTGCAACTTCAGATCATGGCTCATTGTTCTGCCATCTGTCATCACTAAGAGCAGTCTAGCTCCATCTTCTTTGGAACCCCGCTTCAGGTAGTTAAAGGCTGCTATCAAATCTGCGGACTAAATAAACCCAGTTCCCTCAGCCTCTCCTCCCAAGTCATCTGCCCCAACCCCCTAGACCATTTTGTTGCTCTCCACTGGATAGTCTCCAACTTGTTCACATCATTTCTGTAGTGGGGGCCCAAAACTGGACACAGTACTCCCACTGTGGCAGAGTAGAGAGGAATAATTACTTCTCTTGATATGCTCCTACTAATGCAGCCCAATATGCTGTTAGCCTTCTTGGCAACAGGGGCACACTGGTGACTCATATCCATATTATTGCCCACTGAAACCCCCAGGTCTGGTTTTTTGCAGAGCTCCTGCTTAGCCAGTTGGTCCCCAGCTTGTACCGGTGCATGGAAATGTTCCCTCCTACGTGCAGAACTCTGCATTTGTTCCTATTGAATCTCATGAGATTTATTTTTGTCTCATCCTCTAATTTCTTGAGGTTTCTCTGACTCCTAGCCCTACGCTCCAGTGTTATCTACTGCTCCCTTCAGCTTGGTGTCATCTGCAAACTTGCTGAGGGTGCACTCTATCCCATCTTCCAGGTCATTGATGAAGATATTGAAGAAAACTGGCCCCAGGATTGACCCCTGGGGCACTCAAGCTATGCACAATAAAAAATGCCAATACATCTTTCATTAAATGTCCTATAACACCATGTAATGCTCTTTACTAGATATGGAACCAAAAGGCCTGAGCTCCCCTCTAGGCTCTGCTGTAAGACTTTGAGAAAGTCTTTTTGCTCACTGGTTTTCTCCTGTGTTCTGTGCAGTTCGCTTGTGATTTCTTTGAGGCAGGCACTCTTTTTCAATATGTGTTTAGATATCCTTATTCGTAATGGAGCCCTGATCTTAGTTGTTTTATGCCAATATTCATGATATTCCAATGATATTTCATAGTGTGGTCTCAAACTCCTGGAGCAGCTCAAAAATACTCTGTAACATAACTCTTATATTGGCTTTATGATACATTACATCCTACCACATATTTTAATTCTTCCCACGCAGGGAAGGTGAGAATGACCCTCCTCCCTTTTTGATAGGCCTTGATCTCCCAGTTATTAGCCTCTTTTCTTTTGCTAATTGTTTTATGCTACTGCTGAGAATTTCTCTCCACCATCTTCCCACTGGTTTTTCCTATGACTGTGCTGGCTTTTCTCCAGCAGAAGAATGTCTTACATTTGAAACCTTAGAATCATAGGGTTGGAAGGGACCTCAGGAGGTCATCTAGTCCAGTGGTTCCCAACCTTTGTGTACTGTGGACTGGCAAACTATCTAATTTACACATTTAAATTTAATTTACGTATTTATTTTTTCTTTTTATTTGGAGGGGGAAGGGCTTGTGAGGATTGAGTCAGGTTGCGGCACCACAGGCGCCGGGGGGACCCTACATGGGTTGTTTTTCATTTTTGTTACAATGGGTACAATAATACTTTTTGATCCAGTACTCCAAGTCTAAGGCATTCTACCTGGAAGCGCACACATGCTTGACTTCTAAGTCAATGGGTGAGCTCATGTGTGTAAAGTTCAGCACATGTGAAAGGATTTGTCAAATGGCTTAGATTAGCAGATGAGCTATACATTTTTCATCATTTACTATTTATGGCTGTGTTAATGTATATTCCATTAGACTTGCTTGAAAACAATAAAATGTGAGGAAAGGATAAATATATTTACAAGAAGCAGCTGTATGGTGACGTTCTCCTTGACTCCACTGATAGCGTATGGGACTAAGCACTGGGTAAATCCCATCCTTTGTGATTTCGCTTCTCATTTTTAACTTCCTTAACGTTAATTAAGAACCATGCTCTAAGGCAAACTATGTGGCACCCTCCAGAAGGGGCAGTTTCTCTGCAAACATGATGAATTCACGTCCATTCAGAATATATACACAGCTACAATTTACTCTCACTGTAATGTCACCCAGTTATGTCACTTGCAAACTGTTTGCTGCAGGACAGACAAGGCACGCGGTAAAGCCTCTTGTTGTTCTTGGTGAAAACACCCAGCATGTCAGTTTATGCCTACAGGAATGAATGCACTGCACACCGATTTGACACGGAGGCTGGAAGTAAACAATGCTTCTGGGTTTTCCCTCATACAAAACCTGATCCCGCGTGTGAAATTTCCTTTAGTTTTTCAGTCAATATAAAAATACGATGCTTCCTAGGTTTCCGTTTTGGCTAAAATACCAACAGCATTTCTTAAATGTTGTAAAAGTGCATCACTGTGATCTAAACAGTGCGATTCAATGGGAGAGGACCAGTTTTTATGAGGTGTCATCCAGTGTCGTGCCTGGCAGACAGGGCCACGTACCTGGGTTTTGAAACCCTGGCACTGAATCAAGGAAGCAGCAATGTCTGTCTAGGGAAACATGATTTTTTTTATCCCAAGTTGACTTTTTAAGGGTGTTAGGTAGATTTCCCTTGAACAGGAGGACAGTGGGGTCAGAGAGGGAGTGGTTGTTACATGAGAAATGCGCACCTAATAGTATGTCTGTCCTTTATATTTTTTCTGTGAGTGTTCCTTCTGGTGTGTAGTTGCTGTTTCGTTTCACCATTGTGAAATGCCACGAGGACATTTGGTGCATTGGATCAGATATATCACATTTTGGAAAAGGTATGTACAGGATCCATGTATTCCGATGGTTTTGGGGTGAGGCGTGGTTATGTAGCAGCAGTGCAGATGTGTTGACAGGTTAAGGATTTCTTGCTAAGGCAAGGCTGTGCCCCACTTAACATCTGTTGATCAGTGAGGAGTTTGCTTCTGAGGAAGATTTGGGCAATATTAGGGGGCTGTTTAAAAGCCAGGAGTAGAGGGCCTGGGAATATCTCTCTCAATGTGTGATCTTTGTCAAGTATAGATTGTATGCCTTTGGTTAATATTTTAAAGCCATTTGAGTGACCTGGAAGCATAAGTAGTGTTTTGCAAGTAACTTAGGCAGGTAGAAGCCTTGGCAATCAAGGGACTTCAGCCTCCTAAGTGCAAAAGTCACTTAGGAAAACAAGAATTTGACTCCTAAGTCACTTATAAACTTTTCCAAAATTAGCCTGTTGTTTCTGCGTGTTCTTTCGTGGTGATTTCATCCGTCGTGCAGTACTGAAAGCTAATTCCATAAGCAAATCGTTTTCTTCTCGTTTAATACTTATTCCGTGTTAAAATATTAATTAAACCCAGGCTATGTTAGCACTTCATGTTTTATTAAAAACAGTTTTTAAAAAAAAGATTTATCATTTCAATAACTAGCTATGTCTCAAGTGATCATAGGACTGGAAACATACAGGGACATCCCACTTTCCATTTGGTTAATGGAGTTCATGAGGGCTAGTGTACAAATGAACTGAAAACATTTGAGATTAAGACCTAGTTCAGTTACTGCTTTGTGAAGAGGCCTGAATCCCCAGAGCCTCAGCCTACTGGTCTTTTAAATGATGTTTAATTTTGTCATAAACATGGTCAAAATAGAAACCTGGAAAGAGCCGCCTTTGTAATTATGGTGTGATGACATAAATTCTCTTACAGGGAAAAAGCAAGAGCAAGGTTAACATTGTATTGGCCGCTGAGCTGTTGCCTGCGCTTGAACATGTTGATCCTATGGGGGAGAAAAGCTCTGAATGCAGGATGCTAATATAAATGACTTGAAGCAGAACCTTGGGAAGCACACTTTTATCTAATGCTTTCCCTTCTTCCATCTTCCAGAGTTTTTCTGGAAACCAAAATATGCCTGGCAAACCGTCCTTAATATATCTATATGTTTGGGAATTGGAAAGATTCTAGGTATTCCAAGCCTGTCGAGTCATTAGAACATTTTAGGAATCCACTTAAGAAATCTGGCTGGATCTAGTCATTTTAATTGCATCCCATTTCAGTGAACTTAGTAAATGCAAGTACAAACATGTCTGCATTTTGCAAGATATTCCATGATTACATTATCCAGAAATTAGTACAGTAATTCTCTCTTCCTTCAGTGGCTCCTTGTTTCCGCATGAGAAAAATAATACCACCTTGCTGAGCTCTCTGGCCAGTATTGTTCTGGCGAGAGTAGTAATAGCTTCAGCGTACTGTCTTCCATCTTGAAAGTTCCCAGTGAAGTACCACATCGTACACACTAATAGAAATCTCTTCTGTACCACCAAAATGTAGTGGAGCGTAACAACTATTTAGCTGAATAGCACAATGACATATAGCACAAGGAGTCTTATTCCTGCAAGAATACAGATAAGAGAAGACTTTTCAGATAGGAAATTGCAAAGGAAACCATAATCAAGAACAAGTCCATCACTTCAGCATGGTTAACATATGTATGTGATTTAGGACCATCATCTTCCTCAGTTTAAATCTGAGATGGCTCTGTTGAAGCCAAGGGAGGTGCTCTTGATTTATCCATTGCAACTTATGGCAGAATCAGGCCTAAAATAATTTCCTAGATTGTTCTGACTTTTGGCTGCAAATTTTTGTTCCAGGTCTGTGTAAATATCCTCTTCCCTCTATGGTTTCTTGTGCACAGATTCAGAGTAAGGGGAAAATTCATGACATTAGAGCCCTGCAGGAGTAGATAATAAGAAGTGATAATGTGCTTCTATAGAAATTAACATTTCTCTTTTTCATGGCACAGGGAGACAGCTAGTCTCACTGGACTGGCAGGGAGATTAGCACCTAGCAGGAGAGTTGCAGGCTTGGTCCAAAGGAGCTGTAGTTATAGCAACAGTTTGCTAGCCCGTGCTTTTGTACTGGTGTGTTTGAGTTTCTGGCCACTGCTACCACCTTGGCAATCTGTTGTGTTCCTTGTGGAGCAGGCCCTGCGAGTAGGTGTGTTTATAAACTTTGTGTAGGAGGTTACCTACCGTCAGGCAGCATCTCTCATTATGAGATAAACATGGCTTTCGGTGCCTCCTAGAATAACTTCAGTCATGCCACAGCCCAGCTGAGTGGGGCTCTACCATCCTAGACAGCAATTCTGGACTTTGTCAGTAAATCCCTTATGTACCTGAAAGGATATTATATATGGCGTGGTGCTCCCTAAATTGGACAGCGTTTCTCTAAAACAGTGAGGCTGGTATACTAAAAAAAATGTCTAGGGGAATTTGGCACTCAATTCCCATTGATTTTCTGTGTCAGATGTCTTGAAAAATCTCATCCTGTAAGACTAGTGAATTTCATGTCTCAGGAAGAGCAAAGCTCTCATCCAACAAAAAAGATATGCTTTAGTTTAAGCACATGCTTAACTGATTTGCTGGATGAGGGCCCAAATGGGTCGTCTGGCCCTGACAGTATGGCCAAAAAAATGCTGCAAGTCAGATAATCTGTTTTAAAGACCATTTCCTAGTGGTTTTGTTTTCTTCCCTCTGTCAACTTTTTCCTTTTTATTACTTACAAAATGGAATAAGTTATTCTCCTTTGGCTTTCCATCTGCATCATTTTTACCCTGACACATGGCAGCACTGTCTGCAAAGGAAAGGGTTGAAAGTTGTACTTGCGATGTGCAGGTCTACAGCATCGCCTGCCTTCCTAATAAACTATTTCACTTTTGCATGTCTCATCAGCACTGTAAATATAGAACACTTCTCTGCAGCTTAACCTGCCATCTGGGACTGAATTCCAGTAACAACCCACCATAAGGAATAAGCAATGAATAAATGTGAGTCATTTTTGTTGTTAAGAAATATGGCTTTGCAAGTTCCTGTTATAAACCTAGATTTTTTTTTTTTCCTTTTTTCTGAATTAGGAATCTGCCAAATTACCAAGAAACAATTAGGGTGGTCGGCAAACAAAGCTGTTCTCTATATGGCACAGTGAAATATCTAATAATTGAGGACACTGCTGCCTAGAAAAACTTTTTTGTTTGCTTGTTTATTTTATGAACATGGGAAGTAGGAGATAAGAGCACACGCAAGCTGTCATTAGAGCTATGCAGAGATAGTAAAATGGCCTCTAACTGTGTTAAGCCCAGCATACAAAAGTACCACCAGAACAATGACAGAAAAAATGATGCAGAGCTCTTCACATCTTTGAAATGTCTTATAAACATTAAGTACTTAATAGTTTTTTCTAGAACTCACAATCAGTATGGCTAGGAGCAAACGGCTGGATCCTACATGGGCTAAAAATGAAGAAGCCCCACTGACTCAGTAGAGTCATCTATGTTACTCACATATGTAAATATTAGCAAATCTGTTTTTAATGCAGGAAAAAGAGGCAGAGGAAGTTGTTAAGCAGAATGTGTCTTGATGAATTGCATATCAAGGTGTAAGCAAGTCACAGGGTGTGCAAAAGCTGCAGAGCTAAATCTAACAGGCCCTTTGTGAGAATTTTGCTATGAAGTACCATACTGACGCTTACCAGTTTGAATCCATGGTGAAAAGGTACATATAAGTACATACAAGGTATTCCCAAGCATCAATCACAGGCCACATCACAGGTACGTGCATACCAGCTGCCACTGTCTGTAAACCCACTGTATACACAAAAATACACAAAAATGTACCAGCATGTTCTATGTGACAATGAGGAGCAGGGATTTGCTGATAAAAAAAAAAACCTGCATGCCTTGGCCAGAGAGAATTTTTTTTTTTCAAAAGTAAGCTCTATTGTCCCCAATTACTAGCTTGCAGATACCATCTCCAAGGAGAGTTCGGTTTTGTGCAAAGAATGCCAACCGTGATTCTAATCATCATCTGTGCTGGTTTGGCTCAGTCCATTTACCAATGGACAAATGATTGCATCTCCAATCATCCTTCTTCTATGTAGGCAACTGAATTTCTACATTTTTGGTTGCTCCCAGGCTTGTCCAACTTGAGCAGCTTAGAAAACTTAAAAGCTTTGCATCCCATTATCAGATTCTTGTGACACCCCGATCCTCACATATATGTTTGTCATTAACATTTAAAATACTGCATACTAGGAGCGCTCAGTCTTTTTGTCCAGAAGGCCAAATGGGCAGTGCCCATCTGTCCATGGGCCAAATCCAAATTGTGGTCTGGATCTGGTACCCAGGACAGGTGCAGTGGTACACCATCCAGCCATATGCAAGGAGGCAGGAAGGAGGGAAGGCAGCCTAGCCCTAACCCAGCTGTGAAGGGGAAGGGGGCTTCGTTTGGCCCCATCCTCACCCTGTGGGGTGGGAATGGCCTGGCCACATTGGGGGATGGCCCAGCCCCGATCTAGCCATGCAGGGGAAAAGGGAGCATACCCTGGCTTTCATCCGGCTGTCCTAGGTTTGGAAATTTGGCAGCAATGTAGGGTGATACTATTAACTGCCATTGCCCTCTCTTCCTCCTACCAAATATCTTGACCCATGGGGAGCCCTGTGGGTTAGATGCCATGGTTTTGGGGGCTGAGCACCCTTGCTGTATATGAAAAGCCTAGGTGCCTTTTGTGATATAGACTAAGTCCTCCTGGACATGCAGAGTATTGCAAACATGTTTTATTTCATGAAACAATGGGTGAGGTCAGCAAGAACTTCTGGGTGGCAGAACAGGAGCAGGCCAGCCACAAAGACACCCGCAAACTGTTATGTTTGTAGTGTAAATAATTGGAAATAATAAAGGGTTGTTTCCACATTACAAGCTTAAAGATACTACATGGTACCCAAAGTAGAAGGTGTAGCATGATGAGGACCCAGTAAAAGAGAGAACATGGACATAGTTGTTATAGAGCCTGTGACAAGTATCTTGAGCTGTATATGAAAACCATGCACAGGTAAATTAGAGGAATGGCTTCCCATGTGAATGGATTTTCTCTTGACAATTGGAGGCAATAAAACACTAAATGTTTGTAAAGATTACTATACAGAGGAAGAAAGAGGGAAAGAAGAAAACCTTGCAGAAGTAATGGGAATGTTTGAAGATCATTATGTTGCTTGAAAAAAAAATAGTTATGAGAAATATAAGTTCAGGATGAGGACATAAAGAAAACAATGGAAGAATTTGTTACAGACTTAAAACTAACAAGTCAGTTGTGTGGATAGGGAATACTCACTGCTTGGAAAACGCATACAATTAATGTGACTGAATTTACTCTGGCTCAATTTGAGCTGGAGTAAACTAATCCCAACATCACCATCTACACATGCATTTAAGTGCAGTAATATACTGCAGGGTAGGATAGTACCTGTGTCTGATGGGACTGTCCTATGCTGGAATAAATTAATTTACTGCACACTAATTGCAACTCATTTGTAGACAGTGATGCTTTACTGCATATTAAATTAGTCTAATGTGCAGTAAAGAGCATGTGTCGATGCATCTACAGACTTTCTTATTAAAGACCAGGTTGTCTTTGGATGTTATCATAAACAAGTCTGTGAGTGGTTACAGAGAGAGAGACCTGACAAAAAAAATGGCAATATGTATATGCCAAATTTCAGAACAAGCAGAAACATACATAAAAAGCCTAGAGACGGGCATACACTAAATGACTGTCAGTGCCATCACTAAACCAGGAGAAGAAAAAGTCCACCAAGATTAGGCTGGGGCAGTGCTGTCACATGGGAAGCAATAAGCAATGTAAGCATTGTGGTGATCATCATGAATACTGAAAACGCCCAGTATTTGGGCAATAATGTAGAAGCTGTAATAAATCAAACCATTGTATAAAAAAATGCAGACAAACTAAAAACATATATACAGTGAGTACAGAAACAGATTCAGGTGAGAATGAGAGCTGTTCCTAAGCAGGATTCAAGAAGAACTCAAAAGTACAGAAAGATTGGTTAATGAAAATGAAGACACGTGGTAGTCGTGCTACCTCCAAGAACAAGATCGATACTGGAGAACAAGTAAGTTAAGTCACAGAAACTGAAATAGAGAGGTACAAAGGGCCTCATAGACATCAGAGCATCTATGAAAGACCTCAATACAGAAACCATTCCAATGTTAAGAGGTTGCACCGTTACACTGAGCTATAAAGGTAAAGCAACAGAACAAGAGTTTGTAGTGGTACACACAAAAAAAGCAACCTGTTTGGGGCTTGTACAAAAGTGAGGTATTTGTTCTCATTAAGAGGGTGTATACCAGTGGCAGGCAAAATATGGCCTGCAGGCCACATCTGGCCTGCCAGACCATTCTATGTGGCCCATAGGTCCCCTAAAAAAAATAGTAAATTAATATTTGTTTGCTCCTGACTGCCTGTTGAAGCTGACAGGAATCAAGAGCAGTAGGACCCAGGTGGAGCCCTCCGGAGAACTGAGCAGCCCAGCCTCGCCCTACCCCCAGCCATTTCACTCTCTTCCTGCCCCCGCACTCCATGGCTTCTGGCTGTATTGCTGGACTGGGGAGCATGCGGTCATGCTGGTACGTGTGTGTGTGTGTGTGCGTGCAGGTAGGGGCAGAGTATATGTGTGTGTTCATAGGGTGAGTCCCACATGCATCCCCCCACAATACACATGCACCCACACCCCCCTTGCACTGCCATACATGCAGACCTCCACACCCTCTCACACACCCTGGCCCCTCTCCCCCAACACCCCACAGCCCCCCACAAACCTATATGCACCCCCCATGATATATGAGTACGACTTCATTTTAAGTTAGTGTGCAATCACCTCTATGTACACTACACAAATACATGTAAAGAAGGACAAAATATTTTTTTTTAAATCAAATTAATGAATGCTGTAGAAGTTTGCTTTTTATAATATAATTTGATATTTTTCTGGTTTTGAGATGGCAAAACCCTTTACTAAAAGGAGTACTTCCAGGAACAAGGGGAGTGACGTTGGGCGGCAAAGGTCAAGGATTAGGGGTTGGGACTTCCAGTCAGCCCTCAACTCAGCTTGCCAAAACTCAGTAAGCGGGCATCTGCCCAAAATAATTGTCCACCCCTGGTGTATGCCATAGATTGAAAGATGGCACTGAACCAAATTTGAAGGCACTAATAACATCCTATGACGATGTAGTCACAGGAAACTGGTGCTTCCCAGTGACATAAAATATATTTATGATAAAGAATCAGTGATTTGTACCACATGAGACGTCCAATATGCCTTTAGAAAAAGGCTAAAAGAAGAGCTGTAAAACAGGGCAGCAGACAATATCATTAGGAGAACTGAAGGATGAACAGATGGGGTCAATTCCCTGGTAAGCACATAAACATGTAACATACTGTGCAATACACACAATTTCATGTAAGTCAGGGTGCTAATTCCAACACATTTTTCCCTCAGATTGATATTCATAATTGTGAAGTTCCATCTCTCAATTTGCTAATCAGTTTTCTTTGATATCTGCAGATGAGCTACATTTTTTTTTCTTTTCTTGCCGTCTGAGGAAGTTTGCCTGGGGGAGATACAATTTAAACTCTGGCTATTTCTGTTTGATTTTTTTTTCATCTGTCTTTATTTCAGATGGGTTGCTACCAGAGGAACATATACAAAGCTGTCTCTAAAAGAAATGATAAACAAAAATACTGAATACCTTTATGGGACTTTCTCTTCCAAGTACTCTGTAAACTTTTGTCCCTGCTCTGTATACTGCACATTCATTTCTTTTCCTGTATGCAAAAATGCATTTTTCTTTCTTCACTAGAACAGCATGTGTTAATTCTTCTTCTTGGTCCCAGTGTATATGCTGATAAGGAAATAGGCGAGGGAGAAGTAAAGCAGGTCTATTTGATGGGTTGATAAACAGTATGGTTGTCCACATACTGGCTTCAACTCATTTTGCTGCAAGCAGCAGTCTTGGCATGAGTTTTTGAAATAATACTTTCCTAAGTAAATGACATATGGCCCTAAGTAAATGAGTTGAGAGAGAACTATTAGTACTTCTAATATCACTGATAGCACTTTCACTTCTTCTACTCCAGCTAATTAATTAAAAGGAGGAGGAAGAAAGAAAAAGAAGAATCAGAAAGGAAGAGAAAATGAAAGGCAGAAGAAAGGAGGAAGAAAGAAGAGGGAAAATAGAAATGAAGAAAATTAATAATAAAATAGTAATACTAAAGATATGAGTGATAACATTATAAAGAGTTATTCTAAATCAATGCTAACAGGAAACAGTTAACATCCAACTGTGATCCAGAATGATCCATCCTATGGCTTAGTGCCTGGTGCCCTGGCTCCCATTATGAAAAATGGAGGGTACGTAAGGCTTTCTCTGTCAGGGTTCAATCTCATGCAATAGCGTTCTCCTTTTTATTTGCCTCTCGGTGCCTATGCCACTTAGTGGGTTTTTTGTTTTTCTTGCTAGTGTGTGCTGAAGTTTTTGGAGTTCCTTGAAGAGAGAAGGCAGGGTGAACATGGTGTCTCGCTACAGATCCAGAGGTGTGTGTTTGAGTCTTTCTCTGGACTTCTGCTGAAAGCTGCCTTCAGTGGACCCTCCTGTACTTACCGTATATATGTTTTCAGTTTGTCTGCATGTTTTAGTTTGTCTGCATAGACACCAGGCCCGTCAGGTGGCTGCATCAAAGGCAGCTGGATGAAATTTATATTGTTCACTTGCATGTTGCTGGATGCAGAAACTTATCCACAGTAGCCTCATAGGCCAGCTATGCTTGGGTGGGCTTTTGACCTGTTAATTCTTTACTTATTTGTTACCACGTGTTTATATGCTGGTGATATTTTTATGATCAGAATGGGGGATCTACAGATAGGTGCCTACTGCTTTTGAAAACTATTTTTCTTCAGGCATCAAAAGATACGTATAGGTGTCCTCACTTTATGGGCCTTGGCAAGACTATTTGACAAGCACAGTTTATTGTATAGCTTATGACTTTACATGAACATATTTTATTCATTCACTCAGACCAGGATTTCTAAAAACGGATGACTCAGGTTGGGTTCTTATGATTGTCCAGCACTTAGTCCCTAAAACTGGCACCAGATTTTCTAAAGCCCTCAGCTCCTGCTTAGACATCTCTGTCAACTGGCGACATTTTCACAAGGCCTCAGCACCCAGCGGTTCTTATTATCCCGGCAGAATTTCCAAGGAGCGCTCCTGGTCGTATTGAGACGAGCAGGAGTTTGCGCTTGTAGTGGCACAAATAGAAGCGACACAAATGGGCGCCACTACTTTGTGCCTCAGCGCATGGCCTTGCATGTGCATGCTGTTGCAGGACAGATTGTCCTGCCGTGGGCAAAGTGCCATTGCCCAGCTCCAGCTGAGACATAAATGGAGCATGGAGATGTTCTCGCTGGCAGCCAGAGCATCTCACTGGAGGACCAAGCCTCTGTTCGTTCTGGCGCATGCTGTTTTACCATGCTCTGTGCCACTTTTTTCCCCGGCGCTTTCCTTGGCTACTGGGAAATCCAGGTAGCAATTTTTTACCATTCCATGAGTGTGGTTTGTGGCACTACAAACTGCACAACCCTGCTCACCTGAACGTGGCCCCTGGATGTTCATTTGATTTGAGACGCCATTGGCCTTTTACATGGATACACGGGAGCAGAGCCTCGCTTTAGGTTCCTGTTTTTGAGAATCTCAGTTTCAGCGCATCTCAGCCTAAGTTTCAATTTGGACAAAGGAAGAATTGGTGCATGGAAATGGAAAGAACACACACAATCTGTATGTGCAATCTTAACAGCCTGTTTGAAAAAAGAAAATGCCAAGTGCCTAGTATTTCTCTTAGGGAAAGGATTTCAGTCATCCCTGCAGTTTTGCAAGTTACATCATTATCAACACATGAATACAGGTAGGTGTAGAGGGGTTCATAAACGACAGCAAAACCAAGAGTAAAATATGAAGCCAATTAGCCAGGGAGCAGTCTGTGACAGAATCCACAGCATGCTTCTTTAAATCCACAAAGGTCCACACCAGGTTTACTGATTTTCATTTTCCTATCTCCAGCTACTGTTTATTGGGTTCTGCAATTTTTCTGCTGCTCATTTATTTTCCTTCTCAGGAGGTGCATCTACATATATACCTCTTTTAAGTGGGCTTAGCCTAAAACTGCCTTTTTAAAGGTATATTAGGGGTACATACTATATGTGTGCACTCTTAATGCACCTTAAAAATGGCAATTGAAGGCTATGTCAGCCTAAATTTGATACCTGCATAAAGTATGTCTTCACACAATGGGCACACACTGTTAATGTGCATCAGTATGTATGTGCATGTGCTAATGTGACTTAGCTATTTGCATCTGAATGTATTGTGCATTAGCACGTCCATGTATAGACGTGTACCTAAATTGCCTTAATGTGCCTTAAGCAAAAGTGCATTAAGTTTAGGTGCGCATAAATGCATGTGTAGACAAGCCCAGGAATTAGCAAAACACAGGCAGAAGATGGAGGATGGGAGGAGAGGTAAGGTGTGTATATAGGTCTTTCTTCATCTTCAGGTATCATTTTGATATGAAGAAGGGAGAGCAACATCAGGGATTATCTGAAACCTTGGTCTGGACATCCTCTAGGACCTTCTGTACTCTTCAGAGCACACATCTCACCTTTTGTCAGGAAGAGCCAGATGAAATTTTGCAGCTGAAACTTTTATTTTTTTTCGTGAAAAATTTAGATTCAGGGACATGAAAACACTTCAGCAACATGCATCAGTTTTACCAAATTGTTCACATTTAGGAAAAAAAAGGGGGGAATTACCCACAAAGCTGGAACACTTGACTTTGACTGTTTCACAATGCTTCATGTTGAGTTAAACAAGACATTTTTGGACCCACTTTAAGAAAAAAATTATTTGGGCACTTTTTTAAAAAAAAAGTTTAGTTCTAGGTTGACCAAGAATTATTTTTCCTTTTCTATTCTTTAAATGCCCAGGAAACCAAAAATAAAATCATGCATAATTCTGTTCGGTAGATCTCTGTTGCCCTATTTAGGTTGGGGTCCTCTTAGACAGTCAGGGAAGGTGATGAATGATGAGGGTGAATGGGAATAATGAATCTGATTGATGCAGTCCATGTAACAGCATTAAATATGGATGTCAAACAACCCATCCCCAATGCCCCATGGACTGGATCTAGACCCAGCACGGGCAGCAGGGTGAGTGGTGGTAATGGTGCAGCAGGTAATACACCTGTCACTCAGTACTCCTGTTACTGATGTCCATACAAAGGATTTCAGTCTTTGTATGGACATACATATGGTCTTCACTCATCGCACCCCTGAATTCCCAGCCCCTTCAGGAGCTACATGGGCCATGTGAAACAGCTCTGCAGGACGTATCTGGCCCACAGTCCATATCTTTAAGACCCCTTGTTTAGAACAATGTAGTATCTACATAATTTGGTACCATGACTAGTAGCTTTGAAGGTGCATGTGGGACAGGAAAAGGGCAAGAAGGGGCTAAGGAAAGAACAGGATGGGAGCAGCGAAAAGAAAATGTGGCAGGGAAGAATAAGGCCATTTCAAGAAGGAACAGGACCAAATACAGATAAATCTCTTTTGGAGAGGAGCACAAACAGCCTAAGAAAATGAACCAGCTTCCAATAATATTTCTAAAATAGTGACCATGAAAAGTGGGAGAAAGGAAGGGAGAGTGTGTGTGATATTGCATATCTTCTTGCCCTATCAGCTAGGAGAGAAGAGGGAGACAGAACAGGCAGACAGATGACAGGAGAAAGCTACAAACATGGTGTAAACCGCAGAAACTACAAGGCAAAGGAGTTCTGTGTCTGTTGTAAACTAGCACAGCATTTCTCACGTGTCATGATCACGAAGCATGTCACAAGTGGTATTTGGAGGGTGTCTCAGTGGAGTAAAATGTTTATTACGATCTACAAGAAAAAGTACAACAAAATAAAGTTCCCAAAATAACTTTGGAGTAGCCTACACCTTTACAGTTAGTGATATATTGTAGCTGTAACTGTGATACTTGTAAGTGTGGCAGCCGTGACCTAATCATTTATGGATCCTGCGTGAGAGTTGGTTTTTGAGAGAATCTCTGCATAGCTACATTGAGTTGCTGTGTGCATATCTTAATTTCATTCAGGAGCAAGACTGTTAGAAAACTAGGAACTGGGTAATTCGGTGCCTCTTGATTCATAAACTGATAGTAACATAACATAGGACATTAAGAAACAATGCCAAGCTATTAAACTGTGAAGCTGTTATTTTGGTGGCTCCAGCCCAATGTTACACACCTGTTTTGCCAAAGGTGTCTTTAAAAGGACTCCACCAAGAGTAGACGGTCAATTGTCAGGGGCTGTTTGTAAGGAAAGTGTTGGACTCAGACACATGCTCTGAGAAAAAATGTATGGGGCTGCTGGACCTTCCTCCACATCTTTCATGTCTCTGCAAGTCAACTTCTCCCACTGGTTTGTTCTTCTTCTTCCCACATGGCCCTCTCCTTCCCAGTCAGTGATGAAATCTGCATCAGGACAGAGCTTGTAAAATCTGGAAATGGCAAGACAGGTTTTCCAGTGTATTTGAGTATCTAACACACTTGAGATGATTTTGAAAATACCAGCCTGTCTCATCAGCTTTGGAAGAAGCTGTTCAGTTTTCAGCCTTTTTGAATAAAGGATACTAATTTAGGAGCCCAAATAAGGATGTAGGGCTAGGATTTTCAAAAGCCCTGAGTCCAGGCTTCTATTGCCTCCCCGAGGAACCTGAGATTGCCACCAAGAAAGAAATCTTGTCCTCTGTGTGCACCCAAGCCCAGCAGTTAGACTGAGTAGATGTCTTAGAGATGTCCTGGAGAGGACTTGTTTCTCAGCAGTTATTTTGGGCTTGGCAAGGAGGAATCAGAAACAAGAGCTGGTTAAGAAAAGAAATTCCCACAAAAGCCACTGGAACTGTGTCAGTTATTTAGACACCTTTGACAATCTTAGTACTACGAACTTAACTTTAAACTTTGAATTTTTTAAAAGCTTGACTTACAGTCTTATTTGTCTGTTACAGAAGCTTCACAGGGTTCATTGGGGAGCTGCTGTGAAAAGTAAGGTATTTTTCCCCTTTATACTGTATTGTACTGTAAATCCACAAACTAAACAAAATCTGTGTTGATTTTATTTCTGCAAGTAGCAATATTACATCTTCCATGAGGATGACAGCAGAGGCACAGGAAAAGCATTGTGTAAGGGGAGGAAGAGGGGGGACTTCTTCTAAAGCAAAGATCTGAACAATAAGAAAATATACAGAAGAAAAAAGAGCAATTACATGATTTTACATTTTCAAATAGTGGTTCATGAGCCACCCAGACTCTGTGTTAAACGGGGCTGAGAAAACAATGAGCAAAATTGCTGAATATTTCAGTCCAGAAATATGAGATTTATTCACTATGTTATTTAACAAATACATTAACAAATTATACATCCAGCTGTACTACCTGGGTGAATAATAGAGTGAAGACTTATTTGAATTATTTATTTTTAAGATTTCTGCAGTAATTTGAATATATTGTTTGCTTAATTTTGAACGTGTGGTTAGATATTCACCAACATAGATTTCCAAAAAGTTTCAAGAGCAGAGAAAATAAAATTCCAGGGATACAGTACTGTAAAAAAACCTTTACTAACAAGTTGTTAACCTGTTGTTTCTCCATATGCTTTTTGAGTTTTGGCACAGTTAGAGGAAGTGGTAAGGGTGTTTCTCAAAACCCAACAAAGGAAGCTCCCAGAGCCAAGGTAGGCAGGGGTTAAATATACACTTACAATGAATTGGTTGCTGTTGAAAAATAAAAGCCACTAAAAAAAATTTGCAGTGCTGATGCAAATCTTAATTTTATTTTGGAAATCAGGGAAAGATGTTCCTTGGATGAGGTTTGCAATGAGAGTAGGGACACTAACTTTGGAAAACAAAGGGATGTCTCTGCAATTTATGTCTTCTAGAAGCAAGGACCTAACCATTGGGGTGGTTCAGAACAGCACCATTTCATTTCGACTTCCATTTCAACAGGCCAGTGTTTTGTTTTGAGTTTCATTTAGTTTCAAAAGCACTGTTCTGTTTCGTTTTGTCAAAACTGTTTCACTGTTTCAAAGCTGTTTCGATGTTTCACCCATAGGCTATAATGGGGGAGCACAAAACTGCCTACAACTGTGTCATTTTTTGGACAGATTTGCATTAAAATGGCAGAGATGGTAGCCCCTTCTGAGGGCACAAAACATGCCAAGTTTCAAGGAGATAGGTGCAGGGCTTTCTGGGAAACTGTACCTCAATTCTTGAAAGTAAAACTCATGTCACTTGTAAGTGTATGCTTGTAAGGCACAGAGGGGTGAAAACAGCAGGCATGATTTCCTCTGCTGAGGCTACAAAGCTTGCCAGGTTTCAAGGAGATAGGTACAGGGGTTTCTAGGAAACCACACCTTAAGCTGCAGACAAGCAAAGCTCGTGACACGTGTGTGTGTGTGTGTGTGTGTGTGTGTGTGTGTGTGTGTGTGTTAAGGTGTACCTTCACTGGTGCTGGGGCCTCTACATGACATGGTAGTGTGTCCCAATGTGGTGTCTTCCTCCCCTCCAGCCTCAGCCCAGTCTCCCACTTCAAACGACAACAGGTAATAACTTAGTAAGCAGCACAGTAGCACCAGCAGCATCTCAGGCAGCCAAACAGTCACAATCAATATTAGAGCAGCGCTTTCCCTCTCTTTCCCCTCCCTCTCCTTAGTTTCTGTTTCCCTGAAGGCAAGACCTGTTTCAGCTTCAAAACCTGAAACATTTCAAAACTTTTGAAATGTTTCAACTGCCTTTATTTTGTTTCAAAACTTTTTCAAAGCCCTTCGCTTCCTTTTGATGTCGCTGTTTTGAGCTTGAAATGAGTCAAAACAGCATCAAAATGAAACAGCCAGTGACATTTTGCACAGCCCTAATAACCATTGTCCTCCATATGGAAGGGTAATTTCATTTCCTCCTTTACAAATATGGTCCCACCATGCTGTAGGATTTTAACTTGTCTTTCTAGAGAGGTAGTACTTCTTGGGACTAGGTGATTTCCACTACTTATTTTGTTAAAAGTCAGTTTGTGGATAAACTAAAAGTATTGAATCTGGACTTACCTGTTTTGATTACTTTCATTGTGATTTCTGTGTCATAAAGGTGTGTTGATTATCATTTGATAATATAATAGGTTATATTTACTATTTTAATAGAACATGTCGTCCCCAAAATAATCAAAACAATGAAGTCAGAATGAAACGTTTTAACTTTATAAAATGAAGCAGTTTAACAGCTGTTGAAACACAACAAATCGACATTGTGAAAAGGAAATCCTTGATTCACCCAAACTGAAACTGCCCTTACTTTTCATTTTGGACTACATTTTAAAATGTCAGCTTCTTGTTCGAATGCTGATCCAAGAAAAATCAGAATCAGGAAGTAAAAATTTCAGTTTCTGACCAACTTAAATAATGCTACTTCCTTCCCCCAATTCCCCAGGATCCCCATCATTGAATCAGTTAAATTTTGGTAATGATGTTATCAGCAGGAAATGGAGTACATGCAGGTTGGCACTGGTTCATGGCCACATCAAAGGTCATCTGATTCTCTTTGCTAGATGTTCCCTGTCTCACCCATTTTCACACACTCATCACTAGAGTAAAAGAGGGTGAGAGTAAGTCCCTTCCTGCTCTCTTTATAGATTATCAAAAGGAGAGAAACTGTATATCTTGCATAGAGTGAAATTAGATATCAAGGAGACAGAAGAACATTATGTAGCAGTACCGAGGAAAACCAGCTATAATTGGGCCATTCACTATGTGTGCACACAGTATGATATAAGGACTTTAACTTTGAAACAGACATGATAGACCATGGGAATGTTATCATTCACATTTTTCAGTGGAGAACAGACCAGAAAGATGCAACGATTTTCCCAAAATCACATAAGGAGTCTGTATCAGAATCATTAATCCCACGCTAGCACCTTAGCTTTAAAATTATCCTTTGTCAGAAAAATAATTCAACAGGACCAGATGGCCTTTGAAGAGACATCCAGAGTTTGGAGATGTACCATACAAAATTCCATTTCTGAGGATTTCCCATTACAAACCCCAAGTTTTACAAAAAGCAGTTAGATCAACTTAACTTCCCCCCCCCAAGATTGTGCGTTAGCCTTAGGCAGAAGACTGAAATGCTTACACACACTAAACACAATCAGTTCTTATAACAGTATCAAACTTTCTCTTCTCAGGTGGAAATGATTTAATTCCCACCAAAAAAAGTTCTAGTAGTTGCAGTAGTTCCAGTAATATGTTAACATTTTCTTTCTTACTTTATGGGCTGTTATATACATGCAGTGGCTAATGACTTTGCCCTACTTTCTTTCTTTTTTTCTACATTATACAAGCCCTATAAAAGTCACTGCAACAAACCATGAAATATATCTTTTCCCTTTTTTTTAAAGTTACTGGACAAAAAATATCTGCAGCCTTCTGCAGCCATCTTCTGACTACCATTGATTTATGCAGGCACAATAAGATTCAATAAGAGTCCTTCCTTTAACTCTCATAATATTGGATTGGGGCCCAAATAAAGACAGAATCTGGCCATTTGTCCTGATATAGCACCTGCAGCCTGAGAAACTTGTGGTGTTTTGCAAACATTCATTAAAGTTTGCATGAAGTAGATGGTTATTGCACTATCCCGATGTACAAAAAGAAGCATAGAAAGATTGTGACTCAAAGCCAGGGGCAGAAATTACACATAAACTGGTATAAATGTTCGGAAACTCGTTCAAATCTATAACTCAAAAAAAGTTCAGTCCACATAAATCGCTTTCAAAATGGCCAAAACTGGTTTAAGGTAAACCTGGATGGATGTAGTATCAGACTTAGCTGATCTAGGTTAAATTGGTTTATTGAACTTCTGTCTCAAATCCCCTCCAGATTCAAGTTAACTCACAATCTGCCAGCATCCATCATTTGTTTCTGTTCCTACAGTGTGATCATGTGCCCCTCTAGTGGTGACTGGGCTTAACCTGCACTCATTCGGTATGGCACTACTTTCTTTCCCTCTAGTGGTGTCAGGGCCACCCACAGAAGTAAATGAGCCTTCGATAGTCTTACGTTGCAGAATAGCATTCTTTAGCCCAGGAAATAGAGATTCAAACCTTTTATATCTAGGTATCCTAGGACTGATCCCCACCACCAGTGACCAGCAAGAGGCTCAGTGTTGTACAGTCATGCAGAAGGGAGTTACACCAGCTGTGCATAAAAGGGATCATCAGTGAAACAATGAAACATATTCAATTAACTTTATATTTGACTTCAGAGGGGGCACCCATCCTTCCTCATCCTCTCTCCAGACTGACTGCATGCCTTTGTCACTCGACTACTAAGAAACCAGAGGTAGCATTTTGTTTAATTTACATACACATGGCTACAAGGAGCCATGTGTACCATGTTGTGTAGCAAGGACTCTCCTCCAGTATTAGCTACACAGTGACCTCCTTCTGTCTCTGACTCTTGTGCTCTGTATGCGTGTGTGCATAATGTGAAGGGGAATGGAAAAAGTTTCTTAAGTCTGTAGATGTACACCTGAATGCAAGTCTCTAATTTAGTATCTACAGGTGTCTCCAGATGAGCACGCACATGCAGGAGCACACATTTCCCACAGAACAAACAGCAGTGGCACACATTTTGTGCCCACCCCCTGCACTCATAGCACCTGAGCTGGCCCAGCAGCCTTACTTGGCATTTTAGGGGCCTTCCAAGGCATCAGCGGCATCAGTCTGGCTGCTCAGAGCCTGGCTGGCAGCCAGAGCATCACTCTGGTTGGCCAGTCTCCATTTCTGGTGGCACATGCTGATGTCATGTTTTTTTAGAGATTTTTTTTTTGACACTGGGATTTCCCAGTGTCAAATTTTGGCACCGTGCTGCAAATTAGCAGTGCAGCAAATGGGTGCTTTAAGGTGCTGCAAACTGTGTTGGAACTGGATTTAGGGCCCAGATGTCTTGTTCCTGGGGGATCCAAAACCCCAAGTCTGACCACAACTTTTCCATTTGGTAATAGGCACATTTATTAATACACAGTGATAGAAGAAAAGAATAATACAAACAATTCTGTAGCTACCAATCCTAGAGCTGTCTTCAGAGTCAAGATGCATCTGGCCAGGATGTGAGCTTCACTCTGAGGTTCTCTCTTGAATGTCAGATGTCAGCAGCCTGGAAGTCAGAGGCTGAAGTCCATGCCCCCCTCAGCGGGGTGAATGTGATGGGTTGGTGGTATGCCCTCTGTCTATGGTGCCTCAGATTCCCCTCTTGGGGATAAGGACCCTTTGTTGCTCTGAAGTCTCTGCTTTTGTATTCTTGTCCCCTCCCAATGACTCTTCATCTGGAGCTGTTGCTGATTGGTCTTTCTGTGGTCATCATACTGTCCATGTTCTGTCCTGTCAACTTATTGCTTTCTTTCATAGGCCCATCACATGTCCACATCCTAATTTGGGCCTTCCGGGTCTTTTCCTAATTCAATCTGCTCCCCCAAAACCTGAACTCTCAGGCCCCCCACTTTTGGGCCTTGTGAGCTGGTGTCACCTCATCTCATGTTTCAGAACTGTGTGGTACATGCCAACAATTTCCTAGGGGAGGTGTATATCTGTTGACCTTACTCTGTTAGACACCCTGTCTGCCTTAAAGGCTGTGAGGACTGTGTGACCAGGCTTTTAGAAATCAATTAACCCTTGCTGCCACCCTGGGCTATTGTTCTAATGCATATATATATATTATCTATTGTCAGGTTAGAAGACATGACCACCTGCCAGATTATTAGCGTTGTATTAGGTAACACAACCAAGGTTCGCTGGGTTAATCAGTAGCGGAGGTTGAACTCTATGTAACATGTCATGCAAGGTGCGAGTGAGCAGTGCGTGATCAATTGAGCCCGACCAAACAGTGACTTACCTGAGGGGCATGACTTCCTGGCCAGCAGCCTTGCTTTCTGGAACCATCTGGCTGGAGAGCCCTGTGATTGGTCAGGGAGGTTATAAAGGGACCAGCATGCCTCAGCACGAGGTTCCTTGGGCGCTCGCTGTTCATGAGGTGGACCGATCACCCTCCTCACAGTCCAAGGTAACCCCTAGGCCGTACACTGCTAATAATCACCTGTTACTGGGTGTTTGTTCACGCGTTTGGGTTAAACCCATTACCGTCTGAGAAGAGAGAATCCTTGTAGTATTGCTAGGTTGGTACCGCCATTTGTAACTGCTGTAACCAACGACTATCGCTGACAACTCCTCGTCGTATTACTGGACCGTTACCTGTATTTGTCCTCAACTACTTTGTTGTGAGTAAAGTTTCTCATTTATTTCAACCTGCAACCGAGCCTACACTCACCTTGTGTCCGCGACCTGCCGTTACCCAGGTTGGTTTTACCACCTGCCATGGGATCCCCAGTTTGTAGCGTGGCGTCTACAGCTGACATCTACAAGCGAACTCCCAAAATCATACCTCTAAATATAATTTTCTAGCCATTACATTTGCACTTATCTGGACGTGTCCTAAGATATTACCATCTTCTTCCTCCTGCCTGGATCCACACTAACACAGCTAACTGTCTTTCTTTACTCATGGAAGCAAATGGCATATATATTAACGAGATCCTAGGGGTGAGCGTTTATCACCTTCAAGAATCTAGGCCTAAAACTCAGCAGTGGTCAAGCCAAGACCGATGTTCCAGCTCTGCCTTTACAAGAGAGTACAAAGTGGTTACCCCCAAATCAATCTCATTATATTGTCATTAATATTTTAAATCAGGAAGTTGGAGGAGGCTGAAACTGTACAGCTGGTGCCTGACAATATAAGGGTTGGTATGAAGGCAGAGACGAGCAGAAGGGATGGGGCAAGTATACTGCCTTTTATATGTTCAGAACAGTATTACACTGCTGAAAAACAGCTGGACTGTGCAGGCATGTAGCCTTTGTTTGGACTGAGAAACTTCAAATCTTTTGTATTGTTTGTATTGTGTTTCTCTGGTTTTCTTTCTCTTTACACCTTTTAACCCACTCAGTTAACACTTTGATACAAGAAAATGGAAAGCAATAATCTTCTTCTAGGTCTGGAAGTGGGACTGGAAAGTAAAAGTCTGAGAGAAAGTAAAGATTTCTGCAAATTTTAGAAAAAGAAAGTAAGCAGTTTTGACAAATAGCATATTTGTTATATATTTTTAATTTTGAATTTTTTTCAAAACAAAGTTCAATTATTTCTACAGGTATTTTCATCTTTGTTAAAAATCTTTTCAGAAATACTTTTGTTCAGCTCTAACTCAGTGCACGCTTTGGAAGAAAGTTCAAGAATTCTACTGGATGGATGGGGGGCATGTTGGAGACAAAAAGAGAGAGAGAAATGATATGGCCATGGTATCACTTGGAACGCTAAGTAATATTGTAATAAAATTGGGTCCTGGATCTCAGGTGGAAAAGAAATACCTTCACTGAAACAAAAATATTCTGAGTTGGTTAAGACTGATCCTGAAAAAAATGCAGAAAGCATTAAATGGCATAAAAATTACACTGGACTGAGCCCACAGGAAACCTGCATTCAAATTACAGTTCTTCCTTTGACTTGTGACATGGAATCTGTTACTTTTTCTGTCGTGTTTATTCTAAGTTAGAAGTGAGCAGGACACAGTTTCTCCATCCTGTGAGAGTTTTCAAGTTTCAAAATATTTGCCTAGTAGGGCTGTGTAAAGCTTTGGTCCCTGATTTGATCTGGTGGAGATTCAGTCCAACTCGGTGGCTGAATCTCCAAATCTGAATCAAATCAAGAGAACCTTTAATCTCTCTGAATCGAATTGGAACCCTCTGAATTGATTCGGTGAGATTTGGAAAGATTCGGCGATTCGGACAGAGACAGAGCTTTAAAAGTTTTTTGTACATACCTCAAGGTACCAGGCAGCTCATGAATGCTGTGATGCTGGGGTGGATGGAACAGCCCACAGGATCGTGGGGGTCTCCCCAGTGCACTCGACAGCAGACCCAAAAGTGGACTGAAACCACTTCCGATTTACTTCTGGGTCCACCAGGGAGTGCAGTGCTCCTCCACCCAACATCCCTGGCTCAGCAACTGGTGCCTCCTGGGTCTGGGGGGGTACCCAGGGTTTCCCTGTGGCTGACTGCCAAGCTGGGGGGGTGGCCCCACTCCATACGCTCCCTGGCAGACCCAGTCTACCAGCTTCACTGCTGAGCATGTGGAGGGGGCGGTTCCTTGTGCTCCTGTGGGATGCTCCATTCACCCCACCATCTCTGTGTTCTTGAGCCGTGCCTGGTACCTCAAGGTATATAGAAAAGAACATTTAAAGCTGTGTCTATGACCTAATCACTGATTCATCAAATCAGTATTGAATCTTCAGATCCAGATTTGGCTGAATTGAATCAGGGGCAGTGATCTGAATCAATGAATTTAATCACTGTCCCGGATTCAGGCCAAATCCAAATCAAATATGACCCATTTTGTACACCCCTATTGCCTAGCGTGACTGAGAAGGAAAAACCAAAATCTCAGATATTTTTGCAAAGCAAAATTTGGGGAAGAAAATATCACTTATGATTATTTAAAATACCCCCCTCTCCTTTTTACATATTGCTACTATTAATGACATTTCTAAACAAAAGTGGTTGTGGGCTTTCTCATTGTTAAATAGCAAAATGAGTTGTTTCTGTAATTTCAATTGTTTTCTTCGAAATATGAAATTTACTGAATGCACTTACTATTTGTATGTACAGCACTAGCACAATGGGGTTGAATGGCCAGTTAAGAGGCTCTAGGCACTGTTAGGAATCACAAAACAACAACACCTATAGCAGAAATTCTCAACAAGAATGCCATGGCACCCTGGGGTAACACATGACTCTTTGAAGGGTATTCTGGGGTGTCGCTCGATATTAGCACTGTTAGGTATTGCTCATGTTTCACAAGATAAACCCAGAGATTTCAAAAAGGAGTCCACAGTGTCAAAAACATTCTGACCTGTTGTGGTTTTTCTGAGTTCTTTGAAACAAAGACTTGTTCTTTTATTTTTGTATAGTAAAAAAAGGAGTGAAAACAAAGAGCTAGCATATTTTGAAGGGTGCTTTGAATCTAATGAGGGATGCTTTAGGTCTAAAAATGTTGAGAACCACTAGGCTATAGGTTCCTTTTATTAAATAAATCAAACCCTTCCAATTAGGCATACAACATACCTCATGTCTAAAAACAACCATACAATGAGATGGAATTCTGCTTAAAATGTGATTTTTTTTACCCCACTGCAGCTACTTATTGATCTTTATAATAGATCTATAAAGCAAAGAGAACTTACCTGAAAAATAAAAGGAGGTTAAAGGAAGGAAGTTTTGTCTCCAGCAAGGATGTTCAGGCTAACATAAGGAAGAAGTAGCATCTTTGTGGGCATGTGGATAATAATAGCCTAAGAACTAAGAATGTACCTAAAGGCAACAGAAGGGTGATTAATTATAATTGAAAAGAACCCGACGGGTACCTAGGAATAGAAGTTGTGATTTGTTACAAGCTGTGGCTGAAAAACAATAAAAAACCCAGAGTAAACAAAACCAGCATGAATAGTGCACTGGAAGTAAGACATTCATATTTGTTTTCACAGCATTTTTTATCTGTACCTGTGACAGCTACAGTAGATACAGAAATATATGGGATACTGGCATTGGTCTGAGTTGCACATTTACGACTGTTAATTCTTCCTGCAACATTTAGAGTTTTACCTGAAAAAAACTGTTCCATCTTGTTTGGATTTTTTTTTTTGAGTGACTTTAGCTTTAAGGAGTTTTAACAGTAGGCATAGGTGACTGGTAAGGGGTGCACAGTGGTGTACGTGTTCCCCCTGATGGGGTCAGCGCCCCCCCCCGATGGCCAACACTGATACTCTCGGTAGGTCTGGTGCCCCACCTGACAGGTTCACCACCGCTGGCGACTTCTGCAAGTGCCCCCCCCACCCGATTCAGGAGGTACTAGTCGCTCACGACAATAGGCATGATTGGAATTAATGAGCATTGACTTAAAGAGAAATCCTAACCTGTGTTGAGGGGTTTGGTCATTTTATTTATTTATTTATTCTGATAAAGGCATGAAACTCCAAATATCTCCACTGCAGTCATATTCTGCCACGTGGAGGGATTATCAAGAGATGCCTTTATTTATTGTTTGAAATTGTTATCGTAAATGTCAGATCACTGGAGACCTGATATTAGCGATTTATTTGGAAGCGTAGCAGGCCCTTCAAAACATCTTTCATTCAGCAACAGCCTATCCGAGGCCAAACTAGTTTGAAATGTAAGTGTTTGGTTTGATCTTTGCACTGGCAGTATGTTCACTCTGAATGGCCCCAAGGACGTCCGTACCTCTGTCACTCAGCACAGAACTCTGAAAGCTTTTTTCCTGTAGTAGGAAGTTCTTCCTACAAACGACAGATATCTTTTCTTCAGAGAAAGTTAAAACTGGGATTTTTTTTAATGTGCTGGTTTCTCGCTGTCCTCTGGCAAATGCCATCTTGCTCTGAACAAAACTATATCTGCCATCATTTGTGCCACCTCCTGCAGGGGGTCCTGGTAGAGTGCTCTCCTCTGCATGCTGCCTTAGTATTAATGTAACAGTCCAAAGGTGGACTTTAATATTTAATAAAGCATTACCAGAAATACAGCGTGATGAATGCAAAGTGAGAGACAGGTAAACAAAACAAGTGTTGTTGAATGCAAAAGCTATTAGTTTCGCATCTGCACTATTTAGCTTGTAATAATCAGATCAGCGTGGGCATAGCTAGACTGCAGTCTGTCTATGCCAGTGTGGAGTGTCCGTCTGACTCCCTCACATCACCATGAGTCTACGGGTGTTTTAAAGGATGTACTCTGGCACATAAAGACATGTGGAGCTTGATGCATGAATCCCTGGAGGAGGTTCTCTGGCCTGTGTTGTGCAGATGGTCACACTAGGTGTTGGTGAGTCTTTACTTCACTTTGAGTTCTGACAAAAATGTACTCTGTATATGTTGTATTCAGTTTATATCTACCCTGCCTTCTGACTGCCTTTAGACTAACATGGCTCTCTGTCGAAATAGGAATTCATCCAAGAGCAAAACAAAATTGTGCATGGGAAGAGGGTCTGTTGGGTGTTTGTGTAACCCATTCTCCACTACGTCACGTTTCTGTTCTCACTACCTAGGTATTAGTAGATGGGGATGTGATACAACTTTCAGCCACAGATGCCATGAACAGGCATTACGTTTGGGCCAGGCAAAAAGTCTTTCTTCAGGAACAAAAAGGGAGTGTATATCTATTCAAAGGATTTCTGGATTGTAGCAGGGCACTAAGATGTTCCTGCCACTTTAAAGGGCAAAAGCAGCCTGGCCATGCTACTCAGAAACCTAGGCAGAGCTCCACAGCTGCAGGTTACCTAAGCAATGGCCTAATAGTGTAATTGGCCCCCACCTGCAGGTTGTCAGTTGACCAGGCAAAGGCAGTGCCCTGCAGAACATATGCCTAGGGCTGGGGCTAGCAGAAACACTCTCTCTCTAGCAACTGCCAAGGAAAGGAGCCTATGCCCAAGCAAGCCACCTGAGACTAGCTGCTACCTACTTTGCTGCCTGCCAGAACTGTGATGATCCAGGGGCCTAAGGTACCCAGGGCTAAGAGATGTGTTTTCCTAAGGGTGGAAGTTTTACCCACTTAAAGAGACAGAAGACAGTCTTCATTAGTGTTGTTTTATTGTGGCCCGTGGGTTTGTATATGTGTTATTGTTTAATCTAGTGGACTGGGATGAGGCTATAAGGGGAGGTTTCAAGGCCTCATTAGTGCTCAGAAAAAAGGGCATAGGAGCTGGGCAGAGCCCAGTGATAGGTGCATAGAGCCAGGTGCCCCGGGGGGGAGGCACAGAGAGACACCCAAGAGTAAGAAGTGCAGAGAGATGCCTGAGAGAGGGAGGCACCAAAGAGTGAGGTGCAGAGCCAGGCACTAGAGAACTCAATGACTGAACAGGGTAGAGATACAGGAGATGGAGGGCTCTGTGCCGAGAGGTTGCATAGAGTGGATAACAACAGTGAAACATCTGCATAGGCATGGGACATAATGAGGGACGGTTGGAGTCATGTGTAAACCCCTAGACATTGGGGCATTAAAGGGGCAGCTTACCATGTTGTTATAACTAGTATCTTAACAACAAGATGTGGCAGGAAAGACTGCCTTTGACACGTGGGCAGGCCAATACTAGACCAGGCCCTGGAGAGTGTTCTCTGTCACATGGATGAAAAGAACTGTCTCGTCCTCAAGAAAGTTAGATTGATTCTAACAAGGAAGATCTCCCTCCTTTCAAACTAACCTGAATAGTTGTCTTCTTCCCCTGGATGTTGAGTATGACCAATATCACACACTCTTCTGCTCTCCCTCCTTCCCTCCAAGGGAGAAGGAACGATGGAGAGTGCTGGCTCTCTGATAGCTTGCCCAGCCTGCCATGCAGAATTTCCATGAAGAAAGGAACAACCATCTGCTTGGTAGGAGGGGATACATTCTCCTGCTTCAGGAACCTTCCTGGAATGGCTTTCCATTGTGAGACAATTCCCCGATCTGTTCCAGGGAAGCCTCAAGGAGTGCCTGGATCAGGAGCTATTCTCCCATAGTGAGAATTGGGATGGTTCCCATTGCTAGAGAATGTCCCCCCCTGCCCAATTCACAAATCAATCAGGATGGGGGGAAGGGGCATTGACCCAGTTGAAAGTCTTTCTCCTTCCCAGGCAGGGGAGAGGACAGGATATCAATTAATGGGGTCCCCTAAGGGTGGCTTCGGCTCAGAGAGCAGCCCTCTAATGTCTCCTGTCTGGAAAGCTTACCTGGCTATTTTTCTACCTGTTAAGAATTTCAGAGAAATTCTTACCACAAGAAATTAGTGGCAGTCCATAGTAAGAAATCGATGCTTTAGGTCAGTGGCATGCGTGCCAAGCATGTCATGCAAAGCCATTTTCCTTGGAATGCCACTGCCAGCCCTGGTTCCAGGTAGCTGCTGCCAGCTGGGAGCCCAGGCTGCTCCGAGCAGGCAGCTGGGAGGCTGCAAGCAGGCCAGGCACTGTGACTTGCAGCAGCTACCCCAGAGCCTGAGCCGGCTGCAGCCGGGAGCCTGCAAAGAGCTGCTGTTTCCCCGCCCCAGCCCTGGCCCTGGCCCTGGCCCCAGCTGCCTCCCAAGCCTCAGACTCAGCCCAGGCTCTGGAAAGGAAGCAGGTGAAAGCAGTGCTCCCCACTGTGCTGCCCTCCCCACTGCTTCTGCAGAGCAGTATGTGGAACCCAGCGAGGCAGGGTACAGTCAGGGGCACAGAAAGGTACCTACTACTCTGAGCTCCCTACTGCCCTGGCCACACTTCCCCTGCAGGCAGGGGCAGCAGTGAGGGGCACAACCTTGCACTGCTGCCCACACTGCTCCCGTACACACAGGGGAAGCGTGACCCAGTCAGTGCGGGGCTTGCAGCAGCAGGCAGCTTCCCTGTGCAGCCCCTCTGTGCACTGCTGCTCTGGGTTGCACCTGCTGTGCTCCAGAGGGCCCAAGGTACGGCAGCAGGGCCAGGAGCACAGTGTGCGTGACCCGGAGTGGCAGCACACAGAGGGGCCACACCAGGAAGCTGCCTGCTGCTGCAAGCTCCATGCTACTTAGGTCACACTTTCCCTGTGTGCATGGGTTGTGCCCTCACTCCTGCCCCTGCCTGCAGGGGCAGTGTGTCCAGGGCAGCGGGGAGAACAGAACAGCAGGCAGCTTTCTGCACACCCACCCCCCACGCTGTGCCCTGCCTCGCCAGGTTCCACATGGTGTTCTGTAGAAGCAGTGCAGCACAGCAGGGGGCATCGCCACCACCAGCTCCCTCCCCAGAGCCTGGGGCAGGGGCTAGGGCTCAGGCTGGGAAGCAGCTGGGGCCAGGGCCAGGGCCAGGGCCGGGGCCAGGGCCAGAGCAGGCAGGCAGCAGTTGTTTGCTGCCTCCTGGCTGCAGCCGGCGCATGTTCTGGATAGCTGTAGATAGCCACAGAGCAGGGGAGCCTGGGGCAGGGGCAGGGGCAGGGGCAGGGGCAGGGGTGGGGGGCAAGGGGCATGAGCAGGGCTTGGGGCCAGGGGCTTTGGGTTGGGTGCAAAGGGCATGAGCAGGGGTGGAAAGCAGGGGCTTTGGGTGAGGGGCAAGGAGCACAAGCAGGACTGGAGTGCTGTTGTACGGGGATCCACACAGAACAAAAACACAAGATCAAAGGGAGTATCAGAAGATTTATTTATTGTCACCGGGTTTACAATTTTTAGAAAATCTGGTACTTACCATAAAAAGGGCAACATTTATGATTACTAACTGTTCGAATATGCAGTGCATGCTGCCATGTACCCCCTGCCATCATTTTGTTTTTCTGGCTGCTGGCGCTCCAGCACCTTCCAAGGTAGACATTGTGGTGTTTTTTGGCACTCTAGCCAAAAAAACATTGCCTACCCCTGCTTGAGGTCATATTGGGTGCATCTACTTTTTCATCAATGTGCAATGGTTACTGCACATTTAGTTTAGTACTTGTATAACTGAGTACTAAATAAATGCACAATAACCAGAGTTACTGAGCAGTAGCATCGGCAAATGCCTTTTTAGTGACGCTACTGCACAGTAGCCTAATAATACTGCACAGTAGTGTATTAGCACTGTCTATGCTGTGATGTGCTACTGCACAATGCTATTAGGCGACTGCACAGTTAGCATCTCATGTAGACATACCCACTGTTGAGGTTGGTGTGTTTAACCCTGGTGGTTCTTAGTTCAGTTCTTAGTGGATAGGCCAAGATGGTGGCTTCTACATTCACACCATCCAGAGGGAGCAGAGTTATGAAAAGAAGGCAGAGCTATTAAGAATTGTCACACAAGGAGTAATCAGCTCTATCCAATTGGATGGTGCTTGTGTATGCATGCTTTCACAGCTCTAAGACTGTGCCCAGTGAACTGCCTGTACTCGCCCACGTCCTGAAAAGCAACTCCCTTTCATTAGCAAGCCACAGAGACCATTGATGACCTGTAAAATAGTGTGACTTGGGCCACCCTAACTTTACAGTGCTGTTGCAAGTGGCAAAGGCTCTTGCAAAAACCCTTAGAACAGGGCATCTGAGATAAAACTCAAGGAGAGCTGCAAGCTCCCATCTTGATAATGAAGAGTTTCCCTTTAGTTTGAATTAAACATTTTGATTTGACCTGAAATGAAACTTTGCTTTAGGACTTTAATGACTTAAAAAAATTGTGACTGACATTAAACATTACTTGTTATGTTGTCTGAGCTGCCACTGAACAAAAGACTCAAGTTACTTATACAGCTCCACACACAATATTGCTGTCAACTTCAGTGGTAGTTAATAATATGGAACAGGTGTGGTAATATGTATAGTGTTCTTAGGTATCTATTGCATGGATTTAGAGCCTTATCTTTGCGGTGCTGAGTGCCCTTCACTCTTGTTGACGTTAGTGAAATTTGAGGATTCTGAGCTTTCTTTGGGAAAAGATTCAGCAGCTTGAAAATATCAGCTTTTTGGACCAAAAATGTCCAAAAATTCTCAAGCTGAGAGCAACATAGAGCTGACGAATACTCAGATCTAGATTTTGCTGCCTTCAGGTGCCTGCCTGTTTCTTTAGAGTCATATAAAATTAAAGCTGAAAAGGACCTCAGAGGGTCATGAGGGTAGGACCGTTCCTATTTAAACCATCCTAACCCAGTGAAGGTCAACCCAGTGAAGGTCAACCTATACTTTCCCCAGTGCCACTCCAACTCCTTTCTCTACCCAGTCTGCTGCTGGTTTCTGTTCCTTGCCCTGTGCCCCCTGACCAAACCACTGCTCTTTCTGCTTCCTGCCCTGTGCTCCCCGCCTGATCAGGTGTTCTGCTTTCTGCTCCCTGTCCTATCTGCCACTGGGCACATGTAGCATTATGGCAATGTAGCATCCATGGGCAAGAACCATTGCGCTGTAGCTATGTCACCATAGCAATGCATTGCCTCATTATAGCATATCGCTATGGTGACACAGCGCCTAAAAATAACTGTGCGTGTGCATAGTACAAGCTGTTACTGTGCCGTCTTTTAGTACTTCCAAAAGGAAGTACTAAAAGGCAGTGCAGTAATAACAGCGCCATAGTAACACGTGTAGACGCTGACCATGCCATTTGTGGCACCTGTACTGCACGTTGGCCATGCTGTGATGTGGCGTGTTCTTCAAAATGTTGGAAACGCTGCTCACGCACAAGTACTAGGCACAATGTCCAAAACATCAAAAACACTCTTTAACTTGTGACAGATAAAGCAGGGGGATAATGACACTATCAGTCTCCTAAATATGGGAACATTGGGTCCTCAGCCCTTTTGAAAATGTGATGCATCTCATGAGGGGACAGGGGGAGGGCTACATGGAAGCCGACCCTTTGTAAAACTAGCTCCAATTGTAGGTGCTGAGCACTTTGAGAAATCAACTTCTCAGTGCAAATACATTTTAAGTATGTTTACAATTACTTCACATATCTGTGTGCTTAATATTTTAATGCATTTAGCAGTTAATCTATTTATATTGATCACAGTCTGGTGTAATCAGGGTGCAGGAAAACAGATGGCATAAAAATTAATCTTGTAATCCAAAATGTGCATTCATAAAGATACAATATTTTGCAATCTTTAAATGTACTTTCTCCTGGTGAAAAATTCTGCTCTTTTGGAGAAGGGGATTTTCATTGATTTATTATTTAGGCAAAAAGTGAAGAAGCTTTAATTATTAATTGCCAAGAGTATTAGCTGTGAATTTAGCCCAAATCTCCATTCACAAAGTGTTCAGGAATTGACCCGATTCCTTCTGTGAACGAAAAATGTTCACAATGTGGGTCGTTTTATATGTGTAGTTGTTATTCTTGGACCATAATTGGTCACCAGAATCTACTGGTAACATTTCTTTTCTTTCACTGGAAAAACTGAGGTTTTAAAATTACAAATATACAAATTGTGGGCTACCAGTATCTTCATATAGGTGCAGATATCTATATGAAGAGCAATCCTTCACCAATTATTAGAGCAAGCAAAATCCCATTCATACAAATGATCATAAGTAGTTGACAGTGTGCCTGAGTTGAATAGCAGCCTATTATCAAAATGAATACTTGTGGTTCTGTAGCTATTTATTCACTCATGCCTACCAGGAAGCATCATGTTCTGATTTATTCTGTATAAATTAGAACTATTGAAATAAAATTCTGAAATGCAGCTATTAACATAGGTCCAAGTCATATGGTCTTGAGTCACTTGAGTATATTAACTTAATCTTTAACCACTCATTTGAATAGGGACTGGAGTTTCAAAAATCATAGAATCATAACCTACTAAGTTCCCTTCCCTAAATGTGTATCTAGTCCAAACTTGTACTCAAAGCAGGACCATCCCCAACTAGATCATCCCAGCCAAGGCTTTGCTCACCCAAATCCTTAAAACTTCTAAGGGTGGAGATTCCCCAACCTCTCTGAGCAGCCTGTTCTGGTGCTTCACTAATATCCTAGTGCAAGGATGGGCAAAATGTGGCCCATGGGCCAGATGCAGCCCGCTAGGCCATTCTATCCGGCCTGTGGGACCCTAAAAAGTTAGAAAATTAATATTTATCTGCCCCTGGCTGCCTGTCATGAAGCTCTGGATGGCTGGATGACTTGCCAAAACTCAGTAAGCGACCCTCCGCCCAAAATAATTGCCCTCCCCTGTCCTAGTGGGTAAGTTGTGTTTTTTTTCTAGTATCTAATGTAAACTTCTCTTTCTGCAACTTGAAACCATTGCTTCATGTTCTGTCATCTGCCACCCCTGAGAACAGTGTAGCTCCATCCTCTCCAACCTTTCAGGGAGTTGAAGGATGCTGTTAAATCCCCACCCCA
>JAGPOW010000229.1:29016453-29042297 GCA_030014935.1 Caiman crocodilus
TGTGCCCCAACCATTTGTTGCCCTCTGCTGGAGTCTCTCCAATTTGTCCCCATCCCTTCTGTAGTGGGGGGCCCAAAAGTGAACGCAGTACTCCAGATTTGGCCTCACCAGTGACAAACAGAAGGGAATAATCACTGCCTTGGATCTACTAGCAACACACCTACTAATACAGCCCAGTATCATGTGTTAGCTTTCTTCACAACAGGGGCAAATTGTTGGGTCATATTCAGCTTCTTACCCACTGTAACCCCTCAATTGCTTTTCTGAAGAGCTGCTGCTTAGTCAGTCAGCCCACAGTCTGTAGATTGTAATGTCCTAAGTGCAGAATTGTACTTGCCCGTATTGAACTTCATGAGACAATAGATAAAATTTTGCCCTTTGGACTTGGGAGTCAAAATCCCATTCTCAGAGAGAATTTAAGCATTTTAGATGCATCTGATCAAAAGCACCAAGATACAGTGGGATTTGATTATTTTGATATCTGTGAAGATCTGGGTCTTAAGGACTTGAAATTCATGGAAAGTCCAAGAGAATTAGACTAATCAGTGCTAAGCCACTTTTTAAAACTGGGATTTAGGAGTCTGAGTCATTTAGCTGCTTTTAAAATTCTTACGTAATAGCTGGAATAGGTAAGGAAAAACATGTAGATGAATTAATTTTGCCCCTGTAATAGTTTCCATATCAGGAAGAGAGTTTAAGATAATTCTATTTTGAAATAATGTTTGGCTACTTAGATTTCTGAAGATGAAATTGAAATGATATCACCAGCATACAATAAAGTAGTTTTGCTTTAGAAAAATCCTCACCTATTTTCTCTAAAATCACGTTATTTTTAGCTATTTTAACAGCAGGTTTAATTCTCTCTGAGATACATTGAGAAGATTAAGATTAAAAAACAACCTGTGAGTAATTCTAATGATAAACTTAATGATGCTTTTTGATTTATATGATGCTGTGTGTCCCCAGGTTGTTCAAAAGATCTCCAATGATATTTGGCTTTAAATCAGCTTTAAAGCAAATATTTTCCTGCCAATAATTAAGTCCATGTCAGTGTCAGAAGATGGGTCCCAGAAGTTGCATTTGCCTCTCTGAAATTACTCAACTTAGAAAACTGATAATAAACCCATAATGCATGGTGAATATCAGTGCTATGCAATTAACACTGCAGTTTAAACATTAATTAGATTTCTCCTTTGAAGGCAGAGGATTTCAATGCAATTTAATGGTTTGTTTGTTCAACGGCTCTCTGCTTCCATTGGGCTATTTTAATTGTGGCACTTCTGAAAATAATTTTCTTTGCTAAAACAACAAACAAGGACTGGAATGGGTTTTACTCTTGTTCAATATTAAAAAAGATAGTTGGGAAGATCATCACGCCAGGTATGTGGCTTGCCTGAGTAGAGCTATATTGATTACACACAACAATAACAATAGTAACCACAAAGATGAGGTTTGCCTTTGACATTTATGGAGATTGATTAGAAAGCATCAGCTTTTGGAGTCTTGTAGGTCTTGTCTATGAAGTAAACCTCAGTTACCCTCCAACCATGTATTCTAGCAAATCCCACATGAGATGCAGAAATACCTCATATGGACAAAATCAAAATGGTTTAAATATTTGTGTCCATCTGAGACATGCATGGGTCCTGCATCCAGTCAATGAGCCTAACAAATGCTGCCCCTGTCTAGGGGATACTGCATCATTGTCAAGCTCTTTATGTGTAACTTCCCTCTAATAAGTTGTGAGACATACAGCTGAAATTCCTCAGTTAGAGGAATCAGTTGAGATCATCTCAGATTTTAAAGGGGGACATCAGTCTCTAAGCAGCCCAAAAGATTGTTTTCTGCTATAATCCCTCCACACAGACTCATACTACAAGGCTGTAGCAGCAAAAGTAAGGAAGAAAACTGCATTTGTACATCAGTTACACTGACAATGCTTTAAGGTATTAGTATCTGCTCCAGAGGTCCCTACAAGTCCAAGTACTTCCTGTTCCATGTAGTAAAATATTTATCAGGTGAATATATTCATCTACAAGGGAGTTTCAGAAGCTAATGGCAGAATGGCTGCCTATGCTGTGTATCTGCAACAAAGTGGGAAACTACACAACAGACGGGAATGCTGATGGCAGCATTGTGTGGAACTGTGTATCTAGCTTCTGCAATATGCATGAGAAAAAGGGGAGGGGTTCCTCTTGCATGGTATCACTGGAGACAAGACCTGAATTCACCATTTTAAACCCAAGAGCAAAAAGAATAGCGTGCAGTGGAAACATACAGCAGTGCCACCACCCCAAAACTTCTGCAGGCAACCATCTTCTGGCAAGGTCATGCTCATCCTGTTTTGGTATTCCATGAGACCACTCTTTGTCCACTTCCTAGATAGTGGTATCACTATCACCAACTACACTTACCACTATCCAAAACCACCTGCACTAGCTATTCGGGCCAAATGTTGTGGAAAGCTCAAGCAAGCTGTTCTTCTCCAGCATGAAAATGCAAGGTCACACAATGCATGAGTGATTGATCAGACTTTGATGGACTGGGCTTTGAAATCTTACCGTATCTGCCCTACAGTACTGATCTTCTACCAAGTAATTATCACCTGTTTGGACCATTGAAGGAGTCTTTTTATATGCCAAGATTTGTTAGTGATGCAGAGATGCAACTCATGGTGCAAGAGGAGTTGGCATAGCAAAAAAAAAAAAAAAAAAGCTTATTTGGGATGATATCAAGAAACTTTTGAATCACTGAAATTTTTGTCAGCAGTCCCTCAATATGAAGATGACAATTTTTGAGTAGATAGTCATCAGTGAGTCCGGAGATGACTCATGAAGCATATCCAAGATCCACATGTTCAAGTGCAGATATGACAAATAGTTATGTGGGAAAGGAGCGGATCTTGGCAATGTTCACTCACATGTCTTACCCCCTTAGCTGTCTGCCTCCATGCTGAAGTGAGTTTGTTCAAAATGATTGGTGCCTTGTCATACATCTCAGCACCAAAGGGGACAATTCAGTACTTGAATATCCCAGGTACTGATGTTATTTAACATTTCTTCAGATGTCATTGAAACTGTTTTTTTGCCCACCTCTAGAGCAGTAACCATTGGTGAGTTGGGAATATAGGATCTGTTTTGGGAGCGAGTTGTCAGGCATCCTTATGATACGTCCAGTCCAACAGAACTGGTGCCTTATAAAAATGGTTTCAACGCTAGCGAGCCAGAAAATGGCATTTGTTTTTCTGTCCCTCCAGTGATGGAGCGGTTTCTGAAGACATCAGTAATGGTAACATTCGAAGGCTTTCAGGTGTTTTGGACTGTAGCACATTGGGGTCCCAGGGGTGGCTGTGATGCCCCCTACTGGCTCCACAAATCTGCCCCACTCTCTAACCCTAGGGTGCCTTCCCTTTTTGCCCTCCATACCTTGATGGAATAATAAATAACAACAGGGAGGCTGCCCATGGGCCTTTGCATGGCCCCAGTCCAACTGGACTCCCCAATGGAGTGCCTCAGCACCATACTCATCTCTATGGCTCTCAGACCCTTGCCAGGCCTCTCTGGTCAGCTGTGCCCTGCAGGGTACCCAGGCCTTTGGTGCTAATTGCATGGCTACAATCCTCCCTTATACCATTCCCCAAACCTTGCAGATATTATCATAATGTTGGTCTCCTGTTGGGCTTTGGCTTCCTCAGCCACCCTTTTGGGCATTGGGCCCCGGTCTGGTAATGCCTTTCAGATGCAGGGCCCTGGTCCCTGTCTGATCACACCCTTCTCGGGCGCCGGGCCCCTGGCTCCTATGCCTTGCACTCTGGTTGCTCTAGGTTCATTAGTCACTCAAGCCTTGAGTCTACCCCTGGCAGCGCTCAAGGCAATTGCATGCCCCTTGGCCACTAATGGGACCTCTGTATAACTCCCCTACAGTTCCAACCCAAACCGTTTTATTATGTGAATTAACTCAAACCATAAGCCCCTGGATTATAACATAAACATAAAAGGTAAGCTGCTCTCTGGCCCTTCAAGAGAGAAAACTTCCCTCACCGGCATACCTCCCAGCCCTGGGCTATATCCTAATGGCCTCCCCTAGCCTCACTAGGGATCCACAGTCTGTCTAGCAGTCTCAGATAGCTCCCCTGGCCAGGAGATCCTGCCCTTGCAGCTTGCAGGGCTGGACTAGCTTGCCAGCTCAAGCCTCAGGCTTATATCCTCCCAGGGCCTGCCCCCTTGCAGTCAGTAGACTACCCTGGGCTGCCTGCAGGTGCCTGGTAATTGGCCACATTGCCCTGTTGGCCTGACAACCTGCAGCTCTGCACCCTGGCTGCCCTGCAGTGCTCCCTCGCTGGGCTGCTGCTTTCTTAAAGGAACAGAGAGCCTGTCTCTGTTACACCAATATCTCATGGCAGCAGCCTGGTAGATGAGGAATTTGGTTTGGGTCCCGATGTCATCATCATCAGTGAAGTCATGATTTCAGAAATGTTCAAAGGCAGTACTGCCAGATTTCATCTGGTGCTGGATATTGTCACCTGCGTTTACCTTTTGGCAAAGGGGGCTATCCAGCTAGGGAAAATGATCAATATTCTCCAAAAGACTGTCCTCCAATTGTAATGTGTGGAGGAACAGTTGGTTGGTTTCGGGCGGGTTGGAAAAGGAAAAGTTGATAGTAAATCCAAGTATTTCATATACTTCACAGAAGCAGTCAAGAGTGACTTGGAGCTGTTCGATTGAATAGGTGCATAGGACACAATCATCAGCGTACTGAAGACCAGTAATGGAGGTGTTTGCTTAACTTGGATTTGGAATGTAACTGGTTGCTGTTAAAGGGATTTCTGTCCATGTGTTACTAGATGCTGACTCCAGGTGGTAGCCTGCCAGCAATGAAATGAGGAATAGCAGTGATATAGATGGAAAAGAGTGTTGGTGCAATTATACATCCTTGCTTGGCTCCAATTCTGATAGTGGAAGGTCTATTTCTGAGGTAGTGCTTAAGATGGTTGCTGACATGTCATCATGAAGAAGTCTGAGGATGATAAATGTTTGGCTGGCATTCAGATCTTAGCAGGATCTTTTGTAGGGCCTCTCTGCTGATCGAATCAAAGGCTTTAGTCAGATCAATGAAGATTAGGTAAATATTTTGATGTTGCTCACAGGATTTCTTCTGCAGCTGTCAAGCAAGAAAGATCATATCTATTGTACCTCTGAGTGGTCTGAAACCACACTGGGACATGGGTAAAATCTCCTTACCAAGAAGAGTGAGTCTATTGAGGAGGATCCAGGTGAGACTCTTCCCAATTATGGATAAGAATCCAATAAAAGAATAATTGATGCATTCTAATATCTCCTTTCTTGAATGTGGTACAATTCTAGCATCTCTCAAGTCACTGGGAATGTGTTCATGTTTCTAAATGTTTAGAATAATGGTGTGTAGTTGGTGAGAGAGCTTTCTTTTACCATGCTTATAAATTTTAGCTGGTATTCCATCAGGACTACATAGTTTGTTCTTCATCTGCTTAATGACTTCAAGGCTTCTTGCTAAGTTGGTGAATCTCCAAGGTAATGGACTGCATTGATGGTATTGCCTTCCGTGTTAGAATCCCAGTTTAGAAGGTTTTGAAAGTCTTCCTCCCACTAGGCATCGTTTGTGAAATTCTTTAAAAAGTGTCGTTCCATCCTTGGATCTCAGAGGGATGGCTCCTTGTGTGCTTAGTTCATAGATAGTTTTGGTTGTGCTGGTTGTGGCTGTCAGCAATTTTTTTAAATCTCTTTTTCTTTCCCACAATTTGGTTTTTTTGCTTTCAAATTTTCTTCTTCTAGGTCTCAGTTTTAATGTCATAAATGTCTTGCATATGTTTGGAGGTGAAGTTATTCCACCAAGCTTTGAGGCTGTCTTTTTTTCTGGCAATAAGGGTTTGCATTTCTCTATCATTCTCATCAAACCAGCCCTGATGTTTGTTTTTGGAGAAGTATAAAGATACCTCACATGCTTCATGGTTGTCTTTCTTGAGGCTCTTCCATTGATAAGCAGTGCCAAGATTATCAGGGTTATCACTGAAATACCTGTGTTGCAAAGCAGGGTGACTATTCAGAGAAATGATATGTAAATTATCATTGCACACACAATGATTGTATTTTGAAGTTGCTGTTAGTTTCTGAAATGCCCTCATAAATGTAAAAAATATTCAATATGGGCAGTCTGGCAAAGTCAGTTCCACCCTGGACCAATCTACCAATGATTTCCAACTTCCTGCTATACTTGAAGCAGGCTCTGTTGTACAGTACTTCAGATCAACTTGAGCTTCCACTTGTTTATCTAGACATATTTAGTTTTTTTTCACCTCACATATGAATATATCTCACAAGATCTTTATACATTTACCAAAGAGAATGAGAAGTTGTGTTACTCTTGGTTAACCCACCTAGACATTTTTCAGGCAATGCCATCTATTCACAGCAAGTATCAAAATGAATAACCATATGTATCTCACTGTATTACCAGATGATGGCAGAATCTGTCCCATGAACCCCAAGACTCAGAGTGCAAGCAACATCCTCCATCTGCCTCAGACATGTGCTAATATCAGAAATCTATAAGGTGGGAAACATGAAATAGCTCACAATCTTTTGTCAAGTGCTATGCCTTAAACAAAACAGACAAGGATCCTTGGGTGAATCTGATATCTTTTATTCTAGCTTCTTTACTTTTCATTCATCCAGGAAGAGCACACACCGACTGCTGAAACTTCCTTAGCCTGACGAAGGGTTTTGAACCCGAAAGCTTGCTTAATAACTATTCTCCAACTATTTGGGTCGGTCTAGTACAAGATATCAGATTCACCCAAGGAACCTTGTCTGCCTATGTTCTTAGACCAACACGGCTACAACCTACACCTCTGATGCCTTAAACAATGTGCCTGTGCCAGATGAGAAGAGTGGTGCAACTATTGTTCAAATCATTAATGACACGTGGCCCTGGAGGCTTGGGGGGGCATGCGGACTGCCCGTAGGTGGCAGTGGCGGTGGCGGTGTCAGCAGTGGGGGATGGAGACGGTGAGCAGGGAGCTCCTTCAGGCAGCCGTGGTGGTGTCGGCAGCAGGGGCAAGACAAGTGGGGACCTCCCACAGGTGCCCGTGGCAGTGTCAGTGGCGGGGGGGGGTAGCAAGCGCCAACCAGATGCTGCCAGCAGCAGTCAGCCATGATCAAGGACCACCGCAGATGCCACTAGTAGTGTCAGCAGAAGGGGGAAGCGGTGGCGAGTGGTGACCGCCCACAGGAGGTGCACTGCCAGTTTCAGGGGATGCACATGCACCTGTGTGCACCCCCCATGCATTGCCAGTGGTTCAATAGACATAGCTGAAGTGTCTCATTACTAGCACCCAGTTGGAGTATTGTCTTCCAGTCACAACAGTGGGATTTGCACTGATATGTGCAAGAAGAAGGAATGGTTGTTTACCTAATGGTATCTCTGATTCTCTTGGAGATGTTGTGATCAGTGCGGGCCTCACATTGTGCCCCCCATTGCATTTTTTTTTTCTTTTTGAGTCCTGCACTGATACAGACTTCAGAATGGCAAGGGAACCGAAAGAATGTCACAGCTTGCCCTGGAGCATGCAGCAGCATAGGTCATGTACATGATCTATGTGCATGATGCACACCTCTGTTAAAAATCTGTTCTCAAGCAAGGACACTCCATCTACACTGAGTAGAATGTCTCTAAGATCCACATCTACTGGAAGGAAAATACCTGTCTATGAGTAGGGAACAAGCATTTTAGATAAGATATGGGAAGGCCTGAGCAATGAACACTACAGACATTTCCTACTTGCTTTTCCTTTTCTTTCTTTTCCAACCTGCTGTTTCTCTTGTATTTCCCCCCAAAAATGGAGGCGGGAGAAGAAAATCCCAGGAATTATAATAATGTAAATATATTTGGATGGATTTATAAATCCATTTCATTAAGGACACTCAGAGGGGAAACTGTTTCCAGTCAACAACATTTTAAACTGACTTTGGCAGGTCATTTGGAAACAAGACATGAAGGAAAATATTACTGTGCCTTTACAATTTAAAAAAAAAAAAAATTGCAGATTGTGAAAACACTATAGGAATAACAGAAGCAACAACAGTTCATCCCAGTCAATGGATTTAATCCTGAACAGACCTGATCCCAAACAGCGGGTGTTTCATAAGTATCTCCTCCTTGAAAGGCACATCTGCATTGGTGTCACAGGGGAGCAGATCACAGTAACCTGAAATATGACTCTAGTGGAGTGGAAGAAGGATGACACAAGACACTGGAGAATGGAGTTGCATCTGTGTTGTTTTGCCTGCCAAAAAGGGGGAGAAGGGAGTATAAAGAAATGCTATAGAAATGCTAAGTACTGCAATGGTAATGAGGAGCCTTCTCCAGTGAAAGCTCTGCAATTATTGTTTTCTTCATCCGATCTTTTATTTTAATAAATTTTGCTCTCTTTCAAAGGTCACTTAAGATTGAGAATTTCATATAGACCATCACAAAGAGAGGGAGCATCTTTTTTCTGCCACCACAAAGGGGTGTGGAATAAAGGTACCCAGGTTTGCAAATTCTAGGCCAGAGATGAAGACAAAATTGTCCTGTCTCATTAGGTGTTTTACATGCAAAGTGGTGGTTCTAATGACCATTGAGACATAGATAATAACTCATGATAAGAACCACATTTAAAGGCCAAAAATACAATCCTTAGTTGCTCATTGTGCTCTGGTGTAAATGATGTGGGAGGGGAAGCTGTTAAGCTATGCTGCAGTGAAGTTCAAAGCAGCAGCAGAGGCTCAGAGCTTCCGAGAAAAATACCTGCTCTTTAGAATATTCCTTGTATATATTTTGGAGGACGGTCAGGATTTCAAGACTGAATGACTGACTTATTCCATGAGTTGCAGGCCTATTTCCTTTACAGATGTCAAGAAAACGGCACACTTCACCAAGTTCCTGCCCTTGCATATACATTATTTCTACCCCAACATTTCTGTCAAGCTTAGAATTTGAGGCCAGAAGGTACCATGATGATGATCTTGGCTGATTTCCACCATGATGTAGGTCACAGAATTTCACTAAGAGTTAAATCTGTATAAAGCTTTGCCTGGACACCCAAGTCAAGACCTGGGTTCTATCACCCGAGGCTCTGTTCTTATCAGGCAATTCTTATCTGGGGGGCCACAGCCCCTCTAGGGTGCTTTGAGATCCTTTTAATGTCCTGCAGGGTGCCACACAATATTATCACTAAAGTGTGCAAACGCCTATGCATAATTCACAAGATAAATCAAATATCAGATAAATCAGAGAGAAAATATAACTCCATATGGTCAAAAATGTTCTGACTTGTAATCTTTCTGAGTTCTTTGCAATAGAAGAACTGTTCTATTATTTTACCGCCTTAAAAAAAAAAAAAACAAGTGAAAGGTAAGGCCTGGCATTTTCTGAGATGTCTTCAGTCTAACAAAGTTGAAAACTCTGTTCACTACAAACATAAATGAAGATGTGGTGCTCACCCTGAGTAGTTAACCATTTCAGGAGACAAGTATCTACAAAGAGCAGTTGAAGAGGAAAACCATAGAATCAAATAGGTAGCATTTCTTTCATACTTGATTATTTTTAATAACTACAAAAATGCAAACTACTCAGTTGCAATCCTTGGCATTGTATGCTGCTTTCCCTCTATTATAGACAAAACCAGGAAGAAGCTTCCAGGAGAAGTTGTGCTGAAAAATAAACAGACTGTATATTTACCCCGTCCACGCACAAACATTTAAATATTAATTGCAGGAAAAGTTTTACCTCCAATAGAGATTAATGCTTCTAGAAGGAATTGAAACAGTTGCATGTTTTAGGAAAGGAAAAACACCTGCCACACTACTTATTTTCAAATGCTCATTTAAAAAAGTTGTGGCAGAAGATCTGGAGAACAAATGTACCTTTTCTCTGTTGCTGTCACTTCTGCTGGTCTTTGCAGTGCTTTCTGTGGCATGGATGGACATAGCTGTAGAAATACCTGATTGTGTTGCACCTGTTCAGGAACTACATCATCTTGATTCATCCCAACCTAAAATGAAAGTCTGAAAAGCCTCTCAACTGAAACTTTAGCCTAGGCTTCTCAATGCTGTTAAAAACTTGATAGAAATATTTTCCTTATAACTAGGGAAGATTATACCCTACTTTAAGGTAAAGCTGTGTGGCTCAAGAAACTGCTCTTCTGTGCGTCGGGCCAAGAGCCATCTTTTTATTTTCTTCTGACTATTTATACTTCCATTGCTGTGGCACTGAAATTTGTCAGAAATCCTGATGACTTGAGCTGTCCCACAGCAGTCCACTTTACAGACCAAAGGCCGGGTTTTAGATTCATATAACTATACAATCTGCCTTTGTGTCACCAGTATGTAATGACTCTGCTCTCTTCAGCAATTATTCAGCAAGTGGGTATGAGTTGATCTACCTAGGAAACTCTGGGCACAACTGAAAAATATTTCCTGGCTAAGGACAGATATTACACATAAACTGGTTTAAGTGGTCAGAAACTGGTTTAAACCTGTAACAGATCACATGTTCAGTCCACATAAACCAGTTTGAAAATGGCTGAAAGTTTAAGATAAACCTGGTTGAATGTAGTATCAGACTTAACTGATTTGGGTCAAACTGGTTTATGCAATGTCTGTCCCAGACCCCTTCCTTGTTTAAGTTAAATCAAAGTCTCCCAGCATCCTGGCATGCTCTGTGAGTTGGGCAGAGCTCTCTGCTCCCTAGCCAGAGCTCTGGCAAAGGCTTTTAGGCACAGCAGGGTCTACTGGCTTCTCTATGCCCCCCTCTCCCCACTCGCTCACCACTCACTGCTCAAGTAGGGATCCCTTCCTCCTGTTTGCCACAGCATGGACCACAGCCAGCATGTGTTATGCTAGGTAATGCTGTGTAAGGCTCCAGCAGAGACTGCAGACACAGCAGGGTCTGCCTGGCTTCCCCTTGCTCTAACCCCTCTCCCACCCCCGCCCAATCAGGAAATCCACCCCCATCTCCCACAGCCCAGACCCCAGCCCATGGATCCCAGGTATGTGATATGCTAACTAATGCCAAGAGGTGTCTCTGTGTGTGTCTCTCTCCAGTTTCACTTGGGAAGGCAGACAGAATGGTGACTGCTTAGGGATGTTTGGAGTTAATCAAGAAGCCAGGGGGTGAACTGTTTAAGAAGTTTGAAGTAACAGATAGAGGCCATTGTTTTACTAATTGGGTGATAAAGACTGTTATCACTTTCAGCCCCCAGATGCCTTGCTTGCCTGTCAGTTTTCTGCAGAAAGTATGATGAAGCAGGGAGGAAGATCGAAAAGCTCCGTATCATCAACAGATGCATGCACTGCACACCCCCTCCTCCCCTTGCCTCAGAGTGCTAGCTGGGGGCTGGCAACACTCCCACCCCTTGAGCAGTCAGTGAGGAAAAGCTTGGGACTGTACAGGTAGATATCCCTAATGAGAGAGTGCTGCCCAGGCCTGGCCACAACCCCCCAGCTCAGCTCCCTGCAGAAGGGAAGGGAGGACTTCTCTAGCACCCCCCAGCTTCTAGCCTGAATCAGTGCAGGCATGTGCCTGAATTTCCTCAGTCCAGAGAGAATGTCTGTCCGGTTTCAAACCATTTCAGCCTAGCCAGGTTAGACTAACCTGCAAAGATTGAATTAATTCAGGCTCAGGCTTTTTGAATGGCTGTCCCTAGTCCCTGAGTGACAAAAATAAATACAGAGAGAACACAGGAATGACGAAGAAAATGTAAGAGAGAACTAGAAAATGAGACCATACTAGCAGTCATGTCTACTCATCTACTTAGGGTCAACTTAATGCCCCCCTTCAAGCCTGCATTGGCCATCCACATTGAAAACCTCTAAACTCAGCTCCCAGCTATAATCCAGGACGCATCTGGAATCTGTGCTTAGCCTCATGTCAAGTGTGTTCCTCACTGGCTGCACCCTGCTGTGCATTCAGAATTCATCAGGGCATCAGAAACAGTCTTCTGTTCCTGACTTGTGGACCTTCTACACTGCATTTCCAGTCTCTCCTGGCAATAAAATGAGCCAGTATAGAAGGAGAAACAAACAGTGAGTAGACTGGTTCCTAGAAGGGCTTTACTTGAGAAACATAAAGTTCAGCAGCCACAAGGTAAGGTATGGATGGGAAGGGGCATCTCATATGGCTTGGGCTGATTATTAGGGTGAACTTTAATAGCAATGTGAAAAGACCCACAGTACCTAAATAAAGGGGAAAAGAAAAATGAAGAAAGGAGACAAGTAACTATAGGTTTCTGGACCTATGAAGTATGAAAAAGGACATCTTCCCCTTTCTTCCTGCAGGTGGGCACAATTCCTTGCATCAATTCAAGATTGATGAAAAGAAAAAGAAGGCCCAGTAGCATTTGGTCTTTAAAAACCAATGGATAGAGAAGCTTAGGGCAAGTGTAGAGCTGCTCTGTTATTCCTCTGGGCTTCAGACCAGGTCCTACAAAAATATCTCCAATGCAACTGTTTCTGTCTGGTGGTTTTGGAAGATGAAACACTATCGGAGCTGAATGTTGAACATGACTTATCTAACTTGTTCATCTTCCTTCTCAAGGAATTTCAGTAAAATAAAAATTAATTTATTTGGCCTTCCACTAACCCTAAATTGATGCAAGGAATTCTATCCAACTGTAGAAAAGGGCGAAGTAGTACTTCCGGGTATGCCACAGGTCCAGGAGCCTACAGCCTGCAGTGTCAGCTATTGTTGCATCCCCCTCTAGAGGTGGCGCCTGGGGCTGTTGTCCCAGTCACCCCTGCCCTCAGGTATGCTTCTGTTGAAGTGCTTCAAAGTCAATGGACTTTGACTTCAACCTTTAATGCAAGAGTTATATTCTATTCTTTTGTACAAGAACAGAAGCAAATATAACTATCTTGCTCGGTATGTTACCCTCGGCACGTTGCAGAACAGTTATGTGGCTCAATTTCTGGGTTCTGTTGGGTTCCCTTGCTACTTAGAGTGCAGACAGAAAATGGAGAAAAATATCACTGAATGTGGAGAAGTAGAAGGGAGCAAAACAAAAAGGAGAAAGCAAGCTGAAAGAATTCATGTGCTGGAGGAAATCCTCCCTACCCGAATGAGTGGATTTAATCAGTCATTGAAAGGGAGTACTCTGAAATAGCCCTTTCAGGTACTGAGTAGCAGCAGGGGTTGGTGCAAAGCCACCACCTTTACAAATGAAGTATTGCATTGTACTCCAGAGACTCCACTGCCCTTTTGCAATGCTACGGACAAATAAATGAACAAGCATTCAGTTTGCTCTGCAGCTGCTGCTACTGAATGCAAAGATGACATCATTAAAAAGCAGTTCCAGGGCACATTCCCTCCTGCAGTCTGTCTTCAGGCAGCTCTCTACAACTCCAGTGATCACTTCCTATAGGCAGCAGGGAAAGGGGCAGTTTGATTGCAAAACTTAACATTTCTAGTTAACAGCATGAAAAACTGGGACAGGGCTGAGCACAACTGAGAGAATGAGAAATATTTTCGGAAGTATTGTATTTGAAAGGTCAAGGAATTTATATGTATTACAAATTATTCACCCAAAAAAGTAGTGGAACAATTTATTTGAAAACTGTCACAACACTGGACTATGATTCAACTGGTTCTATTGATGAGCCTACATTTTCCTGATTGCATTGCTTTCTTTTTCTCAGTTTTATTTGTTTATGCAAGACATACCATATCATTGTAAAAAAAACCCCTTTATATTTTGCTTAATTCTTTAAGTGTAAAAATGTGTTGGAAATGAAAACTGCAGCAAAAGAACTGAAAGATAGCTGCTCTATACAAGCAGTTGCAAATATAGATGGGGGGTGAAAATGAATAGCCAAAGTGTATGTATAGTTGCTATGGAAAAGCAAGTTCAGCAAATTAAGCACATGTAAAATCTTGAGTGGGATAGAGATTATTAAATAATTGGGACCCCTATTTCATGTGTTTTGCATCATTACAGTGCTTCTTTTTGGACCACTGAATGTGTAATGAACTCATTGGTTATTCATTGCACTTCTGTTAATATCCCAACACAATTTGTAATAGTTAATGGGCATTCACAATAACATGATTTCTGCATTTGTTTTCCAATTATATAAAACTGATGATTGTCTTGCCCTGGTGTTCTTATTTTATATTACCACAGGGGATGAATGAGGCTATGCAGTGGGGAGATAACATACCCTATGCCATGTAATTGAACCATTGTGTCCTTTCCATCTTCACAGTTGTAATGTCTTTTTTATGCACATCTTCAATGCCAACAGTTACTGATTCTACTCTCCACAATCATCAAACATCAAGTCACAGTAATATTAAAAATCCATTAAATATACCTCCCTTAACATAAAAAAAAAAAGATTTTAATTTTCTTTCCTTATTGTACTATACCCATTCATTCTCCCCTCCCTTTCTTGCCTTTGGAAACCAGCTATTAACTTCTTCAAGCATTATTGCCAATCTAAATAATATTTATAAAAGAATACTTCTTTCTACAGCCGTGTCCACAGGAGCTACATCTGCAATTATATCTCAAACACAAAACTATTTCTGTTATTTAAACCCCACATTTTTTTTTACCCCTTCTTTTTGCAATCCAGTCAGCTTAAACACTCCAGCAGGAAGGCAAAAACTTCCCTTGCTTATGAATTCAGTAAATCTCTTTTATTCTTCAATCTATTATCATAATCCCTTTTCTCACTCGGAGTGCCTACCAAAGAACATCATATATATTCAAGGGCACACCTAGAATACATTTTAGGTGAGCACCAAATTCCAGCCTGTGGATTGCCTTTGACAGTAGCAGGTGACAACTGTCTGCTAACACAGCCCTCGGAAGAAAAGACAGCCAAGGGGTTTTCTCTGCCTCAGAAAAATGGATCCAGATTTCTGTAACTAACTTAGAGCCCCTGGCATTTTGTGCATGACTATCAGCTCCTTTGGGGGATATGGAGTCAAGAGCTCAGCTCCTTTTTAGACACTAAAGGAAGTGGCCAGATTTTCAAAGCAACCCTGCAGCTCCCACTGGGAACAGTATTGACTGGGAGTGAGGATTCTCCATTCTACTCAGTGGGAGCATCTATACATTCATTAATGTGCAGTGCCTACTGAACGTTAAATTTAGTTCTTGTATAGTCAACTACTAAATAAATGTGCAGTAGGCTGCTGTACTGAACATTAGCATAATCACATGCTTTTTGTGTGATGTTTAATGCGCAGTAGACTAATACTACTGTGCATTAGTGTTTTTTTGCTGTTCACACTAAAGCTCAGTAGAATTAGCCGCCTGTGCCTTAAACGTCTCATGTAAATGTGTCCAGTGGGACCAACTGGTTGTAGACCCCTTTGGAATAGAAGCCTTGTTTTCCTTTCCAACACTTGCTTGCAGCTAGCCACCTTTGCTATATCACTGGTTCCAGATAGTATTCCTGGCAATAAATATGCTTCGTTTTAGTAGCCATATTATAGTAGATGTCTTTTGGCCTGAATTTTATTCAGAGGCTAGCTTGAGACTGAGGATGAATTTGCTTGTTGCTACCAGTTCTTGGTTATCAGAGAGTGGTCATTCACTGACTATAACTGTGGGATTCTGGACTTTAAGAGCTGGGGAAAGAGGAGGTGGTGGGGATAAGAATATGGATAGCAAAGCAGACTCTTAACTAATTCCACAAAGTGGCCTACAGAATTGAGTTTTGAAGGTTAACTCCAGAGACCCAGGTGCTACTCCTTGGATAATTCATTTCACCTCTGCATGTCTTGTTTCCTCAACAAAAAACATAGTTAATAAGAGATATAGATACCTGGTTTTTTAAAGCATGTTTAAGTTGTAGCAGATGGTAGACCCTATATAAAAACATGGTAATTATTCTATTATTTATTTCAGAAACATTTTTGTCTTGCATGGATTAAGCTTCTATTTCCATAGAAATAACAACATTAAAAAAAATATAATGACTTCAATATTTCCTCTAATAGTGTGGTGACTTTATAGGTACAGGATGGACTAAGTTACTCAGGACTTGGTCTAATTTCATAATAATAATATCATAATAATAATCAGTATGCCTAATTTCTATATGTCTTTAAGTCTCATGAAGCATAGCCTTTCCCATTCTAAGGGCAACAGCAAATGAAATCATCCCAGGGACTGCTTGGTTCTAATCAGAAGCACCTCGTTGCATAACCTTACGTAATGCCTGCTGAGACAGGATCTTGACCAGGTCAAAAAAATGCAGCCTCCCTGCTCTCTGGGTTTGTATGGGCAGGAGTTGCCTGTTCACAAACCCCTGGTCCCAGCTGCACCTCCTTTCTTACCTGCCACATCTTTGTACTTCAGTTAGGAAGGCTAGTAGCAGAGATAGGATGATCTGTCACTGCACGTAGCGTTCACTAGACTTTGCCCTTTTCTTCTTCTGTCCTGAACTCATGGGCAGATTTTCACTCTCAGGTCCATTTCTCTATCTCCTTCATTGATTGTCAAACCTTATTGCACTTATAACTTTGTTGGGGCCCTTTTCTCTAACTGGGGCCAGTAGATCATGGTCCACTGTTCTGTGTCTGGCTTCTGGGACTCTAGCCGTGTCTCTGCCCTTTTGGATACTGTTTTGGTTCTGAGCCCTCAGGCCCTGTCTCCAGCTCTCCTAGGGCTCCCCTGGGACCTCTACCTCCCTAACAGTCCCAAGACCAATCCACTAGTCTAGTTCATAAACAAAGAAAAAAAAAAGAAATGAGCTAAGTGTCCGCTTAGCAACACAAGGCTCCTCAACAACATGTCTGCCTATGTCCTTAGACCAACACGGCTACAACCCACCCCACTTAGCAACACAGAGCCCCAGCCTCTGGTAAGATACAACAACAGGAAATTGGAAGTAGTGTTCTTTCTAATGATAGTCTGTGTTCCTGGGCATTAATGTCATACCAATAGGCTGTCTTTCCTGGCTCAACAGTCTTGTTCTCGGCTTCCCTGCAGCTCAGTCACCATGCTTTCACTTCAGGAACCCCAAGCCATGGCTTCCCCTGCCTTTCTTCCCAGATGCTGACTCCAGTCCTACTTGGATACTCTTCCCTCCTCCCTTGCTGGTCCTCCAGTTGGAGTTTTAAGTAGACAGATGTATTTTCTCTCTCTCCTGGGTTCAACTCCGAGCACATGTGAACAAACCTCTAATCACTTAATCAAGTTACGCTGCTCATCATTTCATCTTTAAAGAGACAAGCCCTCTGTTCCTAGCACCCCCACTCTTTCTCTCTCGTCTCTGCCTTTCTGTCTCCCTGTTTGCCCTGTGTCCAAACAGTGACACAGTCCAACCTTTCATTCCTGATGCGTGATCTGTATTTTATATTATCCTTCCAGAATAGATCCTGTTACTCAGTTATACTGTACAAGCACAGGCTTCCTTGCATGGACATTAAACTGGTTTTATTCATTTTTATTAGGAGAAAACCCACTGAGTGTCCCATTTCTGCCATGACAGGTGTTTAAGATGTGGAGCGAGCATTAGATAGGACAGCATGCGGCCCATCTGGAAGAGCAGGTGAGACCCATAAAACGACCAATGGACTGAACCTGCTGCCAAACTGGCTCTGTTGAGAAAATCCAAAAATTAGTTTCTTGGCCCTCTAGGTGAACTGCTTTGCTCTGGAGGTACCAAAAGTCTTTCAGTACCTAGGCTTCCACTACAGAAGGCCCCAGTTGTCTAGAGATCTGCTGCTGGCTGTGTCAGACCTGTCTAAAATCTTGACAGCCCGAGCAGTTAGGTGTTGTCTAGACCCATGAATGAGACAGTTCCCCACCCGTTTCATCCATGGAGCCTAATCTAGCGTGCATTCTCAGGGTGCAGCTACCATATCAGACCTCGCACAAAACAGCTGGTGTCTCTCTACCTGCTGACCTAGGAGGAATGTTGCAGGATGGCCTTTCCGATCCCACATTTTGAAGAGGTCCCATTTGCTTGGAGCAATTAAATATTTATTTGGTCAGAAAAGATGATGGCGTGGGAGAATGATAATCTAATCTAGTGGTTAGGGCACTCATCAAGGGAAGAACAGGAAAAACCTTAGATTCCAGTCCCTGCTCTAAGCTTTCCAGATCCTGGGTGTCTGCTCTGACTGCTGGATATTGAGTAAAAGGACACAGCCACCAACAATTCCTCCAGTGACTGTGTTGTGCGATAAAGGACTCACATGCCTGTGGATCCCAGTGGAGTTAAGTGCTGGACCCTGTTAAGGGATGGCGTTTCACCACAACCCTCTTCTTAGTATTTCTCGTTGGCCATCTTAGCAGCTTAGGGTGCAGGTGTTTGTGGATACCCTCTTAGGTGCCTGACATCCCCATGTATTGTACAGAAAGCCTTGGTAACTCTCTCCACACTGGGGATTTCACTAGGTAGCAGTGTATGCTAGATCAAACCTGAGGTGCCAGTGCAATTCACAGGCTCAGTGCAGGTCAAAATATGTCCCTTCATGAGAGATTTGAAAAGCACAGCTTGTATTAAAACTTGGATGCACAAGGGGCTGCATTTGTTTAGCTGCCACATTTTGAATTTAGTATGATTTACTTGCAGTTCATAAACTCTACTTGTGGATGATTTGATTGGAGTTCTAACTGCCTTCTTCCTGGTTCCTCATATACCAAGGCTCATTTCTCATAACTATTAGTGACTCAGGGATTTTCCTACAATGAGGCTTCCAGATCAGTCAATCTTCATTTAAAGCAAGAACAGAGAATGGCCACAGGAGACTAATACAGATATAAGTAGTTTCTGAAGCAAGCGCTGAATACGTGTGCGCACACACACGCATTCCTTGCTGAACTGAAACTATACTTAGTCACATACCTAGGAACGTTCCTTTTCAGGAAATCATTTGAGATTAATTTTATGAATGCCCTTAAGTGTTTTCCTGAATAAAAATGCTTTCTTGCATCAGGGCCTCGGTTCTGATTTACAGTTAGCACTCACCAATGAACTCTTTTTAACAGCCGGCATATAATTTACATTTATATCTGACTAGTCTATGCTGAATAGTATCCTAGGACACCCAAAAAGAATGTCACTGGGTGAGACTGGCATGGTTACAGGACAAGCAGGGATTGCAACTAGCACTTTTAGATTCCTGTTTTGAATCAAAGTGATGGTTATAATCCCTGCTTGTCCTGTGACCTTGCTAGGTTCAACCTAGTGACTTTCTCTTTGGTATTTCCAGCTCCAAAACTATTTCTCGTTGTTCTATTGTTATTTTGGGGTCTAGAATGATGAGAGCTGATGGGATTCTGGCCTAGATCCCTTTCAGTCCTGTGCAGCAGTGACCCATATATCTAGCACTATATATCACTGTACAAAGATTTGTCCTATTGCTCTCTTCCATGTCCCTTGGCTATTACAGCTGCTTCAGCATTGCAGAACATGGGCCTGCTGAGTTTGTTTGCTCACCAAAATACTTCTTTGCCCTCATACTTGGGGTAAAATTCTATGTTGCACATGTCAGACAGCACCAAGGAAAGCTGATCTGGTGACCCTTGTGCTGTCCTGATCTAAGGTAGTTCTGAAAGCTGGAATGACACTTGACACCGTATTTAAACAATCCTAGGGAGTAGGTGAAGTTATAGCAGATTGCTAAGGCAGTACTGAATTTCTGCAACATTACATGGTGTGGTCCTACTCTTTTGCTTTCAACACATCCAAAGTCCTATTGTAAGTAAGAGAATCCTTGGAAGGCAGCCTTGTGTCCGTCCTCATAGAATCTATAACATGACAATACTTTCCAGCCAGAAACGGGACTTCTAGTATCCCTTTTCTGCTACTCTGACCTTTTACCTGTAGAAAATGGGCTGAAACAAGAATGTAGACCCTGCTATTTTGTCTACCCTGAACTGTAGTCTGCTTACCATTATCTCCATGGAACCCAGATCTCTCCATCTCAGTGGGCACATCTACGTGAGATGATTTACTGTACATTTAACTAATCTAACGCACAGTAAAGCATTACCGTCTACATGTGCAAGGCATTTACTGCACAGTAAATTAGTCTACTGCCCCGTAAATACAGGTAGCAGATTAAGTGTGCAGTACCTACTTCATAGTAGTGCATGTGTAGATGCTGACTTGAAGCAATTTTGTTCCTGATCAGTCCAGGCAGCAGGGGGCCACTGCTGCCTGGCTAAGACCCTATGTGGGGGGAACTGTGCCAGCTGCAGGGGCAACTGTCTCTTAGCCTTGTGCATATAAGAACAGAGACCCATGTGCACAGGGCCTGGAGACAGCTGTCTTTGCAGCCACATAGGCCTCAGGCACATTTCCTGGCCCACAATGGGACTGGCCCCTATTTCCCCTGTCAGCCCCTAGTCTGGTACCTGGGGGAGCCTGCGGCTTCCCCGGGTCGGTGCAGAGGGGAAGAGTGGGGCAGGAGCATCCCTGGACTGGGCTGTTCTCATGGGGCATGTCCAGATGAGTGCACATATGCATCTTGCAAAAATCTCAGTGCCCTTTGAGATGCTGCAAGAGGCACATGTGGGAACAAAAAAACATTCCCCACACTGCAGATTTGCAGTGCAGGGGCAAAATTAGATTCTTGGATATCACGGGGTCAAAAAATCCCCCTGAGGCAACTGGAGGCTTGGTCCTCCACAGAGATGTTCTGGTAGCGGGGTGGGGACCATGGGGGACATACTGCACCATCCCCTGCCTGTTCCTTGAGGCCCCTGGCTCACTGCCCCGCCCATCTTCACCCCCTGCTGGCTCCTGCAGCCCCCCAATCACTGCCCTACCCATCCCCATCCCCCTGAGCCCCCTGATCACTTCCCCACATAGCCCCATCGCTCACCTGCCCCCAAGTTCCCCTAATTGCTGCCTCACCGAGCCCCAGCCCCCTCCAACTCCTGCAGCCCCTCCTCCCAATCGCTGCCCTGCCCAGCCCCAGTATTTCAGCAATTGAAAAATAATCTCTGCACTCACTATCAGTAGCAGCTTCAGTCAGAGTCACCAGTAACTCCTGGCAGAGCCCCTCTGCACAGTATGGGGCAGCAGGGACCAGCCTCAGCTGTCTGGCACTGGCACTTCCCCATCATGCAGGTGCAGCTGGGGTCAGCAGAGCGCTGTGTGGTTCCAAGCACTGTTGAGAAGCTGGGGCTGCTTGGGCTGAGTGGTGCCAGGCCCTGGGTGACAGCCACAGTGGCCCCAGCTGCCTAACAGTGCTCAGAACCACATGGCACCCAGCTGAGCCTGGCCACACCCATGCAATGGGGCAGTGATAGTGCAGGGGCCAGGCAGCTGGGGCTTGTCCCCACTGCCCCCTGCTGTCCTGTGCTGTGAGAGGGGGTTCTGCCTTGAAGCCCCAGTGACCCCAACAGCATCTGCTACTGCTGGTGAGTGCAGAGCTTGTTTTTTGTTTTTGTTTAATTGTCAGAATGCTGGGGTCAGGTGGGAGGCCATAAGGGGCAGGGCTGAGTGGGGAGTTAATTGGGGAGAGGGAGGGACTTGGCCACATGGCTCCAGAGCTCCCACACACCCTGCTTGCCCAGCTGCCAGACAGTATGAGACCCAGTGGCAGGAGCTGTGGCTTCAGGGGCAGCTGTCCCCACATCCTGGTTACTGAAAGGGTTGGGGGATCTCTAACTGCTCAATGGTAAGTGTCCCAGGGGCACTGGGGTTACAGGAGAACCCCAGGCCAAAATAAAAGAAAGCTTTAACTTCCCTCCTGCAAGGGCCAAAACGTGTGGGGAAATGCATGCGGAGAAACCGCCCACGTGGTTTGTCAGCTGTGCTCATATCCAGCTGGGACCAGGTGATGTCACCTGGAGATGCCACATGGCAGACACAAAAGGTGGCCTTGTGGGTGCAGGAGGGGAGCCGGTGAGCAGAGGCTCCAAAGGGAAACCCATGGCCCGAAAGGCGCAGCTGCAGCATCCATCAGTCCAGGAAGACGGAGGCAGAGCTAGCAGAGGCACCGGCAGAGAAGCCAGCAGCAGAGCCAGCAGAGAAGCCGGCAGCGGGGGCACTGGCAGAGAAGCTGGCAGTGGAGCCAATTGGAAAGCCAGCAGATGAGCTGGCAGGGAAGCCAACTGGCTAGCCAGCAGAAGAGCTGACCAGCAAGCCAGCCAAGAAGTTGATAGAGAAGTTGGCAGGGAAGCTGATGAAGGGAGCAGCAGTGAGTGGGAAGAGCAGAGGTGGAGACGAGTGCTGGGGAAGCCAGACCATCTACAGGGAAGCCCAGAGAAGAGGTAAAGAGAGCGAGGCCGATGGAAACCCCAACTGGGATAGCCACGAGGTGAGCAGCAGAAGACACCCCCAAGCGGAATGCCATCCCTGGAGTAGGGCCATGCCTAAGAGAGAGATAGGAGCCCCGAGTGGGGCAAGCCACCAGGTGTGGGTACCAAGGCACCGGGATAACACAGGGCCCTTATACTGAGGGGTACTTTATATTCTATTGGGGCCCCCGCTGGTCCCATCTCTCCGACAGTCACAGTGGTAGGGATCGCATAGTGAGTCACAGTGTGGGTGGAATAGGGAGCTAGGGACAAGGGATAGACGAGGCTAGGACAAAAGGGCCGCGTAGTCTTCACGCCTGAGCCGTTTCCCAGGGTCACTTTTGCCCATGGCTGGAGAGCCATGGGAGGCCAGGGTGTAAATCGAGAAGAACCAAGGACATTAAAGTGCCAGAAGACCCGCAATCGAAGGTGGCGAGTGGCCGGGGTGTAGGGAAGGTTAGAGCCCTGTGAGTGCCCGCTGAGAGGCATGATGTCCCTGAAGGCTGCCTCAAAGGGGAACCCCTCTATTGAGGTTCCATTCAAAGTCATGGCAGGTGAGTTAATGGGTCCCCTAGATGTCAGCCAGGGTAGCCTTTGGGGTCCACTCCCAGGCCTGGGACAGACAAGATCAATAATCCGGGCCAAGGCTACAAGAGAACGCCTGATAGAACAGAGGCGGGAACAGTAAGAAAATCAAAGGCAAACAACAAAACTTATAGGTATTTAAAATTAATTTTATCATGGTGATAGAGACCCTGGTAGGCTTCTGAATTGCTTTAACTCTGTAGATATATAAATAAAACATTGCCCAACTGATCGCTGTCTCTCTCTCTTGCTCGCTCTCTCTATACAGTGGTCTTTTATTTTAATTGTGAAGGCATATGGATTTCAGGGTATTTTACAGAGTGACTTTGGGATTTTTTTATCAGGGATTTTTCAGTGTTCAAATTTATAACACCAGAATTGCTGCTAGGGAAGCAAGTGGCAGGATCCAGGAAGAGAAGCCTGCTCAGAGTTGGTACCTTGGGCCCAGTTGGAGGTGGCTGACCTCCTGGTCAACTAGGGCCAGGAGGACATGTTTTGATAGTTCAAAGCAGGCCACCACATATCTTCTGAGCAATAGCTGCCCAGATGGCCAGGCAGGGGAACACATGGCAGGAGTGCTGCACAAAGGCCAACTCTGCAGCCACAACCCACTGGCAGCTGACCCAGAAGGGCAGATGCCTTTGCTGGCTGTGCAGTCCCTATCTGGGTCTGGCAGGTGCACAGCAGGTCACAGCCAGGCAGCACCCCCACTGCCAGACTGCTGCAGCAGGTAAAGGGTGTAAGAAAACCTCAGGGCTGCTTCAGCAGTCCAGCTGGCACAAGGGGTAGTGTCCCCAGGTATCAATTGGCCAGGCCCCAGAAGCTCCTGAGAGCAAATAGCCCTGAGCTACTTGCCAGGGCAGATTTTTGTACTGATGGGGCTAGGACAGGGCAGCTTTTTACACTGCTGGGGACAGCACAGGTGCCAGCCCCAGGCTCTAGCTCCCCCTGGCTGCAGATCTGGGAGAAGCCAGGCAGGGTTATTTTGCTCCTGATGGCACAATTTGCCCCACACCAAAGTGCATGTCTGGGAACATGAATTGAGGCAAAAAGCCCTGGCTCAAATTTGCACTGCTTCTATTTTGAGCTGCTGCAATTGCACATGTGCGGATGCACCCATTGGGTGCAAATCTTTACTCAACAGGGCACACATATGAATATGTTCCCAGGTGCAGCTTACTGCACTTTATTTTACTGCACAGTAACCTTACTGTATATTATCTGCATGTATAGACACACTCAGTATTAATTTCAAGTACCTCATTTACATGATTATCCCATCTGTGGTCCAGCATGTCAGGAATAGGAAAAGGATTCGTTTTTGTTGCAGTGGCTAGCCAGGAGGCATGAGCTCTGCCCATCTCTCCCATGAAGGACAAAAGGAATGATGTGATGCAGCTCTTTGCAGTCACACCATTCCTTTCTGTTTAGCAGTTAGCGGAAGAACATATATTGCAAAAGCATTCATGAAGGACAGAGCTTGTGGCAACAATGGAAGCACTGTGTGATGCAGGGATGCACTAAGTGCACTGGAGTTATGCCCAATGAGGCCAAATTCACAGGGATATGCCTCTTCTCCTGCACAGGATGCACCTTGCCACAACCCATAGCATTGTTGTTGTTACTGAGCCAGACTCTCTGCTAGTGACCTCATTGCCTTTAACAGAGCATCTCTGATTGACACCAGCTGGAGACCTGGGCCATGCAGCATGCAAAGTGTTTTATGTATGCACACGTCAGTTCCTGTACATGAATGCACCAGAAGGGGATAGTTTCCAGAGTGCAGTCACAGTTCAGGCTGGGACAATAGCAGCCAAACTCCTCCAAGACTGTTTCAGGCTTCCAAGGCCTGGAACAGACTGCCACCAGAGGTGGTGCAAGCACCTACTCTGGACTCTTTTAAGAGTCAATTGGACATTTATCTTACTGGGATCCTGTAAGCCCAGCTGACTTCCTGCCCCTGGGGCAGGGGGCTGGACTCGATGATCTTCCTAGGTCCCTTCCAGCCTAATTTCTATGAAATCTATGAATCTATGAAACAGCTGTCAGTAGTTAGACATCTGTTCAACCTCTTGACTCCCCTCACCTGCCAAACTCCAGAAATGATGCAACATAGTCACTTTTGAGCAGCCAATAAGCATATCCAAGGTGGAAGGCCCAGAGAAATATTAGATGCGCTTGTCCCTGTTCTTAGGAGTCTGCATGTTATCTTACTTCCACACTTTGGTATATGCTGTGCCTTTCAGATCATGAATACTCGAATACAGTTGACACCTGTTAACAGCAACATGTTGGTGTTTGGGTGCTACGTTGCTCCTGTGTGGACGTTGCTGTCACAGAAAGTGTCATCTGAATAGACAGTAAGTAAAATGCTCCTCCGGGAAATATTACCAGTAACAGGCTGTTGCTTTAATAAAGTGTTGCTGCAAATGAGTGCTGAGTGTACTGCCTAGAGAAATATGAATCACGAGTCCCCTTGAAAATACACTTAAATCCCTTACTGTTTTCTGTAAGTCTCCTCCAAATATGTGTGTTCTGTCATATGTTATGCTTGCTAATGTGTTAGCTACTTCCAACCTTTTTTATTTTCCTAGTCTTTTTTTATACCCAAGTTATGACTATAATTACAGAACAGTGAACCATGATTATGTTATATGGTAACCCTCTTCCTGTCCCTCAAGAGAGAATTCACTGTTGTGTGATGGGGCCTGAGGTTGTTTACTGATTGCTCTGGTCTGAACCTAGCAATGTGAACCTCCAACGAAGCTTATCTTCAAAAGTCCCACCAGAGCATTTGTGCATACAAGCATGGCAGTGAAGTTTCTGCAATATACAGCCATGCACACCAGCAGGCCTTAAAACAGAACTGAGCCTTAAAAGGGAACACACACACACTGATAACTTTTAGTGTGTGATGAAACTTCCCAAGTTTCTTCACAGAGTCCTGACTTTAAGCCCGGAAACATTTTAC
>JAGPOW010000229.1:29042695-29058872 GCA_030014935.1 Caiman crocodilus
ACTAGGATTATTTCAATCTTTCCTTCTTTTTTTTCCTTGCTTGCAGGGTGAACTTAACTTCTAGCACAGAGAGAGCATGAATCCCATCTCTGAGGGCTTAACTCCTATTAGACTCAAATGGTAATCCTGTGGCTATGCCAGAAGAGAAAGCCAAAATTTTTAACAAGTTGTTTGCCTCTGTTTTCTTGGACAGGGAACAGGACAGCTCTCTCACCACAGGTAGGGGCAGGCTTGAGGATAGCACTGCCAGGCCTCGGGTCTGTGCAGAAGTAGTTAGGGATCTTCTGGAAAGGCTGGATGTTTTCACATCTGTGGACCCTGATGCCCTCCACCCACAGGTGTTGAGGGAGCTGGCAGGGGTCATTGCTGTGCCCCTGGCCCGGCTGTACAAGTGATTGTGGTCCATGGGCCGGGTGCCTGGAGATTGGAAACTAGCTATTGTGGTACCCATCTATAAGAAAGGGAGGAAGGAAGACCCGGGAAACTATAGGCCCATAAGCCTCACATCGGTCTTTGGGAAAATCCTTGAAAAAATCATTGAGCACATCTCTGAGGGGCCAGCAGGGGAGATTGTGCCCAGGGGAAATCAACATGGATTCATCAAAGGCAGGTCCTGCCAGACCAACCTGATGGCCTTTTATGACCAGGTAACTAAATACCTGGATGATGGTGTCACCATGGATGTAGTCTTTCTGGATTTTAAGAAGGCCTTTGACACTGTCTCTCACCCCATTCTCATTAACAAACTGAGTGACCATGGCATTGATGCCTACACTGTTGGATGGGTCAAAAATTGGCTGATAGGGTGCACCTAGAGAGTGGTGGTGGATGGGTCGTACTTGACCTGGCAGGATGTGAGCGGTGGGGTTCCCCCAGGGCTCGGTCCTGGGGCCTACACTGCTCAACATCTTCATCAGTGACTTGGATGATGGGGTGGAAAACACATTGTCCAAGTTTGCTGATGACACCAAGACGTGGGGAAAGGTAGGCACACTCGAAGGGAGAGAGAGGCTGTAATTAGACAGACTACAGAGGTGGGTGGATGGTAATAGGATGGGATTCAATGTAGATAAATGCAGGGTGCTGCACCTGGCGAGAAGGAATCCACAGCATACATACAAGCGGGGGAGCTCCCCCCTTGTGATAACAGAGGCAGAAAGGGATCTTGGAGTCATTATTGACTCCAAGATGAACATGAGCTGCCAATGCCAGACTGCAGCCAGCAAAGCCCACTACACCTTGTTGGGCATCCAAAGATGCATCTCAAGCCGGTCCAGAGAGGTGATACTCCCCCTCTACGCGACATTGGTCCAGCCTCAAGTGGAGTACTGCTTCCAGTTCTGGGCACCACACTTCAAAAGGGATGTGGCCAGCCTGGAGAGGGTTCAGAGGAGGGCCACTCACTTGGTTGGCGGGCAACAGGGCAGGCCCTATGGGGAGAGGCTGAGGGACCTGAATCCGTTCAGCCTCAGCAAACGGCAGCTAAGGGGAGATTTGGTGGCTGCCTACAAACTCGTTAGGGGAGATCAGCAGCAAATAGGAAGAGCCCTATTCTCCCCAGCACCACCTGGGGTGATGAGGAACAATGGCCAGAAGCTGCTAGAGAATAGGTGCAGGTTAGAGATTAGGAGGTACTATTTCACTGTCAGAGTAGCTAGGATCTGGAAACTACTTCCTAAGGAAGTGGTCCTCACTGCTACCTTGGGTATATTCAAAAAGAGGTTGGATGAACACCTGTCTGGAGTCATGTGATCCCAGAGTGTGCTCCAACCAGTGGCGGGGGGTTAGACTAGATGATCTATTCAGGTCCCTTCTGTCCCCTAACTACTATGAAACTATGAAACCGGCACATGAGTATTGCATAGGCACGTCAGAAGTGAACAATATTCCATTCAATAATCTGTGAGCATTTTAGCAATCCTCACTCCATTTTACATTTCAGAAATCCTCAGAGCAGCAATGAATACATATAACTGGGCCTTGTACATTGTACACAGTTAGTGAAAAGAGTTATTTAGGCTGTACAGTTCCTTCATATTGTGTACACTATTCAAATACCTTAGCATATGATAGTCTTCCAAGCCAGGGATCTGAACCCATGGCTCCCACCTTTCCTAGGAATGCTCTAACCATCAATTCATGGGATAATTGCAGGTGGGACTTCTTGTCTGTCCTATTAAAGCGGCTCTGCATTGCATGGATTAATCAAGTAGTTACTGGCACAGACACAGAGTGCCCAGCCTAGCTCAAGGCCTCAGCTGAGAAGGGACAATTTAGATTCCAGTCTCTGTTCCAAGGAACATATAAGTATTTTAAGTATTTTCTGCAGTAGGGCCTGAAGCCCTTGTTTAATGTTTTGTAGATGAGTGCCCCTGAACATTAGGGTGTCTTCTCTCTCACATCCATAAAGCGTTTAATTATTTTATGCACAGTGGAACAGCTTCAAAGAGCCTGGATTGAGAATACCTCACCTGAGAAGTGCCTGATTCCTGCTACTTAAAATGGCAACCTGGAAGTGCAAATCCCCCTAGAGGGAGACAATGAGCTCTGGTTTCCAAGATCCTAGCTTTCACTACCAAGTGATTTAGATAAGAAGAGCTCTTCCTCCAGCTGTATTTTATAGCTGGATGGGCACTGTTTATGATGTGATACTTTGCTTGTGTGGCTGGTCTCAATGTATTGTGTGATTACCCAGTTAATTGTGTTATATATGTAATGTATGGCAGGGGCCTGAGAAATAGTTGGTACCTGCCCCAGGCCATAGGATTATGGTTTCTTGTTCAAGACAGGCATCAATATCTCTCAGAATGGTAGAGCTCATGACACACACCTCTCTTTGGCATTTTCTAGTATCTAGTAGCATCAGCAGCTTATCACTCTGTGCTGACTTGTGTGAATCCCATTTGTGGGTGCCAACTTTTCCACAGGGGGCCTGGGTACCTGGCTCAGAGCTGTGGTTTCTCCAGTAAGGAGCAGGACACCAAAAAGTTATGCTCAGTGACACTCAGCGTCGTGAAGTCTCATTCCTTTTCTGAATCCTTTGCTTAATTCTTGAAGACAAACTGAGCATCTTTATAGATGTGTGTCTACACCCTGGGCTACTTAATTTGAGTCTCTCAACATGCTCCGTTGCTTGGCAAATAGGTCCCAAGACTTGAAAACTTGAGTGTGTTCTCAGTTAAGTCAACGGCAAAATTCCTCTTGACTTTAATGGGAACAGGTCCAAGCCATAATAATTTAGTAATGGAAGACAGATGTCTTTTGGAAACAAATACTTTCCTTTCAGTATTGTTTATATTTTATATCATTTTCATAAACTTTAAATGGAAGTTTGTCAGTTTACATCATCTGAAGGTTTGGCCTTTTTCCCTTACAAAATTAATTACCAGAGGGTCAAATTAATTCATAGAGCAGCTATTGAGGTCAGTACATTTACACCAGCAAGTAATATTGGTTGATGTTTTCAAGTCGCCTGTCTGCTTCCAGTTTACCTTCTTACCTGAAAATGTTGAACCCACATACATTTAAACACAAAAGGAGAGCAAAACCCACATGGGAACCCCCCTCCAAATGAATCACTTGAACATCCTAGCACCTTCGTTGTCCCGAAAAGTATATGACAGGGTTCCCTTTTTTCTTTTTAACTACCCTTTGTGGGGAACCCACAAACCGCAGCTCCGAGTCTTTTCATCAGTCCAAACCACATCTTCTTTGTGATGATGCCACAGATTATGGCCTTTTGTGGCCTTGTAAACTTTTGGTTGTGTACCCCTTCATGGAGAGCTTACTTTCTCCTATCTTCTTTTTCTCAATTCAGTAGCGATTAGGGGGATACTTTCCTAACTTTCTCCCTCTCTTGCTGAGACACAGAATTGCCCAGAGCTGTTTGTTCTCAAAGCTTTTGACTGTGCCCCTCATGTCATGGCTTTATACCAGCTTCTGACAGCCACATAATGTCCAGACCGCCTGGGGGAATCCCACATCCCTGACAGCTGTTCAATCTGTTGATTGTTCAAGCCAACAACTAAAAAGGAAAAAGATACCGAGTTTTGGTTATTCCTCCTAGGTATGTGCTTTGGCTCCACATCCAGTTTGGAGTAGTGGGCTCCAGTTCATCACAACTCATGTCCTTGCACCACCCACAGATTCACTTTTTAAATAATGTTGTCAGTATCATCACCCCTGTACTATGTCTAGTTGATATCCAGGGGAAGATGTCCTACCAGAGGTAGAGAGAAGAACTAGAGAGGCAAGACTGAACACACCTTGGCCTAGATGGGCAATGGAAGAGGTTACTGAAGGTTTGAGAGCTCTTGAAGGCTTGAAGCCCCAGCTGTTTCTTCTGACCTTCAGAGTTCTCAGCCGCAGACTTCTCAGGATCACTGCAACAGCTTGAAGAAGTCTAGAGACCCCGAGAGAAATCCTGCTTGGGGTCTGCCTTACACCTAGGCAGTCTATGTATAGCACCCTCCAGTACTGCAGACCTTCCACCACCATTCCTTACTCTGGCACAATGCCTATTTATGTTTCAAGTTGTAGTTGCCAGGCCCTGCACCATTTTGTGGCAAAGGTTCTCCATTCCATGCAGCACAGCCTATGGTTCCTTGCAGACATTTAAAAAAAAAAAAACCTAAAATTTGTGCTTTACCAGAAGAAGCAACCATGTTCCTTAGACCCGGGTCTGCAGTGTCTGTATAGATCGGGCACTTCAGTGTGGCTTTTTGGTGCTTTTATCTAAAGCTGAGTTGATTAGCTATTAGATACATAACCCTTCTACCGGGCACTGGCCAACAGCAAAAAGGGCTGAGTTCACATTTTGGGGTACCCCATAAATTATACCAGTGGCTTGAGTCACCACCCAGGAACCTGGGAACACTACATTTGCTGGGGCATCCCGTATAAACAAACACCCTTCCTCACAAGCAGTGTAAACACAAATGCCCACATTTATTACAAAGAAAAAAAACCCAAAAGAGAACACTATGAACTACAAAACAAAGTTTCTAGTTGGCACCCTCTTGGGGGAGGCTTTATCCATACCCTGAAAGTCTGGGACTCCCCAGTGGGTAGTTCTGGGGGCCTGCACCCCTATACCTGCCCTTCAGTAATGGGCTGGAGAGGGGGACCCACATTGGAGAGTCCTATGAGCTGCTCCATGGGTTCATTGCACCGCGGGGAGCTGCTCGAGAGTGTGGGTCTTTCTGCATTGCAAGGCACTCCATTGCTCCTGGAGAAGTGGTAGAGTGCTGACATCTGTTTCCACGTGGTGGTTTTGAGGGGTTAACTGTGGCTTTTGTCAGCATATTGCACCCCAAATTTCCTAGTCCCAATTCCAGTTCTGCTGGGAAGAAAAATCTGCGAAAGAACTCAAAGAAAAGGTCAGGCCTATCTTGTCTTGGGCCCGAACTACAACTAGCACCCAACCACACTGCTTGGTTGGGACATAAACTACAAAAGGGACAAAAGGAGGCCCAGGCCTATCTCACTGGGCCTGAACTGGGCAGCAAAAGCTGGCCAGGCCTATACTACCCTGAGGCCTGGATCAACAAAAAAAGATGCCAGGTCTCATCCTGTCTCAGTCTTTGCCAGGTTCACCCTGGCCCAAATCTGTCAGCCAAACGTATCGCTGGAATTCAGCCACATACAGCTATGCTGAAATGCAATAGCTGCAGCCTGGATAGCCAGTCTCAGTTAAACCACTATGCTGAGACAGTATGATTACAAAACAGAGGGGTCAGGCCCAGGTAACCAGTAACTGCCAGGACCCATTTCTGGTCAGTCTGCTCCAGGGATTAATACTCCCATGGTATTATCCTATTCAAAAAAAAGTGGGGCGAAAGAGGGGTCTCAAACTCTGAAACAGACTTTGTCTTCCTGTACCAGAGGCTTTCCCTTCACATAGCTTTTGCTCACCTCTCCAGTGGAAAGGGGGTGGGGCAGACCCTCATAGCAGGGAGTATTTTTTCTTGCTCCCAATACAGCTATGCAGGTTTTAGCAACCCCAGAAAAGAGGGCATGAGAGAGAAAAAAAACCCTTAGTTGAGTTGTTCTTGTATACCTGGTGTGACATCACCCAAGTCTTGTCCAATTAGGGAGTGTTACGTTCTAGCCTCTCTCTTACTCAGTCTTCCTGAAGAACCCTCTGCTTCCCTTGGCCAATGAGGCCAGAGGATTTGATATATTTTGTCCAGATACCGCCCCAGCTTTCCATGTGCAGAGTACATGGCTAAAACAACAGGTGTCATCTTGCTCACGTAAGAACTCCCACACAAAAAACCCCTACAATACACAACAACCAAAAGCACACACTTTACCATACACAACCCCAGTGTGTGTGTGTTACAGATAAAAGCATCAAAAAAGCCCCAGTAAAGCACCTGACCTGTAAAGACATTGAGTGAGTCAGGTCCAACTAATATATTGCCTCTTCTGAGCATGCGCTGGGCTCGGTACAAGAATACACCAAGTTTCAAGTAAGGCACAATTTTGGGAGGGGGGGGTTAACATCTGCAGATAGCCTGTGTGTCCAGCACTTGCTGACTGCTCTTGTTTGGAGTGCCATTCAAGGTCTTCTTCAGGCACCAAAGCACCAGTGCCTCTCGTGCTACTGTCTTGCATGCAGTCACTACAGGAAACACTTATCAATTAGCCTGCGGATCTTAATACAACAGCTTTATGGCCCATGGGATACCTTCCAGTGCTGATATGGCCATTTTAGCACTGGGGATTTCAGAGACCCCCCCACATTCAGGATGTTTGATCTCTATATGTGAAACTAGAAACTCACCCTCCTGAGGAGATGCCACTTTTACTCAGTACCCCAGTGCTTAGAAGATACTGGGGGTTTAACAAGAGGTTATAAAGAGTGGCGAGTACCCTGAGAACTTCTCCAGAGAAGGTTTTAGAAAGAACAGATTCCCTATTTGAGATTCTGTAACAAGCAGGTGTTACAAGATTAGGTTTAACCAGTAATGAGATAATCATGGACCCAAACGAGATAAGGTGACAAACTCTAGACTCTTGCCATCCCAATTCAAGAAGGGCAGACAAAAAAGTGCAGGGCTCTTTCCAGGAGTATTGAGTATTGGGGCAGTGTGGAATTGCACCAAGTATTTCATTTTGAAGCTGTTTTGACGTTTTCCAAGCTCAAAACAGGAAAATCAAAACAAAACAAAAAGCTTCGCAACAGCTTCAGAATGAAAGGAGGGCACTCAAAACACTCTGAAAGTTTTGAAACGTTTCGAGCTTTGAAGCAACCTGGTGGCGGTAGGCAGGGGAGAGCCATGGCTACACTCCGACTGGCTCCGCAGACCCATGGAATTCAGCCCAGTGGCAGGAGGTGGAGTGAAGCCCTGACTGTCCCCGTCTCCCACCAACAGGCTGCATTCGGACCAGTTCTGCAGCCCCACAGAGCTCAGCCTGGTGGTGGGAGGCAGAGAGCAGCCCTGGCTTGCCCCATCTCCTACTGCCAAGCTGAACTCCATATTGCTGCGGAGCCAGTCGGAGCGCAGCCTGGAGGTGGGAGGTGGAGAGAGCCAGGGCTGCACTCCAACTGGCTCCACCAGCCCCATGGAATTCAACCTGCCCTCCCAGCACTACCAGACTCTTACTGGGGGTGCAGGCCCCTGGATCTGTGCGCTGGATGACAGGAAGCTTCTGCTGCCAGCAAGTGTCATGAGTTTTGCTTTGAACACTTTGAGGTACAGTTTCCCAGAAACTTCTTGACCTATCTCCTTGAAACTTGATAGACTTCATGCCCTCAGAAGAGGCTACCATCCAAATCAGACAAGAAATGACAATGACTTGGGCATTTTCATGATTCCACATTATAGCCTGTGGGCAAAACATCAAAAATGCGTCGGAACAGTGAAACAGTTTCGACAAAACAAAACAGAACAATGCTTCGAAATGAAATGAAACTCAAAATGAAACACCGTTCCTTCAAAATGGAAAAACAGACATCAAAATGAAACGATGGTGTTTTGAACAGCCCTACTAAGTATGTGTACATGCACCCTAATCCTACTCCCCTAGTAGTTGCAGTGAGAATGCCAATTTAAAATTCAGCAAGAGTTCTTATTGCTCCACAAATCTGCAATTCAGGATTGTCAGCCACCAGCCTCTCCTCGCTCTTTCTGGAAGTCCAGGCTACTATGAAGTTTCTTCTCCTTGATGGTCTAGAATTGCTTAGCTTCAGTACAGATGAGACCTACACTGATGGTTTTCAACCTCTTTAGAATCAAGGCACCTATCATTAGACTCAAGGCACCCTTTTAGAAAATGGCAGCTCGTAGCTTTCACTCATTTGTTATTATGGAAAAATAGTAGAGACAGACTGCAAGGGGTCAGAACGTTTTTGACGCTGTGTATTTCTATTTGAAATCTCTGGGCGTACCTTGTGAATCATGCAGAGACGTTTGCATGCCTAAGTGTACTAATATTGTGCAGCAACCTGTGTTACCGTTAAAAGATTCTCATGGTAGCCTGATTGAAAGTCACTGCCCAATGCATTTTCAAGCATCTAGGGAGCCATAATTTGTTCCTTGAGGATCTCCCTTATAAATGAAAGTTCAAATACCATTCATACTTTTCATAGAGGTGGAGCTCCCTCCTATAACCATCTGCTACTGTGCCACCAGATTAGTCTCTTGACAAGAGGAGCCCTTTAGAAAGTAATAGAAATTGCATCACCAAAGGCAAACAGATATACCTCCCCTTCACCACACAGATCTTATGCCCCAAAACAGGGAGTTTGATAGTGTGCTGAGGATATGAGAACCACAGGCTGCCCGTCTGAAGTTGATCAGTCCAATTACACACCGCACGGGCCTATATCACTTTAGCCATGGGAGTTTGTCCAGTGTCATGCTGACTTTCTGCTGTTTGTTGTACTGAAATAGCATGTCTGGTATCATTGGCTAGCCAGTGTTTTTTACTGTATCCATTTATGTTGCTTTTAGTATTGTGTAGATTATGTTATGGTATCGATGTATATCTTTATGATGTTGATCATGATTCAGTCAAAGGAAAAAGTGAGTAGGAAAAATTGATAAGTAACTCTTGCTGTTGTGTCACTAGGACTAGGAATATTGCCAATCCCAATCACAGACAAGCGGCCTCTGGTGAGATGGTGTAACAGAGAGCCTGGGGATCTCCATTTACATTTAGAGGGAAAGCATCCCAGCCAGGGAACTGTGCAGGCAGGCAAGGTCCTGCAGCTTGCCAGGGAAACTTGCTAACGAGGTAATTACCTACCTGCAGCCAGTCAGCTGACCAGATGCAGACAGCACCAGGGGAGCCTATAGGGCTAGGACTAGAAGGGGTAGTCTGTCCCTGGAACCAGGGAAGGAGCTTCTGCCCAGGACAGCCCAGGGTGCTGGGTTAGTAGAGGCTTATACTCTTAAAGGGCAAAAGACTGCTGTATGCCATTACTTATGTTATAGCCCAGGGGCTTGTATTTATGCTGGGAATACCAGTGGTTTGTGGATGAGGCTGTAGGGGAGGTAAAGGCCTCACTAGTGTCTGGGGTGGGGGCACTTGACTTCCTTGAGCCCTGCCACGGGCAAGCTCAGGGCTTGAAGGCTCAGTGAGCCACAGAGTGGCCAGGGGCCCAGTATACAGGGGCTTTGTAACCTCAGGGGATGAGAGAAACTAGTGTCTTGAAGCCAGGTCCTATCTAGTGGGCCTAGTTAGATTAAAGGGGCAGAGGCTGAAGCCCCAGCAGAGGGACATTGTACTGGTAACATGCATGGGGCATGGTAAAGGGGAGGTTGTGGAGCCACACAACTTGCCCAGTTGGGCACCAAAGCTTTATAGGCTCAGTAGACCATAGAGACCCAGCCAGGTGCCTGAGGGCCAATATGACTGAGCCGAGCCTTGGTCTGTGGGCAGCCTCCCCTTATATTTATTTTTATTCCATCAAGGTAGGGTAGGTGAGATGGGGGAGTGCCCTAGTGATGGAGCAGGGCACAGCTGTGGAATCACCGGGGGGGCATCACAGCCACCCCGAGACTCCGACACGCTACAGATGGGCACGCAAGTTATTGTCTGCTTGTAATGGGAAAGAAAAACAACCGCACGATAGCAAAAGCATCTGAGAGAAATGGTCCATCAGGCCAGAGAGAGATCGGGTGTCCTAGGAAGAGAAGTTTTTTGAGAAGTCTGCAGCCCATGAGCAATTAGAATAATGTTGATGAGGGGTAGGCTGCATGGGAGGTATTTGGGGGTCTGTTTATGATAGGATCGGGATCTTTGGAGCTAAGACTCTGGAGGCTTGAACCCCAGCAGTCAGGGCCGGGCAAATCAGTGGGAAGGCTGAATGATGGAAATAATAAGAGATCTTTCTGGAGGTATACTAACTGAGAGAAGAAACTGCACTTGTCTCCCCATTCTGTCAAGAACAAGAAAACCCCTGGTCAGCTTTTCTTGTATAATTCTTTTTTCCTACATAACAAATCCTTTTGTTGTTTTGTTTCCTGTCACAGTCCCCAGGTAGTGCAGTGGGTAGAGCCGGGGGTGTATCGGGGGTTGCAGAGGTAAGCCACTGTTTGGAGCAACAGGAGGTCAATGTGAATTACAAACCAGGGGGTCAAAAGCCAAAAATAAGCAGCTGATTTCCAAAGCAGGGGTTTAACCAGGACTGGCTTTCAAGAAACAAGATGAGGTAAAGCCAAAGTTAAAACGTCAAGCCAGTGGGTTTACCAGAGTCAGCAGTCAGAAAGCAAACCAAGGTCAGACCAGAGTTCAAACACTGGGCCAGAGGACTTACCAGGATCAGAGATTAGGGAACAAGCTGAAGTCAAACTGTAGTCCAAATTCTGAAGGGCTGGGTACACAGTCAGCAGCACTGGGGAAGGAATCGGGAAGTCACAGAGACGGGATCAACTGAAGCCAATACTTTTCACAGTAGGACCAATGCATTATCCACGTATACCCTCTTTCCCCCTTTCCCTTGGGGTCAAAGTAACGTAGGTCTCTTTGACAGGAAAATGAATAGAAGAAAGTGTAACCAATGCTTCTTGCTGCTAAGGCAAAAATTCTTTTGTCAAAGCATAGGGCACGAGGCACAGCTACAAATGAAAATGTGTTTGTGGAGAATACATGTTGAATATCTTCAGCTACTGATAGGTAACGGTTTTCTCTGTATAGTCACACTTGCTAGTAGCAAATTGTTACTGTCTTGGTGTTTTATTGTTCTTAAGTGGCTGTTACTGTTATAAAGAGTGCAGAAAATATTCCCAAGGGAAATGTTGCTAGTAAAAGATTCTTGCTCTTTCCAAGTATTGCTGCACCCGTATTGACTGTGTTGAGACATTCCCTGCTTTGAATGTGCCTCTTGAAAACTTCAAATCAAGACTGGGTTACTGGCTGACTTGCTGGAACTGGGGTAGGCAAAATATGGCCCACAGGCTGGGTGTGGCCTGCCAACTGATTGCATTATTAGTGGACTATCAAGAGTTTAAGAGTTCAAGATATCAGATTAGATGGTCTCACTGTCCCTTCTAGCCTTAAAATCCACAAATTATTGCTGTGCAGGAAATATTCTTCATCTTCCGTGGGGTCATCCTGGCTCCTCATTGGACATCTCTTCTATTCTATGACATGCTGAGATTTATGGAGCATTGGTTGGTAATTCCATCAAAATTGCTCAGAAATCTTTTTAATATGCTGCTAGGGTCACATTTGAATGACGCGAGTCATGGTTTCTGTACATTTTTCACCAATTTGTCTGAAAAGCATTTTAACCCCAGACAACAAGAGCACCATTATCAAGCTCATTTCTGCTACATGGAACAATTGATATTCAACACTTTCAGCTTTAAGTTACCCCTGACAAGCCTGATGCTTTGTTAACAATAATGGGAACAGGGCATCAAAATCTGTTTGCTGCATCTGAGAATTTCAGTGGTATCCTCTGTTTGTGTGTGTGACTCATTCACAAAGTGATCTTATTAGTTGCGACTGTTGCTCATAATTATACTATGAAAATGATGGGCATTTAAAGTCAAGTCAATTCCAAAAAGCATGACATCCATTTAAAGTTCACTAATCGTGAGTTCAAAGATTGTTAATATTTACCTTTTGGTTCCTAAGCCTTCTGGATGCCGGGGCACATCTATATAAGATGTCTCTCGCAGAGCTGCCGAATTAGCTCCACAATAAAGTCTCAGCAGCTACACAAGAAGCCTGGTTAATCTGCAGGAAACTAACTAATTCTGCCGTAGGTTAGTACGTAAATATACATATAATACTAGGCAGTGGTATTTACTGCACAGCAGCACATGTGTAAATATTGATGGGGCTGGCTGAGGCATGAGGGCAGTTCAGTGCGGGGATTACCCGCCATCTAGCTCTGCACTGGAGCACCTTGTACTCCAGCCAGCCCCTCCACAGCATGTTGAGCCAAATCAGAGCAGCCCCAGGCTGGCAAGCTGACTCCTCCACCCCGGTCCCTGCCAGCCGGGACTGCTCTGACCTGGCTTAATGCGCTGGGGTCTGGTCACACATGTAATCACAGCACTCAGGAGCAATAAACTCCAGTACAATAAGTACTGGAGTTTTTTGCAGCACGTGCATTTCATGTGTAGATGCTCCTGTGGAGAATTGGAAATGTTTTTGTTCTAAATTAAAGCAGAGATTCTCATGTAAAGAGTTGGGGCTCTTAAGAATTTTCTGACGGTTTGACAGCCCTGCAATTACAGGTGGCATTCATTTGCAGCAACACTTGGTACAAGCACCATCTTAGCAGCAGCGTTTCCCTTGGGAACATTTTCTGCACCATGTATTCAGATGACACTCCCTATAGCAGCAGCAACTGCTTGAAAGCAATATAGCACGTGGAATTGTTACCTGTTTATGTCCAGCTGCTGTTTATATTTTTAGAATTGCTTTATAAGCAAATTTTAGTTGATGGACTCTTTATTAAGTGTTTAGTTAGAGTCTCTTGTAGTTTTTAATATCGCATCCAAGTTGCATGCTCCTGGGAGGAATACAACCATTGAAACTGGAGAATACTCAATAACATAAAAGGAACTCCTTTTTTTCCCCACATTACTTGTCATTGGTTCTTCAACTTCCCTGAATTTCCAGAAATGTTCAATCATAAAATGTATTACCAGCTTCCATACATTTTCAAACACCAAATATTCTGGCCCCGTGGATTGTTTTCACAAACTCAGCAAATACTTACGTGGACAATCCAACTGATTTCAGAGAAATGGTCATTTGGATAAGGTTTTAGTGCCATGAGTTTGCTGGACAGTGGTCCCATAATGATGATTAGACATGGGCTGCAACAAAAAAAGGTAGGTTCCTAAAATGAAATTTCTTAGTGTTTAGGGATGCTTGGGATTCTTGCTTTCATTTGATCCAATAAACATACAGGGGGAGATGTAGAATTAAGACATCCATTCAAAATTCCCCAAAGGTGGGAGAGTTTAACTATGCTTTGCTTCAAGTTTGGCTTTAATGTTAGATGTGGTAGTAGTGATTATTCACAAGAGTCTCTTGAAAACAGTGCCTAGCTTCTGTAAACCAGGACCCTTTAGAATTTCTCAAGTTGCCCATGCTAAAATGGAGGCACTCCAAACCACTATTCAGATTTGAAAATATAAGTCTATAATTATTGTGTTTCTTCCTAGAAGCATCCAGAGTTTTATTAGAGTTAAAACTTGAGCTGAGGATGTTTTAAAATATACAAACAATCATGGTTTGTTGCTTTAGTTCTGTGCTTTATGGCTGCTTGGAATTCAGCTCTTAGCCTATTGGAATTTCAGTAAAACTTTGTGATTTATGGAAAAGCCTTTAAAAATTGCTGACTGCTCAACTACACTTGGTAGACAGATATATTATTAAATTCAAAATTATCATCTTAAGAGACATAAAACATGACACATTGCAGATAACAGGGTTGGAGAAGAATACCATTTTACATACAACCGGTATAAAAGAAAAAAGGATGTTGTATTGAATGGTGAAAATTCTATACACTACACCTGAGTAAAAAGAAAGCATTTCGAAATAGGAATTGATTACAGGAGGATGACTACAAATGACAATTGAAATTAAGATGAAGTGATGCTGCAACAACAAGTAGAAGACATGACATGAAGATGTGATAGACAGAAAACACAATGAAAGCAAGACAGCACTACAATGCACCACACAATTAAAATGAATCCATGATATATAGTGATTAAGGCTCTGATCCAGCCAACAATTACACACAGACTTTACTTTAGGGATGACATCAGTAAGGCTTCTCATATGCATTAAGTAGGTGAATACAAAAGTGACCAGAGATTAAAAAAAGAACACCACTCTTTGCTTTACATTTTGAAAGCAGGAAGGAGACTAGAGATAACAATGGGATTTTATCCATAGCATCCATACTTGCACACTTTCTTCAGCTACCCAGAAAGAAAGAATGAATTAATCAAAGGAGTGCCCAGGACAACTGAAATCTTACATGTTGATCACATTATGTATGTCTGTAAAGTTTAAAATAAGTCTTTGACATAGAAGATAATGTGTCAGCAACATTCCTTGAGCTGCATTTAAACTGTCAGATAAAAGCCATTCTTCTAGTAGGTTAAAAGTTTAAACTGAGTCAAAAGTCTGCCATTCCTCTACAAGACTCAAGACAAGCTAACCAGAAACAAACACAATGCAGCACATGGTAGGAAAAGAAAATATTATTGTGGGTCATATATTATTTTAGAGTCATATGGCTCCAAAAAAATGATGGGGGGTGCCATACACTTTGTAGATGCTTTCTTTTTTCACCTCTGTGAGATTAACTGAAAAAATCTTTCAGCACTAATGGTGAGAAAATACACGTGAAGAAGAAGTAAGGACCCAAGCCACCAACCAATGCAATCTGAGATTCTCCAGTGAGATGTGGGATTTGGGCTCTTTACTCCCCTGTGAAAAATCTTCACTTTAGGCACATGCTTATCCTTAAGTAGATTTAATAACCTCCTTGAAGTAAGTGGCTTCTGTATGATTATATGAAGAGGATGTGTCATTTAATTTTCTTGGCAGTTCTGTAATACATATTTTGCACCATATCTAGACTAACTCCATTTCATAATCAGATTCAGAGGCAGAGACAGGATGTAACATGCCTTGGATGGGATAGATTTTATTTTTTTTCTTGACAATGAAGCATTAAGTACTACGACTATTTGAATACATATATTGTTTGTCACCGGCCAACCTTTACCTTTTTCTAAAATGAAGTTTTACTCCTATGCAATTTGTTATCTTATTTCAACCAAGGTAAATTAATAATTAAAAAGATGGTTGGATAATAACCTAGTTGTTGATGACTACCTGTGTAGAGGCCCCAAAGTTCAATGCAAGTTCAAATCCCTGGACTATAAGTCTTTGTGGAGGGACAGTCTTTATAGCTTTCCTTTTAACTCCTAGTTAGCATGCAATATATATGTCTGGATATGTTTGCATCTGTCTGAGCCCAATTGGCAAAGGCGTGGATCTGCTACAACTTCTAATTTTGAGGACTGAGTCCTTACTTCAAACCACAGCAGGTTATGCTCTTAGTTGTAGGTGTTCTGGACTGAACACCTAGTGTTAGCCAAATTGATGGCTGTGATACTCAAACAGCATCTAGTATGAGGGGATCCTGAAAGCATGTGAATACTTGCCTATTTTATAACAGCAATTTCCATTTCTCATCCCTTCCATTCTTTTATTTAAACTGATATCTGCAAGAGATTTAAAAGAAAAGGGGGAAAAGAGACTCTTCATAAGATTTCAATTATGATGAATTGCCACTGAAATTGAACCAGAACACTTCCTCCCCCCGCCCCGAGATTAAGTGCTGTTTGTGGTTACTTTGGGACAATAGAAATAGTAGGCAAAAACATGTGTAAAGCCAAAGAAAATGACATCTATGATGCATGTCACAGCGGGGTCCTGCAGGAGGGCCGTGTTCTCCTTAAGGCCCCCTCTCCGTGTCAAGTTGGCCCAAGGGCACCCTCTATTTCCTGCCCGCCACGTCTTTGATGTTCTAAATTGGTGAGGAGGCTGCCTCGCGTCTTCTTGGACATGGTCTGATGTACCCTTTGGTCCTGTAGACTCCTGGACCCCTCGTGGGTCTTGTCTTGCAAACAGGTGCTTCAGAGCTCCCTAGCCTTATGGGCTATGCGTGGCTCCA
>JAGPOW010000229.1:29065083-29082581 GCA_030014935.1 Caiman crocodilus
AGATGATTTCACCTTCTTTATAGAAGCAATTCTGCAACAGGGCAAAAAAATGTTAGAGAGTGCTATTCTAAATTCTTGTGGCAAGGAAACATACTTTTGCTACTGCAGGCAGTCCTTGGACTTACAATACAATTAGTTCCTGAAAACCGCATCTTAAGTCAAAACACCATAACTCGGAACCAGATTTCCTGTAGGAACAATGTTATAAATGGGGTACTAGATCCTTTACAACTCTTGATGCAGCTTCATCCAACTGGTAAGTCTGCTATGGTGGAAGGGGAGGGGGAAAGGAAGGGGCATGGGGGGGCACATCCTCCCAGACAAACAGTGAGAGCAGCAGTTGGAGCCGCCGTATGGGCCACCAGATGAGCCGCCAGGTGAGCAGCTCCTGGATGAGTGGCACACAGTGGTAGGAGCCACCTCTCCCACTCCGCACCGCCCCCAGATGAGCCGAGGTACCTCCCTGCGTCCACCCCGCCCCAGCTGCGCGGCACTTGCCCCAGCTCATGCCCCAGCCCCAGCCGCACTCCTTCCCTCACCTCAGGGGCCCCTGATCTACCCTCCCATGCCGCTTCCCTTTCCCCTCCCCTTCTACCACAACAGACTTACCAGCTAGATAAGGCTGTATCAAGTGTCATAAAGTCAAAACCCACATCACGACATCAAAACAGGGTGTCAATTTACAAAAGTTGTAATGCCATAACTTAAAAAGTCATAAGATGAGGACTGCCTGCACATTAATTCTACAGTAATTCCTGCACAGTTCTAAATACTATATGAGAGAGAGCAACTTACCTGGAATAAAATGCCAAGAAATATACACAGATAAGTACATGTGTATTATGCAAATTCAGGCATAACCATTACCTTAATGAGATTGTACTAGAATACAATCTAAAAAGTAAATACTAAATTACTAAAAGGAATACTTTTATACATATCAGATTCTGGATCCTCTTCACCCTCCTTAAACAGGAAGCTGCCTGAGAGAAGCAGTTGTAATCAGAGCAGAGGAGAAAGTGAAATATTGACTTGTCCACAGGCTTATAATTTAGTGCTAACAGAAATGATCCCTTTGGGTTACCAAAGAATCATAGTAATTAATAAACTGAAAACCAGAATGCAACACATTCAAGATTCATTGCCACTTCAGGGCTCTGGCAGAGCAAAGCAGCTACGGAGTGACCCAACAGACACTTGAGAAGATCTCAGCTAGTGCAACTTGTCATAGCTCTGCAGATGTTAATGGATCCTTGACAGTTCATAACGGCTAGGGACTCATAGGTCTTAGGGGCAGAAGTGACCCTTAAGCAACCCATAATCAATTAAGGTATGTTTATACCATGGCAGCAGAGAACTTAAGTCACATCACCAAGGGAATACACTCCACTCATCTGCACAGCTCTGGAAATGGAGTGGAGAGAGTGCCCTGAAAGAGTCCTGCTGCAACTCTGTTGACTAAATTCCCAGTGTTCAAGAGCAGCAATGTGAGGTGCTCCTAAGGCATCCTCACTACCTCATGTTTAGGGTTGACAAGTGTGGAGTTGGATTAGGGGGCAGGTCTTACTCCTTTGGCAATGTGATTTCTATGATTTAGACATACCTTTATCTGTCCCACTCCTGCATAACACAGACCTTTTGATGTCACCCAGTTAGTCCCTGTAGACATCTACTACAGACCACCTCACCAAGTGGAAAAGATAGACTTGGAATTCTTGAGGCAGCTCTCAGAGGCTGTATAGTCCAGGGATGTGGTTGTCATAGGGGACCTAAACTACCCTGACATTTGCTGGGAGAAGCAGTCAGCCAAATTCAACCGTTCACATAAATTCTTCACCTGCGTGCAGGACCTTCACCTAATGCAGGAGGTATATGGTCCCACTAGGGGGAATGCCTTACTGGACTTGGTGTTGGCTATGGGGGAGGACCTGGTAGGGGAGCTACAGATTCATGGTCACCCTGGGGACAGTGACCACTAATCAGTCGAATTCGCCATATATCATAGGGTAAGATAACTAGTAAGATAACTGGTAGGGTGAAAGTGCTTGACTTTAGGAAAGCTAACTTCAGTGTGCTTAGGAATCTAGTGCAATGATGGACTGCAGGATAAGATTATTGGCAAGATGGGAGTCCAGGAAGGGAGGTCATTTCTAAAGGAAGCGATCCTTCAGATACAGAGGGAGACAATCCCAGTATGAGGGATTGGAGATGCTCTGTTCACTAGGGCACCTCTTGGGGTAACAAGGAGCAACGGTCATAAACTGAAAGAGAGCAAATTTAAGCTAGATATCAGGAAAAGCGTCTTCATGGTAAGGGTGGCCAGAACTTGGAATGGGCTTCCAAGGGAGGTGGTTCTCTCCCCTACCTTCGGGGTCTTTAAGAGAAGCCTGGATAGGAATCTGGCTAGGGTCATCTGACCCCAGCACTCTTTCCTGCCCAGGGCAGGGGGTTGGACTCAATGATCTGTTGAGGTCCCTTCCAACCCTATCATCTATGAATCTATCCCCTGTATTTAGCTCCTGTAAAACTGACCGAAAGCTCCTATAAAACTGACCGAAAGCTGACTGGATCCTTTCAGTCCTTACAGGGCAGACTTGTGAAAAGTATAAATACTCAGGTTCTTCACAGGGAGGGAGAGAAAGTAGGGAATCAGGAGGGAGAAGACTTAGAAGTGGAAGAAGGGAAGCGACAGAAGGGAATGCAAAATAAAATGTCTATATAACTTACACTTGCTTGTGCTTTTGGAAGTTGGATAGAACTTTAGATCTTGTGGATAATTCTGTGAATTGACTCAAATCTAGTTAGTATTTATACAGCTTTCACAATGAGTAAGCTTTGGAACAAAACCAAATGCCCTGTATTGGTATTGGTGAAAGTTCATCATAAGACCCTATAGTTAATCATTTCATTGCAGAGTGAGATGTTCTTAATACCTAAGTTCCTGAAAGTATTCCAAGGGATTTATTTTAGAACTGGAAATACTCTTTTCATGTAAACTTTGGGAGCTTTATGAATCCAGACGAAGTATAAACTGTATATGTTCTGGTATCTTATACCTTTCTGCAGAAGCAATCTGCTATCTTCTCAAGAAGTCATTGTCAGACTATATGACTTGGTGAAGTTTAGGACTACAGCTTTTCCATTTCCATCGGGGTGAAATTTTAATTTATTAGGCAATATGCTGTACAAGTTACCATGCTATACAACTATTCCTAAACCTGTAGCTTGAAAATCAAATTCTGAATTCCTGCTCTGGAACTACAGTGCCAATTATTTATTTTATTTTTTGTTTATTCATTTACAGGGATTTCTATGGTGCTTATCTGAGCACTACAAATATTAAAGGTACATCACATTACCTGTAAAAGGTAGAGCTCTTGATCTTTAAAAAAACCCACACTTTATTTCTTTAAACACAGGCATAGGTTTATATGTGCTGTCTTCTGCAACTGGAGGAGGCAACGGTTTGGGGAGGACACTCTACAATAATTGACTGAGAAATAATGTAGTTTGACCAAATAACAGACATGTCATGCGAGAGTGGGGTCAAGCTCATTGTGAGCTGTGATACAGTCTGTAATCTCTTCAGGGCTAGGGCCACCTGATTGAAAGTCAAGGATGTGGTTTTGTGTATTGGAATAGAGTAATTGCCCTTTAAAAAGCTTGTGAGCCTTTGAGTGGCTCACACTGTGTTCTGTGAATTTGAAGCTGCCAGAAACCAATCTGAGAAGCAGTGTACATGCAGCTAGGCCTTGCATACCTTTGTGTAATTTGTAAGCATGGCTGTTAGGATCCAGCTGTGGCCATGTGGTTTCTTCAGATTGTTTTTGGTGCATAAAGAGCAAAATACCCGACAGTGATCAAGTAATTAACAAATGTACCATAACGCATGGGGCCAAAATGTCACTACACTGACATCCTTAATTCTGTCATTCCATCACATTTGTGTGCTTTATTTTCACCCCTTCTCTTATATATGTAACATAATTCTCTTGTCTCCGATAGCAGTGAATTATCCAGGCTATTCAAGTGCAGTAGGAGGAAGCATTTGGTTTGCATTTGATTTAAATATACCTTTTATTAACTTCATAAGTGACCACCAATTCCCAAAGGATATGAGTTTCCCCTGGATTTGTGTAGGTGAACTAGGGAAGGGAGAGTGAACATAGCTTCATACTGTGCCTTTCTATGGCACAGGAGTTCCCCCTTGAGCTCCTTCTGGGGAAGACTGGTTCTGCGTTGCCTCCTGCTTAGAGCAGTGTCCAGACAGCTGACTGGCCACCTAATGTAACTGGGATACAGCTGTGAAAACAGAGTCTGGTCAGTTGTTATGTGCCCTTAAGGTTATATATTGGGCATGTCTACATGAGAGGCTAAATGCGCAGTACAATAACTCTACTTCACATTAGCATGTCACAGAAAAAGTCATTCTAACATGATGATGCACAGTAAAATTAATCTACTATGCATTAGTATCACAAAAAGACCAGGCACTTATGCTGCTGCCCGGTAGTGCTAGTTACTGCGCATTCAGTCAGTACCTGTTATTACAGGTACTAAGCTTAATGCTCAGTAACAACAGTGCATTAATGAACATGTAGACGTGACCACTGTGATTTTATCCAGCAATATCTGTGGTCCTGTGCATTGTTCCCCCCACAGTTTCAATCATTCGTTCATGCTTTTCCTAGTATTCAGTGCAAGCACAAAACTAAAGGTAAAAATCAGACACTGCATGTAAATCCAGCCATTGTCCTATTCCTCCCTGTTGTCTTCCTCTGCATCTGCTTGGTTCCTGCATCTTCTCCTAAGGATGAAGAGGCAGTCAAAGTGGATTACAGTACAGACACAAATCAGGGCAATTCATTGTTCAGTAGGGCTGTGTGACGCTTTGGTCACTGATTTGATTTGGCAGAGATTCGGCCCCATTCGGAGGCCGAATCTCCAAATCCGAAACAAATCAGGAGACCCTTTAATCTCTCTGAATCAAATCAGAACCCTCCGAATCGATTCGAAGAGATTTGGAAAGATTCAGTGATTCAGACATAGAGACAGCTTTAAAGGCAGCTCATGAATGCTGCGATGCTGGGGCAGATGGGATGTCCCGCAGGAGTGCAGGGGGCTCCCTGGCATGCTCAGGAGCATATCTGGAAGTGGACCAGAAGCACTTCCAGTCCACTTCTGGGTCCATTCGGAAGCACGCAGAGCGGTCCCCCCTGCACCCTTCTATCTCAGCAACTGGTGCCTCCTGAGTCTGGGGGGGGCACCCTGGGTCCCCCTGTGACCAATTGCTGAGCCAGAGAGGTGGGGGGGGCAGCATGCTCCCCAGCAGACATGGAAGTGGACTAGAACTATTTCTGGTCCACTTCTGGGTTCACTGTTGAGCATGCGGGGGGGACCCCCCCACATTCCTGTGGGATGCTTTATCTGCCCCAGCATCGCAGCATTCATGACCCATGCCTGGTACCTCGAGGTATGTAGAAAAGACATTTAAAGCTGTGTCTATGGCCAAATCGCTGATTCTCTGAATCAGTATCAAATCTTCAGATTCGGATTTGGCTGCATCAAATCGGGGACAGTGATCCGAATCAAGGAATTGAATCACTGTCCCTGCTTTCAGGCTGAATCTGAATCCTAATTGAATAGGGCCCATTTCACACAACCTTCTTGTTCAGCACAATATCAATATAGTTTCAGTGCATCCACGGTCTTATGGTTCTTCTCCAGACTGCTCAAAGGTACAGCTGCAACAGCCCTTAGTAAGATGCTGTGTCAAAGCGCAGTAATATTCCAGCCATACATCTCCCACATGGTAGTGCCATAGGGTCAGCTCTGATGACTTTCCCTCCTCCTAGGACTCTCCGGAGCCTTACTGAACAGTAGCAAGACCACATAGTGCTTCCCCAAGCCAAGATCTGATCACAAATGCTTCTTTCTAATGCATACTGAAACTCTGATCCTCATTCCCATTTGTAAGCAGCAGTGGATCTATTTCTATCTCATTAAGAGGTCTGTACAGTTTGATGGTTAGACCTTTTCTCCTTCCAGTGTTAATGACTTTCAATTCATCTTTATATCCAAATACCTGTTAGCAGATTCCTGCTTATGCTGCAGTGGCTTTCTTCAGGGCAGTATTTATGAATCATCTGGCTAGTCTGCTTTATGTTGTGAGATCTGTTCTTCAAATGTGTACGCAGGCATTAATATGTAGAACAGGTCTAGCAGGGTTTTTTTTGTTCTTTCCTATCTGGAGTAACCAGTACTAGGAACTGGGATATAGGAGATGTGCATTACTGAAGCTAGAAAGGCTTCAGTTAGAGCCCAGTGAAATTTGGGATTTGAATCTTCTGGCATATTCCAAGATTTAAGTTTCTCAGAATTGTAATGAAAAATTGAAATTCAGAATTTCCTATGAAATGAATCATTTAAGATATTTTGATATTTTTTTTGGTGTCATTAAAACATTTAAACTTTTATTTTACATTATAATAAGGATCAGATCCAGATCCATCTATAATGCACAACATGATACAACAGTCACAATGAAGAAGTCATCTGAAAATGAAAAGGCTGAAAGAAAATGGTTTTTCCTTATCAAAATGAAGTGTTTCTTTGCAGCACACTCTGTATATCCAGTCTGCAGTTTCCAAAGGAAAACTGCCATTTGAGGAGGTCCAGCTAGCCCCACTTTTGCTGCCTCATTATTTTAATACAGAAATTGTTCGAAACAAAGAAATACCCACCTTCTTTCCTGCAGGTAAAATATATTTATTTACTTACTTTGGACTGAGCTGCACATGAGTATAGGGTGCATCTAAAGAAGACACTATTGTGAAGTCATTACTGTTCAATTATTTAGTACTCGTATCAGCGAGCACTAAGTAAAGGTGCAGTAATCAGAGTTACTGTGCAATAGTGTCGGCAGACACCTTTTAGGTGATGCTACTGTGCAGTACCCTAATAATACTGCACAGTAGCATTTTAACATTGCCTGTGCTGTGATGCACTACTGCACTGCATTTTCCAGTTACTGTGCAGTCAGTGTCCCGTGTAGATGCACCCACAATGTAGTCTGCATATCATTTCTAATTGGAGCAGATATTTTAACATATATCTGTATTCCAGAATGATTAGTTGCAGATGGCAGCTCTATGAAGGCAATTGGATCTCTATTTTAAGTCACTTCTGATGACATTGCTCTATATTCTGAACAAGACTGGAAAATAGTGAAGCTGCAAAATAAAACAAACAGACAGCCCATGCCTTTTCTCATTGGCATGCTTTAATTGAAATATGTTGTGTTTATCACCTCAATTTTGCCTTGTACTTCTGAAGCATATACAGTAACCATGCTGCTTGTTTTATCAAACATCTTTAATTCCCATCACTCTCTTCCTACAGGAGACCTTCAGTATACTCCCAGGCTAATCCTGAACTTTCTTTTCTTCTTTCATTTATAAATCTGTTTAGAGCAGAGAGTAATGACCAAATCTCTCCCCAGCTTTGCTCTGTCTCTGAAATCTTTAGTTGTGTCTTAATCCTTTTTTTTTCTAAATCTCTCACTGCATTTCCCTCTCTTGTGGCCTTTTCCACCACCAGAGTAAAATTATGATTCACTGAGGTCATATGGGGCACATCTACATGTGTGCCCAACTGCACAGTTGTTACTGTGCAGTCATTTAGTACTTGCTTCTCAGCAAGTACTAATAACTGAACAGTAACCACCAGTGCTGTACGTCCCTGGTGCCATACGGGTCGTTTCCAGCACTACTGTGCAGTAGCTCTTTGCTACTGTGCAGTAGCAGCAGTGTCACAGTTTGTGCCTGCTGACACTACGTCGCTGCAGTAACGAGTTATGGTGATGTAGCATCGTGTGTAGACATGCCCATGAAGATTTACCCAGTATCAGGGACGCCAGGTTCTCTTTCTTTCTTTCTAAACCTTGCTTTGTATGGAATGCTGGGGTCATTTTGAATGTTGTATCCAAAACTCAGCCTCGTAGGTAAATTGTGCTGGGTTCCTCAAACTGTACGGGTGATCGTCCCAGAGGAGATGCTTCTGCTAACAGGATCAGTAGATGCTAATATGGTAAGTTTCCAGAAGCAATGTTCAATTAAGGTAATATAGGACTGCTTTATTAGAGTTGTCATAAAGGCTAGATGCAGAGGCCAACACTGAAAATACTTGGCTTTGCTCAAAGTTAGGTCACTTGTTTAGGTTTTTACTGCAGACACCCATGTCTGGACATTTTATTTTGAGTTGGTGGTGTTTTTTATAAAGAATAAAAGCTTACTGCAGAACTTAAAAGGGCCAGCAAAGCATATCTAGTGTGAGGTACTTTAGGGATGTAGCTTAATTCAGTTCTTAACTATATGATCCTAGGAAGATGGGTGCCCATACAAATCTATCCTTAAAGTGCTCTGCTAGTTGTCAAAGCTCCTCTTGCTAGCCTTCACGAAGGGCCTCTTTATCCACCTATCCCATTTTCTTGCTTATTCCTGTCCTCTGGTGTAGGACTCCACAGTCTCCAATTATGCTCCATTATGAGGGGTCACTTATTCACCTTCTCTATGTCTAGCTAACTGGAATTTTCTCTTCCCTTCACTCCCTGGCCTGCCCAACTACTTTCCACTACCTGAAATTTTCTATGCCCTACCCCACCACATCTAGAATACCGTTTTTCCTCTTTATCAGTGGTTGCCATGCAAATCTGCTTGTTCACTTTCCTCAACAGTGGACTCTCAAGCATGTACAGTCCTGTTTTGCTCAGTGCTCTTCTTCCATCCTGTTTCTGGTACTTGCACTTGGTGACTTTTAATTTTCAGGATTCTTTATTTTACTTTCTTTCATCTTTTAACATTGTTGTACCTTTTTGTCCATACACGAGTCACTGTACAGCATTATCTCTCTATTGTACTGTCTCTGTGTAAAGCATTATGTGATGTGGCTTGTAAAGAACACTATATAAAACTACATTGTATTATATTGAATTCCTTTTTAAGCTTTTTTTCTGTATTTTCTGCTGCTTCTTTTCTTTTCCCCTTTTTTTACAACGTAAGGGAACTGCAACATCTTAGTGAAAGTGGGTTCTTTTCATTAATAGCCTATATTATAGTGCAGTACCGAACAATTGGATATGTTAAGTATATAAATTTGAATCACTTCAAAAAGCAAGCAAGTATAATGCTTCTCACATCTTCTCCCAACATGCGAAAACAGAGATTCCAGGATCCTTTTACCAAAGGCAATTAGTATGCACTATCCATATTGCTCTTTGCAGATTAAATTCTAATGGTGAAAGCTTCAAACTTCTGCAAGCAAATCACACCAGGCTATCAGCACACTTGCCTAAGTGGCTTGGCTAACATCCTCCTCATTGTCAAAGAAATCATGAAGTGTCCTGTATTTATGGCCATCTTCAGGGAGATACCTTTGGACCTCTGTTTCAGCAAGAGCAATTATTAAGCAATGGCTCCACCTAACCAATTAGAAAATCTGTGAAAGCCAAATCATACTCTACAGGCCTGGAAGAAATTGGAATGGTGGCCCAACACGACATAGCCTCCTCATCTTTTAAATTCCCACTTAAAATTGACACCAATAATTTAATTAGCTCTGAAATCCAGCATTCTTGACCATGGTATTTAAAGCTTAAAGATGTATATTCTTTAACTAAGAAGTCTTCCAATTGATTGGCCTCCTGTGTAAAGTCTACCAAGATGAAGTACAAAATACATATCTTTGAAATGACCTTGACTCTAGGCAGGCCTCATCTACCTGCGTCACATTTCTTGATGGCTGACAAGTGGAAGAGACTTTCCCAGTAGACTCTGGTGCCAGTTGTCTGTGTTTCACTAATGCAAAAAACATCCTTGTCAGCTACTCCTGTTTACAATATCTGCCTTTTTTTAAAAAACAAAAAAGTACTTTTCCTTGACTTCAGCAGAGCATCCTGTGAACAGCTGGCTTATTTGCCCATAGCATGTTTCAATGCTCCATTCTACTTCTGTGGTAATTTTTAATGTAACAATTACTTAATGTGGGGAGTATTCTTTTACGGCTTTTCCTCTTGCTAAATCAGTTAAAGTGAATGTTACGATAGCAGAAGTTTAACCTTCACATGAAGAATGAGCCAATATTGCTATCTAGGGATAAGTAAATGGTATATAAATTATCTGTGGGCAGGTCAGATGTACATTTGTCTTGATTTCATCTCTGGGCTTTCATAAAATAACTTAGGTTAATGCTAACTAAATCAGATATAGCAACCTGGCGACAGGTGTAATTCAATGTGAACCACTGCAATTCATGCACGTTGGGAGAAAAAAACAAAGGAAAAAGATTTTTTATAGCTGTGATACTAACACTGTAGTTGAGACTGAGTCTTCATTTTAACTCATTTCTATTTTTGAAAATGCATAATTGACATAAATAAAAATTGGGATGGAACTTATTTTTAAAGGTGTTTTGGTCTGTTGTTGTTGATGTTAACTTGTAAAACCAGTTTGGGTTTGGTGAGTTTTAAAAAAAGAACATTTGTGAATTTTTCTAATGTGTAGGTAGTGTGTCACTGAAATAAAGGTTGACGTAAAACCTTCCAGTATGGATGCAGGAGTGATCCTTCAGTATTAAAGTGTCCTTTGAGTAGTTTTAAGTCTACTGTATGGGTTTACTATAGGATTTGAGTGCATACGAGTATATATAGGTGTTGTTTCAAAGAGAGATGTGTAGATGTTTACAAGTGTGCTTATCAGCAAGAAAAGTACCTGTCCTACAGATCTCCTAAGCTTCCCAGCTTTACCTTGTTTTCCTCATGTTCCAGAAAGCACCCTTTGTAATAAACTTTCCAGCCAGGAGGAGACCGAGTTGAAGTTCACATTTCAGAGAGCATAAGTCTCATTGGTCTGGGACTTTCATGTACTCTGCTCCTCTTATAATTGTGTTGGCAGCTTTGGGGCTCTGCACAAGGACCAGTTATGTTAATGAACCCACGTAGCTTTGCACATGAATTCAGTATATGTGGGAGGGTATAGCTCAACAGGACACATGTATGGTTTATAATAAAACAAAGTAGAAAGAAATTAAATGGCAATAAACATTGTTTAAAGCAGTAAAGCCATTGATACGTATCCTGTGGGAGCATCTACACAGGATGCCTTACTGTGCAGTAGTGCAGTTTACTGCTTAGTAAGCATGCACATGTTCATGTGCACATACTTAGTGCACAGTAAACTTCACTACTCGTGAGTAAATTCACTATGTGCAAATACAAGTAGCGCATTTACTAATAAGTAGTTATTGTGTACATGTAGACACCAACTGGGAGATATTTTCTCCCGGCCAGCCCTGCCAACAAGGGGGTCAGCCTCAGGATACTCTCAGGGCCCTGGGGCTAGGAGTCTCTCCTTCTCCAGGGCTGGGACGCCTCTATGGCAGCCCTAGCCCCACACCCTTAAAAGCCTGAGGGCAGTTTGAGCCCTGGAGCATGTGTGCAGGAAGCCTGTGGTGGCTGCTGGCCACTGCTGCTCCTGCACAGGCCAGTTGTGCCAGCCTGCCTGCATCCCAGCACTGCTCCCTGGCACCACAGTGTCTCACAGCTGCCAGGGCTGTCCCATCCAGGCCTGCAAGGTGCTATAGGCTCCTGCCAGACCTGCTAGCACCCAGGCCCAGCTGCAGCCAGCTTCTGGTCACTGAGGCCAGCTCCATGGGCAGCAGTCCAGGTGGGCTACAGCAGGAAGTGCAGGAGGAGATGATCAGCCAGTGCCTCTTGCACCCAATGCTGTAGCCCCTACTGGTGGCTGTACAGCTCACTGAGGGCCTCAGTAGGGAGGGCCCGCTGCTGTTGCTGCCACTGCAGCTGGTGTCCTCCACTTGCTGTGTCTCCTTCACCCAGGCCTTGCAAAACAGCTCCCCCAAGGCTTCACAGATGTTATACAACTCATAGGCTGCAACTATGACCCAAGGGATATTGGCCTCAGCAAACTTGACCCAGGGAATGGGGGTGCACCAGTGTCACTTGAAACAGCTGAAGGTGCACTCCACCAAGGTGTAGGTCTGGCCAAGGCACCCATTGAAGTGGGCCTGGTGGGGGTTCAGGTGGCCAGTGTAGGGTCACAAGAGCCAGGGGAAGAGCAGGTAAGCAGAGTCCCCACTGGGGAGGGCTGGGAGCATCATAGTGCCTAGCTGGAGGTTCGGCACCACCAGTGCAAAGTGCCCACTCTGCACCAGGGCTGGCAGAGTGGAGTTCTTAAAGAAATGGGTGTTGTGGGCACTGCCCATCCGGCCAGCACTCACATTTGTGAAAGCGCCACAGTGGTTGATGACTGGATTACAATGAAGCGAAATTCCCTCTGGATGTAGTAGGGCAGATAGGTGACAGGGATGCAGGTCCTATCCAGGCCCTCAATGCACTGGGGGGATCCCAGGGCATGGAACCCCACTACCACCTCCAATGGGTCATGCACCTGGAGCACTGGGTGCTGCAGCACATCCTGGAGGGTGGCACACACCTGCAGGACAGCCTCCACAGTGGTGGCCTTACCTATGCCAAAGTGATGGCTAACATAGTAGAGGCTGGCATGTGTGGCCAGCTTGAGCAGGGTGATGGCCAGCCGGGCGCCAGCAGGAGGTGGCTGCAACATGGTGGTGTCCTCACACTTCAGGTGCAGGCAGAGCTGCTCCAGGAGGTCCAGGAGTATATTATCAGTGTTCCTGCTGGGGTTTGGCCAGCAAGGCAGGGTCCAAGCAGCAGCTGCGTGTGAGCAGAGTGGCTGGGACAGCATGGTGTGTCTGGGTAGGCGATCACTATGCTTGGGAGAGCTGGCAGGGCCCAGATGGCTGTAGGCCAGGCAGCAGCTGCCAAGGCAAGCCAGCAGGGCCACTATGGTGGCCAGCAGGATCCTAGGGCACTGGGTGTTGCTGCCAGAGGCAGGGGCTGGAGCAGCCATGGTGCAGGGAGGCAAAGACTGTAGCAGGAGAGCTGTTGCATGCTACCCCCATGCTGTGCACACTGCTCCTGGCGAGAAACACAGCTGGCCAAGGAGTAGGGATGGCTTTTAAAGATGGTCTCTGTCTGCAGGCAGCTGCAGCTGGAGCCTCCAACTCCCCTTGGTAGCAGCAGGGTCCCACTGCAGGGCCCCAGGAAGCGGGAACAGTTTGCTGCCATTAGCAGCAAATCTGCTCCCACTCCCTGCACGTGTAGATGCCTGCCTGGGAGCGTTTACTCATGAGTAGTTTACTTGCATGTAAACTGCTGCCACTTCAAATGCATTTGTAGACACACCCAGTTAAAAGAAAACAATTGGCAAAGATCTCTTTTGATATCTTTTATGGACCAAGTGTATAGTTGGGAGAGATGCTGGACAAGCTTTTAAGCATCCTGTGCTTCAGAGCTTTAAAGCAGGCCCACATTTCCATGGCCCACATTCCTGAGCTGTTTAGAGCTTAGTTGAAGCTTCTAGATTCACAGGAGGAACCTGCTCATGCTGTAATTAGCCTAGGGTCTTCTCTGGCTGAAGCCAGCTGCTTATTGTTTCTAAGAAACAGTATCCTAGTTAAAACATGGTAGACCACATGTCCCCTGCCACACCTTTAATCTCTTGGTAGATCCCTATGTCAATGATAGCAGTAAAACTGACCTAAGGGATGGCTATATCAACTTCACATCAGTTCAATGTTCCCCAAGACTGTAAAGCATCTAAACTAATCTAATAGATGGAGAGAATCCATCCTTGAAATTTTACAAAGACAAAAATCAGGAAATACGAGTTAACATATAATTGTCCCACAGCCCCCATCAAACTGTGGGCATGTCTACATAAGACACTACATCACCATAGCTCATTGTTATGGCAACATGGCCTTGGCAGCACAAACTGTGATGCCAGTGGTACTGTGCAATAGCTTATTGCTACCATGCAGCAGCTCATTGCTACTGCACACTAGCATTGGAAACAACCCATGCAACACTGGTATTGTGCAGCAATGCTGCTTACTGCACAGTGATTTAGTACTCGCTTAAGAAAATACTAAATCACTGCACAGTAACAACCGCGCAGTCCAGCGCATGTGTATACTTGCCCAGTGTGAAATGGACAGGTATCTGCAGAAAGTGTCAAATGTATCAGTTACAGTACTTTGAATTTAAAGCTTTTAATTCATTGGCATTTCTCAAGGAAACCTGATAGCTGGGACAACTCTAATCCTGTATATTTCTGTGGTTTATTTGTACTTACATGTGGCCATGGAAGTCTTTAACAAAGGAGCACAGGGGATAGGGTAACCAGAGCGAGTCTGGGATGTCGACACTGCAGCTTCAGGGTTCTTTGGTGGTGACACTTTAAGAAGCTGATTTTTCTGTTATGTCACTTTTCTGCTTTATTCACTCAAGGAGAAGCAGATCTCAAATGGCTGTAACATTGGTGTGATATTTTAGAAAGATAATTGATAATAGATTTTCAGTGCCTATGGCAAGCTCAAAGGATGAAATATTGGTCACTCAGCAATGCGGGGTGGATACATTTTGCAATCGAGGTCTTTAATGATTTCTGAATTAATTTAAAATGTGGCAGTTACAAGCCCTACAGTATGCGGACTATTTCTTGGTTGTTTGTTTTGCAGCATCAGGCACAACGGCGCACCGGACTGCAGGCACTACGTAACTTATGTACCTTACATAATGTTCCACAACATAACTCTTTTGGTATTTCCTATCTCCATTGGAGAGTCAAGGTACTGTGTACATTTGCAAGTAACTTCGCATAGCGAAAATTATTTAAACAGGTACTACTTCATATACCAATGTGTGTTCTAAGAAACCCATTAGAGTCTCTTTCTGATACCACTCAGGATTAAAAACGATCGTGACAGTTTGGGCCATAATCCCAGAGTCCAAGAGTATCTCTCTGACAAGATTTTCAGTGTCAAAGTTTACTTTTCATTTTGCAATGAAAGACAGTACAGTTGCAATACATGAGAAAGAAGACTATAATTCAGTCTGCTCTAAAACATCAAGCAAATATTTTGCTTTTGGTATTATTATTGCTGGATCCCCAGGAAAGCTTAAATGTAATGAAAAAGGTATGTATAGAAAAAATGAGATTTAGGGTGGGATTTTCAGATGGGTCTAAGGGAATTAGAGACCCAAGTGTCACAGGAATTCAAATTTCATGTGCAATGAATTGTCTGTTGGACATAGAGGTGAGGCAAGAAGGGGGTTCAGAAAGGCCCCAATCTTTGGGGTGCTAACTCTGTCATAACAGAAACTGGCTGTTTGCTTATTTCCCCAGCTGGGTAACTTTTGTCCTATGCCAATCATTTTGAGCAATGAAAAGTTTTGAACAATTTTGCAGAATTATGTAATAAGACTGGGCGCATCTACATGAGACATGTACTGCGGAACTGACATAACTAGCTCCACAGCAAACGTCTCAGCATCTACATGTTCACTATTAGGGCACATAAAGCTAATAAACTCTGGAGCAGGATAATATTTTACGTACTGCCTTGCTGCAGAGTTGTCTCATGCGTGGCAACATGTGTAGTTGCTAACCTGGCTGGCTGGGGCACAAGGTTGCTTCAACGCTGGGGTTGCCTGTCAGCTAGCCCTGTGATGAGCCTGGTTAGAGCAGCCCCAGGCTGGCAGGCTGCTCCTTGGGGCCTCTTGCCAGCTGGGGCTGTTCTGACCAGGCTCCACATACTGCACATGAATAAACTCCAGAGCTGATTGCTCCAGAGTTAATTGCTTCTGTGCACACATTCAAATCGCACTCCAGCAAAAAAATTCTGGAACAATCAATTCCTGAGTTTATTCATGTGCATGAATTGCATATGTAGATGCACTCACTGAGATATAATCCTCAAAAAACTTTAATTACAACAAATTATTTAGCAGACTGTTATGTACTGAGGGTGTGTGTGTGTGTACACATGCACATTTACTTCTACCGGTAGGTGACACTATTCCAAATGATATTTGTCTCCTGTTATTGCCTCCTATTTTGCTGAAAGATCATGCAGTTAAGCCCTTCCTTCCATCATACAAGGAAGCTGGATGCCCCTTCTGCTCTCTGTCTCATTTCACTGGGACTAACAAATCCCTGCAATGCACAGGACTGGTGAGGAGGACAGGATCCCAATGAATTGGATCATAGGCAGATCTAGGATTGTGAAAAGCATCACCACATATAACACAACACTTCTTTTCCTCCCAATAAAAAAAAAGTAGAAGCTTTACTAACAAACTAGAGGCCTAGGGCTATATTATTCTGTGTAAGATTGAACCAGAAAAAACCCTGTGTTATAATGTATCTTAATTTGATATATCATATCCTATGTATCAAAACACAAGAAGCTAGGCAAAAATAAGCAAAAGTTTATGTTTAATTAGTCCTGAAGTTATTAGAAGTAGTTATTTAAGTAGAATTAAATACACATCTTTTTCAGAATCATAAAACAAAAGCTAGCCTTCTTAAGCATTTTAACAGTGTGTCCAATGCTTTACCAATAGTAGTTTCCATTCCTGAGTTAATGTTCACCCAAATTAACATTTCCACACCCAAGTTTATGGTTCTAGTTAGAGTTAAAAACTGTCTGCAGGGCTATGAAGTATGAGCTACATTAGCAGGAGAAGCTAATAGCAGAATGTCAGAAGAAAGTTTAGGTTGATTTGTAGAACCATTAAAGACCATTAAAAAATAGAGAGGGTCACTGACACCTGCAGAATGATGAGTTTAGAAGGAATCAGCTGATTATAATGAGCTACAAAGTCAACTGACCATGAATCGCCACGCCACACTCCCCCCTCCTCCTCCCCAAGATGTCAGTGCTTCATCCTGAACTGAGTGCACCAAAAGCTATAAGAGAGAAGGTGACCTGGTGTCACCCAGCCAACAGGGTTCAAGTCCATGGGGTACTCAGGGTGGTTGCTCATGAAGAAGGTGACCTATGGCCTCATGGAAGAATTTTCTGTGTTCAGACTGTTGTGTTTGGTGTGTTCAGGCCCCTCCACCACCACTGAAGGAGAGAGGGAGCCAAGGATCAGCTAGTCAGCTCCGGACAAACAGATAGTGGAAGAGGGCCCCTTGAATAAAATGCCTGCATGAGGTATGGCCAGCCTAGTGAAGCCAGTGATTGGCAGGTCTGGGTCAGAAGTAGTGAGTCAGGTGACTGAGGGAGAGACATATAATCTCAGGACCTGAAGCAAGGGGACAGTTTGACCCTGCAGGCTTCAAGAAGCAGAACTCTAGGGAGCAGTGGGGCCTGACTGGACAGGAAGGAAGGACTTCAGGCCACAGGGATGCTGCAGGAAGCCACTGTACCACCAGGAAGCCAAACATTATTGTTTTGGGGACTTGTATTGTAGTTTTGCAATGGTGTAGTGTTAATCCAGGGAGGGAAACCTTTTCATAGTTTCATAGTTTCATAGTAACTAGGGTCAGAAGGGGCCTAGAGCAGGCCATCTAGTCTGACCCCCTGCCAATGGCAGGAAACAAGTGCTG
>JAGPOW010000229.1:29082681-29118471 GCA_030014935.1 Caiman crocodilus
GCGTAGAGAAATGTGGGCTGTGATCCAAAAATCCAAAGCCCACATCGTAGCACCAACCCCGAAGGCACTGGTTTACAGCCTCAATACATGCCTCGTGCCATTGTCCCCGTTGCCACACCGGTAGAATGGAGGAAAACACCACCTGTGCTCCAACTGACTTGAGCTGTCATCCAAGAGTCTTGAAATCCTTTTGTTTGAGGGCAGATGCTCATAGTTTTATGTTTATGTTTAAATACTATAGGACCAAGTTATGGCAGTAGGGGTGGATGGAGGAGGCAAGAAGGATGCCAAGGGCATCCCAGGTCCTAGACCCTTTGAAGGGTCTGCACTGCTGTTAATAGCAGAACTGTGGTGTCAGTGAGCAAAGATAGTGGGTACAAGCTCAGAGCCCATGAGGACAAGACCAGGGGCCAAAGGTCCCAGAGCTTGCGAGGATATGGCTGGAGCTGGGGCCAGGAGCCTATGGTACTGAGATAGTGGATCTCAGGTGGAAGTCTCCAGCCATAGTAAAATGGAACAAGGCCGAGGGGCCTTAAACCAGACAGGAGTCTAAGAACCAAACCCCGGCCCTCTAGAGGTAGCCTCCCTGTCCAATCATAACATCAAGGTGTGGCAGGAGAGGCAACAGGATGGGACTGACCTAGAGGTCAGAAGGGGAAAGCAAAGTGGGGTCCAGGCAGCAGCCAGAGAATGACTTTGTCACCTCAGCACCAGGCCTACTACAGAAGTCACTCCCAGTGCACAAGAAAATAAATTCTTCATCCTAGGAAACCTGCTATAGCTGTGATGGGAGTCACAGACATGACATGTACCATTTTTATGATGCCTAATTCCATCATTGCAAGTGTAAGATTCACATCTAACAAGTGTGTCATTAAAAGTTCAACTCATCTAGAAATAAATGAAACAAGCAGGGTATGCCTCCAGCTGCCATAAATATTGTTACTGATCCAAAAGGAATTTCAGCCTGTCGAACATTCAAATATGTCTATACTACTGCGTTTCTCAATAGTATAAAAACACTGTTCCTGCAAAAGAAAACCTACACTACATTGATGCTCCAAGGTGTTGTGTGCGTCAAAGAAGTAGACTGAGGATCCAAGTTTGCCTAAATTTCAGAAGAGACATACACATTACTATGGCCTCAAAACTGCCTTTCTGTTGTTCTCTAGAAAGGAATACTTGCTGACTACAATGAATAAACAGTTGACTTGAAGGGAATGGGGTACTCTGTCTCATAACTGCAAAAGGACAGCGAACACGTTTGCTTGGTGAAGAATGGTACATACTACTAGATATTACATTAGTAGGAGTTCACAGTGTTGCAACCAACACCACTCAGGATATCCTAAAGGAATTGAGCAAAACTTTTTGAAGAAGGGCTTGGTGTGTACAAAGATACATTTTTTTGTTTGTTTCTGCTTTTGTTTTTACTTCAACAGTATGCATTTCCATGCACAGCTACAAGTTGAAACACTGAAGAATTACTGATGAAGACTGATAATTCGGCTCCACTCAAACACAATAGCCAAGTGCAAAGCAAAGCAAGAAATGTCAGTTCTCTAAAGAACAGGATACTTCACCTGTGCAGACTTCTAAAACATCTCATGTATGTCCATAATTATGCAACCAGGACACAGTGCCTGCAACTGTCCTTGAATCTGCAGGATCAGTGTCATCAAGCCAACACTCCAAATACTTTGCTGACATGTCAGCCAGATGTGAGGTTGAATTGCAGATGATGTACCATGTATAATTTTGGAAGACTTGATGTTGCCAGTTCTTACCCATCCATCAGTTGTTTTTCTCAACCTGTCAAATCCTCCAGCTGCAGAAATGACTCAAGAAGAAATGAAAGAGCCTGCTGTTATTGCCAATTAAATGAGTCCAGCCCTTCAGATGGGTCATCCATGGCAATTCACTACCCAGCCCAAGTACTTAGAGGACTATGTTGTCCAGGGAAGAGGGGTGTTATGTATTGAGTTGGGTGTATGTGTACCTTGTATAATGCAGGTGGCTACCCTAGGTGCTTGCTGTCTGCTCTCACTGGAACAAACTACCCCAGGAATGGGCAATATTTTGACTGGAAGGCTGCTTAATGAGTTTTGGTGAACTGTCAAGGGCTGCAAGGATAGCCTCGTGCCTTGGCAGGTACCTCCCCACTTCCCCCAAACTACCCTAGCAAGGTGTTCATCTAACCTCTTCTTAAAGACCCCCAGGGTAGGAGCCAGCACCACTTCTCTTGGAAGTTGGTTCCAGATCCTAGCTGCTCTGGCTGTGAAGTAGCGCCTCCTGATGTCTAGTCTGAATCTACCCTCTGCCGGCTTGTGACCGTTATTTCTAGTCACTCTGGGTAGTGCTCGGGGGAACAGGGACTCCCCCAATGCCTGCTGGTCCTGTCTGACTAGTTTGTAACAGGCCACTAGATCCCCCCTCAGCCTTCTCTTGTGGATGCTGAACAGGTTCGGGTCCCTTAGATTGTCTTTGTAGGGCCTGCCCAGCTGCCCCTCATCATGCAAGTGGCCCTCCTCTGGAGCCTCTCAATGCTGTCCACATCCCTTCTGAAGTGCGGCACCCAGAACTGGACACAGCACTCCAACTGTGGCCTGACCAGTGCTGCATAGAGGAGGAGAATCACCTCCTTGGACCTGCTCGAGATGCATCTGTGGATGCACGATATGGTGTGGTTGGCCTTTCTGACCGTATCCCCACACTGTCGGCCCATTTTCATTTTGGAATCAATAATGATTCCAAGATCCTCTTCTGCCTCTGCACTGACAAGAAGGGAGGTATGCTGCTGGTTCTCCCGCCTCAGGTGCAGCACCCTGCACTTGTCAGTGTTGAAACCCATCCTGTTCTCATCTGCCTACCCCTATAACCTGTCTAGGTCCAATTGCAACCTATTCCTCCCTTCTAGCATGCCCACATCCCCCCACATCATAGTGTCATTAGCAAATTTGAACAGGGTGCTTTTTACCCCCTCGTGCAAGTCACTGATGAAGATGTTGAACAGTGCAGGTCTGAGGACTGAGCCCTGGGGGACCCCGCTGCCTACACCCCTCCAGGTCAAAAATGACCCATCCACCACCACTCTCTGAGCGCTGCCCTCCAGGCAGTTAGCGACCCATTTGATTGTGTAGGTGCCATCCAGGAAAAAACAAATCATATACCAAAAGTCAAACATCTACGATAAAATATTTTAATTTTATTTCAAAAGATATGTTTGTCCTGATTTATTTGCATTTGTATCACGTGTAGAGAGATGATTGCCTAATAGCTTGAATAATAAAGTCTTCTCTTGTAGATTGCATTTGGGGTGTGGTTGGGAGGATGTGTGTGTGTATGTTGGGCTGTACAGTACATGTGTAGGTGGTGGTTATGTGTGTGGGGTTTGTGAGGACATGTGGCTATGTATGGAGAGGTGTAGGTTATGTTACAGGGTGTGGGTATGCATATCCACAAGGGAGGTTGTGGGAGCAGGGTGTGGGTTTGTGGGGTGAGGGAGGGTGGAGGTGTGTGGGGACCCCCCTTCCTACACACAGACACACACATTCCCTGCCATACAAGTGTTAGTTACTTACCCCTTCAATATACAAAACAGACATTCAAAGAATGCAGGAACTCCCCTTTAAGTATAAGGAAAGGATGAATTATGCAATCCAGCAATTTGTAAGCAATGGGGGCATGAAAGCAAAGTCAGACTGATTAAAATATCTTTACAATCACATTTTAAAAGTACTTTTAGCACACAGACTTACAGATTTTGTTTAAAAGTGCTAAAAGATTCTTTGTACACATAGCACGCACTTCAACTTTAGTAAATGTACAGTACATTTTTCATACAAAATAAAAAGTTTAGAATTTGGCTTTAAGTGAAAAGACTGAGCTAATTTGTTTAATATAGAGGTGCTGTTCTGCTTCAAGTACAAGTTAAAATTACTAATGTGTACAAATACAGAATATATACACAAGTGTTTCTTTTCTCACTGTGTGTGTCACACAGATGTAAAACATAAAAAAAATAAACATTTTTACTAAAGTTCACAATACAGGGGCATACAGCTTGATTCATGATGACTGAAAAGCCTTATCATAATTCAGTGTCCTCTAGTGTCAAATTTGTTATGTTAAGTATAATTTTTATGATAATAAATTTACTGTTAGTTCACTTTTTATTTAACATATCCCAGCTGTCCAAACTAGTATTACCAGCAATATCACAAATTAGGTAGGACACCAGATGTTTAATAAATGCAGAGTATGTTTTATCAGTGTATTGCACACAAAATGGTAAGAACAGATAACTAGATACACAGCACTTAGCTTCATGAAAAAAAATGTACTGTCATAATTGACACAGTAAGAAAACACCATACATATTGTAACTCTGGAGGGACATTAAACAGTAAATGAATTGATTCAATTCTTTTACATTTTATTCCCTTTTTGTGAGCTACAAGATGCAAGTTTGAATTTTGGTACAAAGCAGTAATTGTAATTATGTATCTCCTATTGAGAATGGCTAGTCAGTGTCTTTGTGCTATATAGAACTGTTATTTTAAAAGCTGTAAATCACATTGTTGTTACCGTGAAAGGTTTCAATAAAAGAACATTACAACAATATAGAGCTTTGATGCGTTTCCCAGCGAATAAAGTTTTGTTTTTTTTTCTCTGTAGTATGGTTTAAAGAATTGAATAGGGAAAATAAGTTCTACAAATTCTAGTCATGCAATGACATTATGAAGCTAAAATTATTTTATACTATATATTTTATCAAGGATATTTTACTTATAAATGAGTACATAAGATGTAAAAGTCTGGGGGCATTTTGCTTCCAAATTGTGGAAGAGGAAAGATGGGTTAGAGACCCTTGCGGTAACCCACATCATGTGCTAAGTGCAACAAAACTAGACCCAGGGATTGGCCTGTGTTGTTCAGTAGGAATGTTCTCCTCTTTATTCTTTTCCATCAGTTAAGCATTGAGGATCAGCCACATTAAGTCTTCCCACGGATTCATTTCCATGATCCATTAATCACCAACTGTTCAAGCAAACTCTTTGGCTTGTATCCGTGGTACCTAGTATTAAAGAGGAGTCTCCTATCTAAGTACTAGCCAGCCCAAGAATTGCTTAAGTTTCTAAAATCAGACAAATTTAGGCAGGCATGGCTTTCAAAATATTTTCAAGAGTTAATTCTGCGCATCTAAGAGATGCTATAGAGACTGTTACCTGCAAACAGACATTCAGAATTGAACATCACTAAAATAAAATGCATATTATATGCCTATAAATAATATACCCAAGCATACAGATTCTTGCAGTGCTAACTTGTTGGCTCATTGACACAACCCATTACCATGTTCCCACGTTGGAGGGAGGATTTCACAAATGTTGAGAATTTGGTTCATGTTTAGAGCCCAACTCAAGTGAGAGGCCTCTTCATTAAACTTCCTGTTATCAACAACTTGCATAGTCCAAAATGAATGGACTTGAGGAGTTAGGCATCCACAAGAGAAAACAACCCGTTATCCGTTATTGTTAGAATGCTGAATGAGTTAGAACCAGGAAATTAAAAGGGAATTTCTGATATTTTCTGTGAAAAACCAGACAAAATATTTTTTAAAACAATTTTTTCCCATTTTCCTCATATAATTACCTACTGCCTCTGTTGATGCTATTATTGGAGTAGCCTATAATTTGCAGTAACCTATATCATAGGAACATGAGGAAGTGGGGCTGGAAGAGACCCCATGAGGTCATCCAGTCCAACCCCATGCTGAAGGCAGGATCATCCCTGACTAAACCTTCCTAACCAATGGCTTGTAGCTTGATTCAGAATGAAAAACTCTTGCCACCTTTAACTTGAACCTTTTTTTCTTCCATGACTATCTAGCAGCTAAAATTGGCCCGTAATTTGAAAATGTACATGAAACTAAGAAAAACAGTTAATTTTTTTTTACTATTTTTATTGACATGTTGGCTATTTTTTTAATTTACTTTTAAAGGATAATGACTTTTTTTTTCTAGCCAGGGACATTACGCCTACTGGTTGGCAGCCCCAGATGAAAGCATATTAGATAGTTCAGTTACTGAGAACAAGATTAAATAATGGTATTATGTGGTTTTTATGCTATGTAGAATTGCCAACTGTCTGTAAATTTATGGGCAGTCTGTTTAAAAAAAAGGTTAAAAAATGCTCGTCTGTAAAGTCTGTTAAAAATGGAGCTGTCCTAAGAAAATACACCTAAGAAAATGTGAGCTTGATTGAAGATCAGTCATTGGAATGAGGCTGGATGCAAGAGGTGTTGATGGACAGACAAATCAAAGCAGTGCCACCTTGTGTCTGAGAAGAGTACAGCACGCTGCAGGGAGCGCTCTATCAGACCTCTGTAGCCCCTCTTACTTTGCACTGCCACTGTGTGTGCCTGTGCCACTAGCAATAGCTGCTTGCCTCGAAGGTAGGTAGGGTCATATGGATCTGAGATGTCTGAGGCCCCAGGCAGGACAGAGAGAGGGCACTGTCTAGCTGGGATGAAGGTATAGGGCACAAAGGGAGAAACTATTACTGCAAATTACCATTGTACCGGTTGACAGGATTGATGTCTCAGCGTACAGTCACAAAAAGAAGGATTCTGAGAATGGTTAAAATAATGCTTAGTTGTAGTTCTTAGTTATATATATATATTTTGTACTAGTTTGCTTCCTTGATGTAACCCTGTTTATGGTACGCAGGATCAGCTATTGTTGTGTTCTCCTTGGTACCTGAATATTCCTTTCTTCCATACCCTCATTAGTATGCAAGTTCAAAGGTTTGGAGGCTACTTCTGCCTGGTTTACTGTTTGTAGGCTGAGGTCTTACAGTCTGGGGGTCACTGTTGGCTGGATCTCCCTTCCCAACAGACTGGGATAGAGGGTTGCTCCTCCAGGCTGGCTTGCCAGTGACTGAAGCTGTTAAGTGGGTTTCAGTTTAATGGTTACATTTTTCTCAAAAGTTGTACGTTTATCCCATTTTCCTCCATAATAAACCTTGTTTTAGTTAAGTAGTGTTTGTGAGTGGAGGAGTTTGTTCACTTTAGAACACCCAGTTAACATTTAGTTTCCCAGGTTTTAAGCGGGGCCTTGAGCCAGAGTTAAAAGGCTGATGTTAAACCTCTAAATTTGAACCCAACCCTTGTTACAGAAGGGTTACATTTACATTATCTAAAATGTGCCAGAAAAACATATCAGTAAAAAAAGTTTGATTTTCAGTAGAAAGTTTGCAGATTGTTGATTAAAAAAAAAAAAAGGTTGGCAACTCTGATCCCATGATACAGCTGGATTAACCCCTATCTCCCCATCTTTACTCAATGCGATGCTAATGTAACAACCCCTAAACCCATTTGTGAAATTCCAGTCAAGTGCTTGCATTGAATAACATTATACTCAGGACTCAAATGATAAACAACAAGAAAGACTTTGCCTCTTGCTCAAATATGCACACATGCAGAAACAAAACTTGGGCCTAGTTTAAAAGTTAATTCATTTTGTTTTCCTTTGCATAATCTCCCCCTCCATTTGCTCTTGAGTATAGTTAATTGAACTTTATTTTAATCATAAAAGTATTTTCCCCTTCAGTTTGTGAAAATAGGAAAAAATAGTATATTAAGACTTTCTAAAATCCTGCTGTGCTTCCAAAGAATGCTTTGAGGTCTGGGAAGCTAAAATAATAAAATATGTCTTCTGTTAGCCAAAAAAAAAAAAAAAAATCACTTTCTAAAAACATTTCCTTTGGTCTCTCTATGAAAACATATAACTCTTCAGACTCTGTTATGCAGATAGGTGTTTATCTTAAAATAATAGAACTGAGAATAATGAAATGATAACCCATTTGGCATAACACTGTCTCAAGATTTCTCCTCTCCAAGGAATTCCTGCTAGTCCAGAAGTGCTCCTATTTATCAAAAACTCCCTTCAAAGATATGACTCTATGTTAGTGTTAAAAATTATAGGTAATGTATACATCAAGTTTTGTTGGCTCATGCTAAAGAAATGTTGCGCCTTTCACTCGGAGAGCAGAGTACTTGCCTAAGAGTTCTTCTTGATGAAAGACTGTTTCCAGTGCCAGCCTTTTATAGTTACAAGGCTAGTTACACTTCAGTCTCATTTCAGGTTTTCTGAAACGTTCATCCCCTTGCCCATACTACTCTTGAGATGAATTCTCAGGGCACATCCCCACAACCAGGGACATGTGTTTCCCCAGGGACAAACAGCAGTGGCACAATATGTTCCCAGGGAACGCCTCTGTACTTGTGCTCTGGCACCCAGCATGTTGCCCTGGGTGGGCTGGGGAGGCAGGGACCAGCACCTGGGCTGGTCCCAGTGGCCTTACCTGGGGTCCCAAAGGCTGCGGCAGCAACAATCTGTCAGCTGGGAGTTTGGTCATCAGCTGGAGTGCGGCTCTGGCTCACCAGGCTCCAGTTTCAGGTGGTGCATGCTTTTTTAAGCACGGGGTTTTATTGACACTGGGATCTCCCAGCGTCAATAAAACCCCCCACGCTGCAAATTAGCAGTGCAAGGAACGTCTCCTTGTGGAGTGCCACACATGGGTCTGTAGTGCTGCATGCCACACGTGCACACTCATGGGTGTGCCCTCAGGTTTTCCACTTTCAAGTCAGAACCATGTCCCATGTATAACACCTCCTTTCACACGGCAGGTCTGAATGGGCACCTGCATTTCGCCCTGTCAGGAACCCGTGATGACTGATACAGTCAACAAAATCCTCAGAAGGATTCCAGCAGAAATCTAGATTCTTTTGTGGATATCAGTTGCATCAGTGCAAGTGTGGCATCCTTATTGTTACCTTAATTTATACTGGTGTAACCTAGTTGAGAGCACAGTCTAGTTTGTTTATTAGGCATGTGGTGATGCCTGCTGGTAGCTGTACATAGAGCAATGCAGAACCCCATGGAATCTGTGATGTGCCCAGGGATATGAAACCTCATAATGTTTTATATGTAATGGCAAAGTATTGTGATTCTTAATAACAACATGCATTTAAAGAGTGCCTTTATTTAAATATGCATCTGTAGGCTATGCATAAGCTAAAGAAAGGGATTCTCAAAGCATCTGCTCAATAAACAACAGTCAAGGTGCTTGTGAGCTATAAAAAAAAATGTATTTCATTTAGTCCTTGAAAATACACACTATTTTCCCTTAGAACTATTGGTGATATGAAGAAGTCATAATTTGCTCAAATAAGCAAAGCAGAAATTACAGAGGAGTGTAACAGGAAAACTATCCTTTTTAAAATTTAACAGATAGAACAAATTTAAAAGATAAGACATGACAAAAAATACCCTCTCCTAGGGCTGCCATGAGAAAGAGAGAATAAACCAAGCTTCTTCAATGGTAGCTGCATCAGCCCTCACCACTTGAAGTATGTGGGGAAGTCCACCAGCCATGAGTTACAATAGATTTGTATCCTCTTTTGTGGACCAACCACAAACCAGAAAGAAAACTTAAACTCTGCACGTGTATATAGTACTTAGTTTTCTATGATGAGCAGAATTGCTCAAAGATTCATAGTGTTTAAGGCAGAAAAAGTTCTCAGTACGTAATCCAGGCTCTTGCATATCACACACCCTTAAATTCTCCCCATTTACCCCCATATGGTGTCAGTCCTTCTTGTGTCATGATCACATATTAAATTCTTTGTCCACTCTGAGCTCTGCATCTTTTTCAGGCACATTTGCATGAATATGATTTCAGGAGGGCAGTGTTTTACTACTTCACCATTCTGTAGCCTATGAGAAATGGCTACCCTAGGATAATTGTGGATAAATGATATTTACACTGCTATAGCTTACCCACACGACATTAGTAGTTCAGTTTTTCCTATTATTATTCCAAGTGTAACAACATTACCACACTGAAATAAGTGACACCACGGGTGTCAAACTTCATCTGGACTAACAGGTCCAAACTACTGGTCTCAAGAACCAGCTCAGCCCTTGACCAGGCCACAACTCATGAAGAATGGCAGACTAGCAAACAAATGGGCCCCACCACAGAAAGGGCTCCCACTGCCAGCCTCTGATTAGCCCAGGGTTTCTGATCCCTGATTGGATACTCCCACTGATATAATGCTTCCTGTTGGCTGGGGAAGCTGACTGGACAATACGGTTTTGGCTGTCCTTGGGTCAGCCTGATGTTTCCTTGTCTCTGTGCCCTGCTTCTAGGTCTGACCACCTGTTACTTACCCTTCTTGGACTTTGACCTCTGCCACTGCCTTGCATCTTAGACTGTTGAAACTTGGCTGTCCCAGGTATTTGGCCCAGCTTGATCCCTGATCTCGATCTGCCTTCTTTTTTTGGCCCTGAATCAGACCCTCTGGCTTTGATCCTTGGACCTTCAGCTAAGCGTAGCTGAATTGCCAGTCAGACTACCTATGCCTTGTTGCGTGACAGCTGGATTTACTGCATGTGGTGCTTGTTCTGGCTGCTCTGGAATGTATGCTGCCTGCAGCACCTGCTCCAGATAGTACGTGCATACCTTCCAGACTTTTTCCAACTGCTCTCAGACCCATGGATGCAGTGCCCACCCCAGAGTGGCAATGGGGGAGGTGGTGCTGTTTGCAGCATGGGTCTGGGGTCAGCTGAAGTGAGTACTGCATGTGGCATGTGGCCTGGGGCAGCTAGAGAGGCACTGTGTGCAGTGCACATCCCTGAGCAGCTGGAACCAGCCTGGGTCCTGGAGTGGATAGGGAGGGGTTCCTTCCCTTGTGTGGCTTATGTCCAAGGCACTTCCTGTGGGTGGGACTGGTCTGGCATGCACCATGTGCTGCGTATGGACAGTCCTACGGGCCAGATAATGGGGCTCTGAAGGCTGGATCAGGCCCACAGGCTCCATCTTTGACGCCCCTGAATTACACTACTGAATGGCTGCCTGATCTTTTTTACAGCAGTGGAAAGGCTGATTTATAACACTATAAATGTATGGTTTAACCATAGGCTTTAGAGCAGGGATGGGTGAAAAAGGGTGCCAAGGGATTTTATCTGGCCCATGGTGGGTACCTTGGCCCCACCTGGCCCAGGTGTGGGGGACAGCCCAAGTTGTGGTGCATGCAGCTGGGCTGGGGTGGTTTCATAGTAGGTAGGGCCAGAAGGAACCTGAGCAGATCATCAAGTCTGACCCCATGCTATAGCAGGAAAAAGTACTGAGGTCAAACAACCCCAGCAAGGTGTTCATCTACCCTCCTCTTAAAGACCCCCAGGGTAGGAGCCAGCACTTCTCTTGGAAGTTGGTTCCAGATCCTAGCCACCCTGACAGTGAAGTAGCACCTCCTGACATCTAGTCTGAACCTACCATCTGCCAGCTTGTGGCCGTTATTTCTAGTCACTTCTGGTAGTTCTTGGGGGAACAGGGACTCCCCCAATACCTGCTGGTCCCCTCTGACTAGTTTGGAAATGGCCACTAGATCCCCCCTCAGCCTTCTCTTGTGGAGGTTGAACAGGTTCAGGTCCCTCAGCCTCTCCTCATAGGGCCTGCCCTGCTGACCCCTGATCATGTGAATGGCCCTCCTCTGGACCCTCTCCATGTTGTCCACATCCCTCCTGAAGTGTGATGCCCAGAACTGGACGCAGTACTCCAGCTGTGGCCTGACCAGTGTCACCTCCCTGAACGTGCTTGCGATGCACCTGTGGATGCATGACAAGATATGGTTGGCTTTCCTGACTGCATCCCCACACTGTCAGTCCACTTTCTTTTTGGCATCCATAATGACACAAAGATCCTTTTCTGCTTCTGCACTGATGAGAACGGAGATCCCCAGCCTGTAGGTATGCTGCCGGTTCGTCCCTACGAGGTGCAATACCTTGCACTTGTCAGTGTTGAAACCCATCCTGTTCTCAATACTCTGGTGGTGTGACATCCACAGCCTGCTTCCCAGCAGTAACCACTCCTTCTGGCTGCCACAGCTCTTTCCTTCACCACTACCATTAGCCCTGCTGCCCCTCCACTCCAAACCTGCCACTGGGGGTGCTAGATGAAGTGTGTGGATAGGGGCTCCATGGAAACCAAACTTGGACCCCACAAGCAGGACACACTTGGCCAGGTGGATGAGATGGGGCTGCAGGGAGTGGTGCCCAGGAGCAGTTTGGATGGGCAGGGCTGGGGCCAGGATTGTGGGGTGGTGACACCATGGGGCCCAGTGGGGAAGCAGACTGCAGCTGTGATACAGGCCCTGGCCCTGCACTGTCATCCCATGACTGCAGCTCCAGCCCTAGCCACCCACCTGTCCCACTCCTGGATGCCATTTCTTGCCTGCCCATAGCTCCATCCCATCCACTCAGCTGAGCATGCCCTGCCTGCAGGGGTTCTGGGCCAGTACTCATGGAGCCCCCACCTGCCTGCTCTGTCCTGCACCACTTGGGGAGTTTTAGTGAGCTGCTATGGGCAGTGGTGGGGGTGGGTGCTGATCCAGCATGGCACAGCAGTGGGGGAAAGGCATGCTGCCCAAACCCACAACAGCTCATCAAAACTCCTTAAGTGGCCCTGCAGACCAAACTACCCACCTCTGCCTTAGAGTAACTGCTTTCTGGGATCCAGGACATGGTTACATATCTGAGAACAAGGGCTGCATGACTCAGAATGGGGACTATCTTTGACTGTATTAATTTAGATTATGTTTGAACTGGTCCAAATTAGCCACTTATCCATGGCTTTATATGACTGCCCCGTCTCCACCATTATTTACAACTCTGTCAAAGTGTGGATAACTATGTCCACAAACTTTATCAGCAATGACTTTGTTGACTACCAGATGGATGGTAAAAATGTTGAATCGCATCAGTGCCAGTGCCAGCTGCTGCAGATCCTCACAACAAGCATCCCCATTAGATAATGAGTACCCATTAATAACTACTTTGACACCTGTCACTCTTCTTGTCCTTAACCCAGTTGAAATGTGTATAGTTGAAATTGTGCAGAGCTAATGTTTTAATCAGAAAAAATGCGTGGTACTAGTCGAACAGCTGACTATCAGCTAACATCTGTGTATATTACATCTTAACTATATTCTTGATCACTGGATGATGGGTATAAATAGCTCTAGGGAGCATTCCCCAAGTTGGGGGATGAGAAAAGACTTCCTGTGTGTGTAGGAGCACCAACTAATGTTGAGTAAAAATACTGTGGCCAGATAATTTGAGATCAGTACGACACTTCTAGAATACAGTTCAAGTTCATTGGCCCTCTCAGCCATACTAGGAGAGGAATTACATTTGCCTCAGACTGCAAAAATCCTGGGTGGAAAAGCAGCTGGCCAAGGTGCTATACGCAACACCTTGGATGGCAGAAGAGGAGCGTGCACTGTGGTTGTGCATATAAGGTGACACCTGACAGACAGGTCTCTCAGCTGCCTGGCAGACCACTTAAGTCTTCTTGAGTTTCCCTTGTGTCAGTGGACTAGTGGAGAACTAGATGCAGAGATACGGGGTTGTGAAAGGCAGTGGCATCCATCTTAGTCTTCAAACAATTAGCACAAATAGTAGAGCTGTGCAAAATTTCACCGTCCATTTCATTCTGACACTGTTTCAACCAATTTTGAGGTTGAAACAGCAAAATTGGAATAAAACAAAGGCTGTCAAAATAGCCTTGAAACAAAACAAGGCTGGTTGAAATGTCTTGACCATAGGCTGGGAATGGGAAGTCAGATCACCCAGGCTGCTTCCCTGTCTCCTGCACTAGATTGCACCGGGGGAGGAAGGCAGCCCAGCTGGGCTGCTGCCCGCCCCCAGTGCAATCTAGTATGGGGGATGGGAAAGCAGCCTAGCTGGGCTGCCTTCCTCCTCCAGCGTGATCTAGCGCTGGGGATGAGAAGTCCTGCGAAACTCAAAACAACATCAAAACAGCCTTTGTTTCGATGGAAAGGAACAGCCGTTTTGACTCAAGAAGAATTCAATACAGAACACTGTTCTGTCAAAACTCAAGGCAAAAATGGAGTGGTGCCATTTCACAGAGCCCTAAACAGATATATATATTTCCCTTTGATCTCTCCTTTTGGGTGATAGGGAAAGGGTTTTGGTTTTGAGACAAGATGTTTCTTAAATGATATGTGGTTCCACATATACTACTACTATGCCATTAAAATATTTTCAACAGCTCTTGGGGTGTGGGCTGGGCAGAGGAGGAAAGCAAAATAGTTGCGTGGAAATACAAACAAAAATTCTTTTGCCTTTAAATAGATCCACTGATGTGGACATAGGCTTTTTCTGAGACCTCCCAGAATAGCTGATAAAATCTAGGATCAGTGGTTGAGCAAGATTATGAAAGCAATTTCTCAGTTACAAAATAAAAAGGCTGCTGGACTAGGTTAGAAATATACAGAAGGGGAGGTAAATACCTGAATCAGAGTCTATATTGGATCTTCCTTCATGTGTAGGAAGAAGGAAAAGATGCTCTATTTTTTTTTTTCAATCTACAAGAAAAATAAATGAAAAATCTGATTTCAACAACTATAGTAGAACAGTCTATCTGTTGAATACCAGCAAAGTCTTGCCAAGAGTTCTCCTTAAATGACTAGTAGCACTGGCTGAAGATACCTTACCTGAATCCCAGTGCGGGTCTCACTCTGGGCTTGCTACAACAGCTGTGGTCTTTATCACATGACAGATCCGGGAAAACTGCAGGGAAGAAACTTGTGGATTTTCATGGCCTTTGTAGATATATGACCAAGCTTTGACCATGTAAACCAGTAGGGGCCAACCTTTTTGGCAAATATGCCACTGTAACAGGGATCCTGCTTGGAGCTGATCTCCTTGGCCCGCCCACCTGTTCCTGGGGCAACTGCCCGCCTTCTGGTCCACCATGCCTTGCTGTTAATTGATGTTAATCAGCAGGAGACTGCCTTTTTACTGCCCCCATGCCAGGGGGCACTATCTGCAGCTCCGTTTCCTCCCCTACACCACAGCTACACCTCGCCAATGGAATTGATTCTGTTTGGTCTGGGCCTTGCTCTCATTTGGCCCCCCTTTTTCCCCTTCTCTGGGCCCTGCGCAACCCTGTCTTGCTCTGTCCTCTCTCCTGGGGCTTCTCAAAATGCTGCCCCCTCTCCTCTCAACTACCCCCCTTTCTGGGCTGGGGTCAGTGCACCTCGAATGCTGTGCCCTCACTGGCACTGGGGTCCCCACATGGCTGTGTGCCCCCTGAGGCCTCCTCCAACCCCTAGTAGCCTCACCCAAACCACCGGTATTTAAACAGCAACAAAAAAACAACCCCTGGGCTGTAACATAAATTAGAGCCGCCCGGCTAAAACATCGTTCCTCAAAACACCCCCTGGATGCTCCATCCTTTACCCGGCTCAGGCTGTACCTGCAGTCATGCCTCTCCTCTCAGCTTTGGTCAGGGAGAGCTCCTTCCTCCCTGGCTGTTGACAGGGAACTACCTGCCTGGCCTCAGCCCCTGCGAGTTATATGTGAGCCAGGCCCTGCCCCTTCTGGTCAGCTGACCTCCTCTGGTTGCCCTGGCAACCCACAGCTGTGCTCATTACTCCCTGCCAGGACTCTTCCCCTAGGATGTTTCACCCTTCTTAGGAGCAGGGCACCTCAGTGCTCTGCGACAGCCACAAATTAGCTCCCTCCCCCAAGTGCCACTCTGTCCGCTTGCCCTCACCCGATCTGCTGCCCTGTGCACTCCGCCTGATCTGATGTTCTGCTTTCTGCTCCCTACTCTGTCTGCCGCTGCACTGCTTGTTCCCTCCCAAGCTTGCTACATGCCACACAAAAACTGCTTGTGCCACTTGTGACACCTGTGCTGAAGTTTGGCCAATCCCTGGTGTAAACAGTTCCAGTAATGCCAGCTATATCACAACTCTTCTAATCAGTTAACTAGACCTCTCACACTGGTACAGAAACACGTGAATTTTTTCTTCTTTTCGTTCCTTGTCACCTGTGTTCAATTTGTTCAGCACATGCTGAGTTTGGGTCTGCAATGCATTTTCTTCCCTCAGCATTCCCTCCGTTCGTTGTTTGTTTAATACCTCCCTGCCTGTGTAAGCTGGTCTCCAGCCAAGATTAGCTGCCTTCCCGTGAGATGCAGATTTTTTCTATTTGTAAATCCCCCTTGCCTGATAAAATATGGCACACATCCCAAGCCCCTGAGCTGCATATCACTGACAAAGCAGGTCATCTATATGTTCTGTCTTCTCACATGCCTAGGAGTGAAAAACTCTCCGAGGCGATTACATGGGCTTCCTTCTTCAGTTCCCTTCTGAGGCCCTTGAACCTTCTCTAACCCGTGTAGTTGCACAACACTGAAAAGCATTGGGTCCATTATTTATTATCACCAGTAGAGATCTGCTAAATAGTGCAATTACATCTCTCATTCTCACTTTAGGGAGAGAAAAGGCTACCCCACTGTCCTTGTCTCTTGCTGAATTCCTTCTCCGTTCTTCTGAATATAGTTGCTGATGACAACTTCTTCCTTTCTTAGGATATTTGAACTTCCCCTCTTGGCAGTTGCTCTGTTATATGCTGCCGGGAAGTCTGGCAGATAGGATCACTACAGTTTCTGTTCTAGTCCTCTGAAGATAAGTGCTGTGGTTGATTTCCTGATTACTGTATAATGACTTGATACTTAAACTCGGAACGAATGCCTCTTCATTTTTTTTCCTCTTCTTGTACAGCAAATCGCCTGTATGCCTCTTCTGGTTTTTCTCTCCCATTCTATTATTGCTGATCCTTCTCACTGTGGCTTCTTTGAGAACAACTTACGAATCTGGTTTTCTCAGTTGCTCTTCGTTGTTGAAACCTGCACTCTTCCCCTTTATGACCATCAAAATGACCTATAAATACCAGAGCTTCTTTCTTCATACCAGGAGAAAGGAAAATAGAACATCCAAGGCAAGTCATAGTTATTTAGTCATCAGTATCAGCCAACTAGTGCTGTCATGCCTAGAAAGAATAAATCATGTTCCCTCCAATAACCTCCCCCAAATCTCTCATTTTCTGCTCCTGCTCACTTGCCCCAGGGTTTGCTTTGAAAATGACTTAGGGTGACATTCTGTTCTTTCTTGATCATCCAAGTGTCTTCTTCAAAGCAGGAACTGCTTTATGTATGTTGGACACTAATGCAATCTAAGCCAGGGTTTGGCAACCTTTTAGAGGCAGGCCCCAGACACTACAATACACTGTTCTTCTCTGTGCTGTCCCTCTTCCTATGCCCAGGCCATGTAGGCCTCCTACACCATGTGCCAATGGACCCCTTCCCCAACAGCAATGGAGAGAGCTGAAACTGGCAGTGATGGAAACATGATACCCCTTTATTCTAAATTATTCTGGATTGTGAATTCCTCATCCATCATAAACCTGTTCCACAGCCTGTTTGGGTCAGTGAAAACTATACCAATGAACTTTGGAAAAGGCCTCAGGTTTGATTAAATGTTAAGAATGGGAAATGAAAAAATTGCTTTGAGATCTATTGTTACACTTGATGTGAGATGTATCCTAACTCTCTAAATCTATTGTTTTTAAACTGTGTGGATGCAATTTCCATTGACGTTCACATTCATGGAATCTGTGGTTTTGCCTTGAGCAAATCTTTTGTTCTCTCTGTGCTTCAATTTGCTCTTGGCCAGATTATCTGCTGTTTTAAATCGGAACTGGTCAATTGAATTTCAAGTCTGTTTTCTTTGGAGCTACATTGATTCATACCAGCTGAGGATGTGCCTCTCCATTAATATAATGGGTAGAACAGTACTTTTCTCACAAAGGAGTATTGAGGCTTAATTAATGATTTTAAGATTCTTCTTGGATGAAAGTTGCTGCTTGGCCTAATCCTGAGACGTATGCAGCATTCTCAATTCTCATTAAAGCCAATGGGAATCCAGGGTACTTAGCAACTTGAAAGAGATCTGAACACCTGGTGCAACACGAATAAAGCCTATGTATGTATTTGTGTGGAGCTGAGAACTGTCAGCTTTGCTATAAGGTCCCAATCTTTATCTCTGATACAGAAACAAAATAACTGCAGATTTTTTGTCATTGTATTTTAGAGGGATCTGCAGACTTTTTGGAGATTAACAATATTCATTGTTTCCTGGCTTAATCTGCTCCTTGTACCATGCTGGGTAAAGAATAAAGATCCCAGCATGCTCTCCCAGTTTGATTAATTGTAAACAATTTGCCACATGTTTAAAAGTCGATGATGCAATTCCAAATTTCATTTTCACAAAAATAATATGTTCTGGATAATCTGCCCTGAGGGTGGTATTCTGTTCTTACCTGGTCGTGCAAGTGTCCATTTTCTGGATAGCTGTGCATGCCACACAGCTTAGAGGGAACGCTGATCCAAGGGCAGTCTGTTCCTGAGCCCATAGCTCTGCAAATCTGGACACTTATGCACACCAGCAGCAACATGAAGTGAATGACCAAGCTCTTGGTCTTTTCACCCCAAATAACTCAATAGCAGGGACTGTTGAGGTGCTGTAGGAGATCCTAACAGAAGAAATCTGGAACAGTGCCTTCTGAGTTCATAGCACAGGACTTTAACCACCACACCACAAGTCAGCCTTCATTCAGCCTCTTCTCTAATACTGCTTTTGAACCTGTCTTTTGGGGTGGCCATGAGATCAGAGGTGGATCCAGAAGGAGTGTAGTGGTATGAATGTACCCCCGTTTCAGTCAATGAACGTGACAGAAGCAGCTGCAAAGGATTTTAAATCCCCAAACGGAGTAAGAATTCCACCCCCTCCCGCACCATGTTCACTGGCACCTCTCCCCTAGCCTTACTTGTTGCCGTCCCCAAGTGCCCCAGGAGCAGGGGTAGCTCCAAAGCCGTTCCTGGCCATTCCAGCTATACTTCACAGGGAGCTAGGCTCAGCCAGGAACAACAGCAGTAATGGGCATGTTCCTCCTCCCTGCTTGTTCCTCTGGGTGTTTCCAGCTAACCTAGGAGCAAGCACAGGGTCTGGGAATGTACCTACTCTCACCACCACTGCTGCTGTCTCTGGACAAGCCTGGCTCCATGTGCAGCCTACCCGGAGTGGAGCAGGAGTGGCTCTCGAACCTCCCTTCCAAGCCCCCTTCCCTGCTACAGCTGAGGGCAGTGGGGACAGCAGCAGCAGTGAGTAGGGGAATAGGACTGGACAAGCTGCTGTCCACAGAGGGAAAGGGAAAGGAGAGGGGAAAGGTGACTAAGGGACTGAAAACCACAGCTGCTGCTCCCGAGGTACAGTCTGCTTCTGGGAGTGGGGGTGCAGTCACCCTTGCAGTGTGGATTGCTGCTGCCCCACACCCCCAGCCATAGATCCACTTGTACACGAGAGGAAGGCATGTAAAAGGTGTATGGGCCAGGAGGAAGGGAGCAAGACTGAGTCTGTAGCTCAGTGAGGTGGCGGGTGGCCTGGCAGGGAGGGCAGAAGCTTCTGTCTCCACTGCCCTCTTTTCCTCCCCAACTTCCATGTTAGTGTCTCAAATTCAGTAGTAGTGCTGAAGAATCCAGTAAGCAATTTCAAATCTGTGGTGTGATTGTTAGTGCTGTGCAGAGAAGTGAGCACTGTTTAAACCCCTCTGGCCAAGAGGAGCCCAGGGCTTCCAGCCTCCCATGTGAGCCCCCTCACTAGTGAGCTATGGGGGCAACAGAAACATGCATGCAGCTCTTTCCTGTTCCTGAAGTGAAGTCTGGTTGTCACAGGTTCTGAATAACACTCCTTGTCCAACAACTAAGTCTGCTGTATGTCCAGAAGAGGTGTGGCCATTATTATACATGTTCAGTCAGTGTAACGAGGTAGTTGTTCCGGGCTATGTGTTCATACTTCGAGGCATGTAAGTACAAAAATGTTCTGTAGATGTCCAGAAAATGGCTACTTAGATTATCAGGAAAGTACAGATCGATACCGTCAGTGGTAGTTGGGTGTCTCAGGGTGACATTCTGTTTCCATTTGGGCATATACGTGGCCAAATGGAAATAGAATTTGGATCACCAGAAGGTAACTGGAATGTTACCCTAAGGCTGCATCTACGTGAGATGTTTACTGTGCAGTTGACTAATGAACTCTGCAGCACATTAGGACTTGTAAATACAAGTCTGCTGCAGAGTTTTTTTGTGCACAGCAGCGTACATTTAGATATTCCCCCAGCTGGCTGGGGCACAGGGTGCTTCAGTGCAGGACTATCTGGTAGGCAGGTCCCCACACTGAGGCACTCTTATGCCCCAGCCAGCCCCTCCATAGTATGTGGAGCCCTGTCAGAGCAGCCCTGGGCTGGCAGGCTGACCCCTCCAGGTCCCCTGCCAGTCTGGGCTGCTCCAACCAGGCTCCACACGCTGTGCATAAATAAACTCTGGAGCTTGCTGCTGCAGAGCTGTTGGGTTTTTTGTTTCTTTTTCTGTTTTGTTTGCATTTGGGGGCTTTTTTGCTCCTGGGCGCACATTCAAATGGTGTGCCCAGGATCAAAAAACTCCAAAGCAAAAAGCTCCAGAATGTATTTGTGTAAATTAAATGCATGTGTAGATGTGCCATAAGTCTCCAAGAACAATCTCAGTTCACCCTGCCCCAGCCTATGAAAAAGTGTAACACACTGCTTTTGTAATGTGTCTTACCTTAGCTATACAAATACATCTGAGACATCAGCAAGAAGGAGGAGGACCCACCAACCTCCTGCAATGACTGTTCTTCCAGGCCTTAAACAAGGTGGAATAGGATCGCACCCAATATGTAAAACAAGGTTTGACCTTCCCTCTCTATACTTTCTTTTATTTTAAAATGGTAACAGAACTTTAGCACACATCTTCTGCCCTCCCGGCATTTTTAAAATTGATGGCTCCCAAGCACATAGCAACAGGTAAAGGAATGACAAAATACTGTGATACAGACCTATGTGTTGGTTACATGGTTCTTCCAGGAAAATTATCCCAAGTCTCTCAGGTGAAGTAATACAATCCTGGCTGTTAACACATGTGTGTGTGCATGCATGTCCATGTACACACTAGTGTTAACTCTGAAAAGTTAGTTTACTAAAGAACATATTAAAAGATTTTCTGCATATGACTTTCATGTTTGAGGAAACAAATAATTCTCTTTCTTAATCAACCAGAATTATTTGATGTTTGATTAAGCTCAGAGGTAAACGTTTAGATAAAATAGCAGTTCTTCTCTTTCACTATTTTGAATATCATGGTCAATTCCAGATTTTTTTTTTATCTGGACCATGCCTTAATTTTAAGGCATTTTAAATACTAGACAATTTTCAAACAGTGTCTAAAATGAATACACCTGGTATGTCAAATAGGACATAATTTTTTTTTAACCCCTCTGCAGTTTTGAGTGTCACGACAATATTTATCTTAAAATCTTCCCTTCCGGCAAATCCTTCTTTTTTAAAATCCTGACAGCCTGAAAAAGTTAGTAATTTCAAGACCTTTCACTCAAAGATTACATACCGTGTCTATGAGTGATGACTGAATCTCAAAAGATGCTGCATGTCTCAAAGATTTGGATAAGCTCTGAGAAAATCTAAACCTTATCTCCACTTTTTTCTGGTTCTCAGTTTTAATTTTCCACTCTTCCTTCTGAAAAAAAAAAATAGTGCCTTGAGCTATCAAGTTATCTCGGTATCCGTGATCCCACTTTTCAGCAACAAGTGGATATTGACTAAGCCCAAGGTTTAAAACATAAAATAGGAACCTAAAGTTAGGTTCTTAAGTCCAAATGTAACTGCCTTAAAAGTGACCTGATTTTTTGAAGCACTGAGTATTCAGGATCTCCCATTTATTTCTGTGGGAGTTGCTCAGCACTTTTAAAAAAAAGTGGGAGTTGCTCAGATATAACTTTTAAAAAAACTTATTTGAACCTTTACTTTTGGACATAGGAACCTAACTTTAGGCTCCTGATTTTGAAAGTCCTTAGTCTAATGCTTTCCCTTTCTTTCTGTCCTTTTGCCCTTCCTGTCCTTTACTTCTTGAGCATCTCCAATTTTTAATTACAATCATGGCATCCATGTGCAGTTGCCATAACCCCTTTTGTTACTCTGGAATTGAGGCTTCCCTGTGCTCTCATACTGCTGGGTCGTGCTCTGAGGTACGTGGAGAACTCTAGAGGGGTTCATGGTATTCCATCTCTTATGCACCTGATCTTCAAGGGTGACAATACAAATAGGAGTTACCAAACTCAAATAGGCAGAGGGCAGGGCTGGCTGGCACCTTAGAAACTAACTGCTTCAGAAACCTAAGCTTTCACGGGCAACAGCAACCTTCATCAGATGCTGTTGCCTATGAAAGCATGTGCTTTTCTGAGGCCAAATCATAGAATCATAGAAAATTAGAGTTGAAAGAGACTTCAGGAAGTCATCTGATCCAACCCCCTGCTCAAGGCAGGATCATCCCCAACTAGATCATCCTAGCCAAAGCTTTGTCTAGCTGGGTATTGGAAACATCCGAGGATGGAGAGTCCACAACCTCTCTGGGTAAGCTGTTCCAGTGTTTTACTACCTTCCTAGTACGAACATTCAAACCTAATATCTAACCTAAACTTCCCTTGCTGCAGCTTGAGATCACTGCTCTTTGTTCTGTCATCTGCCACCATTAAGAACAGTCTTGCTCTATCCTCTTTTGCACTCCCCTTTCAGGTAGTTGAAGGCTGCTACTAAAGCCTTCCCTCCCCACCTCTCTGCCTTCCTCCCCTCCCTCCCTCCCTCCCCCCCAGGTTTCTCTTCTCTAGACTAAATAAGCCCAGTTCCTTCAGACTCTCCTCAGAAGTCGTGCGCCCCAACCCCTAACCATTTTTGTTGTAGTGGACTCTCTGTACTGGACCTGTACTGGACTCTCTCCAATATTTCCAAATCTTTTCCATAGTGGGGTGCTCAAAACTGAACACAGTATTCCAGATGTGGCCTCACCAGTGCTGAATAGAGAGGAATAATCACTTCCCTGGACCTGCTAACAACACATGTACCAATGCAGCCCAGGATGCCATTAGCTTTCTTGGCAACAAGGGCACTAATTGCACTTATACTATTACACTATAAAGGGTTTGAATTACACTTTGACTTTCTGGGTGGGGAGGTGCAAAAAAGTTGAAGCCAGTTCACTGGAAGGAGCAATGTGATCAGAGAGACAACCCCTCCCCTGCTCCCCAGCATGATTTTATGATTTTGAAATCTTACAGGGGCGCTCTCACTTCTTATGGGGAAGGGAGGTGCTCAGCCCCCTCCCCACAAACTCCCTTATAATTTACACCCTGGCCATGGGTGGATCTAGGGTTTTGAAAATAAGGGTGCGGATGGTAGTGAGCATATAATGCAACACACTTTTCTCCAGTTAAAAGAAACTAGAAGCTTTACTAATATGCTAGGGGCCTAGAGCTATGATGTGGGGTTTTTTTTGCTCGAGTCTTAAACTGAACAAATGTATGTTTATTGGAACGTGAACTAATTTCTATATCATATTATGCATTAAAACACATCAAGAATGGTGCAGCCGGACTCCCCCCTCCCCCACTAGTTCTGTCCCTGCCCTGCCTTCTGCCTGACTTTTTTTTGGCTAACACTGCAGTCCAGATTAGCAATTGATGCTAGGTCACTGTTCTCTTAGGCTGCTGTTAAAGGAACTAGGAAGGAATAGGGAGGCAGTAGAAAAGGGTCAGGTTGTTATGGTGTTTGTCATTGATAGGTGATCGGTCTATAGATGTAGAGTGTAAAAGACAGATGGACAGAGGACAGATGAGGAAGGATATGAGTTAGTAACAGAATGGAAGAGGAATGCAGTGAGGTATGTGAGTGTATTTGTTTTTAATATGTCCATCAACACCTCCCCACCCTCAGCTGGCTCTTTGCTCTGTTTGGAACAGGACTGTTTTTAAATATATTACCAGAGATGCCCTTGGCATAGTGGAAAATGCTGGGAACTGTAGTTCCTTATACTACAAGTGCAAAGAGTCAAGGCAGACATAGAACAAATACAACCCTGACCAAACTTTGAGCAAGATGTTGGAAAGCCCTTTGCTTCCCATGGATGACCAGAGATCTCTAAAGCACAGGGGATCCCTGGGTGGCGGTGGTGTAACATGTAGCTTCTGCCCCTGAGGGAGGACTGAAGAATTAACCAAAGCTTTTCCTTTCCTAACAGCAGAATCCATAACATGGAACAGGGGGTGAGGTAAAGTCAGCTCATGTTTTATGCCTACAAAAGGAAAATGTAATGCTCTTAGTATATTGTTTATGTTTGCACTTCCGTTTTCTTTTGTCTGAGTTGGGAGCTCACAAATGCAAAATGTAAGCATGGGGCAAATACTTGAATTTGCTTACTGAATAAAATAACTGCTTTTCTAGTCTGTCGTGCAGGAGAGCATTTCACAAAACGCCACAGTAAGGCAATTGCCAGGGTGTCGTGTGTGCCAAAATACAACAGGTAGACTAAGAGGCTTTGTGCACAAGGCATGAAATGACTGATTCAGGATACTGTGGCTGATGAAAAGAAATAAGCTGTTTTTGTTTGGACCACAGAGCTAGGACCGGTGCCAACAGCTGTTCACAAAGGGCCTAGCCCAAAGTTTATAGAAGTCAGTGGGAATGCTCCCATTGACTTCAAGCAGAGCAGCTGGCCTGCTGCATAAGGCAACATAATTTCATTGACTTCAGTTGTGTTTAAATTGGCTTGGACAACTAAAATGCTGGTCCCAATTCAGTGCTGATGGGGCTAGATTCTTAAGTGCTGCTTTGATGTTGCTGCCTTTCAGTAGTTCAAGGGCTAGCAAAGAAAATGAGTGTACCAGTACATCAGAATAGGTTTTTCTTTTCAAACTAAACTTTATAGTTCAAGCATGTTAGTGTTAGGAAAGTTGTGGATCTTGAATGATAATATAAAAATCATTTGAAGATTTGGAATATCAAATGAGACTCTACCTTGGTCTTTAAACATGTTTTCCTCAACTTGCATAATGGTTCGGGGGAATCTTCAAAGATAGAAAAGAAGGTAGCAGTAACTGAAAAGGAATAGAGGGCAAGGAGGAGTCTCTTATTTGTAACAAGACTAGAGGAAATAAAGACAGACATGAGAGAATTCAAGCAGCAGAATAAAGGGGGAGGGGAGCTGGAAAGGCCTCAAGATAAGAGAGGATATCTTTGAAAGACCTTATTTTATTTAGCTAAGAATATATTTGAATAGAAGAAAGCTTTACATGTGCATTAAAAGAGAGTGAGAAACATTTTCAAGATGCTTTACTACAAAGGATCATTGTGGGGAGAAAGTAAAGTACTGACACAGGCATGTACAAACATATCTTTATAGCACACCCATATTAAAACAGACAATAGGAAGATGAGTCGTCAAGAGCCTTGAAGGAAATAATTCCACTATACCCAACAGGTGGACAGATGGCTTTCAAGTTTATAAATGAGTACTGCGTAAACCTCAGAGAAATACAAGGCCAACTTTAGTTTTGAAAAACATACTTTGTGCAACAAAATCCCACACATACTTCAATGCAGATCCCAAAAAGCTCGTTCCCTTCCCCACAAAATGTAAAGCCCACACCCTCCCAACATCACAAACTTCCAAATAAAGACCAATATGCATCTGGAGCAATACTGAAACATGGTACCACTGAAAATCAGGCCACTTATCACAGAACTTTATTGTAGCGTTTAGCGCATAGTTTTAAAACCTGGAAATGTTGGACTTTGGTTGTTTGAGGAGCAAAGTTAATGGGAAAATCCTCTCTATTCATTCTCTAGAACTAGTCAGGAAAGTTGCAGCAACATGAAAAAGGGGTTTCCATTGGAAAAGGCTGGCGAGGCAAGCGGGTGTCAACATTATCCAGTTTTTCTCACAGGAAAATAAAAGGGAAATATTTCCCTTCAGGCTGGGTCTTCCCAAGCTGAAAGACTTTTTCAAATCAAATTGGTACACTTAGGTTCAAGTCATCAGAGTATCAGTTTGCTACTGCAGGTTGTTGCGATGCCTCCAGGCTCTCATTTAGACTACATTTCCCATGATCACGGTTCAGAAAAGATGGAGCTGGAGACACACCAGCACTACCTTTTATTCCTTTCCTGATGTGTCAGTTTAAAGAACTCTCATTTCTCTCCCCCCCCCGCACCAATCTTAGCCTGTGTTGTGTGTGTATGCGCACGCATGTACACAAGACACTTGCTGCAGAGTAAACAAATTAGTTCCACAGTAAATGTCTTTGTGTTTACATGTGCGGGACTATTAGGCTGGAATAAACTAATAAATTCCAGAGCTACAACTACAGCCAGCCCTCCCCCAGCACATTTAGCCAGGCTGGGAGGTGAACCCCCAGCTCCCCTGCCAGCTGGGGCTGCTCTGGTGTGCTGGGATCCTGGACACCTGTGTAAACTCTGTGCATGGGAGCAATAAACTCCAATGGGATAGCTGTTTATTGCATTGGGTTAATATGCATGCTTAGATGTGCCCCATGTGGGGTGTGGGGTTTTGTTTCTCTGTTGGTTTTTTTGTTGTTACTGTCTAAGGAGTACTAAACTCAGCTTTGGGACTGGCTCCTCTACGTCCTTGCATCATAGTGACTGCAATGGTAAGGTGAAGGTTTTCCCTTGTGGGATGATAGGAGACAGAGGCTAAGGTTCACACCTGACCTTTCCACAGATTGGATTCTGTACAACAGCACAAGACTGAAGCAACTGTCAGACAGAGGATTTTGTCCACCCTTCCTCTTTCCCCACCTTGTATACCCTTTTGTTTTCCTAGCTAACATGGTTGAGCCTATGAACATGGCTGAATCAATTCTTAAATACACTCCTCTCTCCCCAAAATAACTTTTGGCTAGCTGGACGTCTTAGGTGAACCCCTGCTTAAAAGACTTTGGTAATGCGAAAGAGAAAAAAAAACCGAATGAACAGGAACAGAACAAATGTTTTTCTAAATTGTTATTCTACATATTTCACTGGGGAATAGGTGGTCAGTAATTGGGGGTTTTTTTGTTTTGCTTTGGCCTTTGTTTTGTGTTTTTGGCAATTCCTTTCTTTGTTTGTATTTCACAAACGTTGAAAAAAAATTATTTTGTCCGTCCTGCTTTTGGAAAAGCTGGACTAAATCCCTCTGCAAAAATCGCAACCCCGAAATTAACTGTCTGATGCTTTGAAAGAAAAGTGGGTTCTAATAATACCCTGAGAGCTCAATATCTAATCACTAGAACAGTGGGGAATCTAAAGGATCCGTTAATGAAAGCTTCTATTTTGCATTAGTTTGATGAAAACAAACCATTTAAACTGAAAGCTGATGTTTCACGAAGTGGATTGGGGCTGCTCCATTGCAGCATGAGGCCTGAGTTGCTTTCACTTCAAGAGGAGTGACTCCAACCGGGAAAAATCTCTGCTTATGTGGCCATAAAGATGCTTTGTAATAGTATTCAGGAGAGGAAAGTTTCTCCAATACACTTGCAGTAAACAGTGACCTCGAACTGAGCATTAGTCCTTATAATCCATTATTTAAATGCCTGTTGACTGCACTGCCTCTCAGACTACGAAGAGTGGCTGAGATGACAAAAGAACAAAGTGCTATAACCTTAAATCTGGGACATACCCAGGCAGGTGCTGCAAGGGAGAGTTACGTATAGAATGGACTGTGTTAGAGAAGCTCAAATACAAACACTTCCTTCCCCTATCCTTCTTCATCTCATTACCACTTTTACATACAAATGATCCTGAGGGTACAAGCAGATGTTGCCTTTGTACCACCATAACCATTTTTAAGGCAGCACAAAAAAAAAACCAAACAGGTATATATACCATTTGTAATGCCCCAGACAGGCACTCCCATGAATTCCTGTGCAGGATCAGATCCCTCAGCCCTGGGAGCACGTATCTGGCTTTCCCCTCTTTCAGGGACATGCCCCAGACATCTCTGGGATGCTTCAGTTTCTCACACATACAGTGATATGTCTTGAAGATTCACCTGGAAGCACCTCTGCAAGCATGGGCAGATTAATGCACGGGCCCACAAGACCAAGGCACAGGAGTCCCTGCCAGTCAAGGGCCCCCTGGGGACAGGGTCCAGGGCAGGGGCATGTCACACTCTCCAGCCTACAGGGGAAAGTACTGTGAAATACTGAAGCTCAATCGTGTGTTTAAAATGCTTGGGAGGCAGCTGCTGGGAATTTTTCTAACTGCTCCATGGGGGACAGCAGGGATTAGGCAGCAGCAAGGAACTCTGCGCTCACTGCCCAGCTGGTCTGTCTGTCTTTCATCCCTGTGCATGAAATCCCTGTGCCAATCCTGCCCTCCCCTCATCCCAAGGGCCAGGTCGCATGGCAGGCAGGCAGCTCGGGATGAGTGGCCGTGCCGTTCGTGGGGGATGCAGTGTGTGTGTGTGTGTGTGTGTGTGTGTGTTGGGGCAGGGTGCAACCCCAGACTGCACCAGATCCCTCCGCAGGGCAACACGCATTGCTTTAGTCCCACTGCCAAGGGCTGCTTTGGGACACAGAGAAGGGGAATCCTGATGCCCCAAGATGCTTCCTGCAGTTCTCAACCCCCCAAAAGCTGCCAATAGAGAGGGGTCTGCATCTCTCCCAAATGATGGCAGATCATGTGGGGAAGTATAAACTTTTCCAGGGGTTCATTAGGTCTAGATCTGTCTAGAGAGATGCATTATAAGGAGAGAGAAAGATAGTATATTTGTGTGTGTGTGTGTGTGTATGTATACATCTATATAGATATCTATACGTATATAGAGAGATTATGCACGTTTATGTTTATATCAATATATCTATACATTTTGGTTGCATAATTATGTAACGGTAGCATTACAACAAATGTAATGGGTATATAAAAGGGAGAGCTTTACAGTATATCAAGTTTAGCACATGTTTAATGTTTCAGGAAAGATTTAAAAAATTAAGAAGTATTGTATATGCCTACTCCTTTATTTTAATTTTATTTTAATTGCAAGAATCCCTACCTCTATTCTTAGACTCATACTGCAGGCTATAAATATGGCCTGTATTTTTCTTGTAATAGTTACCTGTAGTATAGGTACAATGTAAAATGTGTATTTACAAAAATAGACAAGATTCTACCTGACCACTAAACTAAAACATCTGGGCATATTTCTATATGTAAAGATCATGTAACCCATTGTCCAGCAGGATCAGTGTGTGGAATAATAGTCATGTGTTTTGCCCAATGAGATGCATCTTAGCACAGCTGATCTGCTTGATTTGGCAATGTCTGTCGATACCCTGAAAGTCTTTTTCAAATACTGTAAAGCTAAGTACAGACAGTCACAAAGCCCAAGGTTGAATTGATTCAGTTTTTGCAGGTTAGTCTAATTTGCAGAGATTAAACTGAGAAATAACTGGATAGACATTCACTTTTGATGCAAGAACTGCAGCCACATGCCTGCAGTAGCTCAGGCCAGAAACTGAGAGGTGCTAAAGCACAATTCTTTGGCATAAAACAAACACAGGCTGTATATTTGCTTCCTCTTCCTGCTTTCCATGTGGTCTCTGGGATATGCGGTCCACAATCACAGCAGCAGGACTCTAGGTTGTTCATCACTTCTTCTTCCTGCTTCCAGGTTACCTCTGGGATTTGTAGTCCACAGTTGCAGCTAGCAGGAAGTTTTTAGCAGGGCAGCTCTGTACTTGGGGTAAGGGAAGTTAAACCCCACTCCTTGTCCTCAGACCTTAGCTGGGGTTTGCCAGGGGGCAGTCCCTACCTCTCCCCCCAAACCCTTATCTGCTGGAGCAAACAGTGTAGCAGAGGCCAGGGATGGAAAGCATGCTGGCTGGGGGACTGTGGTTTACTTTGAACCAGGAAGGGGTCAGGAAAGAAGTTCCATAAAGCGGTTTGACCCAAATCAGTTGAGTCTGATACTACAACCAGGTTTATCTTAAACCAGTTTCAGTCATTTTGAAACTAGTTTATGTGCACCAAACTTCTGTCCCATTGCAGGTTTAAGCCAGTTCTGATCATTTCAACCGGTTTGTGTGTAATTTCTGTCCCAGGACTAAGTTCAAGCTTCTGTACATCTTATGGTATCTTCAAGGAGTGCGAGTCATCCTGGCAGAAAGTGCCAGCTCTGAAAGTTTGAACTAAATGATGCATTAGGTATTATTCAGAGCTTCTACACTACAATAGGGAACCAGGCTACAAGTACCATAATTGTATCTCACTTCAGTAGCATGTCTAGGAATGAGCGTGTGGGGCATCAGTCCTGGGTACCAATTTAGAAGGCCTCCCTGGGAACCTGTGCCATGGGACTGCTGCAGCTGATGTGCAGTGAGCCCACCCTCCCCATCCCCCTCTCTCTAGTAGTCAACATAACATTCCTTTTCCTTTTTTCCCCCTGCCCTTCTCTGCCCAGGGCTTCAAAGGAGTTTGCTATACCTCCGTCCCACCTGGATTGTGAAAGTCTGCTTTTTCTATATTGTGTTAAGTTCACAATTCTTCAAAGCACTGAGTACCTCCAGCTATGGGCTGACTACGCTCAACTTTCACATGCTCCCATGGAAGACAAAGGTTGAGCATCCTACACAAACTTGCTTCTCAGGAGGAGTAGCATAATTTATCCTCATGTACCTGTGGCCTCATTACCTAATCAGTCCTTGATGTGCATTGCCACAGAGAGAACAGGCAACTACTTGGCCATTTGAAAGTCTTGCAGGGAAGCAGCAGCTGTCTGCTGGATTTCACTGATCCTTGAGGCAGACCTCCACTATTAATCTTCCCTCTTGTCTAATATTCCACCAAGAAAGAACAAAAATATTCTTGCTTCCCACTTTAAGATCACTGCTTCCACCTACTTGTTTGTGCTAATTAAAGAACAAGGAAACAGAACTGAAAGGCAAAAACCCTGCAAAGGTGGGAATTGACTCTGTCCATCTGGGATAATTTTTCAAAGCACCCCTGTGGCAGCACTAGTTTAATGTTAACTGCTGAGTTGTCTTCAGTATTAAGCTACTGTAGTGTTCAGGCAAATGCCAGATCTCTAGAACATGCTTAATTTATTTATGAGATTGCAATATTTTTGTCAAGTGCCAAATAAAGTTTCTTACTCTCAGCAAATGTTGCCAGACTTCTTCTGTTGAGCAGGGTTAGCCAGCTACTAAATAATGCATAGGCCCTGGTGTGTTTACAAAATGTCTCCTGATACATTTCCATTTTTATAGACAATACAAGGAGTTATTACAGCTGTATTGCTTTGTACTAGAACTTTAAGATTCTAGCTGCTGTCATGCCTCTCTGAATATCCTCCCTGTCTATATTGGACACAGGGGATGTGAATAGGAACAAAATGCACCCCAGCATACTGAGACTTTGGTAAGAAAATGATGGTAATTAATTATATAGCAAGGTAGAATAAAGCTAGTAAATTAGACAATGATCGGACCTCTTGCCCAAGTTGCATGTTAACAATGGTTAATTTTAGTAATTATGTTTGGCTGTATCTCATTATGATCTGCTTTGCATTCTACAGTAATAATAAGGGAAGCATCTTATGCTTGCACAGTGGTGCCTTGGCTAGGAAAGCATCTCTGGGTATCTGCCCTTCATGTGTGTGTCTACAGAGGGTAAACATTACTGCTGTAGGAGTTGGTTGCATTCATTGACAACACTAAAAATCAGTTAGTTATATTGTACATGGGGAGGAGAGGATTCACAACTTGCACCTGATCCATGAGGGGCTGGGAGAAGGGAACCACTGGATTTGATACAAAGGTTAGTTTCCAGCTGGATTAAAGATAGTTTCAACATGGTAAACATGCTGTTGGTCTGAGTGGCCAGTGTTCATGCTTTCCCCCTACAGAGGTGTAACCCTCACTGGCACATTAGGCCAGGCGATATGCCAGATTCTGGATCCTCAGGGTGCCCGTAGCCATAGGTCTGCTGCCTAAGATGGCCCATGGAGAGATGTGTCCCTTACCTTCATTACCCAAGAATTTACTTTATGTCCAATAAACAAATGGGTTTCTTTGTTATACACAACTATATACAGAAGTGATTAAGAGAATATATACGCACACATAATAGCAATAGTTAATAAGAAAACCAACAATTTCAGTAGAATTTATAAATGCAACAATAGATGAATAATTCCACCATGCTGGATAGTCCCACTTGCATCAAACAACCTCAGTAACTGCATCCACCTGGTTATAACACTTTAAAACAGTTCCCCACCCCCATAACCCAGGTTGATTTCTCTCTGGCCACAGTCCCCTTCCCATAACAATAAATGGTAATGCAGCTTTAACTATGATCTGCCATTAGGTGACAGAGGCAAGGCTTCTGCTGCTTCAAGGAAGGTGGACTCTCTGTTCTTTCTTGGTAACTCAGCAAAGTCTCTGATCAGCCCCTACAGGTAATAGGCTTCTTTTCTTTAGTTTCTTTCTGAAAAAAATACACCTCCTGCAAACATTAGGGGTTAAGTAACCCCTCACACACTCCTGCAGATTTGGGATTCTCACAGCCCACTCCCCCTCTGGGCAGTCTCTCCCCTAGCACCTCCATATGCAGGCAGGGGAATTCCTCTGCAAGCCTCTGTCCCTGCATTATAAGCCTTTCCAGCCCAAACAGAGGACTTCCCTCTGCAGGTCCTTGACCAGGCAGCTTCTCCCAGCTCCTGTACCAACCCCTGGCTAGTCTTTTCCTGGGTACCCATGTCCCTAATTACACATCTCTGACCCAGGTGGGGAATCAGCTTCTCCTAGGATGACTCAGGCTCTTTGTCTTGAAGTCTTCTCCCCAACAAGCCTCAGCTCTAGTCCCTCTGCTAGGGATGGGAAAGGAGGAGGTGAGACTCTACCCCTACCCCCCCAGCTGCTTTTCCCTCCCTCAGCCTGGGGTTTGCAATGTCTTGTTACAGTTCAAATCCTCCAGTAGAAAGTATGCATTGTGCACAGCACACCCTCCATTTGGAAAAACTGCTGTACCCTTTGCAAACTTTTTGCCACCTTTGTTGCAAAGTTCTTAGGCACAGCTCACCCACTCAGCTTGCAACCAAGTAAGCCTTTGCAGCTGTTACAGAGGGTTTACCTTTACTGAGACAACACTGCAAATCTTAGCATAAGTCCTTACTGTTATTGCATTTTTACATGGGACAGTCTTGAATAAGAAGCAAAGCAGACCAAGAGCAAAGACCAGATCTAGTTCCCTATTTCCTCCCCTCCCACACAGCTAAACTTCCTAACTCTTAGAGCAAGAGCCAGTCTTCCTTTTACTTTTTTCCCCCTTCTCTGATTGCTGAACCTACATTATTAGCTGCACAGTGGGCCATCTTGTTCAGCAAGAATGAATGGAGAGTTTTACCACCAAGCATATTCTATAGCCTAATGGTTAGGGTGCTGTCTGGGGAGGTAGGAGGTATGGACTTAGGCCTCTCAGCCTTCCTGAGTCTTTCACTTCCTGGGTGGTGGTTTTAAGTACTAGCAAGTACGTAATAGGTAGGTGGTGCTGGTACGACTACTGTTTCTGAATGAAAGTGATTGTGCTTGCTCTGTGTGCTTCAGACTGAGTTCAGTCAGTGATTTTTGATGCGTGTGTCATTGGGAGATTGGGCCCTATTGTGACTTTGATCTTGATCACAACAGATCTTAGGCAGAAACTAGGCTCCTTGGTGCTCCGAGTAACATTCATCCACCCATACATGGAAGCCAATCCCTAGGCATCTACGTGTGTAGATACCTGTTACTTTAGGCATCTAATTAGTTTTGTGGATTCAGGAGCAGGGCTATTCAGAGTTGTTTCCTTGTAACCCAGGTGTCTGAATTCCTCTCTAAGTCCCAGCTAAGCATCCCATCTGAATTTGGCCCTAGTTTTCTAGCAGCGAGAGGCTAAAGGAAGAGATAAATTCAGAGCATAGCAAGCTAGGATAATAAACTCAAGATATAGGAAGATGAGCTACTATTATGAAGAGCAGACAGTAACACAAGACAAGGAATCTGTCATTTTCTCTGCTGCACTCAGTGGTATTCTATACCATTTTTAAAAATTTTAGGTAATCTGGTAGAAGCAGACTCTTCTATAGCTGGTAATAAGACTGAATCAAAAGAAGAGCTACAGTAGATGTTTGCAACCCAATGCAATCTATCTAATATGTAGTGATAATAATGGGATGTGAAGAGGGACTTTTTACTCGGGCCTTGCTCTGGGGTTTCATTTTCCTCTTTGGGCCGCATTTTGCTTCTGATGTATTACTCTGCTGCTAACACATCATCTTTATAAGCCCCTGATTCTAGCAAAATGCAAGCCTTTATCACCTGTGGGGTTTTAACTGCTCTTGAATCCTTTTACATATTATGCAGTTTAAAATGCAATTCTACATACAGTATATTTCCACCTGTGTGACAGTGCGTGTTAACCATTGCTCAGTGTAAAGGCTGTTGGGTAGACACTCATACACAGCTGTTCTAGATTGCTCAGAACTAGAGACTGACAAACTAGCCTGAAGAAAATAAACCTGACCAAAGCTTACGTTTCAGCCAAATCCCAAAAGTAACTGGGATTTTTAGGGGAAATTGAGTACTCCTCAATTTGAGGAGTAACTGGATAAAATTCACTGGGGTGTTAGACAGGGCAGAGTGGATGATCTAGTTAGCTGCAACATCTATGACAACAGTCTGGGTGGTTAAAAATGAAATAGGTATCTCTCATCCACAATACATTTTTATAAGTATTACTTGGGATCAGAGGAAAGTAGGGCTGAAGGGACCTCATGAAAGTCATCTAGTCCAGCCCATGACCACAGATAAAAGCATATTTCTGCCCTCTCTATAATTGCCTTTCAGGTGTTTGAAGACCATTATCAGATGCCCCTCAGTATTCTCTTTTGCATACTTGATAACCCTAGTTATTTCAACCTTTCCTCATAAATCTTGTCTCCTAGGCCCCGAATAATTTTCTGTTGCTCTTCATTGGACTCTTTCTAACCTGTCCACATCCTCCTTGAAGTGCAGGGCCCAAAACTGAGCCTGGGACTCCTCATGAGGTCTCACCAATCCTGAATAGAGTAGAAGAATCACATCCTTTGATTTGCAAGTGATACTCCTGTTAATACAACCCAGTATACTATTGGCTTTTTTTTTTTTTTAAATCAAAAGTACATTGCTGACTGTCATCCATCCTATGATCTACCACAGTCCCTCTGTCCTTTTCTGCAGTATTGCAGCCAAGCCAGTCATTCCTCAGTCTGCACATGTGCATGCAGTTATACCATCCCAAGTGTAGGACTTTGCAATTTTCCTTGTTGATTCTCACATGATGGTTTGTGGCTAATTTTCTCTAGTCTATCCAGGTCATTCTGGATCCTAGCCCTGTACTGTGGAGTACCTGGAGTTCCACTCAACTTGGTGTCATCTGAAAATTTACTAAGTGTGCATTCAGTCAAATTGTCCAAGATATTAATGAAGGTGTTAAACCATATCAGACCCTAGTCAGACCCCTGGGAAACCCAGAACAAACAGAATGCCCCTTCCCAACTAGACCCTGAGCCATTGAGGACTACTGATTTTGAGTAGGATGATTCAATCAGTTATGTATCCACCTTATAGAACTTTCATACTAATTTGTGCTCCTACTTCTACTGTAGCGTGTTAGGAAGGACCCCATCACGCTAGGTACTAACCTCACCCACTAAGACACAGCCCCTACCCTGAAGAGATTATAATCCTTCTGGACAGGACAGATGGACAACAAGATGAAGGATATTGTATTATCTCAGTTTGACAGCTGGGAAAGAAATCAGCAGGATCAGGAGTTTGACCCCAGTATTCTTTCCTGCCACGGCAGGGAGTTGGACTTGATGATCTGCTTAGGTCCCTTCCAACCCTACCAACTATGAAAC
>JAGPOW010000229.1:29148893-29186379 GCA_030014935.1 Caiman crocodilus
CTAATCATATATGGCATTTATTTTAATTAGAAACTTGTACTAATTTTAAGTGCCCTAGTAGTCAGCATCAGAGTCTGAATGCATAGGGATGAAACAATATCCAATCCCAAATTCCTGCTATCAAAGACTTCATCTTTCATTGCTATTTCATTCTTATGATAGCAATGTAATTTGGATACCTGTTGTTTATAGTTTGTTGCATTTTGCATTTTTTTTAATCAAACACCAGTATTTGCAAACTAATCAACTTAACTTAAGGAATTGCACAGTGTCTATAGCAAATGGTGAAATAAAGTTCTAGGCTTAGGGTGCCAAAAATAATTGATGAAGAGCCAAATGCTGAATGTCTGAATCTGGGTGAAATTCATACAAATTAACACAGGGCCTCTGCCTCAAATATGCACAAGCCTTAGCAGTCCCTCAGTTCAAGGTCAAATTTCTTTCTTTGTCCTGAGTCAAAACTTCCATTGAAGTTCTTACAGCTCAGCTTGTATAGCTTGGTATGACTCACACCAACAGAGTGGGGAACTCTGATCCACTCTGCAGTGGGTTCACATAAGACTTAATTAGCCGGCCCTGGCTTTGTATTAACAGAGGTGGGTCTTTTAGGTCTGCCAGTTGTGACCCATGGGTTGTACATCCACAGGTGTCCGGGTTCAGTCCCTGCCTATCAGCAACTCCTGGTTTATGTCCTGTGAAAGACACTAGGATGCTTTGATGGAAAAATAACTACTGCCAGCCAGCTGGCCTTTGGGAATAAGCTCCTACAGCCAGATTCTGTTCCACCTATCAGGCACCTAATGGCTTTGTTGCATCTTACTCTGTAAGCCACAAAAATGTTAATCAGTTTACTGGAGCAGTCAAACCTTAAGGCAAAAAGGCCATCTCTGACTGTCCTTCACGGGCACAGCTGTGACTTTCCACTAGAGGCTTGGTAAGTAGGGGCAGGACTAGCAGCTAAGGGCATGGCTGGGCAGAGTGAGCACTGCAGTCCTGGAGTGCCCAGTGACCACGGCTGTGTGGCGTGACCACACGTTAAATGAACAAGGACAAGGTGTGCAAATTAGAGACAATTCTGTGCTGGAGTGGTATAACTTTGAGACAAATAACAACTGCTTTAAGTTACTTAAGGCAGACAGGGTTCTTTGGATAAATCCGATATCTTTTATTAGACCAACTAATAAATAATAAATGTACTTAGTCTGATGAGGGGATATAGGCTTTTCATTCCATCCAGGAAGAGCACACACCAACTGCTGAAACTTCCTTAGCCTGATGAAGGATTTTTGAACCCAAAAGCTTGCTTAAAAATTGTTTTCCAACTATTCAGGTTGGTCTAATAAAAGATATCAGATTTACCCAAAGAACATTGTCTGCCTACATCCTTAGACCAACACAGCTACAACAAACACCCCTTAAACTATGTAAAGGTGTTAATGTGCAGCTAATCCAGTGGTTAAGTGTTCCAAAACCTGCCTAAAATTACCATGTAACAAGGCCCTAAGTGAATCCTGTTCCTCCCTGCTAGGGCTCCTTAAAAACAGTAGCATGTCTGCTTCTGTAATGTGCTGTCACTTAACTTTAAGATTACGTCTCAAAAAATAGTGGGGATAGAAGAATCTTTACCTTGAGGTTTTTTTGAAGGTTTCAGGTAGTGTGGAACAGGATCATGTTTAGGGGCCTAAATCCACTTAGATGTCTAATTGGTAGAACAGTAGCAGGTCCCTAGACTAGAACATTGCTTCTTCAGCAGAAAAAACAATAACATGCATGAGAGAACTAATGTGATGTATTGAAAAGCATTGTCTAGAGTGGTAGGGGATAGACATGCACATGAGATCTGTTTTGGACACAGTGGCTGCATCTACATGAAAGGTTACTGCACAGTCTAATTACTATGCATTTTTTGTAGTACTTGCATAAGCAAGTACTAAATAAATGAGCAGTAACCCAAGTTACTGGGCAGTAGCGCCAGTGAACTAGGGCTGTGCAAAAGGGTTATGTTTTGTTTCAGATTCTACCATTTCAGAGGGTCAGTTTTTCATTTCAGTGTGTCAGATCACTGTTGCATTTTGATTTGGCCAAATCTGTTTCAGAGTGACGCTGTTTTGGTGCTGATCCAGAGATTCAGATTGGCTGGAGAGAGGCAGGCACAGCTGGTCGTCTGCAGGTTCTCCTGTGGCTTCTCCAAGTGTGCCTGCCTCTCCTCAGGTGGGGGGAGCTGCAGAATAAGCCCCCATGGATGCCCTACCTAGCCCCATTTCCTGTCTGGCCCCAACCTCCAGGGACTTAAAAAAAAAAATAAAAATAAAAAAGCCCCATGCTCATTGGCTTGTGGCAGAGATCCCTATTTCCCCTCCCATGCAGTGCAGGGCAGTGGGAGCCAATGTGGGTTGTCCCCACACCTGGCACCCACACAACAGCTGCCCCATGATGTGGGTGAAGCACAGCTTGGCAGGGTGCCATGCGCTGTCTGGATGCTGGGGCCACTGGGGCTGAGTGGTACGAGGCTCTGACTGACTGCTGGAGCCGCCCCAGCTCCCAGGCAGTGCGTGGTGCCCTGCCAAGCCACGCTCCACCCTTGTGATGTGACAGCTGACAAGCCAGAGCGATGGTGATCCCTTCTGCCCCCCACTGCCCCATGCTGCATGGGGGGCTGTGCCACAAGCCCTGAGGCCCTTATTGCCACTGTTGCAGCAGGTGAGTGAGGGACTTTTTTTTTTTTTAATTGCACGGATGCTTTAGTCAGGAGGGGAGGAGCAATCAAGGAGTGGGGGCTGCCCAGGCAGGCTCTGCCAGGAGGCCCCAGAGCCCTCACAACCCCTGCTACTGCTGGTGAGTGCAGGGCTTTTTTTTAAGTGGTGGGATGCTGGGGCCAGGCAGGGGATGGGCCAGGTAGGACAGCCATGGAGGCTTGTCCTGTGGCTCCTCCAGGTGTGCCTGCCTCTCCCTGGGTGAGGGAAGCTATGGGGGAAGTCCCCATGGCTGCCAAACCTGGCCACATCACCTGCTTGGCCCCAGCCTACTGGCACTTAAAAAACAAAACAAAACCAAACCTGAAACTTCAGCTGTAGCAGGGACTCTGGGGGCTCTGGGGCCTCCTGGCAGAGCTTCCCCTGCGCAGCCCCCCACTTCTCAATCACACCCCTCCTTCCCTCGCCCAGCCCCAGCATCCCAGCAATTAAAAACAAACAAAAAAACCCCTCCACACTCACCCGTTGCAGCAGCAGAGATCCAGGCATCTGAGGACTTGCAGCAGAGCCCCCCTGCACAGTGTGGGGCAGTGGGGGCACAGCAGGGATTGCCTCCCCTCCCCCACTTCCGCTTGGAAGCTTTCACATCACATGGGTGCAGTGCAGCTCAGCAGGGCGCTGCAAGCTGTCTGGGAGCTGGGTGGGACTTTTGTTCTGAAAATGTTTGGAGCCTTTGGTTTTGGTTTGGATTCAGTATTTCGGATGCTGAAATGGGCTGAAACACCTCCAAAACAAAACTGCTGCAGCAATTTCACGCAGCGCTACAGTGAACGCTTTTTTAATTACACTACTGCATAGTAGCCTGATAGTACTGCACAGTAGCATCGCATCACCATTTTTGCCACACAACACTACTGTGCAGTAGTATTAGGCTACTACGCGGTAAGCATCTCATGGAGATGCACCCAGAATGATCTAATAGGGGTAGGTTTTTTTCCTTGTAATTTCTAGGAGTCTATCAAGCAAATTGCTTTTGTTAAATATGCTATGTATAAACATTAAGCATAGACATGTTAGAATGCTCCTGCACCAGTACATCCGTTTTTTTAGTTACAGTAAAATACATTTTAATAAATATCATACATTTTTCCCATTTACATCTTTAGCTCATTCACTGGTTTCACAAATGCAAGGAAATAATGTGATTTAAAAGGCATGCTAAAGTTGAAGAGCCCAATAATTTTGTTTTTTGTCTAGCAGTGCACAGCAGCAGCATGATGTATTTGACACCTCACCCCCACAGTCTAACAGTATGAAGGAGCTGCCTGTTAAGGGGGGTAAAATTTCTTGTCAAATAGTAAATTCACTGAAAAATGCAGTTTCAGGCAGATTTGGGTCAAACCTGGCAAACGCTTTCAGCCAAAAGAAGATGGGGGGACCTGAAAAGTCAAAATGATTTGTTTTGAAACACTTTATTTAGAAAATGCCATTTTTTCATTTTGAAATGGCTTTTGATTAAAAACAATTCCTCCTACCCAAAAATCAATGTGTGTGTTTGTTTATTTGTTTAGTTTTCTTTTTAAAGAGGTGCTTTAAGCCCAAAATTAAGCAAGCAAGTCCAAATACAAAACAGATTAGTTTCTATTTGTTGGGTGTGTGCCTGTACATGAGAGAGGAACAAACCGGGAAATGGAGAAATTTCTTGCATTGTTCTTAGTACAGCCATTTTTGCTAGGTCCAGCTACTGGAACAGTCTCGCAAAATCTTAATCTAACAAACATTCTGTTGTGGGAGGCTATATTATTGTAATAAATATAAATATATCCGTAAAATTTATGCCACTTCAACAAAAGCCATTTTGTCTGCAAAACAGAATTTGATCTATAAAACCCTGAAGCATTTCCATTCATTTTCAGGACTGTATTTGCTCTAATACTGTTATCTCAGTTTTTTCATTCTTTGTGAAAATGAGAAGTAGACAAACAGTGTTAGCAAAATAAGTCAATTAGGAAGACGGCAATGCCTGTACCTTAACTGTGGTCCATCTTTTGTAGTGTGCATCAGTTTTAGAAGATCTTTTTTATCCCTTTTTTGAGAAAGCGGTATTCTGAAGCTAGGGTGGTGTGTTTGGGTGATTCTAAGGTTTTAAGATACTCCTTTGGTTCTTGTTTTCCACTATTGTAATCCTAACTTTAGGTCTGGTGGGGGAAGGGGGGAAATACTGCAGAAAATTAAAAAAAAAAAATAAGAAGTTTCATTTTTCATCATAACTTTCCATGGAAAATACTGTTGTGTTCTTGTTGAGAAATCAGGTTTAAAAAAGTTTTTAAAGCCAACCTCCTACCCTGTTGGTCCAAAATGGACAAAATAATATAATGCATGAAATTTGCATTAAAATAGAGTTGAATGCTTACAGACATGCGTGCACATAAACTGGAATTTAGCCACTGAACAAATATGAGTTGCAGTCACAACACATGGGTGACTTGATATGTTTGCAATATGAAATGGTTTTCCAAAAGAGTATGAAGAGGGAACAACTTGGTCAGTTTTTATTGGGTATAAAACAAAATTCTAGCCCTGCTGCCCCACACTGCATGGGGGAAGGAGGACGGGGGGCCTGGCACTGCCGTGAGCCCTCAGAGGCCCTGATAGCCTCTGCTGCAGCATGCAGGGCATGGGGGTTTTTTTGTTTTTCAATTGCCAGGTAAATAAACAACATTATTTCCCTCCATTAATGCATCACAAATTACCCATAATCTATTTTTTATTTTGAGCAGCAACTAAATCGTATATAAATGACATGATGCAGTTGGAGTCCAAAATATTGGTATATAATAACATGGAAAAAAATAGTGTCAGTACTATACCGTGAGAGAGAGAGTCAACCATCAGCTGGTACAAATGGCCATAGCTTCATTAATGACACAGTGGTGCCTCACTGAAACCCCAGCTACACATTAACCAGTTAATTGTATAATATATGTAATCATGCATACATTTAGACCAGCCACACATGCAAGGTAATTATCACACCATAAAAATGACAATCCAGTTATAAAAAGACCCAAGCAGCTATGAAGTTAGCACTTGAAAATACGTACCACTTTATAATTGTTTTCTGTCCAGCTTTAGTTTGAGTTTGTGGCAGGTCCCTTAGTAAAACAAGGTGAAGATATTGCCCGCTGTTTGTCTAAACTGGTAGTTTCTTATCCTGATCCTTTTTTTTTTTTTTTTTACATTCCCTGTAATAAAATGTGAATAATATTTGAGTTCAGAAGAAAACCAAGAAATTTGTACGTGCGCATAATTCAGCAAGAAGTATTTGTCCATTCGCAATCCAAAGCTACCAGGGCTCAAAGCATAAGCAGAAATGCTGGATTCAATACTGGTGTATGATACATGATAGACAGGCGCACTCTACCTTCCTGTTCAAGACAGTGAAGATTTTGCACAGTAGAAATGTCATAATCCCAGTCTGATACCATGGCAGGTGAGTTCTTGTTTCTGCTAAACCTCTTGTTAAGTGTCAATCAGGAGTGCCCATCACTGCAAATTTTAGCTGCTCAGTTCTCAGGTAAGTTGAACTGACGGGATAGGATGGCTCTGTTCTAAGTGTTTTCAAAGAGGAAGAGTGCCTCTTGTCCTGTCACTGTTTTGATAGCAGTGAAAAGATTAGGGTGATCTGGGGGTAGTTGAACTTGGTGTTAGTGAGGCCAAAGGCCAGATCCAAATTGTTCTTCTGGGTGTGTCTACATGTGCATTTGATCTGGAGGCAGTTGACTCATGAGTAAACACTGCCAAGCAGGCGTCACACACGCAGGGACTTGTGGTGTTCATAGCACCAATCTGTTCCCACCCCCACTGGATCAGCACCAGCCCCCTGCATCAGCTAGGAGGAGCTCCATGTTCCTCCTGGGTGCTAGCCCAGAGACTGACAGGAAGCAAGGGACATTGCTCCCTGCCCCTGGGGGGTTGCCTGTGCTGGAGTGGACTCCACCACCAGAACAAAGGCAGGGACAACATCCTGCTCCTGCCCCAGCTCCCCAGTCGGGGACAGGGCACTTGGAAGGAGCTGCAGCGGAGGGTCAGGTCCCAGCTCCCTGCCTTAATCCTCCAGTGGGGCAGCTAGCAGCGAGCCTCCAGCCAGGCAGGCATTCCCCACCCAGCCAAGGACTTGCTGCTAGCTGCCCCACTAGCGGATCGGGGCAGGAGGCTGGGACCTGCCCAACCTCTGCAGCTCTTTGCAAGCCCCGCACCTCTATCGCCTGATCAGGACAGTTCCCAGCTCCTGCTCTATGATCACAGGGTGGGGGCTGGAGAGTTCTTCCGGGTGTGTGAGCCCCCGGATCTGCGCCGGATGAGAGGAGGCTCAGGCTGTGGCGGCAGCAAACTTGTCTGTTGCTGGGCACGGCCTGTGCCCAGTGCCAGTCCCTGGTGGGAGAGGCAGCCTGAACCTTCTCTCATCTGAAGCACAGATCCAGAGGCTCGCGCCCCTGGGAGCACTGCTGGGATGTATTAGACTCCTCCTAGGGGTGCGAGCCCCCAGATCTGTGTGCTGAATGAAAGGAGGCTCAGACTGCTGCCTGGGACCGCCGCTGGGTGCAGCCTGTGCTCAGTGCCGGGGAAGATTGCTGCTGCCGCTAGTCCCAGACATCAGCAGCAGCCTCCTCTCATTGAACGCAGAGCTCCAGGGGCTCGCACCCCTAGTAGGAGTCCAGCACGGCCCTGCAGGCCTCCCGCAAATCTGCATGCCAGATAAGAGGAGGCTGCCGCTGCCACCTGGGACTGGCGCTGACGCCAAGTAAGCCCAGCTTCAAAACTCGAAATGTTTTGAAACTTTAGAAACATTTCAAGTGTCCTTGTTCCATTTCAAAGCCTTTTGTTTCATTTCAATTTGGCTGTTTTGAGCTCAAAACACATCGAAACAGCTTCAAAACAAAACCCGGGGAAATTTTCTCACAGCCCTAGTGCTTATGTCCATTCTTGTTCAGCATAATACTCCAGCCTGTATTTTAATCTCACTGAAGTGTGACTGAGGCACGTGTTTAAACTTGAGCCTCTGCTTAACTGCTTTATTGAAAGGGCATGGGTGTAAGGTAAATTCAATTTAGTTGCAGGCAAAGAGATGCCTGAAGAGACCTTGGGCGGAGGTACATACCTCACCTGTTAAGGGTTTTGCCACAATGACATGAAGTCTCAGGGTCATGGTCAATTCCTCACCTTTTTCTAAAATTACATTTAATAGGAATTGACAGGATAGAAGATGTAGGGCTTTCATCATCTTTAGTTTACCAGATTACTTTATTGCCTCTGAAAATTTCTGGACCATCATGTCTACAACAGCAGTGTTACACTACAGGTTACTGTAAGCATTCCTCTAAATGTTATACCTTGAAAAAGGCATTTACTCTTATTGTATCTTCATTTGTATTAGCATGACACCTGCAAGCCTGACTTGCAGAAGCACGACCCCTTTCTGTTAGGTGCTCTACAAACAAAGGGCAACAGAAAATAAATGTGATGCAGGTGATGCTGAATACACCTGCATTCGATCCAGGTGGACTAGGCTGATGGAAGCATGTAGGCTACACTCAATGTATAGTGCATTCAACAATTTATCATGCAGTCTATCCTCATCTCCATTATATCACTAAAACCTGGAGCACTGTATTTACTCAGATCTAAGATGGAGGTTTCCCTCTCCCACAAACCAGCAGGGGCAAAAAGGCCCCTCATTTAATAGATTTCATAGACATTAACGCTGGAAGACATTAAGGCTAAAATCATCTGATCCTACCTCCTGCCCAAAGGGCAGTAAGTCAGCTGGGGACAGATAAGCATCCAAATGCAGCTTGAATGAGTCCGGAGTAGGTGCTTGCACCATTTCTGGGGGCAGGCTATTCCAAACTTTGGAGACTCAGATGGTAAAGAAGTTTTTACTTGCGTCCAGTCACAAACCAGCAGTTTGTGGCCATTAGACCTTGTCTTCTCTAGGGGAGCACTGGTGAACAGACATTCTCCCAGATCCTGATGTACGCCCCTGATGTACTTATAGGCTGCCACCGAGTCGCTCCTGAGCCTGCACTTTTCCAAACTGAAGAGTCCCGGAGCTCTCAGTCTCCTCTCATAAGGCCTGCTCTCTTGACCACTGATCACATGCATGGCTCTTCTCTGGACTCATCTTAGATTTGCATCCAAAGCAGAGGAAGGGGAGGGGGCAGGTGGCTGTGCACCTCTGACTCTGGCCCTGAGCCCAAGGTGTGGCTAGAATCAGACCCACAACAGCTTCCTGCCCCCACAACCTCCCCTTGCCCTCTGCAGCTTCTGCCCCACCACACATGGTGTGACAGGAATGAACCACAAAATTATTACAGATATTTTTCAAAATGTTGTGACTTGCAATAATAAAATAAGGAATAATGGTCCTCCTTTTATCATATCATCAATTGTTTGAATGTGTGGCCAGGTGACAACTTAAGCTGTGATTAACCAGTTAATTACACTTAAGTGTAATGTGGATGGGCCATTGTGTCAACGCCTGGACTTAAACACTGCCAAGATGATCAGTAAGAATTTCTTCCTTGAAAACAGCTAGCTTTGAAATTAACTTGTCTTAGCAATAAATAAATTAATACATAATTAACAAATAAAATACCTAACAATTACAGAGCACTTCATATTTCTCAAAGCACTCCAAACATATTAACTAATTAATTCTTCCAGAAGCCAAAACTCGCAACCTTCACAGCATGATCCACACTGAATCGTTTTTTTCCTAATTTAGATTTCTATGCTTGTTTATTACTTTGTCTGCATTTCTGATTCAACAAAACAATTTTTCAATACTGCTTATTTTGGATGGTTTCAGGGACCTTTTAACACTGTATGAGCACCTAACTGTGGTAAGACCTTTAAAAGAGAATACAGCAAATATGCAGATAAATACATAGGGGTGTGTCTACATGAGCCACTTTACTGTGCAGTAGAGCAGGTTACAGCACAGTAAGCATGCACATCTATATATGCACACACTTACTGCACAGTAAATTGCTCTAACCACAAGTAAATTTGTTACCTGCACATGCAAGTAGCAAATTTACTTGCAATTAGTTACTATTCCTGGCCAGCTAGGCAGTAGCAGGCAGGAGGTTGCTCCCTGCTACTGGCAGTTTCCTGCTGCCAGGGCAGGATCTGGCACCAAAGTCTAGGATAGGACTATGTTCCCCTGCCCAGCAGCTGGGAGCTTCCAGCCCCCCTGCCCTGAGTTTGAAAATGGGGAGAGGGGGCTGGGAGATCCTTATCTCCCCCGCCACACACACTTTGCCATCATGACTGCAGAACTTGGGCTGGGAGATAAGGATCTCCCAGTGATGGCCCTGGCACTGGGAGATAAGGATCCCCCAACCCAAGCCCTGCGCCCATGTAGCACAGGCTGGGAGATAAAGATATCCCGGCCTCCACTTCCCATTTGCAGTCTCCCTGCTGTGGAGCAGGGGCTCAACTCTCTGTGCTGGCAGGGGCTGGGGAGCCTGTACCTGCCCAGATCCATAATCCCGGAGCTGGGTGGGGAACCACACTGGGTCACACCTGCATGCCCAGAAAAGCTGGGCGGGGGCACGTGGGGGTCTGGAGCTTGGCGGGGAGTGCATGAAGGGGGTTGGAGCTGGGCAGGGGGTGAGCAAGGAGGCTGCAGCCAAGCTGGGAGTGTGCAGGGAGGCTGCAGCCAGCTGCTGCTCTAGCAAGCAGGCCACAGCCAGTTGTGGGCTGAGCAGGGGGGGCTGCAACCAGACACGGACTGAAAAGGGGGCTTTAGCTGAGCAGGGCAGCAAGTCAGGGGTGCCAGTGCCTGGTGGGAGAGGCAACCTGAGCCGCCTCATATCCAGGGCACAGACCTGGGGGCTTGCATCCCCGGGAGGGCTGCCAAGCTGTGCCAGACTCCTCCCACAGGTGCTAGCCCCTGGCTCTGCGCCAGATGAGAGGAGGGTCACGCTGTGGCGGCAGCAATCTTATCCAGTGTTGGGCACCGGTGCGCAGCATCCTCCTCTCCTCTGGCACACATATCCAGGGGCCTGCACCCCCAGGACGAGTCTGGTACAGCCCTGAAGCCCTCCGGGGGGGGCGAGCCCCCAGGTCTGCGCGCAAGATGAGAGGAGATTGTCAGTGCCGGCAAGTGTCAGGACTTTTGCTTTAAACAGTTTGAGGTACATCCAGAGGTTTCTGGGAAATTGTATCTCCTTGAAACTTGGCAGATTTCATGCCTTCAGAAGGGGCTACTGTCCCTGCAATTTTCATCCAAATCAGGCAATAAATGGCAAAGCTATAGGCATTTTCAAGATCCCCCATTATAGCCTACAGACAAAATGTCGAAACGCATCAAAACAATGAAACACTTTCAATGAAACAAAACGGGGCAGTATTTCTAAACTAAACGAAATGGCAAAACGAAACAGTGTCCCTTTGAAGTGGTGAATTAGATGTCGAAATGAAACAATGGTGTTTTACACAGTGCTAATAAGCACGTGTTAAATAAAGCACTTTGGCCCAGGTCCTCAAAGATCCTGAGGTGCCTAAGTCCATTTGACTCATGACTCTGACTCATGGGAGTCAGAACCCCTAAGTCTTGGGAGAAGGTAGGCGCTATGGTTTGATCTTTCTCCTAATTTTGTCAATAAAAAATTTCTCATTTTCCTGCAATGGTGCAGGATCAAGCACTCATTGGCTGTGTCTGATATTAAGGTGCCATTTATGAATGGTTTATGAAGATGAATAAATGATTAATAGGTGCTATAATCCTGCAACAGACAGGAACACCATGTGTTATGGATCGTTATTAGCACAGCAGCAGAAGGTGTTCCTAGCAACCTGTTGAACTGATGGACTTTATCTCAGTGCATAACAATTGTTTAGCCATATGGTAAAACTTCTAAATTATTTATTGACCCTTTATAAACCAAGCCTTAATATAAACTACAAGCCACTGAAAATGTCCTTTGATGAATAAGATCTGCATTGATTCCTGCCTAAAAAAGTGCTAACGAGTGTTTTGATGCCTGTAGCCATACTAAAACAGACGTACCTGAGCTCATCTGATCTCCTGAACTAAGCAGTCCTGAACTTTGCTAGCACTCGGGTGGGAGATCATTTGGGAGCCCCAGGTGTCTTCTCCGATGCATACAGCCTATTGAGTGATTTTATAATAGTTATTAGTGGGAATGAATGGAGAATAAGACATGAGATGGGAAGCGTTTGTTTTTTTTTTGTGCAAGCTATTGTGACTGAAGATCACTTTATAGTTACATAAATCAGTGATTTTCTATTTGTTTCTTTTATGTCCTCAAATAAGTGAGTGTGTCTTTTAATGTACATTTCAACACAAAGACTAAAGCTGAAAAAGGAATAACTTTCTAACCATTTCTCCATTTTTTTTTCCCCTATATCCTCTGACCTGAGGACTAGCCCTATGCATTACAGACAGCACTGAATTTGATATAAGACCTCACCTTTTTCCTCTTAAAAAATGCATTAAACTGTCAAACCTGGCAAAGACTGGGCTTTAGAAGAAGAACCAAATTGTCAGGGGTTTGGAAGTCACTTAGAAATGGGTATGATCATGAAGCTCAGTAGAACATTTTCCTACTTTTTTTTCAAGTAGCTACGTTGTCTTACAGCAGCTTATAAGTAGGGGTTTTTTTATAATGGAGGGGATTAGAAGGTATAGGAAGTATGTGATAATGTGAAGTCATTAATGAAGCAAAAAATGAAGACAAAAAACTAATATACCTTCCAAAGGAATTTGTGCATGTGTATGTGTGTGAGAGGTTTTCTGTAAAAATGTGATATTATTGTATGTGAAAGTGATTTCTTTTATGTGATATTTCATTTGTGCATGTGTATGCATGCATCTTTTTGGCATGATTATTTATACGCAGGGCCTGGGCTAAATCACAGGCCCAGCTCGCTAGTATTGAAACGTGATTGCAGGGCTGGATGCAAGCATGGGTGAACCGGGTGCCTGCCTAGGGCCTGGACAGAAAAGGGGACCGAAAATGGGATATTTTTTTATTATTATTATCATTATCTCTGGTGAAGGGGGACCCTATATGTAAAGGTCACCTGAGGCTGCCAGGAGTCTAGGTATGGTGCTGCCTGACTGTGGCAGGGGCCACCGTTTTTGTTCCTAGATCACGGCACCCCCTCCACAATTGGGCCACAATACTAGTGATCAGGGAAGCAGAGGAAGGGCAAACTCACCTGGCAGCATGCCGAGCACCTGGCCCGGCCCAGCCCAGCTGATTCATTCAGCATCATGGCAGCTTGGCATTGCGGCAGTGGCATCTCAGAACCCTCAGCCAACAAACCTATGATGCTTGGTGAGCTTGGCTGGGCTAGGGACCTGACGTGCTAGTGATACAGCCCGCGCTGCAACTCCTCCTCCCCTGCCCACCTGCTTCACAACCCTTTGTTGGCTCTAAGCTGTAGGCACCACCAATTCACTGCTGCTGTGATGTTGGGCAAGTTCAGCCAGACTGGGGCTCCCCACATGCAAGTGAGGTGGGGGGGGGGAGTGTGGGCAGCATTGCTCAGAAGTGGGGTGCCCCAGCCCAGCTGAACTCATTTAGCATGGGTTGCAAGGCAGGTGTGTGGGGGGGGAGCTGAAGTATGGGGAGCATCACTTGCATGTGAGGGCTGCTGCCCCTCAGCTTCACCTTCTGCTGCCCTGACCCCTTCCCCTGGCTCCACTTCACATGCACGAGCCTTGCTGGGGCAGCACAGAGCACTTCTCTTCCCACTGCCTGCCTGGTCCTGTCCAGTGATGTGCTGCTGCTGCTTCTGGCAGTGGTGCAGGTGCCCCCAAGGCTCCGTCTTTATGCCACGTGATATGGACGCTTGCTGGGGAGCTCCTCAGCAAGCAGTCATATCATGACATTTCCTTGCAAACCACATTTTGCATGAAAATCACTTAGGGCACAAACAGAAGTGCAGCTCCCTGCTTTAACTGAGAGCACTTTGTAGGAAATGTCCTGAGTTACAACGATCGCCCGGACCAAACAGAAGTTCACCTTTGGTTTCAGTGGGGAGGAAAGTCTAGCTGCTAACTGCAGCCTGTAGCCAGTAATGCCTTGCCATGGGCACTCCTCTCTCCCAGCCGGTCCCTGTTTTCAGACTGTGAGGGGGGACAGGGAGCAGAGGGTGTTCATTTTAGGGGTTCTCCAGCCAGTGCTGGAGGGAATCCTTACCCAATGAGGGTTTAAATTTTCACCCAATTGGCCATTTTTGAAGCAATCTGCAGCCACGCACTTGTGTCTGGTCATGGCTATACTACCTTCTGTGCCCAGATTGGGTGACAATTGTCACTTTTGTCTGCGCCCTTAATTTAGCGATTTTCACGAAAAATGGAAAATTGCAATAATTTAAACTAGGCCCTATTTATATGTGTGTTCTTAGAGCCAATGTATGGCTACCCAACTGCTAGTGCAGTGTGGGGAAACAGCACAGTTAGCTCTTCTGCACATGAGCATTAAGCCAGCTGTTTGTAATGTGTGAGCAGAGGGGGTGCAGTAGTGGTGTTGGCAGAACTACAGTGAGCTATGGGGCTAATGGCATAGATCAATGCCGACAGACCACATACATGCACTGACAAGTTCTGAATCTATCAGGCGTGCTCACTACATCTTTGACAGTACATGCTCCCTTTAATAACTCATGTTGTGCAAGCACACAAAGAAGAGCAGGATTTGGGATGCATATTCAGCCTCCTTTCAGCAGAGTAGGAGTTTCTCTCCACAATCCACAGTCTGAAAGAATCATAGAATTTCACCCAAAGTTCATTGTGTTTCCCCTTTTTTCATATAAGTGGCAGGTTTTTAGTCATCCAAGTAGCATTTTGGGCACTTATGTGCAGGTAGCAATTCTGCTTCTTGGCAGCGTAAGTACATGTGAACACTAGGTGTGCAGACTGAGCGTGTACAGTAAGTTACACACTGGCTGGGCACATGCATAGCTATATATGTGTACATGGTCTTTCTGGACCACAGACATCCAAAGCCTAAAAATGGTAGATTTTTAGATTCAGGAGGAGGAGGGTATATCCATGTTTACAGGCCCAGTATCTGAATGACTATGGCATTCACCCAGGAAGCTAGAAACCTATGTTGTAGGCTCTCTTCACCCATAGGGAATTTTAACCTGCTTTTATCTCACTTCCCTGCACAGGGGTGTTGAAACCCTGCCCCGCTGCATGACAGATCCAACACCTATGCCTCCCATTCAGGTGGGCCAGGAGTGTGCAGCCTGTAGCACCCACTACAACCAGTCCAGAACTCATGTTGCCCAAGGTGCCTGCCTTGCAATACATGTCCTATACTGGGTGGAGCAGGTGCCATGTGTAGCTTGTGTTCTGGACAGGCTGGAGTAGGAAACACATGCAGAGTAATTTTGGACTGGTTGGAGTGGGTGCCAGGGGCACAGGATCCAGTACATGGAGGTGGGGGCTAGACTGAGCCCCACATGGGTGCCACATGTAGTGAGGGACCAGGAGCATACCCTGGGCTCTGTCTGGTATATGTGGCATGTGGATCAATGCAAGTGTCAGGGGCAGTACTGGGGGTCAGGTAATTGTGCTCCGCAACCTGGATCTGAATCTTTGACACCCCTGTCCTAGCAAAGAGCTCTGTCAACCACAGGCCAGGCATTACATTGTCTGTTCACAGGCACTGATACTGAAACTGATCCCCTGGGCAGCCAAGAGAAGGAGATACATGGGTAAGGCTGATCATATATGATGGCTACTAGTCTGGCAAGGTGGAGGGACTGCCTTCTAGCCTGGAACGTTGTTGCTAGTAGAACAGAACCGTTCCCACTGCAGTGCTCACTATTCATATTTTTCCTAATAACTATGAAATGCAAGGGGCAGTGGGTCCACTTCAAAAGGTGTGGTGAAGACAAAAGGGGGGACTGCCTGACTCGTAGTGTGATGGTCAGAGTGCTGTGTGGGAGAAGTCCAGGTGATTCAGGTTCAGACCCTTTCTAGGGAAGCCAAACCTGGAGTCAGGGGTGGATCCAGGGAGGGGGCATGCACTAGTGCTATTGCACCCCCTTTTTGATTCTGCTCTACCCAAAGTTCAAAACCAACTGCCTGTTAGTGGCAGCAGCATTTCTGTTTAGGTAGCTGTGAGAGCATTTATTGAATTCACGGCTTATTAAAATCTACCTGATTCCTTCTAAACTCTTCATGCCACAGGTATTAATGATCCCCTCTCCTTTTTTCAATTGTCTTGCTGTTCCACTAATCAATCTAGCCTCCTGAAATTCTGGTGTATGTTGGCTGCTCCTAAAACATGTAGCTCTTATTTCACAGCCTTGCAGACTGTTTTTAACTCATTCCAATCAAGTTAAATTGAAGCACAAACAAATATTAAACCAAATAATATAGCCCCAGGCCCCCAGTGTACCAGTACAGTTTGTAGTTTCTTTCCACCTGGAGAAATATATGTAATATATAAGATTATACTGCACACCATCTGCACCCCCATTTTCAAAATCCTAGATCCCCCCCCCATGCCTGGAGTCTAGTTTTTTGCTTGCTTGGTGAGTTGCCTAACATCTCACTACTGAGGCTAAAACATATAAGTGTTCTCCTCCTCCATTTTGTTTCCAGGACTCACACTCAGTTACACATATACATTATCATCGATATGCCCAAAACTACCCATCTGGGAAAAAGAGTCCCTACCTATTTGTACATCCTAAACTACCACTTAGATCACTAAAAACCTGCTACTTAGATGGGCAAAGGAAAATAGAATTCCATCTTGAGTGCATAGTTCATGCAATGGGACCTAAGATAACTTGCAAGTTACTCTGCTATGGAGAGGAACCTCAGCTCAAACTTTAACTCAAAAATGGAATTTTAGTTTTGAAACTGATTTTTCACATCATCATCACCATTATTACTATTGCCATATTTACTCAAATATAAAATATGTTTTTTCCCCCCACCCAGCATGAGGGGGAAAAAGCTTCCTGTCTTGCATTTGCACACAAGAAAACCTCATTAAATATATTGTCTAATATTAAACTGCTGCCAAAGACAGCATATGTTCAGTAATGAAAACCAAGTATGAAGCTGATTAGATACAGACAACACTGAGCGTGACCATGAAACACGTGGACCATCTTGAGCAAATATATTGATAGAAGCCTACCACACAGATAGGTTAGTACATCCCAACTGAATAAGATACATGGTAGTTCCCATTGCATGCAGTCCCCCTCAGCACTGAGTCTTTTTCAGGTCATAGTGAGCCACTACACCAAATAAATGTTGACTTCCTCTTCACTCCCACAGTTGAACTGTTTATTTTTCTCCCGTTTCCAATTATTCCTGTTTCTTCACCAACCTTAAATAAATGACAAACATCACCAAAGAGGGCCCCAAACGCTTTCAGTCAGAATTCCTTTATCACCTCATCTCTCATCCTGGCACATATGATTAGTATGACCCTGCTCTCCATGAAGTGGAACCAGATCAGGTTGCCTTTCTCCTCATCTATATATAAGTTTATGGAGCATCCCAGGAGTCATGAAAAGAACATCTGGTTCCAGTCATGAGTGAGGGGAGAGCGGGGGCTAATTAGTACATGGATCCTTTGTGGGGGATATCTGAAGTACACATACAAACTGAGCAGTTCTGAGCTATGGGGTCACTGTGGTTTGAAATGTTGTTGCCTCTGCTAGGGCCCAGCCAAATGGACTATACTGTAAATCATGAGACTTTTGGCTTTGAACTAATATGTAGAGTATGTACTATACTTAAGTAGATACAAAAGTGCTGCTTGAAAGTGTATTTATGGAGAATCTGTGCTAAAACTTGCAGTATGTTAAAAAGGTAATGATCATCACTTCCGGATGGACTAAGTCTATGGGCACCCACAATCCAAAGTCAGTGTTTTCAGATTTTCCCTCACTTCCATGTACTTAGGGAGAACAGGATCTAACAATAAGGGTGTGGGGAAGGAGCTGCAGGGGAAAGATCTTGGGGGGGAGGGGCAGAGGCTCACCTGCTCTCCCCTAAATTTATTTTCCTTGCTGTAGTAGTGGGATGGGGGACAAATACAAGTCAAACCTCCAAAATTAGATTCTGTACCTGGAAAATTATATCAAACTAGCAAATTGACCATCAAGAATGATTGGAGGTGGGCAGTGGGGATGGAGCCCTGCTTCCTCCCCCTCCCTGCTGGCTGTTCTGGGGGTGTGCATGCTAGTTGGCAATGAAGTGCCGCCACCATGATCCCCCCACTTCACCCTGTGGCAGGGAGGCAAGGGGGAGAGCCCCGCTGCTGGGACAGCTGGGGCATGTTCGCCACCACTAAATTTCCCTGGCAGTGGCTCAAACTTGGGCCTGCGCAGCCTGGGCCACCCAGCCAGTCGCTGCCTGCCCTCTTCATGGTGCATGAGCATTGTGCATTATGGACAGACAGGTAGACAAAGCCTTTTATTATATTAGAATTAATGTTTTCTATATATAGAATCTTAATCATTGAGGGGTCATCGTATATTCAAGTAAGTATGCTATTATTATTGATTTCATGACATGTCAGTATTAGTACTGCATAATAGCATGTACCAAATCATGTCATCCCTTATTATTCTTGTCTATTAAATACAGTTATATTACATTATTGAGTGTAAGTGCTGATTGAAACATTTTATTCTCTTTTCCAGTTCTGATTGCGTCCTCTTTGTGTTTGTAATGAGGAAGTGTAACATTTTGTTATCCTGACATAGAAAATAAGCACTCAGTGTTACACCCACAAAGGAACTTAGGCAAGACCAGGCCAAATTTTAGTATTGTAACTTTTGGCACAGAATTTATGACGCAGATACCTTGTTCCAAGTGGACCCAGACCCTCAGACTGACCACAATCTCTCTATTTGATAATAGGCAAATTTTATTGATACACAGTGATAACTGGTAAGAATAATGCAAACAATTCTATATCTACCAGTCCTAGAGATGTCACAGGGTCAAGGTACATTTGACCGTTTTTTTTTTTTTTTTTATTCTTTTTCCCTCTTGATGGCTCTGCATCTCTGGGCATCATTGATTGGTCTGTGTGATCGTCATACTGTCCACATTCTGTACTGTCAGCATATTCCTTTGTTTCACAAACCATCACATACACACATTCTAATTTAGTTCTTTCCAGTGTGCTCCTAATTTGGACTGTGCCTCAAAACTGGAAATCCCAAGGGCTCTGCAACTAGGCATTGTGACCTGGCCAATGTGGCAGAGTCCCTTATCTCATGTTATGGAACAGTGTGGTACATGTCTTCAGTTTCCCAGCCTGCGTCTGCTTGCTAATTGCCTGTGTCAGACACAGTGAGCTTTGAAGGAAATGGCCACAAACAGGCTTTTAAATCAATTAACCCTTGATATTCCCCTGGACCATTGTTCTAATGCAATATCTACTTTACCTACAAGCCAATTCCCAAAAGCAAACTTCTAAATACCATTTTTCTAACCATCATTAACTTCTATCTCTTTTCCAGTGACTGCTTCATATAAAATGCATAAATGGCACTTGGCGCAAAGCATGAAAACCAAGCCTTCCCCACTTTTGAAGCAAATGCCCTAACAACTGGGCTATAGATTGTTATTGATCTTAGTTTTTCTCTCTGGAGATAAAATCCCAATTCTTTTCTGCATAGCAAAACAACTTCAACAGGAGAGATGGAGAGTGGTACCGTTTCAGTGTAGCCTATGGCCTGGTGCTTAGGGGAAAAGAGGATATGTGAATTTGAATCCTTTCAGTGAGAACAAGGAGTTGAATCTGGGTCACCCACATCCTAGTAAGTATTCTAGCCATGATGCTATTGCATAAAAGGGTACCCCTATGCTTTCAAATAAAGCAGTAGCCCCTACTCCATTATATGGGAAGCAAGTGTGTTGTATGTGTCTGTGAGAATTGCCTAGTGGACTGATCTCCAAACAGAACGCAGGCAGGAAGAAACCTGGTTCCTGGATCATGAGCAGGCTTTGACTTGATTTACAAAGCTAGTTGTTTGGTCTTGTTAAGACAACAGTGTCCCTGTGCATGTATAGATAGTGGAATATTAGGCACCTGAGGAACATTACGATCAAAAAAATGAGGTGCCTATGGCAGTCAAGTGCCTCCAGGATTAGATAACAGCTGAGTCAATTTTTTGAGAAGTACCTGTGTTTTCAGGATTTTTTTAAAACGCAACCTGAAAACACAAACACTGGCCCCACCCACTCCTCCAGCCCCCCTCAGACCTGTCCTGCCCTGCCCCGCCCCACCCCTGCCAGCCCCTTGAGGCCCCCAATCCCTTCCCTTCCCGGCTCCACCCCCCACCTGCCCTGCCAAGCCCCCCTGATCACTGCCCCCCCCAGAATCCCCATAAGAAAAAACAAACAACCCCCCGGCACTTACCAGCAATTCAGCCGCCATCCGTATCACTGGGGACACACCCACACAGTGAGGGTCAGAGGGACAGCCCCAGCCCACACCCTCCTGCCCCCCACTACCCTGTGCTGCCCAGTGGGGCTCTGCCAGAAGGGCCCAGAGGCCCCCCCCCAGCCCCTGCTTCTAGGGTAAGTAGAAGCTTTTGCGGGGGGTCTTTCTTTCTTTTTTTTTTTGAGATGAGAGTGTCTGGGGTTGGGGGCAGCCATGGGGGTCTGGGGGTGCAAGTGGTGGATGAGGCAGGGCAGCCATTGGGGGCAGTCTGGGGGAGCAGGGGGGTAGGACAGCAATCAGGGGGCTGCAACAGCTGTCAGGGGATGGGGCCAGGTGGGGCAGCAATCGGGGGGGCTGGGGTGGGGCATGTGAGCCTTGAAGACGGGGTGGTATCCTCTGCAGGGGCCATAGCCCCTGTGTGAGGATCGTGCTTCTGTGGGAGGGCAGCAAAATATGTATTCATGACTTCATGAAAATGCATTTAGAGTTCACTTAATTATTATGTTAGACATACTGGTAGGCTTCCACATTGCTTTACCACTATATACATCAATAAAACGTTTCCCAACTGATCACTGTCTCTGTCTTTCTCTCTCTCTTTATAGTGGTCTTTTGTTTTAATTGTGGAGGAACATGGATTTGGGGGTATTTTACAGAGTGACTTGGGGATTTTTTTTTTATCGGGGACTTTTCAGTTTTCCAATAGGGAACACCAGAATCCCTGCTAGGGAGGTCTGTAGCAGGACCCTGCCTACTCAGAGCTGGCACCTTGAGCCCAGCTGGCTATGGCTGACCTCCTCGCCAGATGGGACCAGAAGGACATGCTTTGACAGTTCAAAGCAGGCCACCACACAGGGAACATCCTCTGGGTGATAGTTGCCCAGATGGCTGGGCAGGGAGCACAGCCAAGCAGCAGCCTCCACTGCTAGACTGCTGCAGTGGATAAAGGTTGAAGGGAACTCTCAGGGCTGCTTCAGCAGTCTAGCTGGCACAAGGGGTAGTATCCCCAGGTACCAATTGGCTGGGCCCCAGAAGCTCCTGAGAGTGAATAGCCCTGAGCTACTTTCCAGGGCAGGTTTTTGTACTGATGGGGCCAGGACAGGGCAGCTTTTTATATTACTGGGGACAGCAGAGATGCTGGCCCCAGACTCTAGCTCCCCCTGGCTGCAGATCTGGGAGGAGCCAGGCAGAGTTATTTTGCCCCAAGTGGTGCAATTTGCTCCACAACAAAGTGCATGTCCGAGCATGTGCTGAGGCAAAAAGCCCTGGCTCAAATTTGCACCACTTCTATTTGAGCTGATGCAAGCACATGTGCCTGCATGTGTGGATACTCCCCATTTGTCTCAAATTCACACCTGTTCATGATAGATATCCTATTCTACCAAGAGAGGCACATAGCTCCCCATTCTTTTAAAGGGCAGCCAGTGTGTCTCAAGAGGTGCCTTTTATTCCATCCTGTAGAGCTTTCCCCTTTTAGGAAATAAGAAGGTTTATGTGACTTCAGACACAGATTTTATCTGCTTCCCATTCTCTCAATGGGCAGGATTAGGTCAACCAGAATAGGCAAGAGGGAACTCATCCTATTAAGAATTGACTCCTGACAGGGGAAATATCTACCTGGAATAAAGTTTACTTTTGGAGGCACATTGGCTTGTCCATTAAAAGAATGGGAGAGCTGTGTACTTCTCTGTGTAGAATAGGATCACTATCTTGATAGCCAAAAAGGGAGCTATCTTGTTAAGAATTGGCTTCTTGCGTGGAAAAATGTCTACCTGAACCCATGTTCCTAACAGACAGCAGCATGCTTTTCTGTGTAAAATAAAAAGGGAGCATTGGCATTGTACTCATTTTACTCATAGGCTAGAGACTTAGATAAGAACATAAGACCATAAGTGCCATACTGGGTCAGACTATTAGTTCATCTAGTCCTGTGTCCTATCTCCTACAGGGCAGAAGAGAATGCTATGCAGATATATCTAGAGTGATCTACCCCCTATTTGTTACCCCCATGGCATCCAACATGATTGGTTTAAAGATGCCAGAGGAAACATCTCCAACCATTCTATTCAAAAGTTATCAATGAATCTATGATCCATGAATTTGTCTAGTCTCCCTTTGAACCTGCCTCTACCACCTCTTTTGGTAATGAACTCTACAAGTGAATTACACCTTACATAAAAAAGTATCTTCTCTTGTTAGTTTAAATCTGTCTCCTACTAATTTCAGTGGGTAACCCATAGTTCAGTATTTTGGGACTTGGTGAATAATAGTTTCCTGTTCACTTTGCCCGCATCCTTCATGATTTTGTAGACCGCTACCATATCCTCATGGAGCCTCCTTTCCAAAGTAGCATTTGAAGAGTACAAGCCTTTGTAGTCTCTCTTAGTATGGCAGCTTCTTCCTGGCCCTTATTTTGGTTGCCCTTTTGTACCTTTTCCAATTCTACTACATCTTTTTTGAGATATGGAGACCAAACTAGAACAGCACGCAATATTTAGGATGTGAGCACACCATGGATTTGCATAATGGCATGATATTTTCAATGTTTTTTTTTTCAATTCCCTTCTGAAGTGATGACCAACATTTTATTGGCTTTTTTGGTCATTGCTACACGTTGATCTACACTGAGGTACTTGGAAGTACATGGGAGATCTGACTTCTGAGCTCCCCCATCCTAAGGCGATTTGAACTCAGATGTCCTGCTTCCCAGAATAATATCCAAACCACCGGGCATAGGTTGAAGGCATCCTTGCTTTCTGCTGTTGAATCTGGCTAACTGAGGAAACAAGAATGAAGGATTTGTGGGGTCAGCAAGAGAAAACCTGACTCTCCAACCCAGCAGAGTGGGTAATGCTCTCAGTAGAAGAGGGCCCTTGAGTTATATTCCTAATGTCATGTATGCATTTTATACTAAATAGCCACCAAGTAAAATAGATTACCAGCATGCGAGCAGGAGCCAGAACCTAGGATTCAGGCTTGTGGGTTACCAACGATCCTGGAAACCTTGGGAGACCCATTCTTGGAGCAGTTCACCTGGCAAGCTGCCACAGAGCCATAAAGCTTGAATGAAACTCAAGTTTTCAAGCAATGGAGGAGCATTCTGCCAAAGAGCAGATGAACTAAGAATGCTTATTCCATAGAGATGTATACTCCATTTCCCCCAGGAAAAATCAAGTTTTCCCATGGGGAATTCATTCAGGCAGAAAATTCCCAAGTTCAATTCTATATGTTAATGAGACTCATGTATGTGCTTGAAGGTAAGCAAAGCAGAAAAATTATCGAGAATAAGAACAGATCGCTGAATTCTACCCACTCATTTACTCTTGTGTTTTAACTAAACTTGGTTGAACTTCTTTCCTGTCTGATTGGTTGTTTGAATGAAAATGTTCACAAAAGGTCATCATAAAATGATGGCTTTTGCCTGTAAGACCAAACAACTAAACTTGGAAAACTCTTGATTCCAAAGTGCCTCCATGGCGCCTCCTAAGTGTCGTGGCACAGGTTCCTCCTGCTCCCTTTCTCCTTGTGGAGTGGGATCCACAGCTGGGCTATGATTTCTAATGCTGCTCTGTATCCATTGACTCCCTTAAAGTGGTAAGGCAGCTGTTTAGTAAAAAAGAAGACCACAGTACGTTGAGGGATTCTAATTACAGTTCCCATCAGGCACGGCAGCGCCATTGCTGAATCAAAATCTTCATTTTCCAGGTGGAATAGGCTGAAGATCTATTCCTGAGAACATTTGGTTTCTGGTTTTTCACTGAAAAGTTTAAAACTTTATTGGGAAAAAAATTCCATCTAGCTGTCATTGGGACATCCTTCACCTTATCCGTCCTCCAGTGACACCAGGTCGTTTCACTTATTTGTCTGCTTCGTTCACTTACCCTTTGTGCATGTTCTGCCACACTGCTCCCAATGGATGGGAACACTGTCTTCAAATCAATCCGTAAAGCTACTGCCGCATCTTTTTTCAATTTTATTCCCTAGTGCCTCCAGTCTGCAGGAAACAGGTAAAGGCCAGAGATACAGCCTAGAGAAGCTGTATCCACCATATGCACATGCACCTTCCTGGAAACATGCCAACTGGCGTTTTCTGTCATTGTAACCCTTGTCTCTCCCACGCCACTTGCTCTGTTAGCTGCCATACCCATCTGATACATTTTGGCCTCATGTAGAAGGCAGACTCTTCATCTGGACTGCAGACTCCCTGACCATGTGCTGATGCAGCATGTGGCTTATTGGGTTCCAAATCCTAATTCGAGCATTTGGTACTACAGATAAACGATAATGATCTTCGAGTTGTTTGCTGCGTGCTCTAAAAGCATTGTGAAAGCAATAGACAGCGGATAGTTCCTGTACTAGAGAGACAAAGGCTACCTCATTCAAGAAACCTGTGGAGAGGGTTGTTTGGGACAGGAGAAGTTGTTGGGAGCTTTGTTGGCATACAAACTGGTTACATTAGAGATTCCTGCGCTGTTATTTTTCCTGTAGCGTGCCTGCTGAGGAAGTGGGCATGCAGTGTGCTCTTTATCCCATTATTGAGTCTGTATGTATCATTTATTACCATATAACTGTCAGTGCAGCAAATGAAACTGAGATTACACATATAAATGATAGGTTTTAGCTGGCCAGCTCACTATTCCTGAGGAACAGGGTTGTATATTATCATGCATATCAAACAGGGATTATTTTTTTCCTATGCAGTTTTGCATCTCATTTTATGCCTCTATCAACATATCTGTAAGCAATGTTTACAATGCATGCTGTAACAGCCTGGCTGTAACTGAGCAGGAGACATCAGCACCAACCGTGTGACTTCACACAACCAACCAATGAAGACAAGCTTAGCTAGCTGGGAGTTTCATCATGGTTACCAACGTTCTGAAATGGCATGATGCTGCACGTGTCAGAACTAACAGCAGCCAACTTGTTATGGACGGGGCTGACAGCTGTCCTGGACTAGAGTCATGCCAGAAGTTTCCTGACTGGCAAGTTCCTGCACCTGGGCTTCTGCACCGGTTGGTGCACTTGTCAGGACATTGACGGAGAGAGATATTGTTACAGCATTTAGTTCAGCTTCTGTCATCATTTAGGGCATGTTCAGATGAACACACACATGCAGGGGTGTGTGTTTCCTATAGGACAAATAGCAAAGACATGTATTTATGCCATTGTTTTTTGTCCCAGGGAACACCCCTGCATGTCCGCTCACAGAAAATTGATCCAGGTAGAATAGGGGAGACTGAGGCCAGCATCTGTGCTGGCCCCAGCAACCTTACCTGGGGTCCTGGGGGCTTCCTGGGGCAGCAGTGGCACTGCTCAGAGCATGGCTCTGGTTGGCCAGGCTCGGTTTCTGGCAGCACACGCTGCTGCCATATGCACCACACTACTTTTTTTAGTGGCAGGTTTTTTTGACACCGGGATCTCCTAGTGTCAAAAAACCCCACCACACTGGTAAGTAGCAGCATGGTGAATGGGTATACATGTGGAGGGATGGAGGGATGTGGACAGTGGAGTCCCCCAGGGCTCGGCTCCAGGGTCTGTGCTGTTCAACATCTTTATCAGTGATCTGGATGTGGGTGTGGAAGCACACTGTCCAAATCCACTGACAACACTAAAATGTGGGGTGAGGTAGGCACTCTGGAGGGGAGAGACAGAATCCAGCTAGATCTAGATGAGTTACAGAGGTGAGCAGATGAGAATAGGATGAAATTCAATGTAGACAAGTGCAAGGTGCTACATCTAGGGAGAAGGAAGCTGCAACATACCTATAGGCTGGGGAATACCCTTCGTGTCAACACAGAGGCAGAAAGAACATGAGCTGCCAATGCGAGGAAGCGGTCAGTAAGGCTAATCACACCTTGTTGCGCATCTACAGATGCATTACAAGCAGGTCCAGGGAGGTGATCCTTCCCCTCTATACAGCATTGGTCAGGCTGCATTTGGAGTACTCCATCCAGTTCTGGGCGCCGCACTTCAAGAGGGATGTGGCTAGCATTGAGAGGGTCCAGAGGAGGGCCACTTCCACGGTCAGGCAGCAGCAGGGCAGGCCCTACGAAGAGAGGCTAAAGGGCCTGAATCTATTCAGCCTCCACAAGAGAAGGCTGAGAGGGGATCTGGTGGCCATTTACATACTCACCGAGAGGGCCAGCAAAAATTGGATGAGACAGTATCCCCCAGTGGTGCGTGGGAGAACAAGGAATAATGACCATAAATAGTTAGAAAGAGGGTTTGGGATGGCCATCAGGAGGCATTACTTCATGGTTAGGGCTGCCAGGCTCTGGAATGGGCTTCCAAGTGAGGTGATGCTCTCTCCTACCTTGGGGGTCTTCAAGAGGAAGCTGGACAGAGATTTGGCTGGGGTGTTATGACCTCAGTACTTGGGGTAGGTGGTCAGACCTGATGATCTGTTTAGGTCCCTTCTGACCCTAAGCACTATGACACTATGATGTGCCGTGTGTAGTCTGCAGTGCCTCAGACAGTTTTAAGGTGCTGCACGTGTCTGTTCCTCTGGACATACCCTCAGTCTCCAGATCACAGGCAGTTTGCTAATCCTGCTTTCCAGCTTTGACCCTAGTCATTAAGTGAGGCTGTCCATGTTTTTGTCATTGCACTAGGAGACGTGCAATCAGAACTGGATTAATGCGTAGGCAAACTAGGCGCATGCCTAGGGCCCTGAGCTGCGTGGGGCTCAGTCCTTCCCTCTATGGAGGCAGCATGAATGGCCCCATCTGCCTCCCTTCCCTTCCTTGCCCCTCCCTTTCATCAGCCTTGCCGCTGCAGCGACTACTTTCTAGGAATGGCTCCAAGCCCCACTCTCTGTGGGAGGCATCACCAGGGTGGGGAGGGGGGGCGGGTCTCGAACAGCCTGAAGCCCACAAATGCGTTTGCCCAGGGCCCACTAAAGGGTTAATCCAGCCCTGCATGCAATGGAAGGTCAATGCTCAAGTATCCCAGCTCTGGGAACAGGAAATGAATTATCAGACTGAACTGTCCTTCCTACGTTGAGAGAAAATTATGGAATGATGCCACTCTTCTCAGTGCAACTGCCCCCTGTGCCACCCTACCACCTGCAAATTGTAGGAAAGGTCAGTGAAATATTTCGTTGGGCACATCCTCAAGCATTATGGAAGTATTACATAGCGGAGAATAGAAAGGATGGTGGTTGGCCATGAGCCACATCAGGAACCATTCAGACTGACGTTACTAGGTCTGCCCGTATCTGTACTGTAGACCACCCGAAGGTAAAAGGTGTTTCAAAAAAGGGTCAAGAGGCACTGTGCAAGGGGAATCGGACATTTTGCTCTGATTATTTCTTAACAGGAATTTCATCCTTACTACTCTATGTGCCTCAGGCCAGCCCTGTGCACGAGTGAAAAGTCTGCTGCTCTCACCTTAGAAACAGATGGCCATAGAAACAGCCTAAAAATCTACCCCTCAAACATTAACTCTCCACTGCCATTTTTTCCACATTCTGTAGAGGATGTGGTTCATTTTGTATGCCATAGTGATTGAGGATGTTTTTGGAAATCCATCACTCACTCTGGAAAGATACAAGAAGGATTTATGCTTTTTGTATGCACAAATAATCTGAATGGATGTCTTTTGACTGCCAGTGTATTTTTTCTTTTAAACAAATAATACCCTTTTTAGATTCTTTGTTAAGGTTTCTGCAGCTCCTAATCTTGGGTGATTGAGACAGTGTGATCTAGGGTTTGCACTGGATTATTTAGTGCTCATTTAGCATTCAGACTGCCACTAGCCACTCAAGAAAGACTTATTTTATAGCAGTGAGGTTAACTTTCAATTGAGAACTACTGTAAAAATAGCCTAAAGTCTGAAAATGTAGCTTTCTAGTCTTACATTACATTTTTTTGCCTTAAAGATCAGGTGCCTTGTTATGATCCCTTGGGCTTCCCCCACTCCCTCACTTTTTTGAGTTTGTTTCGCTACAAACTCAAATGGAATTATATTAATCTCTGGTGCATTGTATTTGAAGAGACCTACACCATGATGGAGATATTAACTTCCCACTGGGACTAACTCAAAAGAAATTTACATTAAAATATAAGCATAGTGTACTTTAAATCAAAACTCTATCATATTTTCTCAGCTCAGGAATCACAGGGGGTTTTTTAAATAAGGCTTTTGCACTCATATTTTATTTTTTTTTATATTAAACCTAAGGATATGTTGCTGGAAGGGATAAATGAAAGAGTTTGAATAAAATAAGAACTGATTTCAAAATCATCACTTGGAATTCAAACAAACCAAACTTGGACCTTTACTGAAATTTCAGACTGGTTTCGTTGGTTCAGTTCCAGTTCTTTGCATATCTCTACTTCCTAGAGCAGATGGGAATGGAACCAGGGTGCGAAAATTGTATGTGTAGAAAAGAAGTGTAGAATTTCTTTAGGCCCATTCTGTACATTACAGATATCACACATCTACCTGGTTAATCACACAATATATTTAGACTGGCCACAGACGTAAAGTAAGACTGGTTGTAAGTGCAAAGTAATTATCATACAATTAACTGGTTTATCACACAGTAAATTCAGACCAGCCACACACACAAAGTAACTATCAAATGATAAAAATTACTGTCCAGCTACAAAAGACATAACTAGCTATAATGTTAGTGCTTGAAAATATATAACACCTCTTTCGCTTTAATTTGAAAATATATGATGGCCCTTAGTTACATATAACAGTTTCTCAGGCATGTTTCTACCCCCTGCAGCAACCGTGAGAACTACCCAAGCATAGCGCTTTAAAGCTATTTTCCAATCGGATGTGCCTCCTGTCACATGCTCCTCATGAGATCAAGATGGACTAGTGTTTTCCTGGCTGGAACTGGTGAAAGAGCAGGACTGGGTGGATGTGACTAATTAATTCTGCCGTGTGGCCACCTTACCCATATCTCCCCTAGGTCTCTCTGCATCACATCTCCATTCTCTGTTCTCAAAACCTTAGAAAATAAAAAATTCTCAGATGTTGCAGATCAGCATTATTGACTACTTCATCTATAATGCTGGCCGCTCCACACACTCTGACTTCTATGGGCATCCTCATATATGCTTAGGGGTGGATGGGGGAGGCGGCGCGCTTTAATTAGAACAGCTCCGAAAGTCACTCTAATTAAAGCACATGCAGCATCATGCGTATTCAGTGTCCCACGCTTAAAAATAGTGGCAGGGGTGCTTAAATTAAAGCATGTTCAATGAACTTAGTTAAAGTGCCCCCACCACCATTTAGAAGTGCATGAACACTGAATAGGCATGACATGGAAGCTCCTGGAGTGGCTAATTAGCACGTATCAGAGAAGACATCCAGCATGTATACTGGTGCCCTATGAGCTCAAAAAGCTCTATTTTTTTGGAAACCAGCACATCATTTAGTATATTGGCACGCCCATGCTCCCTGCTATCACTGCTTCTGTGGACATCAGTTCTCCTGTGTGCTGGGTTTCTTTACCTTGACTCAGCTTTTGCCCTGAACATCTGCAGAAAGCCCAGTAGAGACGCATTGGAACGGAGCAAACCTAACTCAGCAGTGAGATTTACTGCCAAGGGTCACAGCGAAGCAGAGCTGAGTCCCAGACAAAAGCCCTTATAGTTTTGCCTGCCTTTCCAACAACTTCTTGTACTTCTGCTTGGAAATCACACCTGGAAGACTTTAAAGTCTTTAGTGGCAAGTGAAAAGGCTTTTCATCAATATCTCTTGTGAGCCCTCAGGTCAGTAAAGTACAATACAAAGAGTATCTTGTTTCTCTTTGGGCACTTAGTGAGAACCACGTTTCTGAATAAGTCCCGACGGCAGTGCTTCTGTGCCTGATAACCGTCTATTATGAAGTGAGGCACTGTCTCCTTGAAAACACCAAGTGAGGAGCCCATTTCCCTAGTCCTGTGGGATGGGCTGATGCCTTGAACCATCCCAGCCCTTATTGCACAGTGACTGCTAAAACAGCTCTACACCCTGAGGTTCCACGAAGGGGTATTGGGAAGCCTGATGCATTTGTTCAGCTGGGCTGCCTTAGCTGCATCTGCAATAATCGTGCTTATCCTGCACTACCAAATCTTTAGAACCGTCAGTACCACAGGAACATGAGTCCCAGGACGTGTCTTCTCCAGGTGCACTTGGGACTGATCTCACTGTCAACATCACTGCAGAGCTGTGGATGTCATTAATGTAAATAATACTAATGCATGCTCCAGGAGCTGTAGTTGGGCCATACAAGGGTCAGTTGATGATTACTGGAGAGGTAACTGTTTGACTTCCTCATGCCTGAGTTCACTTGCCTATAGGATTGACAACAAAGGCACTGAAAGTAGGATTAATTCACTTGTACTACATAAGTAGTATGTACTACATAAGTGCTGACTTGTCCCTGTATTTTATAATAGAATTTAAAAGTAGATGTCGTACTTTTTGCTTTATTGTTTTTATAGTTCACTTGAAAGGCTGGCACATTTCTGGACCTAGTTTGGAGGGTTTTTTTAACATTATGGGGGGTTTTTTCCCTGAGAAAATTTTGTTTCATTGAAATCAAAATGATAAAAAATGTGGGGTTTTTTCAAATAGCAAAGCCAACCTTTTAATTAGCCAGAACCCAAATGCTTTTAGGAATGTTAATTGGGAGGGTGGGGTTTAGTTTCTGACATCTTGTTGTGATTCAGGGTTGGAAGTATTTTCAAAATCTCAGAAATATTTCTTGGGATGGAAATAGCATTTCCCACATTCCTCTACTAAATTCCTTGCACACATGTCTTGCCCTATCATGCGTTGAACAATAGACATTATAGTCTGAAAGTGACCTATGTTTGATAAGGGATCAAGTAAAGGGAAATTATAAATTGTACATGGTACTTTAGAAGAAGTCATTTCCACACCTAGAGGTCTGAAAAAATAAAGCAAACATTTCAATTTTAAGATATTTTACAAGGCATAGTGCAAGACAGGCATGGTTCGCTGACTTCACTTCACCCTCCTCATTATTCTGGTCACTTTTGATTAGCAAATTCTTCACTTTTAATAACTAACTAAAGCTGATATGCTCTAATTGTTTAGTTAACTAGGTTTTATTGCACTCTAATGGGACTACTGTACTCTGGGTTATTAGTTTGCCTATCACAGGCAAAGTGGGTCATATAACCATTCTGATTATTATACCCCATACAACCCTTGTTCTTCTTGTGGGTATTCCAATAGGTTTTCAAGGCTGAGAGCCAAATGAAGCAATGGGGCACCAAGGGAAAATCAAATCAAATAGTTTTACATTTTCAGTGACATGAAGAAAGGATTACCCTTGCTTTACTCAAACTGGAAAGCAATTATTCTGTAATGAGGATCACAGATTATCATCATAATAATGGAGCCTTGCTATGGTTTTAAATCCTTTTAATTTATTACACATTTGGCATATTGTTGACAATCATTATCTTGGATGATATCACAGGTCATCATTTCATAAAATGGCAAAAAATCAAGTGGTTAAAATCCATGTTAATGAAAAGTAGAGTAATATGAACACAAAAAGGAGGTTGGTATATATCTATAAAACTGGACACCTGGAAAGAATCCACATTGTGGTTCTGAGATGGGAATAGATGTCTTTCCAGAAGGATCATATCTTGCATAAAGCAGGTATCAAATGTATGTGCGAATAGTTAAATTGCAGTAGTGATCATGTAAACATGCTAACGCACATTAACACAGTTTGTGTCTATTGACTTGGGACAAACTTTAGTCCCAAGTTGCTCCATACATCCATGTTAATGCACCTACATCGCCTCAATATGCATTGCATTTATGTGGATTAAGTTTAGGCACACATAAAGGCACGTGTAGACATGACCATCGACAGAAAAGTGAGTTTTGCCATTGATTTCTGTGGCACCGGTTCATTTCAAAACTACAACTATTTTGAATAGGTCCGCTACTATCTAAGGGTTCATCTACGCTGCATACTGCAGGGTGGAGATGCTTTGAGGTAGCTTTAAACTAATTAGCTTGGTTGATGGGAGTAGGTTAGCTATGGGAGCAAGATGTTACTGAGGACTGCAAAACCCTTCTGAAAACTGAGTAAATTAGCCATCCTGCTACACTCAGACTGAGGTAGCTCATTTAAAGCTGTGTTCGACTGAGCCTGGAAAGTGAATGCGGGAGCGGTGGAGTGTGGGTCTATTTAAACTATCAAACACTTCAACACTACCAAAATAGGAAATGACTCCAGAAAAGAATTTGAGGAGAAAACATTGCATTGCCGAATATAATGAACTTACACAATACACAGCAAATAGCACAGATTATCTGTCAGTCAGTCTGGCTGCAGTTTTGATCCGGTATTCAACCATGTAGTAGCTGAGCATCAAAAGGTGCACCTACCACAGCTATATAAAGGCATGAACTGGAAACATTCTTGATTAGATGAAACTACCTGAATTCCTAAACCAGATTTCATCCTACAAAGCCCATGCTTATGATTCCTTGAGATATAGGGTGCCCTTAAATTCCACTGAGTTACAGGTATTCGGTATCTTGCAGGAATGACCTCTGTGTTGTTGCACTAAATGCTAACATGAAAAAATGAAAATGGTGCCATTCCACTGCGAGACTTCTTGATACGCAGTTGGATCAGCCTATTCCCTCAACTGTTTGTCACTGTTGGTTATTATTAAGGCCTGGCTCTTAGCTCAAAATGAATGTTGCTTGAATATCAATTATTTTATTTAAATCTACTTCTGACTTTAGTAAAGATTTCAGGGCTGATTATATTGAAACATGCTATGAGAGGTACAAGCATAATAGAAGATAATGCTGATACATTGCTGCACTTCCTAGCAAATCCCGTTTCACATTAGCTCTGTGATTGATTAGTTGCTCAGTATCGCAGTTTGGTCAGTATTTCCTACCAGTGAAATTAGAAACTTGTATAAGCAGGGCAGAACTGTCTAGCTTTGTAGCAAAATGTATTAGCATGATTCCTGTATTTCCCTTTTCTATGTCACTTGAGACTGACTGAAACACAAAAAACGCAAAGAGTCAACTGAAAATATATTACCAAAGAGACTCCTCATTTTACTGAGAGAATTATCTTTTACTGTCTAGAAGTGTGAATCTTCCAAGACACTCAGGTAGGATACAGATAGGAATAGGAAGACAAAGGAAAAGGCAATTCAGTGATGCCCTCCAACACTGTCAAAACCCCTCTCAGTGTCTTTCCAATGCAACCAATAGGCTGAGTGCTGCTGTGGGCACTTTCTGCTCCTCTAGCAGAGGTCAAATCCCTCAGAAGGGAGTAGTTGTAATCGCACAGTGCAGTAAGAATTGCATCTGGAATTGGCATCCATGTATGGCATTTGGGGAGTCCAAACAAAATCTTTGGAGGCTTTACCAAATAAAAATCTTCCCAAACTCTTCGTTTTTTGCCAAAAGATTAGGTATATAATCATAGGGTCAAAGAAAAGTACAGATGGAGAAGACCTCAGAAGGTCACTTAGTCCAATCCTCTGCCCAAAGTAGGATCAACCTTGTCTAACCTGTTCCAGGCAAGCATTCGATTAACCTGCTCTTGCAAACTACAGGAGCAGCCCACATATGCAAACTACCAAGCATAATGCCTCACATAACAAAAGCACCCCTTAACTTGCCACAGGTACAACAGGGGGATGAGGGCACTGTCAGTGTCTTGTCAGTGGAAGGACAGAAAGTAGTTTTTTAAAATATGCTCAGATGTAGTTAATAATATGAATGCGTGCTCTGGAAGCTGTAGCTATGCCACACAAGGATCAGTTGATTACTGGAATGATTCTTCCTTTGGTTCTCTCTGGCCCCAGAGGTAACCGTTTGACCGCCCGATACCTGAGTTCACTTGCCTATGGGACTGGCAACAAAGACACTGAAAGACCTCCTCAGAGCAGGAGGGTAGACTAGATAATCTTTTGAGGTCCCTTCCTGTCCTATGTTTCTATGGTATATCAATAGAATAGAAACTGAATAACGTTGCTTCTCATGAAGCATTTGGCTGTTGGTTAGAACGTTTCCATAAATTTTTTGTCAAAAATAGCAAAAAATTGTTAAGCTTCAGCAAGAGATTTCATTTTCATTAAATCACGCATTTCCAATCGAAGATCATTTTGTGGGAAAATTGACCATCTCTACCTGTGATGCCTAAACACAATAGGCCTAACTACTGACTTAACTAACATATTGAGTTTAGTCCTTACCAGTTATAGCATTCCCTTTTCTCTCTCAGTTGCACCGATTATTTTTATATGAACAGTCCTATACAAAAATACATTATGTGCGTTATAAAAGACCACTGAAAGCTTCAGAGAAAACTCATAAATGGATTCTGACTAGCCAGATCTGACTCTGGTAGCTATTTACACCAACATACAGTAATACTGAGTTTATATTCAGCACAGCATTGCAACAGGGTCTTTTTTATTTTCTTTAAAGTCTGCTAATGTTATGTATGTGTATTATGCCACATGCCTGTTTGACTGTCTATAAACGCTCACTAACACCGCATCTCAAAAAGTAAAATTACAGTAATAGTTTTTTATGTCTCATTGATGGCAACAGAAGTACATTGTCATTGAGTCCTGCAGGAATATCGATTGCCCTGCATGGTGCTGTACATCCAACCCAGTAACACAAAACAAACATGATAGCTCCTACAATTTTAGTTAGCCTATCAGGCAATTGATTTCACACACCGTTTCTGGAAAAAAATGGCCAGCAGCAAACAATAAATCATCTATTACTATATCCATATTCTGAATGAAGCAATATTTTTTTTCTTTTCCCCTGCTCTCTGAGGACCAAATGTTGAGAGATGTTGAGCAGCCATGAATCCCATTGACTTTATTAGGAGTTGCAGGAACTCCAAGGATCAGTAAGTCTGACCACTTTACCTATATCATCAACTGCTGCTCCAGTGACATTGTTAATTGAGAATTTTTCACTTTCCCGTGGCTTTCTCATTGACAATAGAGAGAGATCACAGATGGACTCTGGAAGCAAAAGCCCTTAGCAATATCTCACTCTTACGCCTCGCCTTCTCCCTAGCATTATGTATGTGGGTGGGTATGTCAGTGAAGTCAGCGGGATGGGTAACCTAGTCCATTCTGAGATGAATCTAGAGGCAACACTGATCCAGAGAGATCTCATAGACACATGAAGAGGGACAGTAATGCACTCTATCGTACACTTGTGGAGGCCAAGAGTTAAATGAGTAGATGGTATATTTCATTTAAATGATGCGTGTTTATACATACTATTATTTGTAAAATAGTTAAGCTTAGTTGAAGCCCCGCTCCTAGAAGATGTTCATGCAATATTAAAGGTGTTTGAGGCAACAACAAAATGGGTCAAAGGGATTATCTCTAAATTTCATAGATTTCATAGACATTTGGGCTGGAAGGGACCCCAGAAGATCCCTGAGTCCAGCCCCCTGCCCCAGGGGCAGGAAGTCAGCAGGGATCATAAGATCCCAGCAAGATAAACATTGTTTCATAGCTGGTAGGGTCAGAAGGGACCTGAGCAGATCATCAAGTCCGACCCCCTGCCATGGCAGGAAAGAGTACTGGGGTCAAACGATCCTGGCAAGGTGTTCATCCAGCCTCCTCTTAAAGACCCCCAGGTGTCAGGGGATTGGAAACTGGCTAATGTGGTCCCTATTTTTAAGAAGGGGAGGAAGGAGGACCCAAGTAATTATAAGCCTGTAGGCCTCACCCCGGTGCTTGGGAAGCTCTTTGGAGAGGATCATCAAGGAGCATATCTGTGGGGGGCCTGCAGGGGAGATCATACTTAGGGGCAAACAGCATGGGTTCACCAAAGGCAGGTCCTGCCAGACCAACCTCATTGCCTTTTAAGACCAAGTAACTAAATCCTTGGATGATGGTGTCACTGTGGACATAGTCTTTCTAGACTTTAAGAAGACCTTTGACACTGTCTCTCATCCCAGCCTCATCAATAAATTAAGCAACTGCAGCATTGATGCCTGCACAGTTGGATGAGTAAAAAATTGGCTGATGGGGCACACCCAGAGAGTGGTGGTGGACAGGTTGTACTCAACTTGGTAAGATGTGAGCAGTGAGGTACCCCAGGACTCGGTCCTCAGGCCCGCACTATTTAATATCTTCCTCAGTGACTTGGACAAGGGGGTGGAAAGCACGCTGTCCAAATTTGCTGATACTAAGATGTGGGGCAAGGTGGATACACTTGAAGGGAGAGAGAGGCTGCAACTAGATTTGGACAGACTACAAAAGCAGGTATACGAGAATAGGATGGGGTTCAACGTAGACAAATGCAGGGTGCTGCACCTTGGGAGTGTGATAAATAAGTGGTGATAAACAGTGACCAAACACCAGCAAACCATGCTCGCTGCAAGGGGAAACAGCGGGTGCAGCTCAATTAGCCGCGCGAAGCATGCGTGCAGCAAAATCCCTGGCTCATGCAGCTTGAAAAGTGCGCAAAATAAAGACCCAAGCTAATTGGCCGTTGGGGCAGAGCCCGGGAAAAGGGAAGGCGGAACTACACATAGCATCGAGAGGCCTGATCACCCTCACTGAGGTCCTGCGTACACGGCTCCCTTTCCCATCGGATAGTCTGCAGAGGATAAGCGTTAAAGATCTCTTGCATTCCCTACGGTTGAGGTTTTTTCGGTTGTGGTGTTTCATGGAGATTAAAGGGAACTGCCGGCACGGAGTGTGGTACGAGGAGCTGGAGTGCCTCGCAGTGGAGTTTGTGGAGTGTGTCTATGGTGCGTTCAAGTTGTGAGTAAAACATTTGTTTCTTACATTGGCTTCGGATTTCGTATTCAGGACGGGAAAAGAGAAACAGGGTGAAATGTTCCTGAACCCTTTCATCCCCGGCCTGTTCGACTTAGGGGTTAATTTCCCCCCCCACAATTCCTACTCACAGGGAGAAGGAATCCACAGCGTACGTACAGGCTGGGGAGTTCCCTTCTTGAAAGCACAGAGGCAGAAAGGGATCTTGGAGTCGTTTTTGACTCCAAGATGAACATGAGCCGCCAATGCCAGACCGCAGCCAGCAAGGCCAGCCAGACCTTGTCATGCATCCAAAGGTGCATCTCACGCCGGTTCAGAGAGGTGATCCTCCCCCTCTTTAGTCAGGCTGCAGTTGGAGTACTGAGTCCAGTACTGGGCGCTGCACTTCAACAGGGATGTGGTCAGCCTGGAAAGGGTTCAGAGGAGGGCCATCCGCTTGGTGAGAGGGCAGCAGGACAGGCCCTACAAGGAGAGACTGAGGGACCTGAACCTGTTCAGCCTCAGCAAGACGAGGCTG
>JAGPOW010000229.1:29219995-29235110 GCA_030014935.1 Caiman crocodilus
CTTTCACATTCAGCCATTGGCCAAAGGCTGTGATTCAAAACCATTCTTGCATCTGTTATGTTCTGCTCTAATGTTAAATACCATTCATTTTGCTGTGCCCTACCCCATTGCAATGGAGCAACACCAACAAGCACACAAGCATTTATGAATTCCCTCCTGCATCCTGTGACCTCTCTCCATCTTGGCTCTGCCCCTGTGCACAAGATTCGAAACGCGCTTACTTCTAGGAGAGTTCTTCTGATATTACAGCAAAAGTCTCCTCTTATCACCCAAGGTACCACCTTCCAGAAACAGTCCACACAGCACCTTCTGCCCTTCCTTCACCAGGTTGCAGTATATCGTAATTGGCATTGGTTGTATCTTTTTTTTAAAACAAACACATTTTAATTTTTTTTAAAAAGTCCCTTCATGTATGTGGAAATTTTTCACGCAGAAATATCTTTATATAAGTTTCTATGGCTCCAATGAAAAGGGAGAAGGATGTTTCTCTCTTCATTGTATCCTTGTTTTTAGTTTCCTGTTTCTCTCCTGTACCTCATTTCCCCCTCCCTTTCAAAGTGGCAGAATGAAAAGGTAGATAAGGAGGCAGAAAAAGAGGAGATAATAAAGTAAGATAACAAGACAACTGTAAGACAGAAATGAAAATACTGGATGTAAAAATATACCTCAAAGCATATGCAAAAATATTAAATAAGAAGCTAAATATTTCTCTACAAAACCTGGCGAACAAAATTACTTTGAATCTTTTTATTTCCTCTTTCTTGCAAGATTTCCCATTTTCTGATTAGCTCTATTACGTATTTAAATGACAATTGCAGCTAGCATACCCTACAGGATCATAGCCCTTTAGTGGCAAGCTTTGTACAGTCGTAGCAAGTGGATTTGGGCTTCATGAAACTTCTCCCCTCTGGAGGACCATTTTGGCAGGAAAGCAGTTAATTTAGGTTTGCCAAGATGATTAGTCTCACTCTTAGCAATCAAGACTGAGCATGACTGTAAGGCTCAGGCAGTGCACTTAGCAAGTCTGTGGAGTATGGTTATTTGGAGGAGGAGACACAGTACTTACAACTAGTTCACAACAGTGGAGCAGCAGTTCCACAAGCAGAGCCTTGTTTCTGCTGTAGCAATTAATCAAACAAGATGGGTAAGGCTATGTGGATGAACTTCTAACTGTGCAGAGCAGCCAAGCGTAAACAATTAATATCGTGTTTGGGAGCATGATAGTGAATATACTGAATGGGGAGAAGTGGTGACATAGAAGAAGAGACAGGAAAGTTGATGAGGTTACTCGGTAGACATGTTAAACATTGGTGTATTTTAGAGGAGTATCTTTGATTCTCTTGTTCCCCAGCCAAAGGCCAGCCTAGTTTTCAGGCAATTGATAAAATGAGACAGACAAGAGTATGTAGCTATGCCCTTGCAAACTGAATAGTGCACATCTAAAAGGACAATTAGCACGTGTGAGAGAGAGGAGGAACAGCATTGTGCTTAAGTTCCTGGTAGCCAGGGGCTGGATATTGCATTGCTTAACTTCTACATGCCAACCCCCGGAGTGTAATGTGCAGCCCAGAGTGAATCCCCCTCAGTTTCTGGGACATTAAATGGGGAATCAGGTGCCCTAGAACAGCCAACAAGCAGAGAAGGGAGCCATTTAAAGGCTAACTGGTAGGAAATGATAAAGGGGAGAGGGCATCTGAAATCCTACTGGTCTCAGACTCACTCCGTGCTCCTCACTTTCCAGATTTGCAGCCTGGAAACCTCTCCTGAAAGAAGGCAACTATGCCCTCTCTCACATACATCAAAATAGAGTCATTTGTCACTTTTACAGTCATGGTGCCTACCCCTTCCGTTCATGCTCTAACTTAGTGGTTATAGCACTCATCCCAAAGACCCCACTCCTCATTCCCCCCTTTGCCCAAGGGGCTTCAAGCCCATATTTTCCACCTCCCTGGTGAGCACCCACCAGCAAGCAAACAGCAGCATGACTCTTCAGTGCAATGGTTTTAGGGTGCTTGCCTGAAAAAAAAAACAACAGAAGCTTGCTCCACAGACTTTTAAAATATCTGATCCAATGCCTTCCATATAAAATGCAGAACCAGTCCTGGGACCTAGGAATGGAAAGCCAAGACATAATGAGTCAGGGCCCAGCTGGAAGTAATCAGGGAATCAGGCTGTCATGCCTCCAAAAAAGGACCTAACTACACTGGCCTATATAAGCTCAGAACAGAGAGCAGCAAGCTGTTTTGGCAGCAGGCTGACATGCTGTGCTCTTGGTCTGCTTGCACCTTCGAAACCTGACTTGGCTCTGAACTCCTGGCTTTGCACGCCTAGTGTGGGATCACTGGCTTGTGAGATTTTGGACTCCTGACATGTTCACTTGCAAAGCAGGTGACTTCCCCGTGCCCCAGTCCCTTGCACAAGGCTCCCCTTTAGTGCCTTAACCTGAGCTCTTATTTTCACTTTTCTGCCCTGTGCAGAGAAGCCCATGGCCTGGTGATCACAACTCTCTCCTGAGCAGTGGAAGGTGTCTGAATCCCATAAGCCAGAGAAGAGCCTAGGTATTTCATGACCTGGTGCTGTAACTTCTAGTCAATCATGCAATGGGAGCGGGAACTCCTCTGGCTAAGACTTAAAAGAAAGTGATGCCTACCATTTTGTGAGAAGTGCATTCCTGTAGATGAACACCAGGTGTGGTCTGAGAGTGCCTACCGGATTGAACCAGTGAGGGGACATTGGAGGGGTGGCATGTCTAGCCTCTGGATTGTTATTGGGATTGACGTGCGGTAGGGACCAAGCTGTTCAGCATTGGCAAGACACTTCTGGGCATGTGCAGAAACAGGACTTTAGTGGGCTGGGGAACATAGCATAAAGACAGAACACCTACTCTGTTTTCTGAAAGACGCAATGTTGCATTTGCACTGCATAGGCCTCTTCAGCTGCTAGTGAGAGCATCTACACAAATACGAAAGGACTGCACAAAAACTGCTGCTACTGCACAGTCCCGGCCACACACGGGTCATTTCTGACTCCGCTTCACTGTAGCTTGTCATTACTGTGCAGTAGCATCAGCCTCATGGTTTGTGCCCACTGATGTGACATCATTGTAGCTCATCACTACATGTAGCATCTTGTGTAGACGCACCCAATGCCTCCTAGTCCCAAAGTACCTGAAGCTTTACCTTCACAAAGCAGAAGTCCCAAAGAGGTCTTCAGACCCTTTCTCCCTATTATAAAATTAGTTTATCTAGTCAGAAGAGAGGTCAAGCTCTTGGTGCCTTGGGTGACCAGTGCTGCAGTAGCAAATTCTACTCCAAAGACAATGTTCAGGGGACATTCTGCAAGCAGGTCATGGGTTGACATTTGTCAAATGATTTTAACAAATTAATTTATTTTAAAGGAAAGTTCTCTCCTGGACAATTTACATTGAAAAGAAAAGAGCAAAAATAAAAGGATAAATAGGAAATGAATTTCACCTGATACTTGACCCCATGAATAATTCATGGTCAGTATTTTGGTCTTGTCTATTGTAAAATACAGCTGTGATTTCCTCTCAGATAGTGTGACCATGGGAGAAGAGGGTTCATGGAGATAATTCAGATTACATGCTTTTGTTACAGAAGATCTTAACCACAGCTTATTAACAATGCCATTCCAGCAAGTTAAATAATGCAATCTGACCAGTGACCCTCTAAAAGGGAAGGTCAATCTTGAATAGGCATAGTTTTCCCAATGAGCAATATGCATGTTTCCATGCCTCACATCCCCTTTCTGCTGCATAGGAAAATGCAACCTGCAAAAGATCTTTTAAGCATCATTAAGTCCAGTTATATCCTAAGTAGGCAAGGCTGTTAGAAGACTCTTTTGATCTTATTCAACTTTTCTTCCCATCCACAGAAGTATGTATGTCCTGTCCCTTTATTTTTATAACGTGATATTTTATACCTTGATAGAAGAGTGAACTTTTTTGCATAATACATGGTCATGTCAATATCATTAATACTTAAAATGGCATTTACATTTGGAAGGAAGCTGAATAATTAAAAAAATGCAAATTTAGCCTCCTTAGAAGCAATAACTTTGCATGTAAGTTTTATGAGACATTTTCATTATTTATAAATGTGGTAACAATTATAAAATAAACACCAAAGTTTAGTAACACCGTGTAAGAGGCAGCCTGCAATCATTTTGTAATACAGCAATATGAACAGGGTGACTTAGGAGAGATTTCATCCAGAAATAAAGTTACATAAGAGCCTCTGGCCATTGGTAGCTAACAAAAATATAGGCCAAGTTGGAAAATACACTAGAATTTTAGTAACTTCCATGATATACGGATGTGGAATATAGTAGTGAGACTTAATCTAAGATGATCTAATTTAGTAGGTGTCAAGGCAGCATGGAAGTGGCATTGTCACTTTGAGCTGAATTTTTAAGTCTGACTTTGGCCTATCTCAGACAGATGCTGAGTCTTTGGTTTTGGAAAGATTAGAGCCTAGGACAAGCCAGGATGGCATGCATTGCACATGAAGGGAACTTAAGCCTGCCTTAAACTTACTGCCCACCATCCTTCTTTAAAGAAGAATAAAGACATTTGCTAGAAGAACTGTGTCCTGAAGCATACCTGTTGCAGTCATTGGGGTGCATTCGGTGTCTCTAATGTGGTTGGGTTAAGGGCCTAAAAGATAAGCTCTTAACAATCAGTCACAGACCTTTTTATAAGTAGCTTTCCCCATCCCACCACCCTTTTTGGAGAAAGTAATCATACGAATATTAATTAGCCTTAATAGCCTTTAGACTGACACAATAGCTAGTCTCTGCCTGGAAAGTGCCATATAGGATACTTTCCCATTCTTTGGGCCTGCAAGGGCCAACTGCAGTGTGGGTGAAAGACGTTAGCAGCACACCATCAGTGTGCAGAATAAGAATATATGCAAGCTAACTATTTGCTGAGACTCTGGTTGCCTACAGGGCTGGTACTACCTCTTAGCTGCTGCCTGAGGCACTGACACAACAGGAGTACAAAATGGGACCTGCTCAGCAGCCTGACATTAAGTTCCCTTTTCAGTCAGATGCCTAGGCTATGTGCAGACATCCAGGGAGGCTAGGGGGAAGTCAGATCAAGTTCACAATGGCCATTCGATCTAAGATAAGTTAGGATGGGGTGGGCTGGTGGGGGGATTGGGAGATAGGGGAGCAAGCAGGGTTGGGCGATCAGGGGGATGGTGGGGTCAAGTGGTGTCTGCAGGAGTGATCTGTGGGATCAGGGATTCAACAGTGTCTGTGGGAGAATGGCGTGAGGCAAGCAGGATCCACAAGAAGGATTGGGGCGGTATCTGCAGGAGATTACTGGGATTTGGAAAGGTCTGGTGGGATCAAGGGAAGCTGTGGGGTCCGCAGGGGTCTTGAGGGGAGTACCTATGGAGCGGCTATTTTTGACCCCCCCCAGCGAAACACCCCTATTCCTCCTGCCCTCCCCACACTCATACTTACTTGCTCAGCTTTGCTCATAAAACTGGTGGCAGCTGCAGTGGCATGCAGAGTTGGTGGGTGCTGGCTAGTCCACAGTGGGTGGGGGTAAAGAGCCGGAGCACTAAAAATAACCCGGTGCCAGGTAGGGGGGATGTGCAATGTGTAGCCCTGGGGCTGAAGCCAGTGGCTGGGCTTTCCCAGCCCCCAGGATTTTGCAGGTAGGTGTTCAGAAGTTCATCCCTTGGTCTAACCTATATCAAGTAAGTCTGATACTACATCGATCCAGGTCTACCTTAGACCAGGTTCTACTATTTTTACGCTGACCTGTGTGCACAGAGCTTCTGTGCAGTGACAGGTTTAGATTAATTTCTGATCACTGAGACCAGGTCTGAGCATAAGGTCTGCCCCTGGGGCAAACGAAGGTAGATCAGGTGGCTATTTTGAACCCAATCTAATCTCCGCCCCCCCCCCAACCCCCCTGAGTGTCTGTACTTAGCCCTAGGGACCAGATCTTCAAAAGAATCAGTTCTGGTGTTCATTGGGGTGTTTGTTTTCAAGGTTTTTTCTCATAGACACCAGTCAGGAATCCTTAATATACTGTATAATAAGTGTACCTTCGGTATATTTAGACCAAGTAATTTAGATAAAAAGACCCCCTCCAAAAAAGGAAATTAACTGGTGGGCTTAGTCACTTATATCAACTCTGATCCAAGTCCCACTGTCCAGATGAGTGAGCATGTACTTGTTGCAACACCTCGAAGTGGCTTGAGATGACACAGGAGGCACACTAGAAACAAAAAAATCCTCCCTGTGCAGCATGGACTCTAAATTTGATACTGAGAGATTCTGGTATCAAAAAAAAACCATGCAAGAGAAAGTGGTGCAGGGTGCAGTCCTGGAACATACCCCCAGGGGACACTCTTGCACCCAGCTAGACCATCTCCGTGCCTACTGCATGCCTCGGCTGCTCCAGCATGCTACCTCACCATGCTTGAGCAAATAGAAGTAGAGCAAGGCTCTGTCTCCGGTAAGCAGGGATGTGGGAGAACTGTGTGGGAGGGCGGGTCCCCCACTTGCCTCCATGCATGGCGCACAGTCCTCTGCCCCCCAGTCATTGAGGCACTCATGGCCTGCTGCTGGCAGAGACTCCCAGTGGTTGCAGATGGTGCACCGTGCCAGCCCTGCCCACTGGCATGCACCTTCAGGCAGGACTGGGCCAACACTTGCTACCACCCAAGCTCTCAGCACTGAATGCAGAAGCCATGCACCCTCAGGCTGGGTCATGTTCTGCCTCCGTGGAAGCGCATGGGGACACAGAAGCAGGACTTGGCTCAGCTTGCAGCTCTTACACATGGTGCCAGGAGCCCAGGTAGCAGCAAAAGTAGCCCAGTCCTGATCAAAAGTGCATGCCAGCAGGCCAGGCTCCTTCTGCCTCCCGATCATAGCCCGGAGGCGGGCTCATGGGGATCTCGGGGGGTGGAGTCGCTACTTCCGCCTGCCCGCCCACCGATAGCTCCGCGCTCCTCTTCTACCTTTCCATTGAAGCTCCCCTTCTCTTCCATAATTCCATGGTGGCTCCTCTCCTCCTCCGCCTTCCTGTGGGTAACTCTGCCCTCCTTCTCGACCCTTCCATGGCGGCTCCCTTCTGATTCACTGCCATCTTGTGATGACGGGGGACCTTGGCTTTCCTCTGTAGCTGCAACCCGCTTGACTGCGTGAATGGCACACAATCGGGCTTCCAACTCAGTCCTTTCCCGCATCAGGGACGTGACTGTATGGAACATTACTCACAGCATTTTCCCCTTCCCATACTCTGTGCCGGTCCCTTCCACCGGGGAGTCTCCCTCCAGCTCCACTTCTCCACAGAGCTCCAAAAGCTCCAACTCTCCCAACTCTGGTACAACATGTCCCAGTTAACTAGCGCTGGTCCCTTGCTCTCCCATACACAGCACGTACAGCAAACAAACTCTCGACTGAGAGCTATATCTTCCTCGCTTGGCTTTTGTCCAGCTGAGGACTCGCTGTCCCCTTGGTCTTGGAGTTTAAATTGAACTTGCTCACTCCCCGTCACACATGCAAAAGCTCTCGGGTGAAGACGCACTTCCCATTCTTTCACAGGTTCCCCTTCTCCCTCAAACGAAAGGTAACCGCTCACAAATCTCCCACCCGATCCGCCCACTTGATGGTAAGTGATGTGTGCTCCCAACTCCACGGCATCTAGCAGGTGCGTTTTCCACTGCGTTTTCCAAGGGCAACCCTCAACCAGTTCTAGCTCCATTGCATCTTCCCGGCATACCGATCCTGTTCGTGATGCCATGTGGGGGACAAGAAACACTGGCGGAATGGGACCACCTATAGAGCAGAACTGGTTGGACAAGAGGCAGCAGTGGGTGTAACAAAAAAACTTTACTTACAAGCTGTATACACGAGGTGCGCAGCGTAGGAACAATCCGTAGACAGACAAACGAAACTGAAGACAGGCACACCATTAAGACAGGCACACCATTGCTCACACTCATGCGGGGATGGGGATACGTCGTGGCAACCACGACGGGGAGTTGATGGTGGATGATCAGGCCTCCTCCGTGGCTCCGAAGTACACGTAGGGATTTCTCCCTACACGTGTTTGAGCACTCATCCAACTTGGGAGGGCATTGCCCAAGCCTCTTATGCAGCCAGTGAGCCAATTGCTGACTGCCACGTGTGCATAATTTAGTCTAAACCAATCATAAGCATGCACTCGCTGGTGGACCAAGGACTTTTCCCGCCTTACAGAGAAAATCCCTGCACCTGGGACTCGCAATGTACCTAATATAGCTGTGCTGAGGCACCTGTTTAACCATTCAGCTCTGACATTGTGGTCTTCCAACAAAGCCTGGAAAGCTGCCTGAAGAGAAGGCTAGAGAACAGGAAGGTACTACAGGCTGTTATAACCTAAACCAGAGACAGGAGGAGTACCACTAAAGGGCTATTTCAAGTATAAATAAGGAAATACTACGTATTTTCTGTAGACTGCAAAGGGGCACAAGGGTGACTCATCTGCTCTCCCTACCCACCTTTGGGCATCAGCCTGTGTCCCCATCCCCTTGGGTGTACCAAGTTGATTTCTTGCTCATGGGGAAAATCTGGGCCAAACATGTATGCATTTTAGTGATGAGTAGCTGTTGATAACCAACTTTTCCCTTCTTTAGTGATAAGCAAGACACATGAAAAATGCGCATTCAGCCTATAGACTGAGAGCCTTTCCTTTTTTTCTTTATTTTTTTTTTGCCTCCACATGCAAACAAATCTGTCTTGAATTGTTTGGCACATCTTTATTGTGAGCTTTTATCTAATTTATTAATGCTCAGCCATACTGCAAAGCAGAGCAAGATCAGTTTATGACTGGCTTGTTAAAATCGTGAGGGCAAGAGCAGTTTCTTGTCTCCTATTGTTAGTGGTTTGAAGCCACCCAAATAAAAAGTGTTGGGGGCAAGGGAGTAATTGTAATGTATTTGTTTCTCTTGAAGCAAACCATTTTTTCCCTCCTCGACTATCTTAAAAAAAGCCAGTGACTCCTTTTTAGTGACTTTTTTGGGAAAATACTCTACTAATATAGGTTTTTGTCTCAGGATCTCATAGTACCCTAGAGCTATTAATCAATTAATTTTCCATACTTCTCTATGGTAGGTAAATATTATTATTTCCATATTTTGTGTGTGTAACTGGGGTTCCCAAAGATCTAAGAACTCACCCAAATGTCAGACAGACTGAATGTGTACTTTCTTCTTGCTGAAAGGCATGTTTGCATTTATTGGCATGTGTGAATACTGCTGCAAATGATCTGTTTAAGAATTCCACACATCCCATTATACTTACATATTTTGACATCTCCACCACCCTGTTCTACCCTGCTTATTTGTCTTATCTGCCTGTTACATCTTGACCTTTAATGTGCAGGAATTCCTTGGGGCTCTTTCCAGTATATTTTTTGGTGTGCAGGCTTAAAGCACAGGAATTGTGCAAGTAGCAATCCCATAATCCCCTGTTCCTGACTTCATGCTCTTCTGCACCTTCTTCCCTTCTCCCTCTGTCTATAATTAAAGACAAGCCCAGGAGAAGAAACATACAGTCATAGTATCATAGTATCTAGGGTCAGAAGAGGCCTAAAGCAGGCCATCTAGCCTGACCCCCCGCCAATGGCAGGAATGAGTGCCAAGATCACAGAACCCCAGCCAAGACCTTTAATGAGACCTTTAATTAGTCCACAGAATGATTCCTAAAAGACCTCTGCAAAGCAGTCTGGGATACCTCAGTTGGCTCAAGGTGGTGCAGGGGTTACCACCAGCACCACCACTCACTCCGCGGTTGAATTCCCATTTCCTTCAGGAATTCCACAGAGTAGATGAGACAGCTCCATAGGCCAGATCCAGTTTGCAGGCAGCAGGTTTGACCTACCTAGCGTAGAGTGTACTTAGTGAGGCAAAAGACTGGTCTTCAGCAACTTTTAGCTCCTGCATAGGGCTTACCTAGTTTGGAAATAAGAATGAAGGCTATCAGCAGCTGCATTGTAGTGTGTTGTACCGTAATGTGTATCTATGGAAAGAGCTTCACCCTTATATTTTTCTCAATTTGCTGTTGGCAAGATACTAAAATCCCTCCCATTTTCCCACTAATTTAATCCACATGTGCGGACCCGGGATAGTATATACAATGACTAATATTTCCTCCTGGAGCTGATTTAATGATTGTCACTATTACTAGGAGGCAGGAAGCTTTAACAGGAGGGAAAAAAATTCTGTCTGATATGCAGATACCAGCTGAAGCAAAAGTGATACGTACTACATTGTGGGCTTCTTAAAAATCTATCCAGATGACAGATTTCTAGGATGATCTTTCAAGAATACCAAGGGATAATGTGCTTAATTAAGAGCTTTCCATTCCTGCAGGCTTAGTATTGTCAAAGCTGTATATATCTCATGCCATCCTGGTTGAAAAGCACTGCTTTTTAATGTTATCCTGAGATACTTTGCCTCCCTTTTGGGGACAAACTTTTGGGCAGAAATCAGCTGCAATATTTTTTCAGGGAGAAGTATTTTTCCACATGTAATTATAAATACAAAGGGAGACAAAAGCTCTTCATTTTAATTCCAGAATATAAGTAAAGGCTGAGAACAGGACACCTGCATTTTATTCCTCTCTCAGCTAGTGACCATGAACAAATCACTTCAACACTTTGTGCTTTTATTTCTTATTTCTTCTCTGCCAACACTAGCACTGTTTCAGGGCAGCAACTGCCTTTAAGTGATTGTGCAGCTCATGGCACAGTGGGGTCTGGATTGTGCCAGGCTTTTTAGGGTGTTATTACACGTTAGAATTTGCACATGCTAAAATTGCAGACTGTTATGTGGTATTAAAGTTAGAAGATGCTCTGAGCAGTCACACATTAACCTGCACACCTCTGACATGGTGCTAGAGGGCTGGCAAACAAGGATGTGTCTAGAAACCAGGATGGAGAGTGGGGGCATGGCTAAGGTCCCAGGATGCCTGGGTTTTGTCCTTGATCTGGGGGAAAGCCAAACAAAGCCGGTCATCCTCCCAATTATGGGTCATAGGCTGAGATGGGGAGAGATGGATGAAGGCAATCAACCAAAGACCATGGTGCTGGTGTCATCATGAAGGCTTTGGCTTCTATGATCACAGTCCACTTTTTGGTGAGATAGGCAGTGGTCTGCTGAGAAGAGACTGCATCTACCTCACTTAACTGAGGAGGAAGCTCTTCTCAGCCAGAATGGCTGACCTGCTCGACTAGGCTTTAAACTAAGCCCCCCAGGGAATGGGGAGACAACCACCAAAACAAGTCCATTAGGCAACTACTACAAAGCCAACAGGTTAGGGCACTCAAGGGTATCCACTCCTACCTCAGCCCTGGAACGGTGTTCTCCTGGGAGAGCAAGGAAGACTAAGGCTTCCAAAGGGACACTTATGTGTCTGTACACCAATGCCAAGAGCTTTGGGAATAAACAGGAGGAACTGGTCCTCCTACTAAACAAGAATGACTATGATCTCATAGGGATAACAGGGATCTAGTGGGACTTCATCTATGACTGGGCAACAGGTATAGACAGCTATATCCTGTAGAGGAGAGATCATGAGGAAAAAGTGGTGGGGGTGTAGCTTTCTAGGTCAAGGAAAGCTACACATCTGTGCAAGCTGACACTGTCATTCAGAGAGGATGACTGGAGACCCTCTAAGTTAAAATATGTGGGGAATGTGGCAGAGGGGGCACAATAGTAGGAACCTATTACAGATCTCCAAACCAGGAACGAGAGCTCAACCAGGGAACTGGCTGAGGCTGCACACTCTCAATGCATGGTTGTCATGGAAGACTTCAACTACCCAGACATCTCATGGGAAGAGCACTCAGCCAAATCTGAATGGTCACAAAGCTTCCTCATATTTGTGGATAAGCTCTACCTGACTCAAGAAGTCTACGTCCTGACAAGAGGTAAAGCACTGCTGGACCTGGTACTGGTTAAAGGAGATGATCTAGTCAGTGACTTAAGAGTTAAAGGAAAGCTGGGTGACAGTGACCATGAGCTGATCACTTTTTGACCATCCATCGCAAAGCTGGCAAGTCAGTCAGCAATATAGAAGGCCTCAACTTTAGGAAAGCTAACTTTGATACACTCAGGAGGCTTGGTGTCAAGTCCCTAAGGGGCCATGACTTGACAGAGAGGGGAGTCCAAGGGGAGTGGTTGCTCCTTAAGTGTCCTGAAAGCACAAGGGTTATCCATGCCATCTTGGAAAAGGTAGCAAAAGGGCACAACAACCCCCTTGGTTCAGCAGGGAACTTGTGGACCTCCTACATCTAAAAAGAGAGGCTTATAAAGGATAGAAGATTCATCACAAAGGAGGAGTATTCTGCACTGGTCCATACCTATAAGACATGAACCAGGAAAGCTAAGGCTGCAACCAAACTACAACTGACTACATGTATCGAAGACAATAAAAAGTCCTTTTTCAGACATGTGGGGAGTTGGAAGAAAAGCAAGGGTAACAGCGGATCTCTGCTAAACCAAATGGGACAACTGACACCCAGGAAAAAGCTAGCCTGCTTAAATGGGTACTTCGCATTGGTTTTTCATCATCCCAGAATTCCCACCCTGCTTAGCATGATGCAGGATGGCTAGGGTGAGGGTGAATTTATACCCAGCATTGGTGTAGACCTTGTAAAAGAACACCTTCAAAATCTGAAGAAGCTGGGGTGCAATCTGTCAGCTGGTCCTGATAGATTGCTTCCCAGAATACTTAAGGAGCACTGGCAGGCATCATATCGCCTAGCCACTGGCAAAGATGTTAAAAAACTCCTGATACTCAGGTGAAGTACCCGAAGACTGGAAGAAAGCCAATGTGGTGCCCACTTTCAGCCTGACTTGTATCCCAGGGAAGATCTTAGAAAAGTTGATTAAAGAGGCCATCCTTAAAGGACTGGCCTACGCCAACATGGATTTGTTGCGAGTAGATCTTGTTTGACCAATCTCATTGCCTCTTATGACCAGGTGACCTACCTGGACAAGGGGAAAGAGACTGATGTCATATATCTTGACTTCAAAAAAGCTTTCAATCTGGTATCCCATGATCACCTTTTGGCAAAACTGGCCAATTGTGGCCTTGGGTCCACCACAATCTGCTGGCTGGGGAATTGGCTCCGTGATCGGACCCAGAGGATGGTAATTGATGGCAGTCAATCGTCATGGTGCTCTGTGACCAGTGTGGTCCCCCAGGGCTCTGTCCTTGGATCCATATTGTTCAACATCATCATTAATGATGTGGACACTGGTCAAGTTCACTGATGACACCAAACTTTGGGGCAAAGCATCGACACCTGAAGACAGGAGAGTGATCCAGGCTGACCTGGATAGGCTCAGCAAATGGGCAGATGAGAACCTGATGGCATTGAACACTGAAAAAAGCAAGGTTCTCCACCTTGGGAAGAAAAACCTGCAGCATCCTTATAGGCTTGGCAGTGCCACGCTGGCTAGTACAATGGAGGAAAGAGACTTGGGGGTCATCATTGACCACAAGATGAACATGACCCTGCAATGCAATGCTGTAGCTAGTAAAGTGACCAAAATGTTGGCTTGCATCCATAGATGCTTCTCAAGCAAATCCCAGGATGCCATTCTCCCCTTGTACTCAGCCTTGGTGAGGCTGCAGCTGGAGTACTGCATCCAGTTTGGGCCCCGCAATTCAAAAAAAAATGTGGAGAAGCTTGAAAGAGTCCAGAGAAGAGCCACATGGATGATCAGGGGCCAGGAGAACAGACCTTTTGATGACAGTCTGAGAGCTATGGGGCTCTTAAGCCTGGAAAAGCACAGGCTCGGGGTGATCTGATGGCGACTTACAAGTTTATCAGGGATGACCACTAGTATCTGGGGGAACATTTGTTCAGCAGAGTGCCCCAAGGGATGATGAGGTTGAATGGTTATAAACTACTGCAAGACCATTTTAGGCTGGACATAAAGAAGAATTTCTTTACTGTCCAAGCCCCCATGGTCTGGAATAGCCTGCCATCGGAGGTGGTTCAAGCACCTACATTGAACACCTTCAAGAGTAAATTGGATGCCCTGGAAAGATACTGGAAAAAATCATCAAATAAACCATTCCTGACAAGCTGGCTGATGGCAATATCCTGAAGGGCAGCCAACATGGGTTTGTTACAGGTAGGTCATGCCTGAGCAATCTGATCTCCTTCTATGACCAGGTGACATATCACCTGGGCAAGTGAGAAGAGATTGACATCATACATCTGGACTTTAAAAAAGGCCTTAAAAAGGCCTATGATTTCTTCAGAGAAAAATAGGCCAACTATGGCCTTGCCTACATCACAGCTGAGGCTGGACCCAGAGAGTGGTAGTTGATGAAAGTGAATCATCATGGTCCTCCTTGGACCTTTTCTTTTTAACGTCTCTATTAACTATGTGGACACTAGTGTCAGAAGTGGACTGGACAAGTTTGCCAGTGACACTAAACTTTGAGGTAGAGCATCAACACCTGAGGATAGGCTGGTGATCCAGGCTGACCTGGATAGGCTTAGAAAGTGGGCAGATATAAACCTGATGACATTCAATACTGATAAATGCAAGGTGCTCCACCTCAGAGTGGGGAAACCCTCAGCATGCTTATAGGCTTAGGAGTGCTACGCTCACTAGCACCACAGCCAAAAAAGATTTTGGGTCATGATTGACCACAAGATGAACATAGGCCACTAATGTGATGTTGCAACTGGTAAAGGGAACAAAACTCTGGCTTGAATCCATAGATGCTTTTCAAGTAAATCTCAGGATATTATGCTCCCATTGTACTCAGCCTTGGAGAGGCAGCAGCTTCATAGATGCATAGATGCTAGGGTCAGAAGGGACCTGAACATATTATCATTTCCAACCCCTTGCCCAGGGCAGGAAAGAGTGCAGGGGTCAGATGACCCCTGCCAGGTGCCTATCCAGCCTTCTCTTAAAGGCCCCCAAGGTAGAGGAGAGAACCACCTCCCTTGGAAACCCATAACCCATTCCAAATTTTGGCCACCCTTACCATGAAGAAGTTTTTCCTGATATCTAGCCTAAATCTGCTCTCTGTCAGTTTGTGACCATTGTTCTTTGTTACC
>JAGPOW010000229.1:29240729-29260528 GCA_030014935.1 Caiman crocodilus
GCCTCAGGCGTTACTACAAGGGGTTTGATTTCACTACGAGGGTTTGGCCTCTTAGGTGGTGTCATGAGTCACCGCCTACAATGCAATCTGCACACATAGGCGTGTATGTTTTTTAATATGACACCTATATATAGGTGTAAATACTCTGTATAGGACATGCATTTTGCTGACTTTTACAAACACTGTGGTCTCAGTTTTTTTGCTGACTATTACAAACCCTGTGGTCTCAGTTTTCAGTTGTTCCTTCCTTTAATTAATTAATTTGGGAGATTTGGGAAATGGCTGGATCAGAGTGAGCAAGCCACACTCACTCCCTGTTTGGGGCACACATTACTGAGGACTGAGACCTCCATTACTGAGGACTGTTTAAGAACATGGCTCAGAGCCCTCCTATCATCAGCCGGTCAGCTGGAACAGCCTATGCACAGGAAGTATTCTCAGGGGCTTCTTTCAGCCTTTACAGAGGACTCTTCATGCTGCCAAAGTGACACAAAAGGGCATCAGTATAACTGGGGGATTGGTTCCATGAACAGAGCCACATTTCAGTGACATTACAGAAACCACCCCCCGCACCACTCAGAGGGTCTAGATGGCTGCAAAAAATCATCAGGGCCTTTTCCATTATTGGCAAGTTAGTGCAATGTTAATATTACCTTGAGTAATGTCTCCTAATATCATTAGAGAGTGTTTAACAACTAAAGTAAATGCAGATACTTGGAAAAATAGGATCCTCTAGTGCTGGTTTTTCTCTTTCTTTAAAGTGTTATATTAGCAACAATTAAGATCTCTCAAGGCATCAAGTCCTGTGCATTTTAACAATAATGACTAAAAAGCAGGTGTTCCTGAAGTCTCACAGCTCTGCCATTATACATATCTTTACGTGACATTTTTATACAAAAGTAAATTATAGGTAAATACATTCAATAACATTACTGTTAACAGTTTCATATAATTCCCTTCAAAGAACTAACACAAGGATACGAGCATTTTATAAGAGTGCTATCACATTTTCAGAGTGCTTTTGTGGTATCCATTCTCTTGGTATCCTATAGACGAGGGGTGGGCAATTATTTCGGGCAGAGGGACGCTTCCTGAGTTTTGGCAAGCCATCGAGGGCTGCATGACAGGCAGCTGGGAGCAGATAAATATTAATTTTCTAAATTTTTTAGGGCCCCATGGGCTGGATAGAATGGCCTGGTGGGCCGCATCCGGCCCCCAGGCCACATTTTGCCCACCCCTGCTATAGACTCCAACAGACTGGTAGAAAATTGTGGCACTGGCCTTATGTTATAACACTGCCTATTCCTTTTGCAAATTAGTGATAATGTGTATATTCAGTGCTTGAGAAATCCCTTTAGGGAGAAGACTGCCTTTTATTTTGTCTTTTCACAGCACCTCGGACAATAAGTTCTTAGTCCATGACTGGGGCTTTTGAAATCCAATAAAGTAATCATCGTCATCATCATATATTAAGGATTTATAAAAACAAGATGGGGGAGAAGTGACCCAAAGGCTGTACAAATAATGGAACTAGATGCTCAGCTGGTGTGAACTGGCTTAGCTCCAAAAGAGCAATGACAATTGAGACTCTCTGAGGAGCTAACCTCTGTTCCTGAAAATCTGCCTGTACGTCATCACTCATCAGTCCCAGAAATAAAAGCTAATTTCCTCCTCACCTCCACCCTCTGCCCAGCATTCGTGTGGCTCATCGTTGCAAAAATATCTTGCAGCATAATAATCCTGTAATGAAACAACGATTTAGGTTCTAAGCTGTTAGTTAATGATGTGCAGGCTGTTGATGACTTCCATGACTAAAAATAAGGGGGGACTTGTAGTCCTTGTCCACCTCCTGGTCATATCTGGTTTTCATTCCCGTCCATATGTTTAGCCTGATCCCTCTCACTGTAAGTGGAGCATGATCCAGTGGTTAGGACAGAAATGTGTGTCAAGAATCCTATCTTTTATAATTGTCCTTGCATTAATGTTTAATTTAGGCCAGGTACAGACATTACGCATACATTGGTCTAAGCGCTCAGAAATCGAACTGTAACCATAACCAGATGCTCAGTGTACGTAGACCAGTCTAAAAATGGTGAAAACCAGTCTAAGATAGATGTGAATCAAAGTGCCCTCAAATGTAATCAATTTAGGTTACGCACGTGCATCAACCATTTGTACGAGCTCCCTATCAGTTCAAGTTAGATCACTGCCTGCCAGCATCCCAGGCTCCTTTGAGACCCCCCACAACCTTCCCTTATGGGGATGTGCACTAGCACTTAGCTTTGGCTGCTGCGGCCGAGTACCCAGCAGCCCCTGCCCGTGAGCTGTCACGGAAACTAACCAGCAAAGCCCCTGTATCTAGCCCTGCCTTCTGCCTTCTGTCTGCTGCAGGCAGGCAGTGGGGGCACAGTGGAAGGGAGGCATCTGTGTCCCCTAAATGAGCCCCAAGACCTGGGCACCCACGTCCCCGAGCCATGCTCCTATACCCTGTCACAAAGCACCTCACAATGTACATGCAGAGCCCCCAGAAGAATCTCTGTGCTCAGGCTCAGCCCCACAGCACCTGCATCCCCACCCAGAGACCCACATCGACCTGGGAAATTATGGAACACAGAGCAGCATGCACAAAGTAGCTGTAAAATATACTCTACCGTTAATTTAACTAAGTTAATGCCTAAGTGTTTGCCTATAGCACATGATGTTCAGTAATGTAGTGAAACCAAGTGGAAAATACAAAGATAACTGATTCATAATGAATTTATGCTAACACTTGCATTCATTTCTATGTTGTGTGATGTGTTCGTATGTTAGAAAGTAGCAAGTGATACATATCCGTCCAACTATTTGTGGACCAACTGCATCTACATTTTATTTGTGGCATGCAGATACAGACCAAACACAGATACAGAGCAAAAAGAAATGCAGATGCAGAACAAACAGCAGTGGCATAATCATCTCCAGTTTTGCTTTATCACCAAAAAGTACAAATAAACAAGTAGCTGCACAATGATGTGCTCAGTCTCTGCAACATTGGGACAACCCAGAAAAAGATTTGTCTTTTACCCATAGCATACAAATGTCAGAGTAACCCTAGACACTGATAAAAGGATAGATGCAAAGCTATTCTATCTTTATGCAAAGTCCCTAGGCCTCTGAGCACTTAAGAAACTACTGGGACGGAGAGTGTGTTTTAGTGGCTGCAGTGTTATCTGGGGAGCCTGGCCAGTGGCAGCAGGGTGGGAATAAGGACGCCGCAGAAGGATGGATTGGGCCCCTCAGATGGCAGCCAGGCACAGGAGGCACCCCGTAGGCCAGGAGACTTGCGCTGGTGGTGGGGAAAGGAGGCTGTGCAGAGGAAAAGATAGGATCCCTTGGAGGTCTGGTGAATGGCAGGCAGTGGCAGGAGGTGCCATGCATCCTGGCTGATGGTGGGGGGTGAGTTGGGAGGCACTTCACCTTGGAGCTCTGGCAAACGGGCCTGGCTAGGAGAAGGCTAGGGACCCTCCTTTCTCCCACCACACAATGCAGCATCCCAGGCTGCCAGGTGCCTTCTGCCACCAGCTGCTACTCTTGCCAGAGCTCCAAGGAGCCCAGTCCTTCCTTCTGCATAGTGCCTGCTGCCCCCGCTGCTGCTGGCCAGGCTGCTGGGTGTGCCATGGTGACCCAGCCTGAGGGTGTTCTGGAGACTTAGGGCCAGGCATGCGGGAGGATCTGCAATGATGTGGCAGGGCATTGGGACCATGCTTACCCATGCCTGGCAACAAATCAGGCGTGGCCCAGGTGTTCAGCTGCGCTCTGCCATCTGTGGCAGCCCTGGGAGCTCGCGCAGCACGCTGCGAGGCATTCAGGAGTGCCCCTAACCTGCTGGCTGCAGGCAATGCAGGCAGCCCGCATGCCTCCTCCTCCCCCCACCCTGAGCCCAGCCCACCAAAGGGTGGACATGTGTTGTGTTCACTCCCAATCTAACCCATCCATGTAAGTTAGCTTGATGTGTGTACCTAGCCATAGAGCTGGGCATGAGCTCTTTTGAGACTCTCCCCAGAGGTTGTATCCAGAGTAGACCCAGACCATCGAAGGCCACCTGTTTTTTTGGAAGCCTTGATGGAGACCCTTATGCTTAAGTCCTATTTCACTTTTAAGCATCTAAATGCTACTTAGCTGTCTAAAAGTGGATGCATGCATGGCATTGAGTGTAATTTATGTTGATTTTTATATTCTGTTTGCACCTACGTAACAAGACTTGTCTTTCTGCGCATGCATTACTGGATCATACTCCTTCTGAGATGCACAGGATTCTGTGTAAGTTATGAAATTTTAGTCTCAGAAAATCCCAGGAACAGTAACTGCTTGATGCTGGAGGGTCTTCCAACCTTTTAGCCCATTTCCTAGTGGTTACGGCTTAGGAAGCAGGAAGACTCAGGTTCAAGAATCTGATCCTACATTTCCTGCTTCACAGGAAAGTCCCTGAACCATGAGGGCACAGGTTATGCAGAGTCAAGGGCACCCTCCAACCTTGCTGTTGAAGCTGTATCACTAGGCAGCTAAGAGGGGAAGACCGGTGGGGCCAGGGGGAGATCAAGTCAGTAGGATCCTTGCTCTGTGGCTCTGTAATCTGGGAATGTCCCCTAAAGATAAGGTTATTGCTCTTAACCCTAGTGACCCATGCCTGTCTTTCTGTATTTATCTAATGACTGTTTTATGTAAAAATTACAAACCTGGTGACAATAAAAAAACACACAAAGAAGTGAGCAATATAAAATGTTTAAATCTAGGAATGCAGAGTAGAGAGATCTAAATAAACTGAATATGAACTGTTCTAAGAAAGTAAAAACTGAGAAGTATGAACTGGTCTGAGAGTGCAAAAACTGAGCAAGAAATGATTTAACAGAGCAGAATAAACTGAATAGCAGAAATAGTAGCCTAGAGAGAGGAAAACCTGAATCTGAAAGAATTTAACAAAGCAAAACAAACTTTTGAATAATATGCAGAATAATATGCAACATTAAACGCTCAGTTTGCAAATCACAGAAATCAGCACGAGCACCAACAGGCTACGGAGCTATCTGCTCCCACAGCAATGGAGTAGGGAGGTGGTCAGCAGAATGCACCCAGCGTCCCTGCCTGTGCTCTGCTCACTCTGCCCCGGCGCTTGCTGTGGCATTGGGAGCAGTGGCTGCTCCGGAAAGCCCCGAGCAGTAACTTTAGTTTGTTTTTTTTCCACATTTTCCTTGGCGCACCTCTTGAAACGCCAAGGAAAATGTTTCCACGTGGTACTAACTGGCAAGTGTGCCAATGAGTGTGTGCCTATCTCTGATATAAAACTCCTAGAGGAAGTTCTCTAATCGCTAGCCAATTATATAGAAGTTGGAGAGAGGAGGCAACTCCTTTTCTTTCTTCCACCGTATTTTGTAAGGAGCCCAGTCCTGTGACTATGTGTTTGGCATGCTCTAGGAAAATCTAACTGGCTAAGTCCTTCAGGAGAATTTGTCTGAGTAACACCTGATTGCTAGATTTCAGGACTGAATTAGGCACTAAACTGCTCAATTTTGCCAAGACTGTTGTATCTGGACCTGTGTAAAAGGTGCCTAGAGACATCTGAAGCCCAAACTGCAGCCTATAGAGTTCAATCATGTATGAATGGGATGGGATGGTCAGGTAACTGAGATTGCAACTTTGGATACAGGTGCTTTAAATCTGCCTAAGTCCCATATTTTGCATAAACCCCTTTTTATATCTGGGATGGAATCATGTGGCCTTTCTGTTGGTGAAGAAATGAAAAACCTTCTCTGGCCAACCTCAGGTATATATTGTTTCCCATTGCCTCCCCCACATGTAGATTTTTTATTGTTTGTGTTAACATTTATTTAAACCCGTGTGCATGCAACGCTAAGTAATTATCTTGATGACTACAGAAAGGGCAGCATAACTGCACTACCTTTGCCCCAGGTAGGGGATCATCATAGCAGGAGAAGATAGGGTAGTGAAGCTGGGACCAGCAAAACAATGAGAAAGAGGGATAAAAAGGATTTTATTTAAGGGGTCGGTATTTATTTTGAAAAGAAGTGGTTGAAGTGGATAATTGCTTTTCTCATCCTGGGTTCTGCTTTCCAGAGGTACTGGGGAGACTTCTGCAAAGTTTGTGTGAAGAATGAGGGGTGATCACCTGAATAAACTGAAGCAAATTCTGTGCAGAAAGCAGAGTGGGCTCCATCACCGGACCAGCCAAGTGAGTTGAACTGTCCTTATGGGCTTCTGTTCTATGTAGTGGCTTGCAGAGCTGGAAGAGGACATGCTGACTAATGCTGGGACAGGATGAATAGCTTTTAAAGCAAGGGATTGGAGCCAGCAGAGAAATGGCCAACATGGCCTGGGCTGCTCTTTGAGGCTGGGCTAGGTGTGAACAAGGTTTCAAAACAGGACGCTGGTCTGCTCGCTGATGGACTCCAGCTGAGATTGGTGGGAGTTGCTAAATTAACTTCTGCTGTGCTGATGTGGATTTCTTGCATTTTGCATGCATCACCAAGGGCTGGATTGTGGAGTGCTTGTAAGGTGGAGAAGAACTGTATTCTAAGGGTGCCTGGGGAGTGTTTACTGCACTTTTCCCAGAGCTCATACTAAATAACCATCTGGGTGATGATGTTGAGCTATTGCTTTTGGCACTTTCCTGAAAGAGACCCCTGGACATTTTGAACCAGGCCCTTGTTGCTGCCATCAACACCTGACAGAAATGTTCCACTTACAATAATACATTGCTACCTTAGAGCAACATTGGGCAGATTAATGTTTGTAAAATGCATTGAGCACCTTGGATGAAGGGAGCTGCATGAGTGCAAAGTGTTATTAATAATTCTCTGTACACTGCGCTTTGTGTTATGACAGGTATTGATGGGTGTTCTTGCTCTTCCTGATTTGTATTACTTTTTTATGGCATCCTATTTAGGACACCATTAGGCCAGACCCTGAATGGCTGATAATTTAAAGACATTTCAAGAGAGACGCTTTGCTTGGTCCCCAGATACGTGGTACAGATCACTGGATACCTCTTGCAATATAGGAGCAGTTTCTCACAGTAACAGCAAGCGCGCTCTCCCTCCTTAAGTAAATCTACCCTCAGATTTTTCAAAAAGAAATTGGGATCAGGAATTTAATTTCCATGAGCTCTCTTAGGAATGGGGGAGTATTAAGCAGATGACAACGGTAGGCATAAGGATAAGGGTGTGACTGAAGAACAGGATTGAATCTACTGACCGGATTGCTACTTCTCCTGGAGAATGTTGTTTCCTGATGTGAGTTTGAAGGAGAATCTGGTCAGTGGATTAACCCCTTTTTCTCCATTCAGCACTTCCTACCGCAGACTTCTCTTCTACACATACATCCCAATTTATGATTCAGGATAGCACGCACAGGGTGAGCATCTGTACATTACCTGCATTGAAGTCAGCTAATCTACTGGTATGCACAAATTCACACCAGAGCAAATAAAACTTTCAAAATTAGCATATGCATAACTTAAAGCATTTGAATAACTCCACGGACTTCAGTGAATAAACCCATGGGATTACTCATATGCTAAAAACGTGTATGATCTAAAATAGATTGAAGAATGAAATGCAAGTAACCAAGGACCAGACTTAGCAGCATACACAATTCAGCTTAAGTACATTTCTCCATAAAAAGTCCCACTGAAATCACAGAGTGCTTGCAGAATAACATGTACATCTAAGCACACGTGTTGCTTAACGTGTATGAGTAATCCTATTGACTCTGATAGGGTTGAAACATGACAGAGAATGTTTTCTTTCCTATTAATAGGCTACAGATACAAAAATCTAATTTTAGAAGTCTTTTGGAGAAACAAGTTATTCCAAGGTACGGATATGACAAACTACAATTAACATCTGTGAGGAATTAAGTGAGATTTGTTTAAGAGTTCATATACTGTTCATACTTTAAAACACAAGTGGGTCTGAGAGTAATTATAAATAAGCTTTCACTCATTAATTTTCTGCTTGATTACTAAGGGCATTGTCTAAATGAAGAGCAAAAAGGATTGTTCAGACACTATTTACACAGTGCAAATGAGAGCAGAAGTTGAAGAATATGTTTATCAATGAAGAAGGTAATGCTGAATGATTGCAAAAATCTCATGCCGAAATTAAGTGAAACTGACTAGTTACCAAGAAAATACAGGTGAAGAATTCACCTGTGAAATTCCCTTGCTGCCCTTGTTACCAGTCTGTTGCAGTTTTGAAAATGATCTTATTTGCATATCCAGTTTGGGGTGGTTTTTTTTTACTCCTAAATATTTGCCTAAAAGTTATTCTCTGCAAATCCCTCTTTATGCCTCCTAATTAAAAATAGGCACGGATCAGTTTTATATTAAGCTGTAAAAACACACACAACTTCAGAAGGTTTTGGTTTGTTTGTTTTTTAACTACTGCTGAAGCTAAAATCTTACAAACATTTTGCAAATTGTGAGATTACATTCAGTCAACCGTGTCCCTTAGTATTCCAGCAGCAGCCAGCTGTTCTTTTCTCAGCATTGTGGACGCTCTGCACAATCACTATCTCAGGTACAAATGGAGGAGACATCATGATGAGCACTGTAACTGTGCGGATGTAAGCCTCTGCATATGGTTTCAGTTGGGTTATATGTTTCTCTAGGAGTGTTGGCAATCCATGCCAATGAATAATGGTTCCTCTACAATTAATACCATGCTGGGAATTGCCTGCATAGCCATGGTCCATTACAAGACCATAGCTGTTTACAGAGCTGTAAAGGTAGCGTTAGGATTGAAGATGAGGGCATGCACCCCACTGCTACAATTGTTAACGTGAGCAGCTGCCTTCAAGGTAGTGTTTGAGAGTCAGAACAGGAGGAACTGCTTTGATGTATAGGGTCAGTATCATAGGTAGGATGGGGCAGCTGCCTTGGGCACTGACTTGGGAAGAGAGGGCAAAAAGGGCAGCTGTCCCTAACTGACTCCTATTTGCATTGTTATACCTCTGTGCACAGCTACTTCTCATCAGCGAATATGCGGTCAAAGCAGCATTGAAATAGTTAGCCCCAAATCCCGTAAGCAGTTCCTACATCAAACAGTATCCCAGCTGGAAACAAGACTTCAGCAAAATGTTTGTGATGGCAAAACATTATTTTCTTCATGCATATGTGCATGTGCACCCCATATTGCAGGTTAATTCCATTTAAACATACTGTTCGTAACAACAACAATCGAAGTATGGGATTATATAACTATTCCAAGATCTTCTCAAGCAGAGCCTGTTTCAGAAAGGCCTCTGTCCTTTTTTCTTTTTTTTTTCCCCATGCAGTTATCTTTGTTTCTATTTTGTCAAGATACTCTTGCAAAGTGGCCATCCTTCAAGAAAGTTCCCTCTTCCCCTCATGGTATTATAGGAAGAAGTGATCTATTAGAAATTTCATTTATTTTGACTGAGGCATGTGTGAGCTCTGCTAAGGTCTCTGAGGTCTCCTGTCTTCTTTTGTTGTTATACCAGACCATGAGAAACCTTGTCTGTTGGATAACAATACATTTGGAGAGCAGATTGGTTAGTGCAGGGTTTTGTTGCAAAAACTCTCACAAGAGCTTTCTCTTCTTCTTTCCCCTGAACATATACCCATGAGATTACAGATAGTCACAGCGGTTTCATCTGTACGGTTTTTTTGGTTTTGTTTTTTGATAAATACTTGGGTTTTCATTCCAAAAGATGAAATTCAGTTTTGTTTTCTTAGCTTTTGACATTCCCCTCAACTTTTCATGGGAAAAAATGTGAACATGGAAAGAAAGAAATGTTCATTTTTGTGTTAAAATTTATACCATGGGGAAAATATTATTTCCCAGGCAGCTCTGCATGAGACTTCTTTGATGTGAGAGGAGGAGGCAAAGGGGTGTATGTGTCTATGTGTGAGTGTGTCTGTACAATCACAATAAATTTGCTCTTGCAGAAGAAGCTGATATCTTGTCTACTCAGCCTACCAGTTTCCTTTTGTTGATCAGGCTCACATATCTCAAAGTTCACTGAGATTTCATAGAAAAGTGCTGGAAGGGATTTCAAGGGGATATCTAGTACATCCCTCTCCCCTTAAGCAGGATCCATTATGCCTATACCATACGCTGAAAAATATATGGATAGGCTCATTATCTATTGAGACAAGCTCATTCATTTTCAGGGGAGCAAAGGTGGCCTAAGGGTCAATGTGTAAAAGGGTAAATGGGTTTAATTCCCTGCCTGCCAATGATGTTGTGTGTGACTGTGCAAGTCAGTTAATCTCCCACTGAGATCCAAAGAGAAACCATGCTTATTTGGGGTTCCATCAGACGACTGGAATTCTGTCATTCCTTTAGTACCAACGTCATGTCGGTAAGATGCACACTGAATACATTATCAATTTGTGTTCAAAATTCGGAGAAATAGGTGCCAAACTGCTCATCAGAATAACCCTAACCCACAAGAAAAGTTTAAATCTGACCTTATGGTTTTGTTTCTCTCTCCTCTTTAATTACTCGTGCTAAGCAACAACTTAATATTTGGCGTGGAGCATCGCTTGCTTGCATTGACATCACCTGTCTGCATGAATAGTTTAGCTACCTACCATTAGAATTGGTGCCTTTAAATCTTGTTTGCTTTCACATGGTGGGATCATGTGTTAGCTGGGCAGAACTGAATTAACTGAGGATATTAGTAGTCCCTCCTGAAAGGAAATGTGAACCACTTTACATTTGTCCATGCAGGTTGGGCGAGGATAGTATTTTGTCAGTTCACTCCTAAATTAATCCTCAAGAATTTGTTCAGTGTTATAAGTGGAGCAGAACACAGCATAAAAATAAGGCACTATTGTGGCTTAGGCTATAGCACAATAAAGTAATGGTTCAATTAAACCATCCTTGAAAGCAAGCTTAAAACCAGAGAACACCATTAGAAATGACTTGCTTGTCCTGATACAACATTTCACAGTCAAGCAAGTTTTTTCACGGAAAAAGCACAATTGAAGCTCCATAGTAATTCTAAATAATGCAGTGGATTTTAAAGACTAAGACATTTGGAACTGGGAGGGTCGTGGAATATAAAGAGGGGATTTTTCTTGCAAATCTTCATCTTCTGTTTTAATTTCCTTTGGACTGCAGCCTGATGTAAACACTCTTTCCCACAACAATTTCATATTAATCAGGCATCCGGCAATCATCATTTCTCGACAGCCCCTCACAAAAGAACATCTTTAGAAACAATTCAGCAGGTGATCTTAGCCAAACCATGTGAATAATCCCTTTTTCTTTTGAATGAGAAACAACCTCGGCAAGACGATGCATTTTTAGTTGTCAATAAGGGACAATAATCATATCATTTGTTAGGCAGATTCGGCATGAATACCCCAACTTCTATCCCAGACATCTGCTGGCTTATTCCACTAACTGGTTAGATGTTTATAGTTGGTTTTGGTTCATTTTATATGTCATTCATTTATTCTCCCTCAAATCCCCCTCACCCCAAAACTTGGGTTGGGGCATTTAGCAATGGCTTTTTCTTTTCTCTCTTTCGTATAGTGTCAGATATCAACTTCCAAATCTAATGTTTCATAGTTTCATAGTTGGTTGGGTCGGAAGGGACCTGAGCAGATCATCAAGCCTGACCCCCTGCCATGGCAGGAAAAAGTACTAGGGTCAAACGACCCCAGCAAGGTGTTCATCTACCCTCCTCTTAGAGACCCCCAGGGTAGGAGCCAGCACCACTTCTCTTGGAAGTTGGTTCCAGATCCTGGCCGCCCTGACTGTGAAGTAGTGCCTCCTGATCTCTAGGCTGAATCTTCCTCTGCCAGCTTGTGACCATTATTTCTAGCCACTCTTTTGATTAAGTGCTGCACTGCTTGGTGGACACCATGTTCACACAGAGGGCTATCCAAGATGTTCATCTTGTGAAGTGTTATGTTGAAGTTTCCGTATCCAGATCTCAGTTTGTTCAGCTTAACCCTCACTTTTCGGTCAAGGTCATGCCCAATGGGGCTCTCATTTGGTGTTGATATAAAATGCTGTAGGAATAGATCTGACCTTTCCCAGCAGTCATCCCACTCTGTTGCTGCCCATAGATTTGGTTCAGCACCCCCGATCTCTTCCAGGAACTTGTAGGCTTCCTTTATAGATGATTTACAATTTTTGAGCTCCTTAATCCTTCATCTATTGGATCTTTAGTTAACAGTTGATAGAATGGGTGATTTTCATCATTCTTGCCTCTCTTGCCAGTAATATTAGGGTCTGTCTTCTTATATCACTTGGTCTTATGCTCAAAACTACAAGGAATACATCTGTGTGTGTCTAAGTTGTACAGCCTGTTGTACGTCTCTGCACACTAAGTACAGTGACAAGCTTTTTATTGTGACAACTTCTGAACCATACAAATGTAAAGGAACCTGCTGGGGCATTGACTATGGCAAATGCAGTGGTTCTAAGCATTTTGAAGTAGGCACCCCATGTCATACTGACTAAACATCTCAAGGCAGCTACCCATGCAGAGACTTTAGTGCTGACTTTGTGAATGTGATGCATGTAGGTGAGGGAACAGTCTAATGTGACTCCTAGGTAGGTTGGAAAATGCTCATGGGAAAGGTTGTGGTTGCCTACTCTGATATTTGCTGCTTGCGGACGGCAATAGAAATGGTTAGGGGGCTGAGGCACATGACTTATGAAGAGAAGCTGAGGGAACTGGGCTTATTTAGTCTGGTGAAGAAAAGAGTCAGGGGGGAGTAAATAGCAACCATCAACTACCTGGAGGGTGGATCCAAAGAGGATGGAGCTAGCCGTTCTCAGCAGTGGCAGATAAAAAAAAACAACAAGAAGCAATGGCCTCACAATGTATCAAGGGAAGTTTAGGTTAGATATTAGGAAAAAACTTTCTCACTAGTAGGGTAGTAAAGCATTGGAACAAGTTACCCAGAGAGAATCACAGAATCATAGAAGAGTAGGGTTGGAAGAGACCTCAGGAGGTCATCTAGTCCACCCCCAGCTCAAAGCAGGACCATCCCCAACTAGATCATCCCAACCAAACCTTTGTCTAGCTGGGTTTTAAAAAAACCCAAGGATGGAGCATCTTCCACCTCTCTGGGTAACCTGTTCCAGTGTTTTACTACCCTCCCTGTGAAAAAAACTCTTCCTAACATCTAACCTAAACTTCCCTTGCTGCAACTGGAGACTGTTGCTCCTTGTTCCGTCATGTGCCAACGCTGAGAACAGTCTAGCTCCATCCTCTTTCAACTCCCCTCCCTTCAGGAAGTTGAAGGCTGCTATTAAATACGACCCCCCACCCCACTCCTCAGTCTTCTCTTCTCTGGACTAAATAAGCCCAGGTCCCTCAGCCTCTCCTGCTGTCAGAGCTGCAGTAGAAAAATAAAAGCCGATGTTGCTTTACATTGAGATGGTTGCACACAAAGCCTAGATTCTGTGACCAGCAGCAGCACTGGAGAGAAAAACCAGAGCCATGTTGCAAATGTAAAGGATGTGCACCAAATTGCAATCATTTGGCTTGCTTTGGAAAGCTAAATAAAGGTTTTAATGGGGGGGGACCAATATTTTGAAATATAATTACAAAAAAATGCTGCATGACTAGATCAGTTGTGTTGGCAGCAGGGTATGGTACTGCCAGTCTGTCAATTTATGTTGCCTTTTACTGCATAGGCTAGCATTTGCTGTAATGATTAATTATTTTATATCCCTTTTTGTCTCATGATTTTAGAATCAAGCTCTTGCTTTAAGGTCCCCTTCCCCGTGGTTAATCCCAAGGCACCCCAGCAATAGATGGAAATCTACTAAAAATGGTTTTACCCTGAAGAAGCTTTGGGCAATGTAAAGCATGCTAAGGGACTCTCTGATTAAAGTGTTACTTTTTCATCTCAAACCTATCCACTCTGACTATGCTGGATGTCTCATTCTCAGCTCTGAATCTTTGTTGCCTTTGCACTGGCCCACCTGCCTCCCTTAACCCCAATTATTCCTTATCCCCTTTGCTGCCACCTCCGACTGACCAGTTCTTCCACTGTGGTGATTATTATCAACGCTCCACACCTCTTTGCTCTACCAGTTCCTTCTTATCTCCTGCCTTCTTGCTGCAGCTTTTCCATAGCTGTCACTGCTGCATGTGTAAAGATAACCTATCATTCCTATGGCTATCATGCCAAATTGATGTGTATTTGTTATTCCCATTGACTTCCAGGGGAGCAGGGCCAATCCCCAGCTGCATTTACATAGTCTCAGGCCTCTTCAGTTAAGTTCATTTGTGTTGCTGTGGCAGAGGTATAGCAGACCCTATTGACTTATGAGGCTGGAAACAATGGGATGATGTGAATAGCAACCAGTGTGTTTCCCTTGCAAACTGGGTGCTCAGTATTCATTCCCTATCCTCAATCTAGTTTATTTGCTCAGTTAGTCCTAATGGTTCCAAACTACCCTGGGCCTGTGACCCTTTTAATTTCTTCCTATTCCTACACTGTTGTTTCTAGTACAGTCCCAACCCCATTATAAGTAGGTAAACAGTATGCACATCTGTGTGTGCAATGTGATGAACTCCAGCACAGTTCACATCTAAGTCAGCTGCTCCTGGGTGCAGCATTTTCATGTGCTCCCGGGACCACAGCACATTGAGCCAGCACACTGAGGAGCAACCCTAAATGAGCAAGGGATCCTGCAGGTCAGCCCTAGGCTCCAGGTACTTTCTCCAACAGTTCTATCTTGCAGCAGAGTTAATTAACCTACTGCATCCTTGCATAGGTGCTCGGGTATAAGGTGATGCTTTACTGTAGAGCTAATTAGGCAATTCCACAGTAAAGCTTGTGTGTATATGTGCTTAGAGACTATTAAAATAGGAGGCAGGGGCCAAGAGTTTGAGTTGGGGATATCAGCACTTGGGGCTGTCAAAGAGTCAAAACAATCACACTGTTCATTGTGCATCTGCGCTGTATTTCTTCCAGTTGATGTCTTGACTTTGTGTGTAATTTAATTCTTTCCTTCACAAATTGTTCTTGCTCAGTGCTTTAAGATTTTATCTGAGGAAAATAGGCCTTATTAAAAAAGCTTCCAATTCTGAGGGTTTAGTAGTAGCAGAATTTGAAGAGTAGGATCTGTGCTTATGACAGTCTTTGAGCCTTTTCCAGACTGTATTGTAATGCATGGAAACCATTGTAAGATATAAGTTTTTTGTTTGTTTTTTCTTCCCTGCAATAGTTTCTTAGTCATGTAACAAATTCCTTCAGCTAAACCCACTGTAGCAGGTTTTCCATTCACAAAACAGTCTTTATTTCCCTAGGCAAACTTGTCCCCATAGGACATAACATAAACCACACCAAGAAAGTAATACATAAACAACAGTGTTAACTCCTACCCTGGGAGATTTCCCAGCACCTGAGAGAGTACAATACCTCAATGTTGCTGCCTCTAGCCTTGCAGCCTTTTCCCTGGGAGCTTTTAGCTTCCTCTAGGCCAGCAAATTATCCCCATCAGCTGGCCCCATTCTCCTAGATAGGCCTGCAGTCACCTTCTCCTGCCTGCAGGTGGGTTGCAGCCTCTGCGATATGCAGTCTGCTACACCTGCCTAGATACCCCTTCATTTTTATTGACTGAAATGTTGATTAGCAAGCAGAAATTTCTGCTCTGGGTTTAGATACTCACTTTCTAGGTAACAATAGGATTTAATTTTTATGAGTAATATGCTTTGCTGATATCCATCTATATTCTGAGCAAAGAGTAATGCCTAGGTAATTAGCAGATATTTTATTAAACTTTACAATCAAGTAATTGTTTTAGAAACTTCTGAATCAGTGTTTTTTCCAAGTTTATAGTTAAATGCTGGTCTGATATAGACCCATCAGGTTTTAACCTTAAAAATACAATTTTTACATGGTTATAGCTGGAATTAGGGGTTCTTCTCAAGCAATTTTAAAAAATATACCCCCGATACAGTCCTTTAAAAGCCACCGTCCTTCTTGTCCTACTCTGTGCTAACACATTACCATTTGAAAGGCTTAATTTTATTGCAAACATCTAGATTATTCATTTCTCAGGTGGAGAATTTGAGAAAATTCAGAGGCAACTGCAACAACATAGGATAGGACAGTGCATTAGTCAGTTCTTGATTACCTGTTGGGGAAGGTTGTGGTGAGAGGGATCTAGCATTGCCAAAAACAATATTGCCTTGCGGGAAACTGTGCTCTGAGGAAGATATTAGAAGGCATAAACTGGAGTTTGGAACCTATTTTTCCACTAGTTTTCCATAGGTAGTGCCTTATGCACGTTTGAAAACTTACTTCTGAAAAGACAGAAAGAGGATGTTGATTGTATATGCAGCCTATCTGAGCCAAGTTCCTCCTGGAGTGGCATGCAGCAGTCAATATTTCTCATGGCATAAACCCTTTCAAATAACTCACCCCGTACAGCTAATCACAATCTAGTCCCATTCACCCCCATCCTTCCAACAAGGAAATACTGTTGACATTTGCAGTAAAAATTCAAACACCGTGATATTTTGGCTGAAACCTATGAAAAGCATCATATTTTGGAAAGGCCGCTATAGCCCCCCTCAGAAGCTCATATCCTCTATACTCCCATTCTCCTCCTTAAGCAAAGTTGCTGCCTGGCCTAGATCTCCCAGCTTGGAATTTTCCAGGAATACTCTTGTCACAGCATTTACACCTTAAAAAGTACAAGAGACCCTCATGACAGAGTCCTGGTCTTGCCTGCCCCAATTACAGTTACCAGTGACCAGCCACTAATGCGTATAGGTTAGACCACCGCTGGAGGTAGAGGTCTAACTAGCTGTTTTGGTGTTCTGAGCCAAAATGCTAGTGAGTTGGAAGTGAGGTGACAGAGAGGTCGGCTTCCTAGCTGCTGTTGCTGCTCTACCATATGGACTCTCCAGGGTCTACCCCTTCTCAGTTGGCACTCGGCGGTGGTGTGTTGCTTGCCACTCTTTAGTTATGCTTCTGACGGGAACTAAATGCACCTACCTCTGCTAGACATGGAACCTAGCTTGAATGGTTACTTTGTGTATATTCAGGATTTTCTACTAGTGCAGGTCTATCAATGGCTGCAATACAGATAAATCGTCACCATAAATCGCCCCAGCCTCTCCCTCTCCACCTGGGGTAACCTGCTGTGCGCCAGAGTGTGCATGGCACAGGTATGCTCTGGGAACAAGTAGCAGCAGCACAAGATGTGCTACTGCTTCTTGTCCTCAGGGGAACAAACGTTTACACTCGTGTGGACACGGCCTTTGCATGCGTGTGTGTATAAATGTATGCATATAACACACACACACACACAAACACACATTTAGGAAACAAAGTTGGAGATTCTCCCAGAAATCTGATAGCATTAAAGAAAATACCAAAGGAGACCTGGATTAAAATTATGATGGGCTTTGTGCTTCCAATCTTGCTGAGTATTAGTATCTCACTTCTTAGTTTGTGCAAAGCCACGAAGAATGGCTAGCTTATGTAAACTTCCACTTGAGCCTTAACTTTTTCAGTTTCTCCAATGCTGTTCATGAAGCATGGGAAATTAGCTTCAACTAATTAAGAAAAGTAGGCCAATGATGACTCCTATGAGAAAAGTGGGTGTGAATGGCTCAAAGGAACAAAATAGGTCATGTGAAGCCATTTAAAATAGATATCATCTTAGTTGAGTATGAATTCTCATTCTCCTATGGATAAAGAGTACAAGTTCCTGTTAGCATGTAAGATTTAAAAGTAGCACAATCAAGCCTGCCAACGAACAGCTCTTGGCTGACCTGTCTCCTGGCACATCTAAGAGATAACTGCAGTGCAGATGAAGCAACTGTCTGTAAAGCCTGATAAGGAGACAGATGTCAGTGCTGGAAGAACATCCTTCACTAGCATTTGACTCCAACTCTATACCTAGAAGGGAAAGGGGATATTAGTTAATTTATTGATACATATTTGCCTAACTCAAAAATGATCCTTTGTTGTTGTAAAGAGGAATGACTGAGCAATCATTATAGTGCACTACGGTAGCAATTTTGTATTACTGAAATACAGTGTGAGAGAGTACTAGAAATGCATGCGTAATTTATTTTGGGCTCCATTTTCAAAGATGGGTAAGTTAGAAACAGGTCTGAAGTACAAATGCAAGACCTGAGCAGCACCCAAACAAGAGACCTCGAAGTCCTCCTAAGGCGTTTAGGATATGAGGATACTTAAGTATATTTAATATCAGTCCCCTGTGCACACTTTTAAAAAGTTAGAACAAGAAATAAATGAACAGCAGACTGACACCCTTGTATCTTAAGCAGATATGGGTGTTGCTATCACCCCTATGTCTGATGCAGCCAATATCTAGAATATTTAAACCAGTATTTTAAAAACTGGGGGTCTCATGTTAACCAAGGCCATCTATAGGCACATGAGCACCTGGGATGATTTTCAAAAGTGCTGAAGAGCCTTTGGGTGGTAAGCATTTTTGGAAATGAGACTCCTTGAGCCAAATGTCAAATGTAGGATTACATTTTCAAAACCCCGTAAATAACCTAGAAGCTAAAGTTATGGTGACCTTCAGCCGCCCAGCATAGATTCCCATGTGTCTAAGATACACTTGAAGTGGGACTTAGACACACAACTCAGTCCAAGGGATCTGGAAATGTTATTCATAAGGTGTGGCAGGTGTAACAGTTATGTCAGTATTGAATAATATTGGTATAAACTGCAACAACATTATCTGCTATATCAGCATGCCTCTGTAGCAAAATAAGTGGAGCAAAACCTTTGTAACATTAACCGTCCTTAAGTCACAATTAAGGTCACAGAGATCGGCTTGCTTATCGTTATAAGAGTCTTCAGACATAACAGTTATTTCATAAACAACCAAGGCATGTTTTTAAGTTCAAACCTCCCCCACCTCCACCCCTGCATTAAAAATAGTTGAAATTTATGTCTGTTCATAGTCAGAGAAGTGATGTAATAATGAAACATTTATACATTTTTTAAACTGAATGTTTATGCCCACCATTAAAATGTTAGTCTTCTATACAGTGTGTAGTTTGGTGACCTCGGCTTACAGCATTGCTCTTGTGGTTAATTTTAAGTATTAAGTATATGTACAAAAATTAAGCCTATCAGACTTCTGTTTTCCTTTTACAAGCAGATGCACAAACACCTAGATCACTGCAGGGTAATCAGAGGTAAATGTCTTCATATGCTAACAGCATTATGATGTTATTCATTTTTTTAGCAAATATTTTCGGGATGGGAAAACACAGAAAAATTGTATCCAGATTTATTTCATGTTCTGATCTAGCATTGATTGTTTTCTTAAGTGATTCTAAAAAACTGGGACTTAAGAAACAAAAAGGAGAGTATTAAAACCAAATTGCGAAAAACAAGAATATTATTTTGCTAACATAGACATAGCCCAAGAATCTTTAAAAATGGGAAGTCATTTATAGACTCCCAACTTGAGACCCCATAAAGGCACATGGATTTTAAAGTCTGGGTACACTGTTGGTGTTGAAATTCAGGCCTCCTTAAAATGTCTCAAGTTGTGCCCCTCAAAATGAAGATGCCCGAGATCACCTATGGAACCGTAACCATGGATCTTTTTCATTTGTTTATTCAGTCACTAAATTTGTTAAAAATGCTATCAAATATGAATAGAAAATGAGAAACCTGTTCAAAGGGTGCAGGAAACATCACGATACAGAATGAGAAAAATAATTGGTTTTTTGTCATTCATTAGATAAAAATAAAATCCAGATTCCACATTTTAAAATACCCACTTACCACATCCCAT
>JAGPOW010000229.1:29281872-29296536 GCA_030014935.1 Caiman crocodilus
GGGTTTGGAGGAGTGAGCTTTGAGATGCCTTCCTATTCTAAGTTTCAAAGAGGAAAGATTTTTGCAGACTATGATGCGGATGATCAGACTCCGGCATCTCATGTGCAGACTTGTTCCAGGGCCAGGTTCTCCCTGACTGAGAAAGCTTTGTCCCCAGTTGCCTCAAAATGTATGTGCCTAAATCTTAACATGATTCACAAAATAAGCCCAACGATTTCAAATAGAAATAGCCTAAATCTTAATAAATTTGGAGGGGGGGGGGACCTGGTGGACATAAAATCAGACTTTTATAATTTATACTTTAACCTTAAACCCACATATAGTGAAAACAATTGTGAGTAACTACTCAAACCTGCATACTAATAATGGTAATAAATGAAAAATACACACAATGACCATGATAGAACATAACCATAATTAAACATTCAGGGCACAATCAGGTTTACCATTGCACTTTCAAATAATCCAGAAGTGCAACTTAAAAAAGGTCTGTGCAGTTTCTCCAGGGATGAAAATGTTTCAGGGAAGCATGAATGGTCATAATCTGGGAATGTTTTAACTGGTGCTTTTAAAACAGTGTTTAAAAACAGTTGAAATTGGCTGCATTCTGCTTCTGACGGTAATGATACTGTCAGTACTGGTGAAGAAACATATACCAGTCACAGACTGGGTGTAAAACTGCTCAGGGTAAGAGCTTGGTAGATTACCACTAGCACACCAGGCACTAGAAGCTCCCAAAATGTCCTAGGTAAAACTGCTTGAAACTTCATCGACACATTGGATTTTTTTCTGGCAAATGTTTGGGCTTTGTTTTTAAAAAATGTGTTGTAGTGTAACTATCAGAACTTGTAGGAGAGGTGATATGTTTTAGCAAACTAACTAGATTTTTGCAAAAAGAGTTCTTTAATTGCAAGCTTTCGGGCAGAAACACCCTTCTTCAGGCAAAGGAGAAAAGGTTGTAAAAGTTCTTCAGGGTAGAAATGAAAGTTCATCTTTCATAGGAGAGTTGAAGGTGTGGTAAAATCTTCTGCTTGGAATAGTTTCATTTCTGCCCCGAAGAACTTGTACAATCTTCTCTCCTATGCCTGAAGAAGGCTGCGTGTGCCTGAAAGCTTGAAATAAAAGATTTTTTTGTTTGTTTTTGGCAAAAATCTAGTTGGTCTAATAGATATCACTTCTACCACGAGTTCTGATTCCTTTTGCCTCTAGACCAATACGGCTACAACCTGGATACCTGAAGCATTGCAGTAACAATTGCATTTATGTTTTCATTAAAAATCTTCAGTCTTGTTGGCTTTCAAAGGCTGATGGTTTTCCCAAAAATGCCTTTTTGGTAAATGGCATTGTTTAACTACATCCATTTCTGAACCTGGATCCTCCCCAAGCTGTCAGAGATTGCTTAGGTGGCAAATAAAGCTCTGCATCCCTGTTTATCATGGTGTTTACTACAATGAGTACCTTGTGCTCACACAGCTTGTTTTGTGAGGATAGATGATTAGCTTATTGCTCAATCCCTAACCTGGAAAACCAGTAAAGGGCTTTATGCTGGTCCTTGTCTTTTCATAGGACCATAGAAACTAGGGCAACTAGGGCCAAAGGGACCTCAAAAGGTCCCTTAGTCCAACCTCCTATATATCCTAGACAAATGTCTGCCTAACCTATTCTAAAAACCACTGTGACAGTCCTCTTAAAGAACTACACGGCACAACACAGAAAACATCAACAACACCCTAATTTGCCACAGGTAAAGCAGTGGGATGAGGGTACTGTCTTATGAACTATCCAGTTTCAGTAGGCCTCCTGAGAGATATAACTTCCAAAAGGCAGGGCTGGCCCATGCTATACTGCAAGACCAGGGGGGCCCGCAGCTAAGGGGCCCCCTGCGCCCAGCCACTCACCACCCACGCCTGCCACCTTCTTCAGGGCAGGAGGCCTCAAAACTATTGCTTAGAGGGGGGCCCAAAATATTGTGGGCCTGCCCTGCCAACAGGAGATATAGGCCTTTCCACTGTGTCAAAGAGCAGTCATGTTGACTCCTCTGTATTTATTCCCGTCGGGCTAAGATGTAATTTAAGAACAAACAACTACAGTCAGAGGCCATGTCTACACAAGTCACTAATTGTGGGGTAGCTTGTTACTACTGTGCAGTAGCGTGAAGTGTGACATGATGCTATTGCATGGTAGTAACGAGCTACTGAACAGTAGTAATGAGCTACTACACAGTCAGCATCACCAAGAAGCCATGCAGGGATACTTCTGTGCAGTAACACCGGTACAGTCATTTAGTGCTTGTGTATGCAAGTACTAAATGACTGCGTAGTAACACCTGCAGTAACAACTGCAAGAAACAGTCAATGTTTCTTGTAGACATAGCCAGAGAGTTCCAAAAATGCCTAGCTTGTCAATAGCTTGGTCATTATACTTTTTTCTTCTTGCCATATGCCATCACCTGTCATAAGCACATGCAGCTATTTAGATATAAGAAATAGGTTTCCATTAAACACAAAAATCAGCTGAAAAAAAATCCTGTTGATTAAAACGTAACAGAAACAGCAGCAAGCCTCAAATCAGGTGAATGCTGATTTGAAATCCAGGTGAATGCTGGAGACTCCATCTGGTTCATGGAATTACAGTAGCTGAGTAGCATCGAACAGCCATATTGCACCCTTGATCCGTGGAAAAGACTTGTACGGATGTCAACAGGGGCGATCTGCGTGGGGATGGGGTGGGTATGTCAAAGTAATGTCAGTTGTGTTCAGTGCTCTCAGGACATGCAACAAAGTCTCTGTGGCAGTCTGCCGACTGAAGCCAAGCTAGGAATGAAACACTTCTAGACTAACAATCATTAGTACAGCAGCTACGACAGTTCAAACACAAGTGTTCACTTAGCACAAGTGTGGCATCTTTCAGTTGGGAGCTAATTAATCCTTACAACAAGCTTGTAGTATAGATTCCAAGAATTAAATCTTGGCGTCACTGAACTTGAAAAGAGTTTTGCCGTTGATTTCACTGGATACAAGTTCTGTCCTAGCAGTACTCTTACCTTTAACGGTGATACTTTTCACCCCCCAGGAATGTATAGAATCTGCAATAAAAATGGGCAACACCTGATGAAGAATCTCTTGAATCTGAAAGTTTCTCTAACTTCATCCCAACCATGGCATTTGTCCCATAAATAGATATCACCCACCAAGATTCTTGCATCCAGAGCCAGTCTTTGGCATGGACACCTGCCCATAGCACCATCCTGCATACCCCATCCCACCCCAGCCGATTCCTGCTTCAGGCTGGAGGAACAGTTTCTAGTCCAGCTGCCGCCCTCCACCCTCATGGGGTACCTTCATGCACCTCTGCCACCCCCGCATTGTCCCAAGATCCTGGTTCAGTGTGGCATGGGGAGGAGTGGGTGGAGGGACTGGGCCAGTCCTGCTGCCTCCTGATTGACCCCCAACTTTCCATTCCTTTCTCGCATAAACTTTCCCTTCCCAGCCACTGGCTCTGCTCCACTCCATGCGCCCGTCCCAGCCAAGCCCATCCCACCCCATACTCTCTGAAGCACAGAGCGGGTAAGTGCCCAGCTCCTCTCGGGTTCCCCTCTGTGCTGCTCCCCAGCCAGGGGCCCCAGCCCAGCAGCGGGCTCAGGCAGTGACTTAGGATCTAGTATCCCTGAGGTGCTGGTGTCCCCGAAGCTGCAACTTAAGAGGAGCCGGGCCAGGCAGTACAGTAGGGTGGCACCTGCTCCGGTCCTGTGCCCCTGCCAGCCCAACTCTGTCTGCAGCGCTGCTGAGGTGTGGGAGGGGAGGAGGGGGAGCCAAAATACAAGTTTGCCCAGGGCACCATTTTGCCTAAGGCTGGCGTTACTGGCATCTCTCATAACTTTTTGACCATCACAGCTATAACATCGGTTGAGCACTAACACACCCTTTCCAAATTGTTATGGGGTGTTGAACCTTTAAAGGAGTCAGTGAGCTTGTTTGTGTGAATTTTTCCGTGGCATCTCATTCAGAAATGGTTTCTTTTACAATGTCCTTGCATTTCCCTTTGAACCTGGTTTCAAGCTCCCTGGCAGCTTTTTTTTCATTACGGGATTCAAGCTGATTTACATGAGTTTGCTATTTTACATCAGCTTGGATACAACAATTGGACGAGGAGGAAAGGAGTAAAAACAGCTTCCTCTGGCATGAGTAAGGGAAACCGAATCTCCCCATGTGTGTTTTCGGGAGACCTATTTTGGTAGCAGCCCTTTGATAATGTAAGCTTGAATACCAGACGGGTAATGGTTCTGGTAGAGTTAAGATGTCCTTCAGGGAGAACAAGATAATGTTGAACCCCCGCCTGCTTCCGTCTGAGTGCTGGAGTGTTTTATTTTTCTCTGTGGTTATTCTTTTAGTCCTTCACCGCTGTGGCTTATTTTCCCAAATGTTGACCTTCACCAGTGCATTGCTCCAGGTTTCTTTTCCCAAAGACCCATTGATTTTTGTTGGATTTACGCCCTCGCAAAGCTGGGTTGATACTGTGGTGAGCTCAGTTCCTAATCTTTATCAAGAGGCTCCCTTTAATTACAGAAAACAATAATATTCTCACATGGGCATAGATAAACTATGTGCTTATTTCAAGGAGCTTGTGTCCAAATCATTTATGTCTCAGTTGTTCAATATAGCTTTCACACTCCAATTACAACAGTAATAACTGTTTGTGGGAGATTTGGTTTTGTTGTCTTCTATTTCTCTGTAGGCTAAATTGTTTTAATTAATAAAACTTTTCACACTATTAGCACAAAAATAATGCTCGGGGGCTTTAGGACAGCGGTGCTGCCAGGAGAACACGGATACACAGCTGGATATGGACAGCGCTACCATCTCATTTGTTTCTGTGGTGACTAACTTGTTTCAGTCTCTAAGTCATTTTGCAAGCGTCTCTTAGCTCAGTATTTATGTCAATGACATCTGAAATTGAAAACATTCTGCTGACAAGGTCATTAAAATTTGAGTGTATTGTTTAAAAATCAATAGATGAGTGTTCAGAATAGCTTGTTTTAAGTAGAGTACTCAGCAGAATTAAGAATGGAACTTCCTCATCCTTAAATCTTCCACAGATCAAAGCTCTTCCCTTCTCGTTGACTACATCTATTCAATTAGTTGATGAGATTCTGAATTTTTTCATCTGCACTTATCTTATAATAACTGTTTGACATGACTAATCAACACAACAGTAGCCAGGACTTGCTTTCCCCCCCAGGTTAGCAGCTGCCTGCATGAAGGATTGTCCTGATAATATATCTGTAGAAATTATATAGTTTTTGGATACAGTTCCCCAAGTCATACATCTGTATTTGTATCCTGACTTTGGTTTTCTCTAGGTTATATACACAGCAAGATTTTACAATATTCTGTCATGCTAAATAAGGCACCTCTGACAGAAAACTGTCCTCTGCATCCAGACATCATATGTATCCCTTCTAAATCTCTTCCTTTTGTAAATGCTCCTGAGATGCATCCCCTCAAAGACCCAACAGACTTGAGCTCTAGCAGAATCTAATGGGAAGCTATTTTGCAATGAAATGTCCTTCACTTAAAGCATCTTGCCTGCAGTAGCCCTAAAATAAAGCCTGACGCGATTGGCCCCACTTTTCCTAATGAACCGGATTACTGGGGAAAACACACAATGAGCGTTTAGGCATGATTCTCATCTGACCCCAGGGTAGATCCAAAGGAAGGCCATTAGAAAAATCTGATCCCTGTGAGTTTAAAGACACAAAAGTACGATAAAGATCCAACGTTCAGCCTCTAATCACTGCTATGCATATATCTTTGTATTCCTGGAGCCTCTCTATATGCTGCTTTGAGGATCAGGGTCCCATTTGCCTAGGCATTGTGCAAACTTTCTACAACTAGCAGTAATTATTACTCCCTCCCTCAATTATTTCATGAAGTCCTGAACACCACAGTATTCTGTACACAAATGGGTGAGTGCTTCATGTGAAAAATAAGGTCGAGAGCAAGATACAGGCGCAAAACCTATTTGGAGTGACAGGAGTGTAACTGGACCCTGGCAGCAGCCTCCTGCCCACACTGAAAAGGGGCAGGAGTGTGGGGAAGGGCTGCGAGGCAGCTCATTCCACTGACTTCAATAGTGTCCACCTATTTGTACTAGCAGCAAATCTGGCCTGTTCTGCTCATTGTGGCCTGCACAAGAGTTTGCATGAAAGACCACATCCAGAAAGGAATATTAGCTAGATTAGGAGATGCTGTAGGTTTCTGCTGTAGGTAAGGAAGGTTGCAGTACCTGAGCTGTGATAGTAATTCAGTAGAAAAGTAATCTAATTTAGCCTGCTGTAAATCTGCCACCTTTCCAAAACCTCTAAATTTACTTTAGAGAGAAGTTCCTGGGAAGAGGCCAAAGAAGTGTAGCAGGGAAGGGCATTCTAGGGATGCTGACTGCATTCATAAGTGCACAGCTGTCAGCAGGCTTTGATCTGCTCCCCTTTGTCTGCAGTGGACAGCTAAGAGGGTTCAACAGAGACAAAATGCAACAGGGCTAGTGCCACACCAGGTTTCATTTGTTAAACTCTGGGAGTTCAGGTACAGAAACCAGTAATGAGACACCCCTTGTTTTCAGGAGGCATGTTCTGCCCCTCTTTTGCTTGCTGCAGCTCCTGGGGACACTGCACATGCTATCAGCATTAGTAGTCTAGAGAGAGAACTTCAGGACATTTCTACTACCCCGGTGGAGCATGGTGACATGCTAGGCGTACTTCCTTCTCAAATCCCACAGTCCAGGAAGACCCACCCCTTGCTACAGGGGAAAAAGGCAGAATCTTGCACATGAGTGGAGGAGGAGGAGACCTTCCATCCTAACTTCCCGGCAACAAAGAACCGCCTTCTATTTTGCAATCAGCTTTTAGATTTGCAAATGAATTTTGCATGGTCACATGATGTGGCCAAGTTAATCCACTGACAAGTCAATGTCATATAAAAACTCGGGTTAAAGACAGAATTACTGAATACCTAATGTTATGGTTTCATGAAATAGTGAAGAAGAAGGAAAGCTGATTTGGGATCAATCATAAGTAACACATAGGAATTTGGTAGGAAGTGACTAGAGTTGAACGTGTGTGTAACCCTGACCGAAACGAATTAGTTTCAGTACAGAAAACCATGGCCCCAGTGTAGCTCCAAAACAGTAGCTTTGCACTGAATTTCACCCAGTAATTTTAGTGGAGGCATCATAGTAAAAGATTGCCTAGTGACACTGACCTTAAAAAAAGGGAATTCCAAAAAAGAACTAGTCAAAAAGTGCCCAAAGATAAAATTGATTTAAACAAAATAGACACTGCACTGGAGCTATATTAGCACACAAAACCAGAGAGAGAAGACACATATATCCCAACCTCGTCATTCTCAACCAGGGTAATGCAGGACCCATTTTAGGGGTACTGTGAAATGCCCACACAATATTAGTAGTTAGGTGTGCGAACAAGTTTCACAAAATAAACCCAGAGATTTCAAATATGAATTAGCAGTGAAACCATTCTGACCTGTTGCGGTCTTTCTGAGTTCCTTGCCATAGAAGAATTGCTCTGTTATTTTTCTGTATTTAAAAAAGGGAAAATTTAAGAGCTGGCATTTTCTAAGGGGTGCTTTCTGTCCTAGGTGGCCCCACAGCTGCGGAGGGAAGCAATGGGCCCCCCGCACAGCTCATCCAGGCAGGCTCCAGGGAAGAAAAAAATAAGGCTTGCTGCTTTTTTTTTTCCCTTCGGTGCAGCCTGCCTTCCTGGGCTGCTGCTGGGCTGCCTGCTGGGGCTGTCTGCACAGCTCCTGAGCTACACGGAGCTGGGTGATTCCCCCCACGCTGTAAGGTAGCAAACTAAAACTCCTTGGAGGTGTTCTAGGTTGCTGCACCCCAAAGTTTTTTAAGGCACATTATGCCGCCAAATTTGCTACAGCAGCTGGAATTAACACGCAATATGCTGACGAATTTGTAAACTCGTGCAAACAGCAACACCATTAAAGCGGTGCAAAAAGGCATTTAACCCGCTTTAGTATGTTGTCTACACATTAACATGTAATGGGGTTTAACCACCTACTGTATGTTAAGCATGTGATTAACAGTTTTCTTAACTCCGGGTCATCAACTATAGTAAGCAAAATGTGAGCCGGGTGTAGGATATGATATGCTGTATCAATAAATGGTGCAGCTCTTCTGGACAGCTGAATTCCATTCCAGTTGCTTTAGCTTCCTAAAAAACAATAAAAATCGATTGGTTTAGAACTAAGAGCTAAAGAGACAATGTATCAGAACTTCAGATTGTTCGGTATGGAGATGAATAAAAATGGATATGGTAAAATTACACAAAATAATGCATTTATACAGAGGCATAACATGACGACAATGTACCTGAGGCAGTCCACTCACCCTTCCATCTTGCCACCTCCTTCCCTCATACCTTCTGGCTGGCAGCACGCATGAGCAGAAGTAGGCAGCCTATGGGCAGTGTCATGGATTGCAAACACAAGGTGTTCTGGGAACTGTAATTCTGTAGATCAGAAGTGGAGTTCACTGCTGGGGGAGGAACTTTCATCCCATTTGTTTGCATATGAAGCCCATGTGAAGAGGGCAAAATAAATGCCAGTTGCAGCAGCAAAAACAAAACTAGGGTCAATTCTCCTACCCATTAGCAGCAGCAGCAGCAAACTCAATAGTGGCCCTACAAAACTGCAATTCCCAGAATGCCTCGTGCTCTGTGACATACACTGCCTGTACCAGCTGCTTCCTGAAGTCAGAAAGTGCAGGCAGAGTATGGGACAGCGGAGTGAGGTGCCCTCTCCCTGTCCTTCTGATGCCCCTTCCCTTCAGCGGCTCGTGGGGCACGCGCCCTGTTTCTGCACCCCACATTGTGCTACTGAATGTACCACTCTTGGTAAAATACCAAGGTAAAGAGGTGTTCGATTACATTCAAAAGCAACACATTTAAAACTGTTTAAATTAGTTTTATGTTGAGCAATTAACTTGTGGAATACATTCCAAGAAGACATCACTGATACCTATAACTTAATGATATTAGGCATTTATACAAATATTGAGTACACCCACAATGATATTAGGTATGCTACATAATAAAGGATATAAACCTTCCAGCTTTGGAGTATCAGCCACCCCAAATTGCCATGGGTTGGGAAGAAATTCCCCTTTAGAGGTAGGCTATTCATTAATGTTCTTTGCAGAGTTTATTGCACTTTCCTCTGAAACAGGCAGTACTGGCCACTTTAAGGGGCAGGATGCTGAACTAGACACCTCATTAGTCAGTCCCTGATGATATTTCCTATGTTCTTACATTCCTCATCTTCATGTGGTGCCTGCTTCACCAATCTCTAGAAATAGAATTGGGTCAGTTTCCTGAAAATTTCTTTCCTGGCAACCTCAAAATTTCATAAAAAACTCAGCAACCTTCTTTCTGTATCTTGGAAGACCTTGGGTTTGTGACCAGTGTTCATGTGATGATGGACAATTCTGTGGCCCACCCCACTTAAAGAACCATTAGGCTGTACCATAAGCAACATTTCCTGAGTGTCGGTTTGCCTTGTGGATTTGGATGAAACCCCAAAACAAGGAGTGTTGCAGAATACACGGTCAGAGGGGTCTTATTTTGAGGCATTCATTTCAGTAAGCAATGCACCTCCTTCAGAATTTGGAACCAGTGATTTTTATTGAATTGCAGTGAATTTTTCACTTGACATTTTCATCCCTATCTGCTTTGAAACAGTTTTGTAATCTAACTGCGGTGGCTTCACATTTCTCCTTTTTGAGTTTATTCGTATTGTTTGTAGCAGTAGAACTGTAGAGACCTTTAGCTAGGATTAAAGAGCACTTACAATGCAATGCAAAACATGGGTAGGGCATGCACCTGCCCCAAAGCACTTGCATTTAAATCCAGCCTAGTCTTGCCTTGCATTTCTTTGCCTGTGTCCTTCTCCCACAGCAGCCTACATACTCATCTCTTCTCTTTGTTTTGTCCTGCCTCTCTCACTTCATGGGGTGGAGACAGTGATATGCTATGTTTATACCACACTACCATCATGGGCTTCAGCCTGGGTGTGGCATTAAAGAGTTACCACACTACAATTGTAAGACCATACTACATGGGAAACCAAAGCGCAGAGGAGTAAGCAGACCTTCACCGGGTAACAGTCATGGCAGAGGTTGGACTAGAATCAGATATGGCTTCTAGAAAGCTGTCCTATCCTGTGGACTATGCTGCACCTCCCTTTTTTGTTCCATTTACCCCCCCCCTTCATATTAGAAGGGATTTTCAACTGTGCATTGCCTGATTTTACCGTTTTTGTTTCCAACTCCGACGTAGACATTATCTTTGAAGGCTATTACCCAGAGCATCCCTGTGACAGGCATTGACAGCAATTGAAGGGGAATTTGTAACTATGATTACTTTTTGTCTCGTCTGAATCTGTAATGAATAGTGTTCAGTAGTCTCTGTATCTCAAGATGCTTTTCTGTCAAATGCAAGTTTGTCAGTCGGAGCTGCATTTGGAACGCTGCATAGATCCAAGAACAGGGAAATGTTAATAGAAGGCTCTGTCTGTTATTGCAAAATATAATTTGTTGCCATTGTTGTGCAGCCAAGGGACATGTTTAGGCTGAATGTATCAGCGAGATCTTTTAAGCTAATGTCATCTGTATAGGGTCGGCAGATGCAGTGGGGTAGAGCTGCAGCTGGCGTAAAGTTAGCATAGACTACTGACTTCTGCAGAGTCCCACTATGGTGCAGAAGCTGAAGAGCTGGCCTGGAGAACTCAGATGCTCTTAAGCACATCTGCTCACTTCATTTATAGCTCATTTTGCACATCAGCTGCAGCCACTTTTCACAAACCTAACCACCCCAGTGTAATAGCACTGTAGTCCCCCTGTCAAAGTGTCTTGTTCCTAATTTCTTCTGGCTCTCGTCTAGTGATGTTTGTGGCAAATTAGCAGTCAGACCTCCTAGAGCAATTGTCAGACGTCCCACGTGCCCCTTGCCACCAAGTTCCACCATAGCAAGGTGTTAACGATTGCTTCCCTGACATGCTACCGCTGCAGGGAGACGGCAACACTACTTTCTTGTGCTCCAGCATTCTCCAGGTAAAAGAAATGAAGGAAGAAAGAGGCTGAGTTCTCCCGGAGGGCACCACTTGAGCTCAAGCCATAGGGAATGACTGGCAGGTTGCAAATGTTACCTTTGGTTCGGGGCTGCAGTAACTTTTTCAGTTTTCAAGCATCTCACAAGAGGCCTTGTTGGGTACTCTAAATCCCATCTCATATTTTGGCCCTTTCTGCCCAGTGTGACTGTTGCAAGCTGACATGTTCTTCATAGTCTTAAAAGAAGCGAGGAAAAAGTGTTTCTTTTTCTTTCCTTTTTTGTTTTCAGGGGGGAAGGCATGCTGAGAAGCATGCTGAGAATAATGTCCTAACTAGTCTAATCATTTTTTAAAATCAAGAATGTCAATACATTGAACGAGCAAGCATGCCACTTACCTGTGTGCTTTAGCATAACGTACAGAGACCCAAAATATGGTCCTCGGGGATAAAAATGAAGAGCTTAGCACAGGTGTAACTGAAATGTGCTGGAGAACAGAAAACTGAGCTCTTGTATCTGCTCCTGTAGTCGTATTTTCTTTTTATTGTAGCTATACAGCTATAGAGCTTACATTATGCATCTTGTAATAAAGGAGTAGTTTTCAACCTGTTGAGAGTCATAGTACTCTCCACTACTTTTCTGAATGTGGCAATGTCCTCAGGTGAGAACTGCTGTTGGTGCTGCCTCCAGGTAAAATTGTCCCCAGGCTTACTTACAGTACAGTTAGGCTGGTAAGGGCTGTGGCATGTGTGCACGCTCTTTCTATATTAGGAGTCTCTAATAAACCTGAAATATCTTCAGCTCTGCACACACAGTAGCTTTACCTGGCTTCCTGCATCGCCACACCCCTGCTTTATATAAATATAGGGACAAGACACTTCCTGGAGTACATTTCCTAGTAAATCTAGTCTGGGAATTTTCTTTCAGTTCTTTGAAGTGAAAAATACAGTTTGACAATGTCTAGACAAGAAACCAAAAGAAAGTATTTTGTTTTATGGGAGGTCAGTGTTAGTCTCAGTATTCATGTGAGCCAATGTAGTACCTCACGGGGGTTGTAGCTTGAGCTGCATGTCACCACGTTCCCTTTGGGCCAGGCTTTTTACCTGGAATTTCAATTGTTTTCTCCCATGAAATTTTCTGACACAAATGATTTTTCATTTTGATGTTTTTTCCAGGATTTTTTGCCAGCAGAATACAGACAGGAAAGGAAAACCTTAGCTTTGATGAAAAGGATATTCTGTAATAGACTATTTTCTCGATACAAATTTCCTGACCAATCTTAGTGACAGGGGTAATGAGCAATCACAATTCCCTTCCTGTCATATTGGACAGGTTTCTTAAGCCACAAGAAGAAAAGTTTTTTAACCCTGGGAAGTGCCCATGCGCCTCCGTGGAGCAGCCTGTGAATTCCAGCTGCAGCTTAGCAGGGCAAGAACAAAAGAAGAGGCAAAATGTCAATAATATTATCTCTGGATGTAGAGATCAAAGTGAATGCTGGTGGGAACAAATGTTATACTTCAGAATAAGAAATCAGGAATGTAGAGACTTTCCTGTGACTACTATAGCCTCCAGAGCCTAAGGAAAAATCATTCTGAAAGCCAGATGAAAGGGACACGCTAATTATTTAAAAGCATTGCTCCATACAGTACCCAATAAGCTCCAGGGTAACCCATTCCAGGAGCAGAGCAATTATCTTGTCTCTCCATCCTCTCCCCTACACACACACAAACCAGGGCAGGAGGTGGTGTTTACAGACCACACCTTTGTTTCCACCCTATCCATCTCTGTTGAAGGCTGACCCGCTGCTTGTTGCCTTTTGCTGTTTATGCCTATGGAGAGAAGCTCTCTTATTAGTATTGAATAGGTTCAGGAGTCCTGCAAGACTGCTGGGAGTGGGGGAACCTGCCCACAGCAAGAAAGAATAAATACGTTTCAGGCTGTAGGTCCTCTGTTCTGAAAAAGCATGCGATAGACTCACAGATCTCATTATCACATCACGAGAGGCAGTGCAGCTGCTCCTGTCAGCACAGAAGCCATCAGGTTCAAATAGGTTTTGCGTGTGTGCAGAGCATGAGAATTGTCTCCCATTCCCACCAAGGCCAGTCCTGGGTAATGCTTGCTTATGCTTGTGTGTTGTTAAAAACAGGGTGGCCTGGTCAGTGGATAGAGCACTAGGAGATACGTAGTACAGCTCAAGAGGTGCAGCCTCCATTCCTACCTCTGTTGCAAATCTGCCATGAAGCCTCATTTTGCTTCCCCATGCCTCAAGTCTCCCTTCCATAAGATGAGGGAAAAGTATGCTGATTTCCTTTCAAAAACCCTTTGGCTACGGACAGACATTACACACAAGCTGGTTTAAGTGATCAGAAACTGGTTTAAACTTAGAACAGAACAGATGTTCAGTGCACATAAACCAGTTTGAAAATGGCTGAAACTGGTTTGAGAAAAACCTGGACCAATGTAGTACCAGACTTAGCTGATTTGGGTCAAACCAGTTTGTGCAATGTCTGTCCCAGACCCTTTGCTGGTTTAACATAAACCAGACAACCCCAGCATCCCGGCATGCTCTCTGGGCTGGGCAGGGCTCTCTGCTCCACAGCAGGGCTGGCTCCTCCTCTCTGCTCCCTGGCTGGAGCTCCAGTAGAGACTGCAAGAGTCTGCCTGGCTTCCCTCAGCCCTTCACCCCCACCCCCCTCACTGCTCACTGCTTCAGCAGGAATCCCCCCCTCCTTCCCTGCCTCCCGCCTTCCCATCTCCCACAGCACAGACCCCAGCCCATGGACCCTAGTTACGTGGCATGCTAGCTAATGCTGAGAGGTTTCTGTGTGTGTCTCTCTCTCCAGTTTCACTGGGACAGGCAGACAAAACAGTGACTGCTTAGGGCTATTTGGAGCTAATTAACAGGTCAGCTGGTAAACCGTTTCAGAGGTAGGCCTGTGCAAATAGGAAATGTTTGATTCGGATTCGGCCAATTCAGAGCACAGTGATTCAATTTGGAGATTTGGATCACTGTCCCAAATCGATTTGGCCGAATCAGCTTTGGAAGATTCAGTGCTGATTCAGAGCGATTCGGTGATTCGTCCATAGACTATAATAGGGGATCACTGAAATGCCTGTAACTGTCATTTTTTGGCACATTTGGATGCAAGCAGCAGGGATGGTAGACCCTTCTGAGGGCATGAAGCCTGCCAGGTTTCAAGGGGGTAGGTATGGGGGTTTCTAGGAACCTGCACTAAAAACTGCTGAAAGCAAAACTCATGTCATATGTGTGTGTTAAGGCAGATTTGGATGAAACTAGCAGGGATGTTAGCCCCTTCTGAGGGCATGAGGCCTGCCAAGTTTCAAGTAGAGGGGTTTCTGGGAAACTGAACCTCAAACTGTTTAAAGCAAAACTTATTACACGTGTGACTTTGGTTGTGTGTTAAGACGCAGCAGGATGAAAATTGCAACGATAGCAGCTGTTTCTACATTTCTCCCCCAGAGCACCGTGATTAGAAGGAGACTCAGGGAAAGATCACAGTCACTGGCCAGCTACA
>JAGPOW010000229.1:29306368-29319725 GCA_030014935.1 Caiman crocodilus
ACTGGGTTTGTTGCCTCAGCCTGCCACAGACTCTCCGGGTGAGCTGATCCATATCATTTAGTTACCTGGCAGCAAAGGTCTGTACTGGCTAGAGCAATTCTGGAAACAGTATTAGCACTGTAGGCATCTACGCAGGATTGAGGAGGTTAACTTTCTATGCCTATTTTTAATGATCTGAAACAGAAACTCCTGATATTTTTTTCCATCCAAGATTCAAATAAGTTCATTTGATCATTTTGGAAGTTAGTGTATACCGCTCTCTCCAGTTACTATTTCAACCTAACTCGCAGAACAAGAACGAGGTACTTTTGGGCTTGATAATCCCCTGCACAAAAGAGATGTTAAAAGACTGGCTGAAGGTCATGCAGCATGTCAGTGGTGGACCGAAAGAGTACAATGGGGAAGGGAACAGTTGCCCTGTCCTGTGGAACTCCTGAGACGCTACAAGGTTTTCAGATCTTAAACAAAGAGGAAAAACTGACATTTCTGTACACCAAAAAATATTCAAAGAATTCAGTTTGGGTTAGTGAAAATGTTTTCAAATTAACCAAATATTAAGCGCTGATATTTTTTCCTGCATTTTTATTCTTACTCCAGTTAGCTTACATTGTAAAACAAGGGGTGATTTTTAATTCTAGCTTTCCAGTATATCAGTTTGAAAATACTGAAAAAAATCTGTTGACAATTTCCGAACTTTGTTGCAAATGCCCTGCCATCCTCCTGTTTTGAGTCAAAGCATTGTAAACTGAACATTCGGATGCAAAAAGTTTCATTTTTGATCTAACATTTTCTAATGGGGAAAAACATTTAGTTGAGAAAATTCCTAGAAGATAAGAGTCAGCCCGTGGCCAACTCCTACATCATGGATCCACCACTTCCTCTTCATCATGTGATCTCCTTCAGACTCATTAATCTCCTAAGTATAATGGAAAATTAACCTATTCTGCAAAAGGGAAGAGACCTGTAAGGTGCAAAATCCATATGCACAAAAAAAAAATACTTAGATGGAATTTAGGCTGAATTTGCAATCCTGAACATCCCTGCTCAGACTACACACAATTCTGGAGGCACCTAAATGACATAGGTTTTCCAATGTTCACCATGAAAGTTGAATTTAGTTCTCCTTCGGGGCATGAACAAGAGTGTTGCAGTCCTGACAAGGCTGAATTACTCAATATTTGCCTCACACCTAAGCCCAGAGAATGAATGGTCATTTATGAAAGGATTCGAGAAATTTCTTTGTCCAACATGCAATTTTACTAGCTCTTCTTGAACTGGTTCATACGCTGTTGTCAAACTCATGCCTCATCACAATAGCCAAAAAATATTTTTCAATATGGAAACCTGAGCTTCGATTTCTAAACTATACATGTAATTACTACTGACATAGTTTTCCTTTCTCAAAATGCAACTCCATATATTACAAGAGCAAAATCTCTTTTTCCGTAGAAGAACTCTCTTTCACTCTTGTCTATTTTATACCCATACTCATCCATACTGTCATGGTAGTCCCACATGTCAGGTCTGCTTGGAACTGTAATGAAAGACTTGTTCAGACCTCTAGATTTGGGGAAGCAGAGGAAGCATATACATTCAATAATAAATAAAATAAAAAATGATCTCTCCAGAATAAATTAAATAAAACATGATCTCTACAAAGTACCTGCAGACACAGGGAAAGATATACTCTGGGGGCATCCGCACAAGATGCTTACTGTAGTTTCCTAATTAGCTCTGCAGTAAACCATCACCATCTACACATGTGGAACTATTAGGCCAGACTGAACGAATTAACTCCTCAGTAGGTTAGCACTGCCTGATAAACTGGTGTGAAGCAGCAAGTATTCAATTTGAATTTGGATTCAGCCGATTCAAGGGACCTTTCAGTGATTTGAATCAGTGTCCCAATTTGGTTCAGTCAATTCGGATTTGGAGATTCAGCCGTCAGATCGGCTACTGGAGCTTTGGACAGCCCTAACAGGTAGGGATACATTCCCAGGCAGTGAGAGAGTGAGGCTGGGACTAGGGAAGGGGCAGGGGGAGGGGTGCCATTCCTGGGGCTGCGCTGTGCTGCTGATGTAGCTATCTGTCTAAAGCTCTATCGTAGTTAAGTTCTGTAAGTTTGACTCTCAGTTAATTTAGTCTAAGTATTAAATAAAATGCTATCTAATTAAATATATATGTAAAAGAAGCTGGTTCCAAATAGGACTGCCAAGGTTATTATGACTCCTAGATCATTGATGTACCTATTGAAGCAAGGGAGGAGCTGTCAGAGAGGCCTAGATTTTTTAGAACTCACTTGTGACTCTAAGAGCTTTATCTTTTTGGTGCTCAGTTTGAGACACCTAATTTTGGGAAAGTGCTGGGCACCTATCCTCTCAGAGTCAGGTTCTTGGAAGATGTTAGGTTGGATACTTAAACCCACTAATCTTTTGTGAAAATCCTATATTCTGGTTCAAATACTGTGTAATACAATACAACACAAACATACTTGAAGGTCAGTTTGGCTCTGGCAGCTGATTCATTTGTGTTCCCACCACACTCAAAGAGTCCAACCATGTGACAGTGACATACATGAAGCCATGGCACCTGCCCCAGAAGGCTGGCAGTCTAAAAGGAAAATGGAAAAAAAAAAAAGGTGTCTCTGGGCATGTCTATACATCTGTTAATGCACCATATTGGACAGTACTATGCAGTAGCACTGACGCATGCTTTTTTGTGATACTAATGTGCATTAGGCTAATTCTACTGCACATTAGCATGGTTCTTGCCTTCCACGCTAATGTACAGTATAATTAGTCTGCTGTGTATTTAGCATCTCACGTAGATGCGTCCGCTTAATCTCAAATCGGTTCCCTTTTTTGCACATCACTGGTCTGCTACTTTTTTCTCTTCCTGTTAGAAATGCAGTCAACGCAACGAAGAGGGAGTTGGGCTGCCTTTCTGTTCTTCTCCTGCATCCTTAAGGGCTGTTTGGATTCTGTTATGTTTATGAAGCCACTGAGTGCAAAGGGGCAGGGGAGGGGAAAATCCTAAATTCCAGGCAGCTGGAGGGAAAAGTAGGAGAAAGGCCAGATCCCAGTCAACCTGCTAGGCACCTTGGCAAGGAATTGGCTAGAATCCAGGTACCAAAGTCACAAGACACAATCCAAATCAACCATCAGACTGCTTAGGTGTTTCTATTTTGGCTTGAAAAAATCTCTCATCTCCTACCTCCTAGCATACTGCCCTAAACACCAGGCTGTAGGCCAGTCTGAGTGGAAGCACTCTCCACACTTTGTCTTGAAGCTGGGTAGAGCACAATACCAAAGGCATGAGGCCGAAGGAGAACCATACAACAGGAGCCTGTCTGGTTATAAGGCCATAACCCTAACAGGGTTCTGGGCCCTGGTGCCAAGATTATTTCTTGTTCTTACCTATGACTGCCTCATGTGAAAATGCATAAACAGCTCAGGAAAGCAGAGTATTTCTTTGTGGAGGATCGCTTCCGTGAGCAGAGCATGGATGGACAAATTGGCCAGTGTTTCTCCTATCTACAGTAAATCCTTGGAAGTCAAACAGCACTTCTCCCAAGGAGCTCAAAACATTTCAGAAGGATGAATGAAGCTTCAGCCCTGTATTAGGTATTTGAGGTATGCTGTTCTTCCACTGCTGATGTTGACACCTGAGGGCACACCTACATAGAAGCTAAGCTCTCACAATATTAATACCTGGAATCATGCATCAAAAAGCCCTACCTAAAGTGTCCCACTCCAGCTAAAATATGTTGCTTTGTAGACTGGCTTCCTATCCCCACCAAGTCTGAGCCACTTCCCCACAGCAGGACTCGGGCCACAAGTGGAGTGATGGGGAGCAGAAGAGCTCCCCCCTGGACCTCCCAGGGCCGGTGTGAACAAGCGAGGGATCCCAGGCTCTGCTGGCAGAAGATGCCCCAGCAATCTCCTAGCCCAGCAGGCTGGTGGGCTGCACTCAGCCATAACGGATGGCCTGAAAGAGGGCTGTGACCTCAGGGGTGGTCTGTGGTGGCCTCAGCTCCCCTGCTGCCCCTTCCTTCCCCACTCCCCCATCCTCCTGCAGGGGCTCTGAGTTTCCCCCAGTACCTGAGTTCCTATCATGGTCACGTGGGAACAGGAACATGTGATAGGATTCACTCTGGAACAGCCATGGCCCCTATTTTGGACCAGTGTCCTGAGGCCTTCCTGTGCTGCCTTCTCATTTGGTGGGGTCCCTGTGAGTGGCTCCTCTGGAACACCTCTGGTCCCATGGGTGGGGCAGGGAGGCATCTGCCCTGTTCTTGGTAAGGAAATGGGACAGGTCCTTGTAGAAGTATAAGCTCTGCCTCTGGCAGCAGACCATTTTCTAGCATCAATCGTACAGTAATTATGCCTCCTTGTCATCATGGTCTTGACAAGACACTGCTTCCAGTCTCTGTTGTGGTTCTGTGCATGCATCTGCTGGGCAATACACTTGAAGGCATCTCTGATTGAGTGCCCTATCTGGAGCTGGTGCTACATATCCTCCTCACTCCAGACGATGATGACTTCAGATCCTTTATTTCCCTGAAATGCCACTTGTGTTCCCGGACTTCACTAGTGGTGACAGATAGGGCAGGCTCATCCATGTTCACAGAAATGCCCGTGGGGTCTCTATGTCTGTAGTTGGGTGATGGTTTGGCTTTGGGGAGGGGGGGTGGAGAAGCTGGAAGTGTGGTTGGATGGATGGAAGTAGTGGCAGACATGCAAGGGTACAGTTCTTGGCTTGTTGTTCTCATACTCACTTCAGAGGCTTGAGGACCCTACTTCTGTGACACTTGGCCACCACTGCTCTGGTAACCTCCAGATTCCTGAATTGTCTAGGGGCTTTCAGCTGATGTCCCATGATTCTGGCAACACCACACACCCCACCCAGGCTGTAAAATTCAAGAGGCCACACCTCATGTGGTCCTACAGAGTCCAGAGATGTGTCTCTGCTTGACCTAGCTTGGAGGTTCAATGTCCCCCCAGTCACATTCTCCTTACACAAAACAACTTAGTTGATCATCTACTGGTTATCTGATCATTGAGCAAGAAGAGGGGAAGTCGGCCTACACTGCATAAGAATCAAACACATGGCGTAAGCCTTCCTTCTGAAAAAAAAAAGGCATGGCAAATATTTGGGGCCCAACTCAGCCGCCTTTTCTTTACACCCTTATAACTTTGGAGGGCTTTTGTGCTTCTCACAGGCTATATTTTACACATGCATTCAGTTTCCCCAGACAAGTCAGAAAGTAATGATGCTACATGTTAGTATGCATAGGTGTACAGATGTACATTTTGGCCATGTTCAAATATTTTTTATTTCCATTAGGGAACGTGCCCATTGCCAGAAATCAGTACAGATGAACTGGTTCTAAAGACAGGTTAACTGTGAGCAGAGGCAAAACAGCAGGTGACCTACATTCAGTATTTGCTCACCTGCACCCATGACAGTATGCAATAAGAGAAATTCAGTAATCAGCAGTTTTCTTTGTGTGGACGGATCTATGACACCTGGAGGGAGGACACAGGCAGGCCTAGGAACAGAGGCTTTGCTGACTCTTGCCAGTGACAGCTGAGGGGCAGGGCCAGCCCAGCACGTGGGCAAACCAGATGAGCTCTAGACAAGGCTAGACCTCTACCCTAGGAGAGGGGGTGAGTGGGGTGATGCACAGACCCATAAGTTGCTGACAGAATTTGACCTACCGTGAGTCACGATGGATCTGGTATAGATATTCTTGACACTACTCTAACCTACAGTGCTGAAGTCTGATACCACGTTTATCCAGGGTTATCGTAGAGTGGGATCCGCCATTTTTACAGCACTCTATGTGCTCTGTCTGTTTGGTTACAACTGTATAGTGCTTTCTCTGTATTTAGTGCACAATAACTGTAATTTTTACTGGACTGAATGCCCAAAGTAAGCTCCACATCCAGGAGGCAAAGATGCAAAGTCTATACTGGATATAGTTGACAAACTGTAATCTGAGCTATGTTGAAATTGTGAATGGTGAGGGTCTAATGAGGACCTGTCTTTATTATATATATAATTTATATAATACATAATTATATATACATGTATATATAATTTATTTAAACATAGTTTATATAACTCATAAGTAAAGGTGCCATTGGGAAAGTGATTTGCCTGCACCCATACAGAGTTAGCAGCAAGTTACTAAATTCGCAGATTGTAAGACCAGAAAAGTCTATTAGGATGATCAAGTCCAATCTCTTGAGTAGGCCAGGACAGATCATGATGCAGCTACCTCTGTATTGATCCCAATAACTTTTTGGAATGTGCCTTTCAAGAAAGAGAGCTGCCATTCAGAACACAGGTCCAAAAGATGTGGGACTCTACATTCAGTGGCACAAACTATTGACCATTAACCATCACTGTTAAAACAAGGTATTTTATTTTGTAATTTTTCTTTGCCTAGCCTTAACTTGCAGACATTTATTCTTATTGTACCTTTCTCCTATACATTAGGGAGTTTTGCAGTACCCAGTAGCATATTTTCCTGCTTTTTTTCTCTCTGGGGAGGTTTCCAGTTTCCATACATTAAAAAGGCACTTCTTGATTTTTGGGATAAGCTAAATCATTTGAACTCCATGCTGAAGTCTGGAAAAAGACCTCTAGCTTAGTTTTTAGGAAGCATTATTATAGGTGCTCTGTGTATTCGAAATCTAGGGAGAAAGATTGTCTCGGTCAATCTGCTTAGAACTAGCAATAAGTCACTTTCCTACATTTTTCTTTAAAACTGCTCAGCTTGCTTATTAAGGACTCTCTTCTGGAGCCGTGTGAAATTTTGGGGGTTGTAAAACAAGGCTGGTGAACTCTGATCAAAGACAATTCTTTAGAAATGAAACCCAAATGGACCAGAGGACCACTTTTTTTTTTTTAATTTCTGGAGCTTATTATAACGGTTGTGAATTTTCAATTTTTTCTTTTCAGTAGACCTTATCTATTTCCTTCCTTTTCCCTAGTCTGCCTTGAGTCAGCCTCACTCCTTCTTTTCCCACACTAATAGATAGCAGAAAAGCCTTTATTGATGGTTATGGGGCTATTGGACTGAGGAGTTGAGTCCCTTGTGCCTTTAGGTAGCAATGAGCTCTGCATCATTGACAGATTTTCATGTCTGAACTTCAATGTATGTACTGCAGTTCAAGCAATAAAGTGACCCTGTATTTTAACTGTTCAGTTATTTCGCAGTGCAAATGACATTGAATAAATGAAGTCAATAACTTGCATGGAGCATATCAATCCATACTTGAAGTCCTTGGTGTTTATAAATAAGTCAATGATACAGACCTGTCTAGAGCTTTCTGATCTGGTCTTACAGAGTGCGCCTGAAAAATAAAAAAATTAAACCAACATGTAAAGTGCATGGAAATTAATAGAGAAAGTAGCTAGTGTAACAAAGTTCACTGACCTCAGTATAGATTGAGTATGATGTATTCAAGATATTGATTCCATATTCTCACAACAGTTCTTCATAATGTGCAACAACTGTCCCACAGGGTCAGAGATAGTGCAGTGCCAGAATTACAGCATCTCTCCTGTTCTCTTCACCCACAGAGCTTTGTCATATGGCCAGTCAGGCTTAAATATGAATGACTCCATATCCTGATACAGACAGCAGCCTTATATTTATGACTTTGCTAGGTCAGTGGGAGCTGGCTAGAATTCACTCTGTTTGACCAACATAGGCATTTGAGTTGGTATTTTCTTGATTGTATTCCCTCTATAGTTGTGTCCTTCAACTCTCTCCTTTCTTTCCTTTACCCAGAAAAATCTTGACATCCTCCTTCCAACATTAATAGTGTGAATGGACACCTCTAGCAAAACTGAGCCTCTGCTGAACACCACAGATTGTGAATGAATTGTCCACTGAGCAATCACTTGAGCCAGCATTAGGCCATTGGTTGCATTGGCTCTATTTCTAAACCTCTGGTGCTTCATCACCAAACTGGTTTCTTTGTCTTCTGCTCATAGTATCTGACAGTCAAAGAGGCAGCTCGGGAGGACTGTACTGAAAAATGCTCTTTCCTTCTTTTAGATCTCAAATCTGTCAAAAGAGGCTGCAACAGGTAGAGCACCTGCTGCCTCTTGAGACTAACCAATTGCCATGGGCTGTCATATAGACGTTTTCCATTTATGAAATTCATATCGGTGAGAATGTAGACATTTGTGCATGGTTTATAATTAAACAAGACATGGCAGGCAATGCATTATAGTACAATAACAGCTGCTATCGTTGCCATGCATTGTCAAGATGACAAACTAGATGTTACAGTATCTATCACACACTCTTGTCTGTAAATCTGTTAGTCCTCGTTATCATTATCGGGTGCCAGTCAACTGCTAAAATGAAATCTCCTATTTATACAGTGAACACTGGGAGAGCTTTCAGCTCGTGTTCTGATTTTGGCTGTTTGGTTAATATATATTTAGATTTCAATATCTGCTCCAAAATATGAGTAGGAAAGAAGCTTCCTATAGAAAACTGACTGAGAGGACCATACAGATCCGAGAGGTTTTATTTTCCAATTACAATTTCCAATGATAAAAAAATGAGTTTTAAATAGATAAATTAGAAGTTTGTCAGAACAGTATCCATTTTGTATTTTCCATTAAACATACCATCATTCATAATAAGAAATGCACATGCATGATTTTTGTTATAAATCTACATTATATCTAATCAGTGACTGACCGAGCTTCATTTTAGGTACATGGATATGCGTATGTGTATATTTATAAATAATGTGTACCCCATCCATTACCGGTGGGGGCACATTTCTCACAGAAGGGCCGCTCTCTCTCCAGTCTCTCAGTCCTGATCCTCAAAGGAAATTTGAACAACACTTCCCAGAGACGAACCTATGAGCTCCATTTCATCAGCCTCCTGGATACTAGAGATCGTGGACTAAACATAGACTTTGGATTTTTGATGCGTTACAGTCTGCCTGGAAACTGACCCCCCAGCCCAGCCCAGCCCAGCCCCAGCTTCTTTACTTTTCATTCTACCCAGGAAGAGCACACACCAACTGCTGCAGCTTCCTTAGCCTGACAAAGGGTTTTGGAACCCGAAAGTTTGCTTAATAACTATTCTCCAACTATTTGGGTTGGTCTAATAAAAGATATTAAATTCAGCCAGGGACCCTTGTCTGCCTGTGTCCTTAGACCAACACAGCTACAACCTAAACCCCTACCCCACCCCACCCATACTCATTTACTCAACTATATTGTAAATTATAAAAATTATTTGCAATACTTGTGCTTAAAGTTCAATACTGAATAATTTTTTTCAAAACTTACAGCAATGTGGCATATACAAAATTAAACTCAGTGGATCTAATTTTCTAAAATGCGTGCAGTTGCATGCCATAATTTGTGCAATTCCCACACTTGCGTGATCAAGTTAAGTATTTCACAATTGCAAAACAAAAAAAAAGAAAAAAGGGATATTTTGGCTGTGTGGACATGAAAAATCCCAGCCTTTTTGTTGTGCAAATCAAATGTGCTTTTACCCTCACAATTTTAAGTGTACATTTTAGAAAACAAGACGTATTCTGTCTGATAAAAAATGTTGCCTTATAATAATGTTCAGGTGGTGCTTATCAACAGTATCATTCTGTAGTCTTAAAGCAGTGGTTCTCAATCTCATTGAACTCGAGGCACCCCTCCATAACTTTTGTGAATGGAGTGACATCCAATTTCAAAAATGAATTTATATATTTCAGTGCTTACTTCCTTACACAGGGGATACTTAGTAGGGTTGAGAGATCATCCAGGAAGGGGACAGGTTTGAGCCTGGTTTATCTGTTTATCTCCTCATACCCCAAGGCACCCTTCAAAGGATCTGGCGGCACCCCAGAAGGCCCTGGCACCCTGGCACCATGGCTGAGAATCAGTGTCTTAAACTACCAAAGAGCATGCTACCATTGTGGGTTGGAGACATGATTGCATTATCTCTAGAAATTATGCAACAAAACTCCTAGTTTCTATAAACTATGACAAATTCTCCAAAGATACTTTGTGGCTAATTATTTGGTTAAGATATTTTGACATGTTTGCAATTATGCTTAGCATTAGAGTACAATGCTAAAGGATGATTGCATCAACATTTTGCACTAAACAGACTGGAGGCAATTTTGTATGGAATCATTCTTAGTATGTCTAAAATCAGAGCAAGATCTCATCATAGCCTGTCACCCAGATTTGGAAATTGCAACCCAGAATTCAACTGGGTATTGAGACTTATGCTAGAAGAGGGCTGTCCAACTGGCAGCCTGAGGGCCCCACGTTTTCTGCAATCCCCAGACTTTCAACTGTCCCTCACTCCTCCCATTGCTTTGGCTGACGGCTCCAGGCTTCCCCTCCATCTAGCTTCCCCTTCCTGCCTCTGCTCCTACTCCAGAGGGTGAGGTGATGCAGCATGGTAAAGTTTTCAGTGCTGAGGGAGCCAGCAACCTGGGGTGCATGAATGGCATGGTGCAAGTGGGGAAGCTCATGGCTGGGAAGCTAAGGGTGAGTCCGAGTGTGTGAGCACATGGTGCAGCGGGGCAGGGGGACATGGGGAAGTGAGTGGGGAGGTATGGGAAGCAGCAGTGAGGGGGCATGGAAAGCAGCAGCAGGGGAGCACACAGGTGCACAATGCCAGAGGGGGGGACACAGGGTGCAGCAGCGGAGGCATGAGGAGAAGCAGATGGGCATGAGGAGCAGTGGGGGTACACCCAGGGGTTTGATGCAACCAGGGAGGCATGTGGCCCCTGTTAGTGTGGCCTGAAGGCATGTGGTCCCTAGTCACTTAGAAGTTCAACAGATCTATTCTAGAAATGAATCTCTCCTCACTTGCTGAGGACCATGTAAGAGCTGTCAAACTCTCTCATGCACCTACTAGAAACCAGCACCTCTCTGAACTGAACCTCATATCACTGAGATTTTACCCAGAACAAAAAGGCCATATGCAGAAGAAGAATGCAAGTACAGGCTGAGTAACATTGATAAGGTCCTTCCAGCTCTTCAGAATAGAACATAAGAAAGAGGACACAGAAGTGCAAGCGTCGAGGTGTTTTGCACAAAAGCTTTCTTGGAGCATCCAACACTAGACTCCAGCAAGAATCTGTAGTTTGTACGCAACATATCTTCTATTTGCCTAAATGAAAATGTATGGGAAAGACCTGCCTTTCCCAGTCTCTTCAGTGTCACAACATGATAGTTGTATGTGTGCATATATGTATTTACAACGATTGGGGCAAGAACTGTGTCTGTCTGTGTATTTGTACAATGCCCATCAGGATCAGGCCATGACTTTTTCAGGGTGTGGAGGAGAAGTCTGCTTCCTTTTGAAGCATAAATACTAATAGCAGAAGTCACCCTTGATGTTCTTATATGCCTAATAAAGATTGGCTACCTTGTGGTTTGCCCCTAAGGTAGAAGTGCTGGCTTTTGTACACCTACCTTTGAAAAGACAGCCTTTTTCTTTCCATGTAGTTGTTACCCCCGTGAAATCATCATTGTATCATAAATGCTTAGAGATATTTCATTTCTTCCTGGGGATGTCGTTGTTTCATGTTTGAAAAATAGTATCTGAATGGCAAAGAGGAATAAGAATCTAGCCATCTTTTTATGCCAGAAGACAGTCTGTTAACTCCAGCAATTTATGTTCAAGCACATAAGCAGAATTTAATGCAGCTAAGCAGTATTGCGTGCTTAAGTGTCTTATTGATTTGGGGCTAACAAGCAGTTACAATATTGAGTCAATCTTATTTTGGGGGCAAGAGCACCTTTCTCTTTCATCCCCAGATGAATTCTGTCATCAAGCTTTTAATTTCTGGTAAATGGGTCTAAAAAAATGAAGAGACAAGAGAGGAAATAAAAGTGAATTGTGTTGTACAGTAATCAACCCATGGCCACAGTCAACGAAGTTCAAAAGGTTGAAGCAGAATCAGTGTATTCCTAATGAAAAGCATGGGTCATTTCACCATGGAAATATCACTGTAGCAATGAGGGATAGTGGCAATCCCTGCTCTAGCTGATCAGTCATCATCTCTCTACTTTTTTATACAACATCATTTTTTAAAATAAAGCCCCCCCTAATACTGACCATAACACCGTCAGCAGCTCTGAAAATTGGCCTCTGTGAAAGAAATACTGGCCTGTCTGTTCAGGCTAAGAATTGAGTCTGTGCAAATGTGGTGTGAAAGGAGACTGCACATATGAGCACAGGTATGGCTACATTAGGATTTGCAGTGGGTAGGGTAACTCTTATTCTTATTATTGCAAGAAATGGCTTTATGTTTAACTTCCGTTTAGTATGTTTTTTAAATAATGGCAAACCTGAAAAATCATATGTGATGATACAATTAAAAATAAATACATTTCAGTGAATTCAAGTCATAAATCACACATGAGAGGGTGCTTAAGAGTGGGAATAAAGAATAAATATGAAATATAAATTAGAACACTTTGCTCTAATGTCAGACCTTTCAGTTGACAACCTCCAATTACACATGTTGGGTCAGATATTTGGGTGCTTCGTTGCCATGGAAATCAATGGAAGTCCAGGGTCTTGTCATAACCAGATCAGTTGAGTGCCCCTGTCACAATAGAACTGCCCTAAGCAACTGCAGTTACTTTTAAATTTGGTACGTTCTGCCTCATTAGCTATTCCCACCTGGCAGTCTGTCATGCTCGTTTCTGTCTACAAACTCGCCGGCTCGTTTTGTTGCCAGTTACCTATAACTACACAAGCAACTCATTACCTGTAACTACGTAAGCAGCCTTACCACCTGTGTCGCAGCCACCAGCAGCATAAGGAAATTTAAAGTAAAAGTTATCTTTGCAACCAATATGCTGTGCTCGCCTCTCCATCACCGGCCTGCCTGACGTCCAATTAAGTTAGCGATCCTCTGGACGGCTCCGGCCGCCCGAGACAGGTCTTACTGCCCTTCTGGTTAATTCTCTTACCACCACTCTAAGGTAAGGTGGTAACTATTTTATTTCATAGTGAAATAAAATAAAATGTTATTTCTACACATGCACGAATGTGCTTTAATTAATGCATATTAAAGCGAGTACCACCATTGTGAGGGTGCCCATACATGATCAAGAAGGCTGCTTTGATGCACTGTAATTCCAGTGCATCAGAATCTGCAGGAGCATGGCAATTCCTGTACTCCAGCAACCTTCCATGTCTCATGTATCAGTGTCCCTGCTCCTCACAATGGCAGTGGGAGTGCTTTATCTAAAGCTCATTCAACAAGCTTGACATAAAGCACTCCTGCCACCATTTTGAAGTGCAGGGACAATGACAGATGAGACACTCTGGGCACTT
>JAGPOW010000229.1:29325723-29349914 GCA_030014935.1 Caiman crocodilus
AAAAAAAAAATTACTAAAACAATTCTGGAAGTGTTACAAGGATCTTTTTGATCAGCTAAGCATCTTAAGCCCTTTGCAGCCCTAACTAACAGACTGCACTTTTCTGATGAACCATTTCAGAAACCTGTCTCTGGAAATTGAATCTGGATGTTTTCAGAAAACATCACCTATTTTGTGTCAGCCTGGGCCAAAAGTGCAGACATTGATTGTATTCCTACTTGAAAATGTCAATACTTGAGTATAATTTTCCTTTGCCAAGTTGGTTGTCCTCTAGGTTGTAGAACAATGACAATAATAATGTAATGATGATTATCCTGTGAATATGCAAGATGATGATGGAAATAGTCAAATGTGGGATGGGTAACAAGATAATTGCAACAAGAGCAAGATGGGAAGAAAATCCAAATCAAGTTAGCTGATCTTTTAGTAGCTTTATAATCAGCATTTGTTAGGTCTGTTCAGGAAGGAAAAACAAAAACAAAAAACTATTTGTACATGCAGAAAAGGATAATTAAGCAATAATTGCATTTGATGCAGAGTATATAGGGAGGGGGAGGGGATAAACAGCTTGTGAATCAATAAACCATGAGGCTGCAGGCTGAGTTATTCATTGATTTATGACTCGTTTAGCTCTAAGCTTATTCCACATCTAATACAATTATATCTTCTGTATTATACTTCATTTTGGGGTGGGGGAGGGAAATCATATCTCATCATCTGAGGAAACATGCTGTCTGCATAAATAATACCTTTCAGAGCTGAATATTAGTTGTGATTCCATATACATTTTGGTCAAATGTGACATTCAGAATCTAATGTGCTGTCTGCTTTATTTCAGCATAAAAGCCCCTATCAAGTCAGACAGCAAAACAATTACAAAATGAAACTGCTATAATAAATGAGATTCTATTTGTGCTCTGACGATTTGTGCTCTGTACATCTTAATATCCCTTTGCGTCAGGACTACTGAGTGTTACACTGGTTTAAAATGAAACCAGATGTAGCAGGCTTGCCTTCTGGAGCTTGAGTTGAGTCCCAGGCTTGAAATCTTGCCATCTTGATTGGTGGAGCCCATCTACCAATCAGAAGGCAGCAAGAGGAGTGAGGGCATGCCCCTTTCCTGAGGGGAGGGGGAGAGAAGTTCTTGGAGAGCGGGGATAACTCATCAGGTGCCAACTGCTGGGGCAACCAGAGGGAGCCACTGACCCACACCTGCTAGCGGTCAGCTGACTGGAAGGGGTAGGGCTGGGCTCCCATTTAAACTCAAGGGCTAATGCCACTGGGGGAGTTCCCTGCTGACAGCCAAGGGGGAAGGAACCCTGCCAGAATGTGTAGAGACCAAACTGCAGGTACAGCCCGAGATTGGGGGCAGATGAAGCAACTCTGGTGTAGAGAGAAGCCCCAGAGAGAGGGGGCAGCAATTGCCGAGAGCCAGAGAGGACACAGTGTGAGACGGGGCCATGGAGGGTGCAGAGAGAGACAGGGCTGTGGAGAGCCCGAGCACCAGAGAGGGTGCAGACCGAGACCAAACAACATCAGTTACATCTGTGAGGCTTGGGTCGTGGTACAGGGGTGGTTGGAGCCATGCAGAGCCCATAAGGCTGGGGTGCACAGAACACCTCATACAGGAATGGGACTCGTGATAACAGGAGAACCATGGCGAAGAGGATGAAAGGCAGCCTCCTTATAAAATATGTATGACATCAAAGTCGTGGCAGGAGAGAGTTGAGGGTGCTTGTAGGCAGCTTGGCACGGTAAAAGGGGCAACAGGGGAGAGCACAGTGACCCTGCTCACCCTCTTGTTACAGAGCACTTGGGAAGCTCAGGTCCTCAACCCCTGGAACGAGGCTGGGAGCTCCGTGCAGCAGGCGCTGTATGAAGGGTACAGAAGCAGACCGAGCCAGGTGCTGCACGAGGCAGCCCAGGCCTCCAACCCATAGCAAAAGGTTGAGTCCAGGGAGCCAAATAGTACTCAGGCTACTGGGCCACCGGCCGGGGCAAGCCAGAAGCCCTGCATAGACGGGTCCTGTTCCAGGGGGCAGCGACCCCCAAAACCCACTGCAGGTGAGAGGGCAGCTTGGCGTAGAGGATGAGGGCCACCTTCCAGGCCTGGGAGCCATGAGTTTCAGGGAAAAGAGGGTTCCCACAGGGGAGGGGGAGTCCCCCCTGGTTAAATAAGGGATCCTGAAAGTGGAGGTCCCACTGGAAAGGCCCTCCTGAAGTTACCAGTGTCCTTGTAGGGCTTGGGGTTTCCCCTTGGGATTAAGTTTATCTTTGGGGTTCTTGCGCCATAAGTGGTGTGATGGCATGCCTTATATTTTGTGCACTCTCAGGTGTCTAAATTAGTAGATAAGTAGAGTCCTAGGGCTCTGCTGGGACCCCTGTTGCTATTATTTCACCTGTTGTTTACTTGTATTTAGTTGTGGCTTATTTATTGTTCACCCATACTTATCTATAGTTTATCTGTTGGCTATCTATGTTTATTTTGGAGGTTATCTGTTTCAGATTAGATACTTACCTGTGACTTACCTGTATCTGGAGCACTGGTATAAGGTTTTATGTCATTTACCCAGAGGGTATTGTTTATGTTACTAGTTTAGATATCTTTTATATATATATACATACACACACACACACACACACATATATATATATATATGTTCCTTTCCCTTGTGAGAAGTTAATGTAAATAAATTTGTATATCGTTAAGTCCCGGCTGGCCTGGCCTGGCTCTATAGGGACAAAGGGAAACTGATTGGTCTGCAACCCCCACACCAGCACACCTGCCAGCTAACAATCCCCTTCAGCTGGAGAAGGGGAGTATATACCCATGTTACCTGGGCTACATGTAGCATGTTTTCACCCAGATGGAAGAAGAAAAAAATTATTTCTGCTAAAATGTAAAGGATCATAGAGCAATATTCTTCCAGAAATAGGCACCTCTTCATGTGTGACTAGTGGGCCTTGAAAACTGCAAGAGATGCTAAATCATATGATCAGGGCTTCCATAAAACAAGAAGAATACCGAACAAAAATATTGTAGCCGGTGCTCCTGTAGTGGGACATGCCCGCTCCATGGGGTGGATTGTCCACACACACCAGTTATATGCCTGTGTTCTGGGCTGCTATTAGTTTGTGACAAAATGGTTTGATGCAGCTTTGAAGTTATTAAGTGGGGGTTGAAGGACAAAGGTAACCAATGCTGAAGATGTTTGATGGCACCCAACCTGCAACTGAAGTCTGGCAAGATATTTCATGAACCAAGAATAACAGTGGCATGGATGCATTAGAAGCTCTCAGCCATTCCTGCACTGCATGGGAGGCCAGAAAGCTATCACAGAGCAACCCAGAGCTGGCTGGCTGTCTCAGTCTCCTAGACTAAACTCCTGCATTTGAAGTTTCCTGGCACAGGAGAGAAGTGGGAATGTTTTGTACTCCAGTGAAACTTGAATGTATATGTTGCCTGGCTTGGTACTGGGAGGACTTCCCTCAGGTGACATGGCTTAGCTCAGCCTAGAGGCTGCTCTGACTTATGGTTGGTGAGAACCAGTCCCTGATTGCACTTGAGTATTGCTCCTATTCCATCTTTTTCTGTGCATATACAGTCCTCTCACCCAGATGTTTAATTTTGGCTACCTGGCCCACCTGGAAATATGAGCTAAAGTCAGGTAGTGCTTCCACATAGGATGGTAACCTTCCCACACTTCAGTGGGGACTCAGGCTGAACTATTCAAGTGTCCTTAATCCTCCACTGGGTTCCCACAATTCCCCTAAGGTGGCCAGTGGATGGTTCAGTGAGAAAATTATACCATGCTTCATGAGGCAACTCAAAGAACTATGGGATGTGCCGCTAGAGGTCCTGACGGCGCTGTCTATGGCAGAATGCTGTCCCATTAAGGAATGCTGTCCGCTCACAGCCAAGCCCACTTATCCCAGCTGCTTCTACCAGAGTGCTGCCACCTGAGTTTACTCTGCAATTAAAGCATACTTTTTAAAAAGGAGACATAGAAAAGTTCAGTCTCTTCAATTAATAATCAATAAACAGGTGACTTTTGTCATGTTGCACAAGTACCTTCATAGGTACAAACATCTCCAAGTGCTAAAAGACTATTTTGTCTAGGTGAGAGGCAGCATAAGAAACAATGGCTGGAAGCTGAACATTGAAACTGAAAGAAAAAACAAGGGTACACCATTTTAACAAAGCAGGTGGTTAACCATGGGACTAACCTATTGAGGGAAATGATGGGCTTCCCATCCCGTAGTCTTCCGTTCAAGAATAGCTGCCTTTCTAGATTATATGATTTTGTTAGAGAAGCTATTGGTCTCAGTACAGGAGTAACCAGCTAAAACTCTATTATACCGCCAGTTCGACTAGATGACCGTAATGGTACCTTCTGGTTTTAAAAGCTGTGCATCTATATAATGCAGACTCCTAGCTGGGCTATATCTGCCATGATGTACTATGGCAGCTTAGCCAGCTGAGACAGAAACCTTGTCCCATCTTGGAAAATGTGGTCCAGTCAGGGAGTTAAATAGATAGCAAAAAAGGGAAGCCCGAGACACCCAGCCTACTATGGCAAGGAAGCACCATAGCAGAGTTCAATGGTTTCACATCAAGCTGACCTAAAATTAAATGAAATGTCTCATTTCAGTAAAATCGATGGTTGCTTTGATCAGTTTTGTTGGGGTGGGGGAGACCCCAAACAATTTCCTGAAAAAAAAATGAAATCCTAGCTCAGCTCTACTAGACAATTACTGTTTTTCTTGAGAAGCTTCCTCTACTTTGTTACACACAGGGTGCATCTAGATGTGCACTTTACTGCAGAGCTGGCTAATTAGCTCTTCAGTAAAGATTTACTGTCTACACATGCACTTCTAGTAGGGTGCAGTGAGCTAATTAACTCCGCTGTAGGATAGTACTGCCAGGGACAAGTACTATCCTACAGTAGACTAGTTACACGTGCCTAAATGCACATGTAGACACAGCTGGTGGGGCACCAGGGTGCTACAGTATGGGGGCTCCTGCCAGCTAGCCCCACACTGATGCCTTTATGCCCCAGCAGGCCCTCTGCAGCGTGCCCAGCTGGGGCAGAGCAGCTCCAGGTTGCCAGGCTGAACCCCTCCCACCTGGAGCTGTTCCACCCCAGCTCAACACGCTGTTGTCCAGGGTGCACGTCTAAACCATCAGACTATCAACCCGTCTGAAACCAGGGTTATGAAGCATTTCCTCCAGGCAGATTAAGAAGAAATAATGATCAGGATCCTTAAATTCTCTTTGAAATCTTTCCAGCTTTTATGCAGCTCATTCATTTCAGTACCTGCCTGCCTTTGAAGCAATACAAAACGGTGCCTGCCTTCCTCCACAAGAATCACCCTTCAGCTGTGTCTCCATAAATCTGTAACATCGTGTCCATTCACAACCTCCATATGTAGCTGTCAGTGGTGTAACTTCCCTGCACAGCAGCCTAACCCTACCCGGTGCGGTGTCAGCTCATGAAGTGCTGAATTGCGCTCAGCTTCACTGTGATTGCCTCATATCCTCCTACTGTGCCTCTGAGGTGAACAAATGATCTGAAGCCCATTTGGCTTAAAACAGGGTGTGAATGTGATTCCAGGGAAGTCGCTGTTTGATGATACCTGAATGTCTGGCCAGCTGTGCTGCAGAAATTTGCAAGGGTTATCCTCCCAGGGAGTATCACTGTTCACTACATCTCAATACCTGAGACAGGGGAAACACTGCCTTTTTGTTGCGGTAGGAAGATCACTGTGATAGCTTAGCTGTTGCTGAGTGGGAATTCTGAGTCAATGTGGGATTTTTGTCCATGGCCATGGGTGGGTTGTATTAACTACTTCTTCACAGATTCAGATAAGCCAGGACTTGTGCTTACCCTGTGCTAGGCTTGCTGTAATTCCATGGTCTCTCTTGGCAAAGGATGAATTTCTACTGCTTCCTGCGACACCTGTGCAAACTGCATCTAAACAGTGCGTCCGCCTCTTCTGCATTTTCCAGCCATCCTTACTGCTGTGTTGTGAGGCTAACTGGGGCCTGCAAGACAGGCTATACATAGCACAAAAAAAAAAGGAGTGAATTCAAGCTTTAGGAGCTGGGCTAGCCCTGGGTGGGATTTTGTAATCTTTTGAGGGCACAGGCTGGGAAAATGATAGCATGAAGAGAGCAGCAGATAGCAGTGAGACTCAGAGACATGCCTGAGTCCAAGCACCTTTCAATGTACCTCGAGACCCCTGCCAATCCTATGAGTCTGTGATGCTGCTTCTGAGTCAGTCACCACACTTTGAGTCAGGGATACTATGCAGCGAATGATTTAGCACTGATATTTTGGAAGTGCTTTGACAGCCTTGCTTGACACAACTGTGAATCTGTTTGATTTAGAAATTGCAGAAAATTAGGGTTGGAAGAGACCTCAGGAGGTCATCAAGTTCAACCCCCTGTTCATTATTTAGTGTTGTTTCACAGCTGCCCAGGGCAGAGCTGACCCAAGCAAGGTGTGGGGCCTGGAGCCAATCAGCCCATGTGGGACCCCGCTGCACTCCCACGTGCCCCGGACCCCAAGAAACTGCTGCCACCATCAGCAGCATTGGCAGCAGGGTGGGAGGTAGCGAGTGGCTGGATGTAAAGCAAGCAGCGGTGGCGTGGAGTCTCTGCAGCCACTCTACCCAGCTCTGCGGGGCCCCCAAAGCGTGGGGCCCGGGGCGGGTGCCCCAATTCACCTCCCCCCTGCTCTTGGGTGCTTGTTCTTTGTGGTGCGGTTCAGTTGTGAAGCCTTGCTACATACTGCTTGACCTATTACAGTAAGTAATTGGTTCCATCTTTCATCCCCTCACCTTCACCTCCGTGTTTATAGTAAATGACAATTATGTATGAGCAGGGTGGCCACTATTAACTGGGATTTCCTTTCTGTGATGTCCTTCATAATGCTTATAAACTAAATGATACATTTCAAAAGGCAGAATGAGAGAACTGTAGTCTTACCCTCTGACACCGAAATGGGGAACAGCAGGATATCAGTTAATTCAAAAAACAAGTCCTTCTCCCTCTTGCTTTTTGATGAGTAATGTCGCTGTCATTACCCTGAGGACACTGAAAAGGTAGGGTTTTTTTTCTTTTTAACTTCTGGACTGCACATATTTTTGGGAGAAAGTTGTTTAAAATGTATAGCTTCACTCCCTTGCCTGAGTCATTCTTTATATATTGTCATTGGGTTTCCAAGCAGAGAAGTCAATTGGTGAGATTGGATCCATCTAGTTCATTTTTTATGAATCAGGTAAAGGCTTTTTTTTTATCCTCAGGGCTATATAGGCAGATAGAAAACATTTTGTTCCTTGGCATGGGATATCTGAGGCTGTGTGTCTTAACAGAAATATAGTGTTACTGATGGTCTCAATGCAGTGGGGTAAAACTGGAGAGATGGCTTATAGCCCAGCTTCCTGGTATTCATTTACAATATAATTTTGAGAAGACATTTCTTAGGAGCTGTCAGTGATGTGCCCTTGTGCTATAAAGAGTTTGTAAATTAATTTTGGTTTATTTTTCTTTTGCTTCTAATATGAACACGACAGAAAAATCATTACAGGCTGAGTTATGATACAGCAACAGCGAACTATTACCCTGCATTTTAACATGACATAATTATACTAAGCCTAGTGGTGCTATTATGGTTAAATTATTTAGTTTGATGTCTAGAGTCAACAACATCTACTCATCGCCATTAAAAAAAAACCCGGAGAATAACTCAAGAAACAGCTCTGTAGCTCCACAAGTAAATAAAGCCATTTGCTACACATTGTTTTTTATTTCAGCAGAGACAGTAGTCAGCAAGCAGAAGATTTGTAGGGGACAGAGTGCAGATGAAGAGTATGGAGATGAAAATAAACTGCATTGGATGGAGACTGTTGCTGGCAGACAATAACGTGTGTTGTGTTTTTCATAGGCATTGAACTTTTCTGGATCCATCTCAGTGGGTTCAAAGTGTTCTTTGGTGTGCAAATCTGAAAGTTTGAAGGGATGCCATGTGTCTTCAACCAAACAAAGGGGAACAGAGAATCCCAAACCATTATTGTCTGCTGTGATGTCTTGATAAGGACTAGATGGGAGCTGTTCAGCTTAGAAATCATGGTAAAGCATAGATGATAGTAGAGTTTTTCTAGAAGAGTGGGACAGAAAATAGCAAAGCATAATTCCTTTCTAAAGGGAAGATGTAATGTGACAGTGTTAGCATTTTTCTTCCGGTCAAAATTATGGAGATATTGGAATGATTATGTATGGGGTGAAAATGGAGATGCATGTGACACTGTTTCTTGCATTGGCTGCAATAATATACATTGTTCAATTAAGGGACAATGAGCAACATTTTCAAAAGCATTTAAATGACCTAGGGACTTAAATTCCCCTTAAAAGTCTCAGTCACATAGGTACTTTCATAATATTATCCTTGCATTATTATTACCCATTATTCCAGTGTTAGTAGCAGCAGCATTTCATACTGACAACTGGCCTGACCCAAGGGTCATGAAAGCAGTGGTTCCAGCCACTGTGCTTGGGATTATACATTTGAATCCTCTGAAGAAAATGAGCAGAGGTTGAGATAGACACTAGTGTAGAGGAGAGAATGGGATGGGAGTGGTTACAACATTTAGCAACTGCATATTACCCTAAATAAAAAACAGAGTAAATAATTAATCTGACCCCGCTCCCTCCTGCCCCCAGCCCCAGTTTTGGACAGTTTTCGAAAGGCATGCAAGAACCATCTGATCAATCACATGTTTGGGTGACCACTAAATGAGCTGGGGTATAGGATCCTAGCCCCACTTAAATTGATACTCATTTTCCTATTGAGACCAAGGAGTCCAGGACTTTACAGGTAGGACAGGATTTTCCCAAATGCTCTATGTCAGCCCCATTCTGCTCCCACTAATGTCTAGGAGCGTTGTCCTGTTGGCTGCGGGCGGTGACGGTTAATTCTGGCCAGTGCTGGGACCTTTGGAAAATCCCACATTCTTGTCCTTATAAGACTAAGTAAATGCATAGCTTCTACTAAATCAAGGCCAAAAAGAAGGCCACCTAATAGACTGGATAACCTAGAAAATGTCTTACTTTTTATTTTTTTTATTAATTAATTAATTTTGCACTAATTGTTCATGCATCCTACTTGCAGGGATTGTGGACATTTAGGAGGTCAAAATATATTTCATGCTTAATAATATTTGTTATTCCACAGGCCTCAGTTATTACAAAGTTTATATACAGTTAGCAGCCGCATTCTGAAATAGCATAAGGAATGTTATTTTACTGTGAGTTTTTGAATTCCATTGTCCGTGTTCATTGTTTTAGAAATATTGCATCTCATCTATCATGGCTTTCTTGAAGGACTTTTAAAAGAACTTGAAGCACATTTATTCTGACCTCTTCATCATCATGTGAAGGGATGAATGCCTTGAACTTTTAACTCAGACTGCTTTTATCTAAAATGTTAATTAGACATTCAAGTTGAGATGCTAGCGAAAATAGATGTTCATAACCCCTCCTTTCATTTTCTGCAGTTTTTCACACTCAGTTTTTGTGAAGTTATCATTTCACTAGCATTTCAGTCATCATAGAGGCTACAATTCTAGATAAGGCCCAGATTTCTTTTCTTTCTCTCTTTTTTTTTTTTTAAGGGAAAAACATACAGGAAAAAGAAAAGATAAAGCTTTAAATCCTATATGCGTCATAATGATGCAAATCTTAAAATGAATAAGTTCAATATTATTCCTTTGGCGATCATGTCTAGGAGATTCTAATTATAAACATGACCATATATGCAGCATTTCTACCGAAATAAAAGAGGATCATATTCAGGGACCAAAATTAACCTTGCAGTAGTGTGTAAATCACTATCCAAAATAATCAGATAATCTAAGGTCCCAGATGTACTTTTGTAAAGTTGGAACAGAAGTATTCCTAAAAGACATCTATACCTGTTCTAGATAACAACATACCACCAGACATCTGAATACTTGACAAAATAAAACACAAAAGGACCAGAACACTGATAGGTATATAAATTCACAAAGCTAAACCTTAGGTTGTGATATGCTGCTGTTGCATGTTGGGCTCAAAGAATGGTTAAGAATGGCAGTAGTTGAATAGCTCCTTCCAGTACTTTAATTTCTGAAGCAATAACGGATGGCCCTTTGTTTGTTTGTTTCTTACCCTTTGTAGTAGGCCTGTACAGAGCAGCTAGTATTGGCTTTAGATTCAGCTGATTCGGGGAACAGTGATTCAATTCAGTAATTCGAATCATTGCCCTGAATTGATTCAGCTGAATCCGATTCGGAGATTTGGCTGTTGCCGAATCTCTGAATCTCCAAATCACCTAGGCCAGGACCATCCCTGATCCACTCTCCCAGACTGGCAATGGCTGCCCTGCCCACCCCAGCTCCTGGCATTTGGGGGAAAAAAGGCCCTGACTCACCGAGTGCTGCTGGGTGGGGAGCAATACCCACTGCCCCTCACTACCACACACGGCATGGGGGGCTCTACTTGATCCCCCTGACCTCTGGCTGCTGTCCCAGCCCCCCCATGCCTGTCCCACCCAACATGGCTCCAGCTCTTTAAGAAAAAAAACAAAAAAACCCCCCAAACTCACCAGTCCTGCTGGCAGGGGGAGGAGGGCAATCCCCACTGCCCCATGCTGGGGGGGGAGGGCTCTTCCACAAGCCAACTCTGAGTCCGGCTCCAGCTCTCCGCTGCAGTGGGTGGGGACTGCCCAAATCATCAAAGCTCTCCAAACCTTTTATGAAGATTTGGAGAGCTTTGAATTGATTTGGACCTTTTTATTGGTCCCTTGATTTGTTTTGGATTTGGAGAGTCAGCCACCGAATCAGGCCAAATCTCTTCTGAATTGAATCAGCACCCGAGCTTTGCAAAACCCTACTTCGTAGCTCTATGCATTTGAAGAGAAAGCAAAAGTGATTTTACCACTTGATCATTTATCTTTATCTATTATGAACTAAGTTGTAAATACATTTCCTTTTATTGAGGAAGCCTAGAATAAAGGAGAATCTTTTAACGTCCTTCCCATTGAATAATAAAAAGCAAAATGCATGGTTGTGACTCTCACTAGTTTGTGTTCACATTACATATGCATGTGTAGAGTAGTATTTGACAGAGTGAAACTGGAGGGAATTCTTTGGGAACAGGGAGAATTCTTCCCAAAGTCTTTGGTTTCTAGCAGAGCCCTGAGTTATCACCATATGTTTCATAGGGACACTTACAGGTATTCTGCTTCTCCTGAGAGTTGCTGCTCTCTCAGTAGAAACCAAAAGTATACAAACGTTCAGGTTTTTTCTCCCAGAACAAAACCAGTCACTCTGAAAGAAAAATAACTCAGGAACAACCAGGGTTAAATGGCTCCAAGGAGAGTTTCTTCAGGGAAAATTAACTTATGTACATGTTCTCGTCTACAAAACATTGCAGCATATTCCTCCAGCATCCCAGTGTGCTTTGGTCCCAGCCTCCCACACAGGCAGTGTTCCCTCTAAGCTGCATACATGCGCAGCCATGTACAAGTAAAAATCTTGCCGCGCACAAACTTTTGAAGACCACACACCCACCTGGAGAGGAGCTGGGTGCACAGTGCAGCAGAGGCACCGAGGCTGCCATGAGACACTTACTGAAGGTAAGCTCCTCACTCGGCACGTAGGGCAGGCAGTGGCTCCTCTCCAAGGTAGGGGTAGAGGTGGGAACAGGGCTGGGGCTGGTGTGGACTTTGCCGGCTCTGGGGAACTGCTCCACTCCCCTGCATCACCTTGGAGAGCAAGGAGGCACATGGTGTCAGGGCTGGGAAGTGGAGCAGATCCCCAGAGCTGGCAGAGCCCGTGGAGCAGTTCCCCAAAGCTAGCAGAGCCTCATGTGGGGCCAGCAACGACTCCTCCCCAAGGTGAGACAAGGTAGGGATGGGGGATGGGGGCTGGCACAGGCTCTGCCAGCTCCAGGGAACTGCTCCACAGCAGTCCTCTGTGCTGCTCTGGGCAGCAGTTAGCATGGAGAAGGGTGGTAGCCAAACCCTGCCTGCTCCCACCTTGTCATTTACTTTGAGACACTTACCCGTGGACCACGCCGCACCAAAAAGGGGAGACGGGATCAAAGTGGCACACTCATGGACCGCTACTCCTTAGAGGGAACATTACCCACAGGTCCAGGGAGGTGGTGTGTCATGTGGGCTGGACTCCAATACTCAATCCAGGCAAGGAGCTCCTTTACAGTCAACTCATAGTGCTGCAGAGATACGCAGCACGTGAAATAGTCTCGGTCAGCCAATCAGAGATGCTTGGTGCAATTTTGTCATCTGTTGTTGGGTAGACTTGTTGGCTACAAAGAACCAACTCACAGTCTAATAATCAGACATGGTTTTTTTACATGTCTACATGGGTAAATCATCAAAGGAGTGTGTGCCCACCTGGCCTTGAACATCTTGTCCCGAGCAGCTTTGATCCGGTTGTATATCGGTATCTGCCTCGCCGTCGTAGACGGTCCTTCGAGGAGGTGTTTACGCCCCATCTTGCCTGCCATGACTTTGAAACTTACTACAGTGTGGGGCTTGGTACTGCTCAGACGCCCTCATGGGCCACTTGCTTCTCTGGCGGTCTTCTGCAAGGCTCCACTTCCCCTCTACCTCGCCCTATACCCAGCCTGGCGGGCCACTGCTGATCTTGAGCCCACTCTCCCGCACAATGGATGCCCAGTGTTTTCCCAGCTTTCAGGCACTTTGGTGTTCTTTGCTAACATCACCTAATCCTGAGGCTCACCCCTCCCCCAGTTTGCCTCTTGTCCCTCTACACTTAATCCCTCCAGATGTGGCAGAAACACAAAATACTTTACAACAAACCTCCACCAGAACCGTGTGTTCCTGCCTCCCCAAGGTATCCCTCAGTACTCATGTCTGGCCCCTAGGCCCCACTCCTATCCTACCAGCACCCCTTTCCCATTTAGGGGCTATCTAAGGTTCCCCACGTGGTCGTGTGACCTTAGGGTTATCCCTGGTCTCTCTCCCCCTCACCACTTTGGCTCCTAGTAATGTTGCCCTCTCTCTCTCTGGGCCTTCTCACTAATGTTGCCCTCTCTCTGGGCCTTCTTGGTAACGCTGCTCTCCCTGGGGCGTATCTTCGGGTCCCCTAGGTCCCTCCACCATCCCACCTGGTTGGAGGCTGGAGGGAGGGTCAGTGCCTCCCCCTTCTCCACAGTGGCTGCTGGGCTCGGGGTCTCTCCAGCCTTTGTCTTCCTGTCCCCCCCTTCTCCGCACTGGATCTCCTGCTCCAAGTGTGGGTTTACCTTCACTGCCATCAGCGGCTCCTCCCTCGCCACATGAGGTATCGGATCCTCCCCTGTTGGGAACCATGGTTTCTTGTCCCGCTCGCTCCGCTCTGAACCTCCTGTATATCCCACCAGCTGGGATTTCTTCTGGCGTCCATTCCCCTGCCTCTTTGTAGGCCATCCTCTTTATCCCCGCTGACCGGTAATTGCCACTGACATCACTGGCCAGCCACAGTTGTATGCAAGCGCAGCTGATGGCTTGCGTGAGTTCCTCCCAGTGCTCCGACTTCTGCTTCCGGGGTTCCCCCCTCAGCCTTTTGGGTCCCCTGTTTGTCTCTCCCTGCAACAGAGTGAGGTTCCACAAAGAGATTTTTTTCCCTTTGCCATGTCAAGTTGGGAGGAGAGGGAAAGCAGGGGAGGGGGACGGGACTAGGTTACCCTTAGGGTCCATTTCAAGTCTAGCCAGGCATTTCATGTCATTATAAAAGAATAGCCATTCAGAAAATTACATCAGAATAGCCAGGAGCCTCAGTAGTCTTGCTAAATGCCTGCAGTTGATGGCAGGACCAGATACCAGGTCTTAATCCCTGTGTGAAATTGGGCAAAGAATAACTAGGTTAACAAGTGTAGCAGCTCCTGTAAATATCTAGCTTATTCTTATTCATCAGTGGTTCATGTTTACTGGACTCCTGGGCCAGTAAACTAAAAGGAACTTAAAACGAGTAGAAGGTTGGGACTACCATAACATAAACAGTAGAGCTGTGTGAATTTTCACCGAATGTTTCATTTTGAAGCTGTTTTGACGTGTTTCGAGCTCAAAACAGCAAAATCTAAACAAAACAAAAAGCTTTGAAACAAAATGAGGGCACTCGAAACATTTTGAAAGTTTTTAAACATTTTGAGTTTTGAAGCAGCCTGGAGGCAGGGGAGAGCCTGGGCTGCACTCTAAGTGGCTCTGCAGCCCCACAGAGCTCAACTGAGCAGCAGGAGGTGGAGCGCAGCCCTGGCTCTCCCCACCTCCCGCTGCCGGGCTGCAGCATTTTCATGATTCCCCATTACAGCTTACGGGCGAAATGTCAAAACACACTGAAACAGCAAAACAGTTTTGACAAAACAAAATGAAACGGATGCTTTGAAATTACACAAAATGATGAAACAAAACACTGAAACTGATGTCAAAACAAAACAATGGTGTTTCATGCAGCCCTAATAAACAGCTTTAGGAGTGTCATTGGCCACTGAGTTTAGATTATGAAAAGTCTATTTCTCAACTTTAATGGCAATGTCTTCTCAGTTTAGACATTCCCAATACATTTCTGCTGCATTAGATCATGCTAGATTTATGCTTTGAAACTGGACATTAGTGTCAGTTGTTGAGTCAAGCTCTGCTCTTATTTCAATGGGTGTAAATCCAGATGCACATGATTTAATTCAATGGAGTTTTCGCAACTCTAGACTGAAGTAAATAAAAGCAAGCATGGCTACTTACTACTTCATTTTTACTTGGACCCGTGGTAATGTTTGGGAAGCCAGTCAGTCAATGAAAGGGTGTTTCTCTGGGGGGTGTTCTTTTACCTTCAGATTCTCCATTTTTTCATGTGTGGGTTCAGCAGGATCCTTGGCTAATTTTCCATTTCCCTTCTCACTTTGTGCAGGCATGAAACCAATGTATGGTGGGTGTTTGGTTTTCCCAAATCAAAGGGTGATGATTAGACTCTCATACAGCCTTGGTATAAATGTCTAAATGAGACCTGAAATTCAGACGTGAGTGCACAACCTTGTTGTCACTGGATTCATCTTCAGCAGTGCTTTTATGTCCTCAGCCACAACTGGGAGCCTGCTGTGTTAGACGCCCTACACACAAAAAAGTACCCTATCTAAAGAACTCACGGTGTGGCCTACAGTGAGTTGGTGTTTGCATTGTTTGGGCACAGTGGACTTGGCTCCCAGACACAAAAATCAGTCCTGGAAAAACAGGGTCATCTCCTTTAAATGTGACTTATTTAGTTTAAATCTTCCTTGGTTTACCCAACTCTTATTTCCTGCACTTTTCCATTCCCCTCCTGAGTTTTCTTGTCTCATTTTTCTCATTATTTTTTTCTTCTCTGACATTGCCTGCCTGTCATCTCTTCCCTCCATCAGTCCTTTTGCATCTGTGAGCAAACAGAGATTCTGAAGCCTGCCACAAGTGTTAGCAAATGCCTGACTCAGTTTGTTCTGCTATGAGAGCCTTTCCCAAATGCCAGAGAAGGCAAGGGCCCAGTCTTTCCATCCCATGAACACTTTTGACATTTCAGAAATTTTACACACTCTGAATTGGAATGAAAATTTTAAGTCTTGACAACTTTTACAACCTGAAAATTTTGAAATATATTTGGCACACTTGATCAGAATAACACTGATGTTTCTTTTTACTAGAAATTCAATTTTAAAACCAAGTCATTTTGAACTAAATCACAGAATTTTTAATGTTTGAAAATCTCAAAATAGCGTATGTTGAATATTTGAGAAGTTTATGCACACATAGCCAGATGTGGATGTACAGACACATGTGTTTCCCCAGGGACGAGCAGCAGCGGCAAAATATGTAGCCTTACTGGAGGTCCTGGGGCCTCCTGGAGCTCTGGCAGTGGCAATCCAGCAGCGGGGAGCCTGACTGGCAGCTACAGCATGGCTCCATCCAGACAGGCTCTGGTTTCATGTGGTGCACACCGCTGCTATGTACACATCCACATGTTTTTGCAACTGGAAGGTTTTTTGACACTCACATCTCCCAGTGTCAACCCCCCCCAACGTGCTGCGAATTAGCATGGGGCATCCCTGCATGTGTGGCATGTGTGGTATGCAGTGCTGCAGACAGGTCTGTGGCACTGTGTACCGCAAGTGCGTGCTCATCTGGACATGCCCACAGAGTCTTGCTGCAAGAGTCATCTGGCTATGAATGTTTCTTGAGAAAAGTTTCTGTTCTGCCAAATTTTCATTGTCTAAGGTGCCACCCCGCCTCTCTGGTAAATAGAGTAAGCAAGGTGTTCATTAAACTAACAAATGATGCTCACCTGGGAGATAAAGTATAAAAGCCAGCGGGGTCAGAGAATCAATATGAAGAAACCAAGCAGATTAGAAATGTGTAGTATCTAAGTAAATGGAGTACCCATTTGGAAATACACTAATTAATATTTGTGAATAAAATAGCCTAAGAGTCACATTCAAGCTGGATGGCACAGATTCTGAAATGAAGGAGCTGGAAGGTGTGAGAGGACACGGCCTTGCACACTCAGTGAACTGTTGCACCATTGAAATGTTCAGGGTTTAGATGATGAAGCACTTAGAGGCCACAAGTTCTGGACACCACTACTGTGTGTTGTGCACATGTATCCAAAACATTGGTCCCTTCCCCCAAAGGCCTTACAAGCCAAAGGGTAAGGCATTCACCATTATAGATGCATAAGACAAAGGCACTTGTTAGAACAGGAATGCATGGGTGGAAAAAACAGGATAACAAAATAATGTAGGGCTTTTGCAATTCTTAGCAGAAAAAGACTAGTGATCACAACTTGCTTCTTGCCTTGCCATTCCCGGGTAGCAGTTTACTCTTATGGATTATCAAAGAGAGGACGGCTATTCCGGGGCACATACGCAGGCTGGTCTCAAGCTCTCTATGGCCCAGTCTTTAAATCAGGGCCCATGTGGGAACCTAGCCATCTCTTTAAAAAATTCTGTTTCTGTTCAGTACCCCCACCTCTGTCTCTTAGCTTTTATGATGTGATACAGCTGGAAAAAAAGTCCATCAAAGGGTTGGATGCACCTCTTAGACCTTGGCGATCAATAATAAAACACATAGCACATCAAGCATAAAATAAGTAGGAAAATCCTCACATTGTTTTCCCCCCAGGAAATCGGAAGTGAGAGAGAGAGAACAGCATAGAAATACAGAACTAGAAGGGATCTTAAGACATCATCTCATCCAGTGGTGACCAACCTCCATTGGCCCGTGGGCAACAGCAATAAGCAAGTTGCACACCACAGAAAGCATCATACTCTGCCTTCCCTGTCAACCCCTATTGTAACTTTTCTATGTAATTTTCAGTAGCTGAGAGGAACATGGAATAATTCTCAATGGCAATAAGCTGCCCCTGTGCTATGGCTTGAGGGTGCTGATCCAGTCCCTACTTCAGCTTTGGGTAGGGTCAAATATACTTAAAACGTCTCTGACAGATGTCTGTGTAACCTCTAGTGAATGGGATGCAGAATTGTTCTTAGGTACCATGTTTTGGTATTTTACTATCCTTACAGTTAGATAGCTTCTTGCCACATTGCTAAAATTTAGCCAATTATTTCCTGCACTGCCTTAAGTAGACATGGAAAACAATTATTCATTATCCTCTTTTTAGTGTCCATTCATATAGTTGAAAAATTATATTACAGCCTCACAATATTCTCTTTTGTAGAGAACGTTAATCCATATTGTTCAGCCATTTCACTTGGGTCATTTGTTCCAAACCTGTTACATTTTCCCTCATCTGGAATTTCTTCAGTTCCTTGACATCCTCCTTAGAAAGCAGTGCTCCCAACCGGATGCAGTGCTCCACTGATTCTCACCAGCATCAACCAGTGCACAATATTTACCTCCCGTATCTTCCCTACAACTCTCCCGCTAATACATTTCCAAACTAAACTGGCCTCTTTCTGAAGCAGCATCAGATCATTCACTCATGTTTAATTTGTAAGTCACTATAAACCCTGGATACTTTTCTGTCTTGCCAGTTGTTGCCCTTTTTGTATTTCTGCATTCAACATTTCCTTAGGAGGTGTAGCATCTTACACTTTCCTTTCCTGACGTCCTCATTTCAGGCCGTGTCTCCAGTTTATCGAGGTAATTCTGAATTCTGATCCTGTCCTCCCTAGTGCTTGCAACCCCTCCTGGCTGGGTACCACCTACGGATTTTATAAGCATGCTTTACTCCACCATCTCCATTAGTAGTGACAAGAACGTATAGAACCGGATTCAAGACAGATACTTGCAAAACCCTGCTTGAAATGCTGGTTTGACAGAGAACCGCTGGCTCCTCTCTGAGAAGTTTTTCAAGAACCTTATGCTGATTTAATCTACACCAATTTTCCCTCCGTTGCTTGTAAGTATGTCCACAAAGCCAGTTACCATGTCAAAGAAGGGAATGAGATTGTTTGACTCTGTTCTTGACAAATCAATGTTGGCTGCGTTATCACCTGATTAGCTTTTAGGTGCTAACACATTGATTTCTTTAATTGATCATAATGTCTTTTCAAGGTTTGCCAATAGGCTGCCTAGTCTACAATTCCTGGGTCCTTCTTTTTCCCTTTTTTTTACGAGTTATATTTGCTCTTCCCCGACTTTCTGCTACCTCCCTTGAGCTTCACAAGGCACGAGAGACAATCACCAATAGTTCAAAAATGAGTTTGGCTAATTCCAAAATTAGCACCCTGGGGTGAATTTCACTGGGCCCTCCCTATTTGAATACATTTAGCTTACCTAAGTATTGTTAATATGTTCCTTTTCTTGTTCTGGCTCACATTTGTAGCCCTTTAACAAGGTTAATGAAAAGGTTTATTAACCTTTTAATGAAGACTGAACCAAAAAAGGTGTTGAGTACTTCAGGTTGCTCTGTCTTCTTTTCTTTATTTTCTGTCTCCATACGCAATATTGTATCATTTGCCATCATCTTATGCCTTATGTAGTTTTAGACCATATCATGTCCCTTGCTAGCTGTAACTTGCGTTCTCAGCCAGTTTGATTTTATTCTTAGTTGCTTGTGCTATTCCTTTGTACTCATCCTTAGTGACATATTATTGCTTCCACTTTTTGTATGATTTTCTTTTACTTTTCAAGCCACAGAAGAACTCCTGACACAGCCACATTGATCTCTTGCTATGATTCCCATTTATCCATCGCATTAGGAGTGTTTGCTGTTGGGTCTTTTAATGTTGTCTCTCTGAGTAACTGCCAGCTCCTTAGAAATTCCTCCCAAAAGACCCTCTATACCAATCCTCTACATCTGAATTCTGCTTTATTTTTCAAAGTCCACTGTCTTTATCCCATTGCTCTTTCACTTACCCGTTTACAGCTGTGGAATCTATCATTCTGAGATTACTTTCACCCAAATGGTTTTCCACTTTCACCTAACGAGACATGGTCCTTTTCTGAGGTTTCTCTGAGCATAGATTAATCAGCTTTTTCCCTTTCACTACAGAGGCAGGACATTGGCACTACTGTAGGCTCCCCTGTTTTACCAACAACATATTATGGGATATTCTTGGTGTTTCAAATATTGTCCCTTGTACTGCTGAGTGAGGGTTTGAAGGGGTGACTTGGGGGATTACTGCAGGTACTGATTGCTTGGAAACACAGGGGACCTGATTAAATGGCTCAAGAGGCCCCTTCCCTCCCTACATTTCTGTGTTCAGATTCTCAGTCAGTTCCTCTCTCTCCAAGTCTGAATTGAACATAATAGCTTCTCCTCCTGTAATTTCCTCCACCTTCACATTTAGTGAACCTGTTGGACAGTCTGTGCCCTGCCAGATATTTGAGTAATGTGACAGATGTAGCCCTATAATCTAATCTAATGCACTCATAAAATTCATTTGGATGCAATGGTGATGAATATAACAAAAGTAACTGAATCAACCAAAGACTCTAGATCTTGCCTGGCCACTAAAAAGCCTAAGTAATCTGTATTTTCAAGAGGTAAGACAAGACATCATGGCTTTAGCCATTTGTAAAGAATGCACCTACATCAGGACCAATAGACAAAGTCAAGACAACGGTAAATGAACCATTAGAGTTAGTTCCTAGATAAGTAATTACACTGAGAATCAGTAGCAAGACTGGGGGATTTAATCCATATTGTAATAACAGGAAATGTCTAATTTGACAGAATTGCCAACAGGTGTGACTAGCTGCTCTTTGACAGCAGAGAAACTGTAGGAAAGCATAAGACACCTCTGACAAATTTGCTGTAATTTTCACCTATGGAGACTCTGTCCTGTACACATCGCATGCAGGACAATTGTACCCCATCCTCACCTAACAGGTGAGCTTTAGAGAGACAGGGAAGGTCCTAAGAAACGTGACAAAATCTTGCGAAGTGGGAACCGGGCATTAACATCAAATTGGCTACAAAAATATGCTCGCCTGACATTAAGGCCTAATTTAAAGCGACAAAGGAAAGGAAAGTTGAGAGTTTAGCCTGCCATTGTTTCCTCATTAAAGCAAAGGTATCATAACAGGACGTAGCAGTGAAAAAAGGGCCCAAATTCCTTTCCAATGATATTATAATAACTTGAGGGTCCTTCCTGTTTACAATAGCTATCTGCTGAGCTTCACAGATTTGGGGGCTGGAAGCCACAGAAGAAAAATAATTCATATATTAAGCATATAATTACATTTTAATAAAAAGGGTGTAACTTAAAGAAAGACACCAACCCAAGTTGTGCAACTAATCTTAAATAATCTTGCCTCTCCTCACCGAGCCGTCTGTCTCAGGCTCTCATGTGGCTCCCATTCCCATAATATCTGAGCGCCTCACCAGCATGAAGGCTGTTATCCTTCCAACACTGTTTGGAGGCAGGAAAGTGCTCCCACCCCCTGCTCAGAGGGAGAGCTGAGGAAGAGGATGCAAGACAGAAAAGTCATAGAGGAAGTCCGTGCAGGAGCAAAAAATTAAACTTGGCTCTCCCGAGTGAACCCAACTCTTGCAAGCTGTGAAAGAGCAGTCACAGGCCATCCCTACAGAACGATGGCCCAGGTGAGCTGGGGTTTGTTACTGCCCATTTTGGCACAGAGCTAAAAGGTACTTTCCAAGTCCAGTTCCCTGCAGCCCAAAGGAAGCACATCATATAATCCTTTCCATAATCTAACCAAGCTCTTAAAATTTGACGGGCTTTTTGCCTCAGTGATCCTGGAGAGAAGCCATTTCAGGACCTCGTGGCTCTGATGCTTAGCAGCATCCTTCCAGTTTCCAGCCTAAATGTATGCAAGGCCAGCATACGGCCTTTTTAAGCCTACAGTGGGTAGAAGCCTGGAATCAAACCTCTTGAAAAGACTGGTGTTAAGGGCTGTTTAAGAGGACTGTTCTCAACGCCAATGAAGCCATGCAACCCAAGTCACAACATGAGCGATCCAACCCATGTATCTGCTTAGGGCACAACTTCAGTAGGGTGGCGATCTACTGCTCCTGGCCTAGAACCAAGATGGCCATATTAGAGGTCGTTCAGACGCAGTGCTGCACTAACGTGGCTATGCTGGTTCTGGTCCAGAGCTGGCACATCTGGGGGTGTCACAGTGCATCTGAGCATGGCACTGGGTTGAACCATACAGACATGCCCTTCCTACAGTTTTGCTCTGTGTGTGTTAGCTCAGCAAAAGAGCGATGGTTTCTAGGAATCTCATATAGGTGAGGTAGTACCATAGTATGACTGATTCCAGCACCAGCGGCAAGATGGATGGGTCAGAAGCAGTATGGAAAGCGTTGGGCAAATTTCAAGACACTGCTCACCCCTCTTATAATACACCTCACATAACTGTGGTAGAAATAAAAAGAGGGGCATTCTTCTGCTGCCAGGATATATTGTTCTGACATGCACCAGCAAAGCAAGGGCACTTATCCAGCCTCTGTTGTCCCATTTACCCTGTGGAGAACAGTGGACTGCTGGAGCTAATTGTTTCACTGACTCAGGTGGTCACTGGCCAGAGCTGGGGCTTAACATGATTTCATGTTGGTAGTGGTAGGAGATTAATGAATGAGAAAGGGGACTGGAGGAGGGAGAGTGCTAGAGTCCCTGCTGACAGCTGCCACTGAGAATTGGCAGATGCCACAGAGTTTGTAGGTGATGAGAGGCTACATTGCAGGTATCTGGGGCCTGAGTTGAAGTACCGTTGAGCACTTGTGACAAGCTAAAGTTGACCAGAGTGGCTCTTTATGCCTATTAAGGGCTATAAACTGCTAAAATCCCTGCAAAATCAAGGTGTCTCCATGTCTCAAGGTGAGCACCTACAGTTAATAGCATTTGTCAGGTTTGCAGCCAGCTCTCAGCTGTAAAACCAGGACAACAATACAGCCACCCTTCCCAAGTCTGTTGAAAAAAATAGATTGGTTAATGTTTATGAAGTGTTCAGAGATTATAGTGATAAGTATCTGAGAAATGCAAGGAAGGAAATTAAGAATTTTGTCTTGAGTGCAGGGCTTGAACTGTGTGTGGTAAATAAGACCTGAGACTACACATTGAATGAGGAGGAATAAAAAGAAATATTGAAAAGTTATGCATTCAAGGAAAGAAAAAAATATGTGATCGTTCGCTAAAAGAGCATATCAAACTGCCTATGCAGAAGAAGATTGAATTAAATTTGCACAGTAATTTTAATTCAGGGATTTCCTAATGTTTGAGAGACTTTGCAGCAGAATATATTTTTATATAATTTTATTAATATATGATGTAAGAAAAAACATGCAACTTCTATTGTAAGCAGGGAAATATGCTAACTGTTGGAGGTAATACCTGCTTGTGGACATGTACAGAATGATTATAGGAAGGTGCTGAAGCTGCCTCGCTAATAGCAAACAGTGGGCAACAGAGGTCTTTGCCTGAAAACACAGCTGAAGTGTCGTTGCTGAGACTAGCAAAAAAATGGTTTTTGACACCAGAAGGAGTCATCAGGAGACTGGAGCCATTAAAAGACACATCTAAAGGATGTGCAATGCAATATGAAGGGCCCTTTGTGCTAAAAGACTTTTAACCAGGGGGTCATTTTAAGATTCTTTTTCATCTGCCTCAACAAAGGCTTTAGAATAAAGAAAGGAAGGGAGCGAGCTGAACACCGACTAGTTCAGTCAGACAGGCCTCAGACATTTGAAGAGCAAGGCTCTGACCAGATTACTAAGTACAAAGCTGAGCTGGGCTGCTGAGGTCTGCTTCTCCCATGCCTTCCCCTGCCTCATCTGCAGTCATTTGCACATGTGCACAGTATGTAAAACACTGGGCAGGATGGCAGTTTCATACACATGGTTAAATGAACACACCACAGGCAATCTCTTTATATAATCAAACTATCCTTTAGCAAGGGCTCAAGAGCCATTTGTGGATTCACTAATTTTCGAGATCTTATTTTGGCAGGTAAAACTGCTTGATTTTTTTTTTTTTCCAGTGGAAAGCTCTTATATTGGGAATAAGGATTTGTTGAGCAGGATTTTCTGTGGAGTACTTTCATGTTGAAGAAAATTATACATTTTCAGGTTTGTTCCATGGAAAATTTGAGGAGAAACTTTTGTTGTTTGTTTCGTTTCAAAACCACAATGGTTTCTGTCTCTTGCTGATCATTTCCAACTCTTGCAAGTTTGACAACAGTGAAGAAGTACCGGAAGCTTTGCTTTCAGATAAAGTCACGCATTTGCTTTCAAAAGCAACACTTTCAACACCTGACATTGAGACTGTTACTTTTAAAAGTGAAAATGGTAGTTTACCTTAACACTTAAAAGTGAATGTGTTACTGTCTTATTACTGGTTTCCAGCTGGCAAAAGTGCAAAGGGTAATTCCTTTGTGCCCCCAGCATGGGACATTCTTTCCTCCCACAATGTGCAAAGTTGTTCCCTGTGTTGTCATGCAATGACATGCTCTGAAGAAAAAGGAGAGAGAATGGTGGTACACCTGTAAAGGAGAATTGAACACACACGGTAGAGGACTCAAGCTGACTTTACAAATGAAACTTCCTTTGCATGAAAGCTCAGCTCCCCACTGATGGTGGAAGCAATATATCATAGTATCATAGTATCATAGTAGTTAGAGTCGGAAGGGACCTGGGCAGATCATCTAGTCCGACCCCCTGCCTTGGCAGGAAAGAGCACCGGG
>JAGPOW010000229.1:29363470-29416848 GCA_030014935.1 Caiman crocodilus
TGTAGATGGTGACACTTTACTGTGCAGTAGACTAATCTACTGTGCAATAAAGCATCTTGTGTGGACACATCCAGTATGTAGAAAACAATGATGACTTTGTTTTGCCCAGATCATAGGGTAGAAGCCAAGCGATATTATCAAATTCAGGCCATCCTCCTTGCAAACATCTGATTCTCTGCAGAGGCAAAATGTTGCATGGATAGAAAAATATAAAGTATCAAAAATATACTGCCTATTACAAGCAGGAGCCTCCCTGCCAGGAAGCAGATATTAGGAGAGTTGTCAAGAAAGCATTCTGCTGTTTTGGAGAAAGTCATAGGGCCCATTGGGGAAGCACCAGACCGGGCCTCAAGAGATCTTGATTCCATTCCCATCTCTGCCACTTGTTCGATGGGTGTCTTTGGACAAATCACTTCATCTGTGTCTTATATTTTCCTTCTGTAAAAATGAGACCAACAACCTTTTGTAAAGTGCTTTGATTTTTGCAGGTGAGAAACACTGAGTTAAAAGCTCTATTATTAGAAAAAGACTGGAAATAAAAATAACTCATCTTTGAAGCTTCTCTTTTGAATTGTTTTTTTTTCTGAGATTTCTTTGGAAAACTAAAACATTTTTGTATTGTCACGGAAACCGGGAAGAAAATGATTGAATGGATCTGATTCATCTTGCTAAAGTCATTTTCCACTAAAAAAGTATTTTTTCTGGAAAATCTGACTTGCTCTCAAACTCACATTGTCTTTGTATTTGGTAATCTGGATGATGGTAACGTCCTAAGATCTGGATCAGGAATTAGGACCCCCCGTTCTATGTGCTGCACATACACAGAATAAAAAAGACACTCACTTTCCCAAGGAGTTTCATGTTGACAAACAAGAACTGGAGGACCATAATATTTGCTCAAGCACACGCTTAGTTTCAAAAGAATAATCGCAGTCTCCTAGTGTTGCAGACATCTTTGTTTTCTGTGAAGCAACATTTGCCACTTAAATGGCTGGAAAATATGATGCAAGGTTGTGAATCCATTTGCAGTGAACCTTCCCCGTGTCACACAAACATCGACAGAGGAAATCGGATTCTAAGTGGAGTTTAAAGAGTGCAAAGACTGACTACTAGCATGGCACTCCATAGCGTCCCTGCCTGCCAGTTCCTGCCAGCAATGCCCATGCACACAACCTGAACAAAAGTACGATCCTGCCTCTGCAGAAGATATTGTGCCTCTCATGATCAGCAGCTGAAAATTTCACCTAAGCTGTATGAACCCAGCAGAATCCATCTGCTGAACCATCTGTGGGACGACTCACTAAAATTATATCCCATCTGTTGTTTTGCTGCCACTAAGTTTGCCAGCCTTGTCCTCACTCCATTATCAGAATATTTTTTCTTTCCCCACGGGCCTCTGCTGTAGCCTTCTTTTTGTCACCGCTGTGCCAGTCTCCAAAGCTCTTTCTCATTCAAGAAAGAAAGTTGCATGCTTTGTGATTCATATTCCCACTGCCCTCTGTCAGAAATGAATGCACAATAATGCATCTTGAAGCACTGGTACTAGCCAAGTGTACTGTGGCAATTCTCTGTTTATTCTGTTTATTATCCCTGATCGGGGCTGGGCCGGGAGAAGAGCTGGCGTAAGGCAGCCACAAGATGAGGAGGGGATACCACTCTCACACTCCGGAGGAATGCCACTCCAGAGCAGAAGCTCAAGCACGTCCATGTGGGGACAAGGGAGGACCTGGCCAGGGCTAGGTTTGCCTGGACAGTGAATGGAGTAGACAACATTCATCTGAATATCTGGGCACTGGGGACTCAGCACAATGTCGGTGTTTGGCTTGGAATTTGTTTTGGTGAACTGGGGTACCGCTACCAGTGATCGCTTCGCCTTTCCCCTCCCCTCCCCACATTGCCTCCAGCAACATCCTGCCAAAAAAGTTGCGCGCTGTTCTGGAGTGTGTCGTCTCAGAAGTCTGCTTTTTGGTAGGCTGCAGTAAGTTGTTCCCACAATGATCAGGAAGGCATTCACGTCTCGCTGCGGAAGTGGAAGTATACAGCTCAAAGTTCTGAAACAAATCCCAAGTCCACAAACACTCTGGGCCTGATCTGCAGCAGGTGCAAATCAGTTCATCTCCACTAAAGTCAATGTGGTTTACACCAGCTAAGAATCTCATCCCCCCCACCACACCTAGTTAAGCGGTTAGACCAAATGGGGACAACTACAGCCTCAGATTTAGGGTCACCCTTTCCTCTTGAGATCTAGGCATTTTTCTTCACCAGACCACATGCATTACTAATGTCTCATTTTAAGAGCTGCACCTAGCATTGAACCTAACACTTGAAAAGAAACAGGAATTGGAAAGAAATGTCTGCCTCCTTCCCTGTCTACTCTCTCACACTGATGGAAGAAAACTTAACCAGAGGTGTCAATATAGGATTAATGCTCAGTATGTGTTTTCCCAAACCATTTTTGAGTCAGGAGTGAATACTAGCGTTACCCAGTAGCTCAACTTTGTGCTGGAAGAGCAGAGTGGGGAGGCAGAACTGCCTTTCATTTTGTTGGCGCTGCATAGCAGAGAGAGCCAGATGTTGTAGAGCAGGGCTGTCCCAATTCTAAGATGCATGGCCCATGAGTTATACTAATGGGGGCTACAAGCCCCATGAGTTACACCAGTAGGAGTTTTGGTCCCCCATTCTGCAGGGCACATGGATGCCCCACTCAGTCCTGATCTCCCTATGGTGTGCTGTGCCACATTGTGCTACCCCTTAATTGTGGAGTTTTCTACTTGTCTATACGGAAATTGCCATTACAAGCAAGCCTGCAAAAGAAGAGGGTCGATTCTGAAGTCGTTAGAAATTGGTGCAGCTGTATGGCGTGTCAGTGAATTAGGCCACTTTACACTAGCTGAGGATAAATATAGTAAGTCAGATCTTCTTGATGTGCTTTCATCTGTTTACTGGGGAGTGGGATAAGGCATCCTCTTCACCCCTGCTGGGAACAGCGGGCTACTGCTCGACTTTTACGAGCAAGGGTTCAATTCTGGATCAAACACAGTCGCAGACTGAAGTCATCATCATCAACAGCAATCCCCCAGTCAAGGATGATTGTCTTCTTTGATTTGGAAGCTCCAAATCAATTCAGAAAGCCTAAAGCTTCCCACAGTTCAATTCGGATTCATAGATTCGGCCTCCAAATCATCTGAATCACCTCCGAATCCGAATCATGATCCAAAGCTTTGTACAGCCCTATCTTCAATCTACAGAGCGAGTAGCCCTGCTCAGTATCACAGCTAGCCAGTGGCAGGTCATAGACCATTGGTGAAGGCACGTCCTTGGCTTGTAAGAGACCTAGGTAAGCTTCATAACCACAACATTACAGAATCAGTTTCTGTCTCCCTCCCCATGTGAGGCCACTCTACTTCGTGAAACTATTCGAAAGGTAGGGGCAAGAGTTCGTGAGACAGAGAAACTGGTTCTCTAGCTTGAAGGGTGGGGCAATCGTGGGATGTGAAAGACCCAGGTTGGTCTCGCTGCCCTAATCAAGAACTCCCATCTGCCTGGGAAGTGCCTAATCTACCTGGGCATTTTGGGATGGATCTTTCCCTGGTCTGGCCCAGAAATTCCTTACTGAGCCCTCCCCCTGCCACCTCCAAAAAACCCTTCCTGATGAAAGGTTCAGCAAAAATAAATGAGCACAAGAGAACTTTTAGGTATAAAACTCAGATCTATCTAACATCTTATTTGTAGATGGTTTTGCAGCTAACAGATTGTATTCCCTTACATCATTCTTTTTTATTAGCCGTTCTTTCTTTAATGCTGATTTTCTTATTTGTTCAGTAAATGTAATGATACATTGTAGAGACAATTCTTCAACACCCCCTGCATGGTCACAGCTAGCACATTAGTCTTTGCTATGCAGAACTAATACATTTTTCTAATAGCATTACAATGAGAGAGGGAAACTCCTATTTAAAATATGATACAGTGCAGCCAACTAAACATTTTAATACATGCAAATGGTGATAATGATGAACTTATTCATCCATATGCATGATTACCATGTATCCTTGAGGACAGACATGCAGTACATGAGGGTGGGAGTGGGAGAATTGAAGTTTCACCACTTGCAACCTGTTATGTAAGCCACAGCCTAATTCTTTATTTAGCACTAATCTTATCAACATGTCAGGCCATGACTGGAGATTTGTCCATCTCCCTTAACCAGCACAGGTTGGTGCACATTGCACCATGGTAGAAGAAGGTAAAGCCCGGTATCTATAAAATATTTCTTAGAAGAGAGCCTAGAACCCATGTCCCCAGTGAGTGCTGTTGGGTGCCACCAGGCTGTTGGGCAAGAAGTAAGCAAAAATGGCTGTCGTAGCATGGAGGTCAGTACAAACTGCTGCAATCTGTAGGTGCTGGGTTTTCTCTGGGCAAGCCTCAAAATCAGTCCCCCAGTAGTGGCTTAAGTAGAATTTGGTTTCCGCTTTCTTATATCTAAATTACAACAGGGCTCAATCATGGAATATATAAGCACCTAGCTATTAAGTCTGGGTTTCTTTTGTGCCGTGCCTAGAAGCCTAAATAGGCAACTAAGGTTTTTTATGGCCCAAAACATAAGTGCCCAATTAATTTAGTTACCTAAAGGTTTTTGTGGCCATTCTGAATTGCATTTTGTGACTTAGCTTCCAAATTACAGTTGCATCTTACTTGGTGCTTAATTTACTAACCCGGATCTGGACCTAAAGTTCTTGCATTTTGTTACAGGGGAGATTTTTTTTTTAGTAGGAGGATGGGTTCACAAAATATTTGGTTAGTGTGATGATTTTCCTTATTGAGACACAGTAAATAAAAGCTGTGTGCTCCACAGGCAAACTCAGCTAAAGAAAAAGCAGCAGGCACCAGAGGAACAGCAACTTCTTGGCATTTTTGATGGATCTGGAGCCTTGCCCTTTGCATGAGGCATTCCCTTGAAAGACAGCTTGTTTAGCAGTGCATGATCCCAGTCAAGCATCACTGCCTTCCAGACAAGAGTTAATGGAAACATTAAACAGAAGGGTTATGTTAAATGTAATAAAATCAATAGAGGAGCCCAGGCACCAGATCAGGTCAGTGATGCATGGATTAAGAAAAAAGAGAAGAGAGGTACTCAAATCACACATGGACTCTTAAATATGGTCAGATTTTTCAAAGTGGATGTGCCAGTGGCATTGCAAGGACTTTACATACCAAGGAGAAACAAAGGAAGGAGCCCACACCTCTCTTGGAGTGCAGAGGGGCTAAGGCTGGGTTTGTACATGTCCAGTAGGTGTGACTCTGCTATGACAACAGTAGTGATAAGGATTTATTTGTATTACTACCGAGAGAGTTCATCTCATTTCAGCCTCCCTTTTCCTCACACGCCTTGTTCTGAGCTTTATGCCTACAGGTAGTGAAAAATAGCCTCCACCCTACAGAAGTTAGGGTGAGGCTCCTAGAGGAATTTAGGGACCTGAAGTATGGCCGCAATCACTTTAAACATGTGGCAAGGAATCTGCAAAATTGAATACTTAAGAGAAGTCCGCTGAGTGCTTTTTTTATAGAGGTCCTGTTACTAGTTAATTTAGCCTCCGCAAGCAGAATAGAAATGGTCAGGTGAATCTCTTGGTATACCAGCTGACTACAAAGCTGTCAAGAAATTAGTCTAGGTATACCAACAAAATATCGCTACCCAGACATGGAATGGCACAGCTTCCTCTTCACATTGAACCTCTAAGCCACCCAAGTGTGAAACATAAAATGACCCGTAAGAGCGATGTGCTGGATTAGGAAGTACAATATTGCACCCTGGCCTGGATTCAGCTGACACAAAACTGGGTACACGGCATTGCAATGTGCCATCTTCCAAGCAGCAAACCTAAATAAATAAATAAAGGCGAGTAGGGGGAATTATAATAGGAATTTACAGGATGGGAAAGAGGTAAACTATGCAGCCAGCACATGCTTATTGCAAAACACCCCTTTAGAGGTATGGCTTGGCCCTGCCACACTTGAAAGGCCAAGCAAGGCATTCAGCCTGGTTAGAAAGGAGAGAGCTGCTAAAGGCGGAGGAGCAGGGAACATAAAACCCTCCCACTTCCTCTAGGGCCTTATCTTGACAATAGTGTCATGCATTTCTGCTTCGTTCTTGTTTTGGATCTCCTGGCCTTGACCAGTTGCTGTCCTGATTATAATATTGTCTCAACCCTTGGTTTTACAGCTTGGCATCTGGATGCATAGCTGGCTTGAACTCGGCTACCAGATTTCTAGTAAACCCCTGATTCTGGTTTTATTGTCCTAGGCCGTGTTTGTTATTTCTGGTTTCTTGTTCCCTGTGTCCTGCTTCCTGAGTTTTATATCTTTGTTCTTGGTTCATGACTATTCACCTCTCTCCCCTGACTGCCTTACTGGCTGCTGGCCTAGCCTGGTGACTGCTTAAGCCCCAGGCATAAGCCTGGCAGTTGGAAAGTAGGCTTGGGGACTGACTGGTTAAGCAGCAGCTCTGCAGAGAAGTACCTAGGGGCTACAGTGGACAGTAAAACTGATATGTGCCTTTGTTGCCCGGGATCCTAACAGCATATGGGGCTGCATTAGTAGAAGCATTGTCAGGAGATCAAGGGAAGTAATTACTCTGTTCTATTCTGCACTGGTGAGGCTGCATCTGGAGTATTGTGTCCAGTTTTGGGCTCCCAAAACTGTAGAAAGGATGTAGACAGATTGGAGAGAGTCCAGTGGAAAGCAATGAAAATGATTCAGCAGCTGGGACACATGACTTATGAGGAGAGGCTGAGAAACTGGGCTTACTTAGTATACAGAAGAGGGGATTTGATAGCAGGCTTTAACTACCTGAGGTGTGGTTCTAAAGAGGATAGAGCTAAACTGGTTTTAGTGATGACAGAACAAGAAGCAATTGTCTCACGTTGCAGCAAGGGTAGTTTGGGTTGAATATTAGAAAAAACTTTCTTACTAGGAGGGTGGTGCAACCCTGGAAGGGGTTATCCTGAGAGGTGGTGGAGTCTCCTGCCGTGGAGGTTTTTAAGGTTTGGCTCAACAAAGCTTTGGCTGGGATGATCTCGCTGGGGACAGTCCTGCTTTGAACAGGGGATTGGATTAGATGACCTCCTGAGTGCCCCTCCAACCTTCATTTTCTATGATTGTATGGTAAAATAAAATGTGCAATAGGAGGCCTTCAGGTTGGGTATCCTATGCTGAAGATCATACGCAGTGGGTTGTAAACCTATTCTAGCTTCTAACACTTTTTACTATAATTTGCTGTGATGTTGCTCTCTTCTAATTCAGAAAAAGTGACAAATGATCATTTTTCATGCAAAAGATATTGACAGGGTTGCTTAACTTTGAACTTTTCTGGTGGATAATGACTAATTATTTCAGTGGACTGGAAAGAGTTGGTTGTCATACAGCCCAGTTTTCATTGACTGATTACACTTAATATAAGGAAACAAAGGACAGTCTCAAGCAGTCATTTGCATGCTGTAATGCTTCAGAAAGGTGAATTTCTTGAAGCTGAGGCAAATAATGACAAAAAAAAAAAAAAGACTAGAAGGTGGCTTGATAAGTATGTGCATAAATACTTTCACAAGAAGATAATGCTGGGCTGGTGGACTCTTGAACCCAGTATGGAAGACCTAACAAAAGCCAGCAACTGGAAGCTGAAGCCAGACAAATTCATCTGAAAAACACATTTTTTTCTGGTTTTGTTTTTACAGCAAGGGTCTTTAACCCTTAGAGCTAACTGCCCAAAGAAGTGACAAATTCTCAGTCCCTGGATAATTTCAAATAAAGACCGTAGAAGACTGATTCCTGAACTGAAAGCCTCTCTTTGAGAAAGAGATCTCCAATTCTGACTTAACATATTTAACTTATGGAGCAGCTACTCCACATCCTTTGGTAATTTGTCCTGTGGATTTTATGACTCAGCTTGTTAAACCTGTGAATGTTATTGCTAGATATCATTTATCTATCTCTGTTGTTTAGCTCCCCAGATGCTTTTAGGCCATATTCTCCTCTATGGAAGAGCTCTTTGCTATCAAATCCGCTTCTGCTGTAGGTGCTTCCAGACTGTGACTGAATCATTACTCGGTCTTCTCTTTGATAAGTGCGATAGCTTGAACTTCTTAAATATTTAAGTTGCAGGAAAAGGGTTGCATCTCTAGTCCAAAATCAGTCCAGATCGAAGCATGTAGTGGAGCTCCATATTAATACGAGAGGCTGATTATTTTGGTATGCGAATGTGAACGTAAGAACCTGGCCTGTACTGTGATAATGAGGGATTGAATGTCACAGTAGGAGCAACTCCTTTCCAGACTCATGTCATAAATTGAAGCTGAGATGAAGGGGGAGGGAAGCATGGGGTGAGGTAAATAAAGCTTTTAATATTTTGGTGACAAGGGAAGGCTCCAAAATAGCTGTTTCACCCGTTTCCCCTCTTTTTTGAATGACAAACAAAAGTTATTTTCCCCTGAGGGTGTCGTGGTATTAGGCTTTGTTAACATCTTCACTCTACTGACTCCAGAAAAACTTTTCTGCCCTCTGGTAAAGCTGGTCTGTGTGGTAGAAACGGCTTTCTCAAGGGCCAACCCAAGGACTGTGGCACGAAATCTCATGGGAACTACCGACTAGCAGGGACCTCCCAGGTCTCCACTTCCAAGTGCCAGGTGCATTTCTCCAGCTGCTTCTCTAGCAAAGACCTGCAGCAGCAGCTTAAAAAAAGAAAAGAAAAAAAACACCTAGGAAAACAAAATACTTCCTTGCTGGTATGATTGCCCTCATGGAGAGATGGTGAGAGAAAGAACATCGTTCACAAGAGAGACATCAGTCGTGCAGCTCAGTACACTAGTACACCTCAGGTACCACAGAGATGAAAGCAGAAGCAGAACCAGCAGTAGAGAATAATATTCTGCCATGTTAATCTCAGAAAAATATGGCACGACTACAACAGATTTCTTTAGATCCTAACACTGCAAAATTCAAACGAGGACTTAACTTTACCCATAGGAAAAATTAAGTTGCTAGGACTTTAGCTTGTATGTTTTCCAGCATCCAATGGAGTGAAGTTGTATTGAGTAGATGCAATGCTTTCCAAAGAAGGCCAGTTATACTGTCCCTAGGTTATAAGTGGGGAAAGTAAAGCACAGAGAGTGGATACTCTGCTTCGGGTCAATCTGTCAGCACATCATTGGCAAAGCCAGGAGTCTCCAGCACTGTAGTCCAGTACGTGGTCCATTTAATCAATCACCCAACTGATTCTGGCTTGAGCAGGGAAGAAGACTGGACTAGATGACTTTCTGAGGTCCCTTCTACCCCTACCTATGATCCTATGGATGGGAAAGTGTCTTCCATTATCCATGCATTTTCAAGATTTCAAGAAGCTTCCAGTTTTGCAGCAAAACCAAGGTCTTTTTTAAGTTTTCTTGTGAAAAACCATAGAATGCACCATAAAATTGCCAGTACTCTGGGAATTCAAGTACTCGTCTGAGCTGTAAAGGAATCGGGTTCAAGGCCCTGGTTTGAATTGGGTATTAGGCTGATCTGGGGTCTCTTAGCCTCCTTTTTCTGTTGTATTGCCCAGATACTTCATCCTAGACATTTCCAAAATGAATGTTTCATTAGAATGGATGGATTCCTATGGAAAAAGCAAGTTTGCGCAAAAACAAAAAATGCACATGCTTCAAAAAATTGTTAAGCAGCTAACAAAGCTGCTTATTTTCAACAACAGAACAGACTAGTCTCATGAAGTTTGTCAGCTAATTTATTTGATGATTGATGGGATGGTAAAATGAATCATTAACTAAAAAGTATCTTGTCTTTTGCACAACTAATCAAACAATGATAAAACCTATTCAGAGATAATATATTTGGGGGGGGAAATTCCATCAGATAATCTACTTGAAACAATCTGACCAGTTTTACTCCTCCGTCACTGAAAACAAATTTACCTAATAGAGGATGACAGGGATTCCATAAGAAAATTTATTGAGCTACCATCAGCATGTATGTCTTCAAAAAAAAAAAACAGGCATTGAGAACAGGCACCCTTCAAGCACTTAATAAAACAGATTTTTTCTTTATGACTTTCATTTAAAATACATTACAAAATCACTCGATTCTCCGTAGCTGCTGCCAGATTTTGAGTAACTGACTTTCAAAGCCTTAACAGTGCTAGAACTAATTTAGTATATTAAAGGCAAATATTCAGAGCAGCATGTGGCTATAGCCACACCGGTTTGGAACTTGACTGCAGTCTAAAATGCACAGCATCACCTTATCATGGAATTGCAAATGAAAATCAACACTGTCTGACTGCACAGAAAAGTGAGACTCTGTGGAAGGCCTGTGAGATATGTAAACAAAGAAGTTTGTCATGAAGGGTTATTGTTCTGCCTGTTCGTGATGGGTGAAACTAACTCCATATCTTGTAGCATGTTTAGCTTAGGAATAAAACCAAAATAGGTGATTACTGAAAAAAAGGGATACATTTTTTTTTATTGAAATGGCTATATTTTCTCACGTACAGTGCGCCCCAGAATAAAATGCATGCCTTGTTTTTGAAAGGCAGAATGAAAAAAAAGTGATTTCCTTTTAGAAAGTAAGAACATAGCAGGGGTTTAGGTGGTAGCCGTGTTGGTCTAAGGACATAGGCAGACAAGGTTCCTTGCGTGAATTTGATATCTTTTATTAGACCAACCCAAATAGTTGGAGACTATTTATTAAGCAAGCTTTCGGGTTTAAAAACCCTTCGTCAGGCTAAGGAAGTTTCATCCAGGAAGAGCACACACCAACTGCTGAAATTTCCCTAGCCTGACAAAGGGTTTTTGAACCCAAAAGCTTGCTTAATAAATATTCTCCAACTATTTGGGTTGGTCTAATAAAAGATATCAAATTCACGCAAGGAACCTTGTCTGACAACATAGCAGGTGCATCTACACATGCTCATTAACTGTGCAATAACCTAAATTATGATACAGTACCGTACAGTACAATACAGTACAGGTGTGCGTCTACATGTGCACACCCATCCTGTACAGTAAATATGGTGACTTACACTGACCTGAGCATAAATCTGATACCTGCAGTATGTAGGTATAAAATGTATGCCCAATTAATTGTTGCACAGTAATGCACATGTGGGTGCCTTACTGCACAGTGACACTGTGTGTGGAGACTGACATGAGATTAACTTTAGTCTCAAGCCAGTCCACACACAGTATTAATGTACTTTAACACCTGCACGTAGATGCCAGCCTATTCCCATTTACTGTGCAGTAATTTACTGCACATTAAATTTAAGTGTCGAGATGCCCAGCAACAGCTGGAGAGCTGTTCTTTGTCATTGTTCTGCTTCCCGCGCATTGTACACAGAGTTTGCTTTCGCTGTTGGCAACTAAATGCTCTGCTACATGTTCAGATAAAGCTGGATAGAAACCAGCTATAAAGTTGTTACATATTTTCAAGCACTAGCTTTACAGCTGTTTGGCTCTTTTTATAACGGGATGGACTTTTTATGGTGTGATAATTACTTTGCACCTGTGGCTGGTCTAAATTTATTGCACAGTTAGCCAGTTAATTGTGTAATGTCTGTAATGTGTGGGAGGAGCCTAGTGGCAGAACTGGTTCATACCATGTTTCTTTGATATAATGCACACTCAAATTTCCAGCAGTTGTCTTTAAATTGGGAGAAAATACCAGAAGGGACTTGTACTATTGGCTTTAATGGTAGCAAAGATAATGCTGATTTGTTGAAAACTCCACTATACTAATCATGATTCAAAATATATGACAAAGACTACACATGCAATACCTCTCTTTTTCAGTTTCTCTAAAACAAAAACAGAAATCTTGATCAATCACACAGATAAACCTTCTGTAGCATTTCATAATTGTTCATAATCCTTCTGCCAAATAACTGAAAAAAGTATGATGTCCTTCAGTGACAATCAGAGCTTCCCAAAAATGGTGTTAATTTTTCTAGTTTTCTACAGATAATTTTTCAAATGGATTCATGTGACACTAGTTCCCAGTTTTTATGCAAACTGTTAAATTTTAACCATTTTCAATAACGTCTAAATTAGCACCAAAAAAAATCTGTGGGGAATATTTACCTATGACATGATGGGGGAAAAAATGAACGATGTCTTTTTCAAGCACCTCTTGTGCAAATGTTATTAAAAAGGTCAAGAAATCTCTCTTGAAATAATTGGGATAGACACCTTCTTGATGCATAGTATTTTACATCAGGAAGATTCCCAGTAAAGCCAATTAGTCTCTTAGCACAGTAGGTATTTAGGCAACGTGTGTTATCCTGGCAAAATTCACCCTGAGTTTTGCTTTAGAAATCTTAATAACTAACTGTACACCATCAGTCTTAATACTAAATCTTCGTCTTAAAAGAATGTTCATTTTTTTATATCTGTACAATGGACTGAAAAAAGGGGTTTTCTTCCCAAGGAGACTTCTACTATCTAAACCATCAGCTTTAAATGAGTGTACATGGAAAAGGAAATTGTTAAATAAGTCCTCCCAACTACTGTACTGAATATTTCTTCTGTCATTTTTCTCTTGCTCTTGTATATTCTGTTGTACAGAGTGAGAAACAAGTTGTGTTCACTCAAACAAATCGCATAAATGCTTCCCTTTGTGAGGCACCCTGGTCAAGTGAGCTAAGCTCCAGACTTCTGAGACTTGCTTCAAATCCTCATTCTTTCACTAACCTGCCGGACAAACCTCTTTGGCAAATACATGTTTCTGCATCTGAGGATATTTTCTTTCTGTTTATTCATGTGGAAAGATTGGTAAGCAAAACAGAATAGAGAAGTGAAAAAAAACTAAGTTACAATGTATCCTGTATTTGAGGAAGTTTTCCCAGCATTTCCTTAAAAAGCCTCTACCCTGGCACTTTTTTCCCTTCGTTACACTTTTCCCAGGTTTTTTTTTATAAAGTAACGTGTATTTCCTATTCTCTTCCTACTGTCCCAAAATATTGTTCTATTCAAACTTCACATCATTTTTATTGTCTCAGTTGTAGCCTTGATGCTATTGTTAAGTATACCACTAAGATACTAATTCAGTGAGATATTGATTCAGTTCAGTCAAGACAGTGTTTAATTTAAGGTAATAAACGTAAGATTTTTTTTATCTTACAGAAATACACATATAGTCTAGGATACATGTTGTCAAGGCTGTTCTTTAGAACTAAGGTCATGTTGTATGTCACGGAGAGCTTGTACACAGCGTGACTATAATGGAGGGCTGGGAAATAATATAAAGCTATTTTAAAATCAGAAGTGACTTATGCAAAAGGTTTTCACTAATCCTTGATAAAATAGAATATTTTATGAGAGCTATTTGGTAGAAATTAGTCTTTACTATCCCCAAATATTTCTACAATCTGTGCTACAGCTGCAAAACCAGACGAGATTGACAGTGATAAATTGCAATGGATGTAGGCAAAGTATTTGCTCATGGGAAAACGAATCCTAAGGTTTTTAAATATATGACATGGTAGAAAATAGAAATGGTAGGAACACTGTCTGCTAAGATTTTAGCTTAGAAGTTTTTAAAAACACAAATCCATTTGTCCTCTTGGGACCATTTTGACTTTGAGCTAAGTAGAAGTTCACACAAACATGATACCATGTCAGTGCTGTCCCTTGTGAATGTTTGAAAATACATATGTATGGACAAGCACGTTGGTGGCAACATTAATTGCTTCTTGGGTTGTGGTCAGTGCAATATAACTCCGCCTCCAGTGTCAGCTTTAATAAAGGAAATAGCTTGGAAAGCTGGGACTAAGTTTTTCGAAAGTGGGAGCTTTAAAATTAATCATCACATGTCATATTTAGGCAGATAAGTGGCTTAGTTTCCAAAGCTGAAGAATTCTCAGGGGCTGTCAATGGCTGGGTGCTTAGTGGTTTTGAAAGTTAGGACTTCCATTTAGGGCTCTAAGACTTTTAGGATAACATTTTTTTAAAGTGCTTATGGCTACAACCATAAAGGCATTGGTTTTCTGGCAAGATCAACTGGTCTGAATGATTGGCAGAGGCAGATGCCACTTGTGGCTCTTGTCCTATAGGATCAGGTCCATAGGGTTCCCTTGCTCTGCAATACGAAACACATGCCTGGATTCTCTGCAGGGGATTTTCTGGGGCATGTCTGCAAGCACAGAATGAGGAACTGATGGGGTTTCCAGGGGCACCCTCAGGTTGGGACCAGGCATGGAGCCCTGTCCTGCAGATTGGGTCCTAAAGTCCCAGTAGCACCTGCTTGGGGTCCCTGCCTGCCTATGCTTTTATTCTCTAAATGTCCATCCAAAAACAGAGCACAAACTATTTCTAAGAATCCCTGAACAAACATTTTGGGGCATGACAAGGGGCAGGGACATCTGTTTGCTCAGGTTTTGTGCCATCGTAAAAAAAAGTATGTCGGCACAAGGGTGATGTCTGTTTGCAGCTTCATTCAGGACCTTTGATAGTTTTTCACTGGACACCTGACAGCAGTGTACATTTCTGCGTGAAATAGGGACAATCCTATTTGTAAGTATATGCTGCCCCCTAGCCCAGTGAACATCCCCATTGATTAAGAAGAGGATGGCCAGCCTACAGCACAAGTGCCAGAGATTGCATGGGCATCCTCTGCATGTGGCTGGGGACAGACCAGGGAGTGGACAGTCAGCACAGTGGCAATTAGGGAAGATAGAGTAGCAGGTTGGTTAGGGAACACAGGGCAGGAAGCAGAAAGAAAAGCAGCTGAGCAGGCAGGCAATGAGGATCAAAGTGGCACTCTGGGAGGGTGTGTGGCTCGACTGTTGCACTCCTGCCAGAAAGGTTGTTCTCTCACTAGGTTAAGAGGCAAGAATCGTAAGAAATGCAGTGGAATCAGGAAAAAGATCTTTGTGTTCATCAAATCAGGCGTTTCCCTGAGTTCTCCAGAAAAGTCCTCTAGAAGTTATTAAAACTGATTGGGAGCTGTAAGAAGTAAATAGACTTTTGCCAACATACCTCATGGCTGTTACCCAAGTCAGGAGTGTCCAACTGATGGGCCATGGCCACATGTGGTCCACAGGTTGTTAATGCATAGACCTTGGATTCCCACCTGGCCACTGCTCCCCTGATCACTCCAGCTGCTGCTGCAGCTGCCTTGATCTTTAGGCTTCCCCTCCCTCCCTCGGCTTTTACTTCCTGCTCCTGCCCTGGGGATAGGCCAGTGCACTCCATGGAGTCGGGGAGCCCACAACATGATGCAGTGAAGCAGCTGAGGCAGGGGCCACTGCCAGTGGGTGTGGTGCCACGGCCACATGTGTGGTGCTGCAGGTGGATGGAGCCACTGTATGCATGATGCAGCACGGGGGAGCAGTCTGGTCAGAGTGCGCATGGCTCGTATGCATCTTCAAGTGGTGTAACTTGCACAGAATACAGCCCTTAGCCACTTAAAAGTTGGACAGCTGTGACCTAGGTGAACACTTTCTGGGTCTGTGTCCCTCTAATGCTCAGTCAGCTTATAGGGTCAGCTGAGTTTGGACCCCCTGAACTAATTCCTTAGCGCCAAGCCCACAGCATGCTCATCAATGAGGCACTTAAGACTGTATGAGGGAGAGCGATGCTATGTTGATCTCCTCGCCTTTGCCGTCTCCCTTGTCTTTAGGAGTATATTTTACAAACTGAGCAAAAGCAAACCAGCCAAAGGACCCTGAAGTGCAGACTTATATGTACCTTTGACAAGTCTCATTGCATTCTCTTCTCCCTACCCCTGGTGAAGGTTATTTCCATGGCAAACTTCTTCTTTCTTGCCCATTGGGTTGTTCCACATTTTTAAAGTTGATTTTTTTTTTTAATTAGGAACAATGATTTTTCTCTCTCTCTCATTAATTATAATTTCAGTTTTCTTTGCCTCTCTTTCCTACTTCTGCTAATGGAAATTTATAGAGGTAGGTGAGATCTTGGTCACCAGGTACTGTATTTCTAGTGAATCCAGTCAGATGCTTTTGAAAAATATCATTTGAATATTTTGTTCAAAACGTTTTGTGAAAAATGTATCTGCATATTTTCTTGATCCAATGTTATATAACAATTCACGTTGGGATGGAAACAAAATCAGGACATTTCATCCTGTTAGGCAACACTTTTGGAAATTTGTAGAAAAAGTGTGACAGTGGTAAAGGCCAGCCACCAATATACTCTGTCGGTGTAAATCAGCAGTTATCTGGGCTTCAACAGACTTTTGCCAGTTTATATCAGGTGGGGATTTGACCCTGACTCCAGTCCTGCAATCAGATCCATGTAGTTTGTCTCCAACTGAGGCAAATGCATGTGTGAACTACATGGGTGCATCCCCAGGAGCGGGAATGTGCATTTCCCCCAGGACAAGTATCAGCAGCACACCTTGTGCTGGTCCTACCTGTCCCTGGGGAACACCTGTGCCACACATGCTCTGGGGCATGGCAGGGGTAGGGGAAGCTGGGGCCACCAACTGTGCTGGCTCCAGCAACCTTACCTGGGGTCCTGGGAGCCTCTGGGAGCTGCAGCTGCAGCACTCCTGCAGCAGGGAAGCTGGTCAGTAGCTGGAGTCTGGCTTTGCCTGGCCAGGCTCCAGTTTTGGGTGGCACATGCTGCTGCCACATGCACCACCCAGTTTGTTTTAGGCATGGGGTGTTTTTTTTTAACCTCAGGATCTCCTACTTTGCAGTGCAGGGAACACCTGCACGCGTGGCATGTGAGGTATGTGGCACCGCAGATGGGTCTGCGGTGCCACATACTGCACGTCCATGCCCATCTGGATGCACCCCATGAGTCCATCCAAGTTGGTTTTAACTTCAGGATCATGGCCATATTTTGCAGCTGCCTCACTACAATGGGTTCTTCCCTGTCTTTGCATTCATGTTACAACTTCATTTCAACAGCTGAATTTTCCCAACCCCACATGCAATCAATATTTTGACGTGTACAGAGGAATTTGCCACTTTCTCAGAAAGCAGTCAGACAAGTCTTGTGTTTAAGGTATGCTCTACCCTTCTACTCACACGTTAATACACAATGTGTCAGCTACATAGTCGACTGGGCACCATGAGTGAAATACAGGCCATAGAGAAGTCGATGGTGAAACGCCATGGGATTTCAGCGGAGGCCATGGTTCACCCTGATTCACTATGCTGAAGCTGATTAGTGCTGGTGCGCTGAGAACCAATCCAGTGCACAAGTACAGGCCCAGTACCACTTTATTGGCAGAGCCTTCACAGTTCATTTCATTACCCAAAACAGCTTATGTGGTGGGCTTCAGTCAATGCTCAAAGTGGTCTGGAAAGGAGGGGGGTGTATAAGCACCCCCATACCTCCACGTCAGTCTGTCTCTCAGCAGAGAAATGTACTTGGGGTGCATGTAGATGAAGTGGTGAGTTTTAAAAAACACTGATTCGATTTAGGGCTGATTAAACCCCCATGTCATGCACACAGACTGCTGACTTACCTGCCTCTCCAGCAGGAGGGAGGGTGAGCTGCTGGTGTATCGAGTGGTGGCAGCTCATGGTTCCCTCCGTGGCAGTGGCACCCCTGCCCGCAGGCACCTGACTCGGTCGGTCCCAGGGGGCACCACAACTGCAGAGGGAAGCACCGGGTCCCCACGCAGCTCAGGCAGGCAGGCTCCTGAAGGTGGGGGGGATCAGGCTTCCCGCTTTTCGTGGGCGGAGCCTGCTTTCCCAGGCTGCTGCCAGGCTGCCTGCAGAGCTTCCGGCAGAGCCACAGAGCTGCACAGAGCCTGGTGCTTCACTCCATGGCTATCGGGGCAGAAAACTTTAAATGAATTTTAGTTTGCTGTGCCCCAAGTCATTTAAGGTGCATTGCACCACCATATTTCCTACAGCGGCTGGAATTAATGTGTAAAACACCACCAAGGCATGCAAACACCAGCACCGTTTTTTTTCCTGTTTCAGAGGAAAGGCAGCAAAAGGGCACAGCAGCCCCCTTGGTTTTGCAGGGAACTAGTGGACCTCCTGCATCTAAAAAGAAAGACCTATAAAGGATGGAAGGCTGGGTCCACCCCAAAGGAGGAGCACTCTGCAATGGTCTGGACCTGTAGAGAGAAAACCAGGAAGCCAAGGCTGCAACTAAACTCCAACTGACTACACATATCAAGGACAATAAAAAGTCCTTTTTTAGATATGTGGGGAGCCAGAGGAAAAACAAGAGTAACATTGTACCCCTGCTGAACCAGATGGGACAACTGATAACCAACACCCAGGAAAAAGCCAACCTGCTTAATGGGTATTTTGCATTGGCCTTTCACCAGCCCCAATGGACAGCCCTGCTCAATATGGTATGGGACATCCAGGGTGAGAGAGAATTGTTACCCTTCGTCAATGTTGACCATGTGAAGGAACACCTTGAGAGGCTGGATACCTTCAAGTCAGCTGGCCCAGACAGCTTATACCCCAGCGTACTTACAAATCTGGCAGGCATCATAGTTCTGCCACTGGCACGGATCTTCGCTAATTCATGGCACTCAGGTGAAGTGCCTGAAGACTGGAAGAAAGCCAATGTGGTGCTTGTCTTCAAGAAAAGGAGGAAAGTAGACCTGGAGAACTACAGGGTCATCAGCCTGACCTCTATCCTGGGGAAGAACTTGAAAAAAATCATCAAAGACCATTCTTGACAAACTGCCTGAAGGCAGTTTCCTGAGGGATAGCCAACACAGATTTGTTTCAGGTGGGTCTTTCCAGACCCATCTCATCTCCTTCTACAACCAGGTGACATATCACCTCGACAAGGGAGAAGAGCTTGATGTCATATATCTTGATTTTTAAAAAACTTTTCAATCTGGTATCCCATGATCATCTCATATTAAAACTGGACAACTGTGGCCTCGGCTACATCACAGTCTGGTGGCTGGGGAATTGGCTCTGAGGCCAAACCCAGAGAGTGGTGATTAACAGAGGTCATCTCCATCCTTGGGCCTATTCTTTTCAACATCTTCATTAATGATGTGGACATTGGTGTCAGAAACGGACTGGCCAACTTCGCTGATGACACCAAACTTTGGGGTAAAGCATCCACAGCTGAGGACAGGAAGGTGATCCAGGCCGACCTTGACAGGCTCAGAAAATGGGTGGACAAAAACATGATGGCCTTCAACACCAAAAAATGCAAGGTATTCCACCATGGGAAAAAAAACCCAACAGCATGCTTATAGACTTGACTTGCTAGCACCACAGCCAAAGGGGACTTGGGGGTCACGATTGACCACATGATGAATATGAGCCACCAATGTGATGTTGCATCTGGCAAAGCGAGCAAAACTCTGGCTTGCATCCATAGATGCTTCTCTAGCAAATCGCAGGGTGTTATCCCCCTGCTGTACTCGGCTTTGGTGAGGTTACAGCTGGAGTACTGCATCCAGTTCTGAGCTCCACAATTTAAAAAGGATGTGGAGAAGCTTGAGAGAGTTCAGAGGAGAGCTATATGCACGATCAGACAGCAGGAAAACAGGCCTTATGATGAGAGGCTGAGATCCATGGGACTCTTCAGCCCGGAAAAGCACAGGCTCATGGGGGACCTGGTGGCTGCCTATACGTATATAAGGTGTGTACATCAGGATCTGGAGGAATGCCTGTTCACCATCCCCATGGGATGACAAAGTCAAATGGTCACAAACTCCTCCAAGACCGTTTCAGGCTGGACATAAGGGAGAACTTTTTTACTATCCAAGCCCTCAAGGCCTGGAACAGACTGCCACCAGACGTGGTGCAAGGACCTACTCTGGACTCCTTTCAGAGTCAATTGGATGCTTATCTTGCTGGGATCCTTTGACCCCAGCTGACGTCCTGCCCCTGGGGCAGGGGGCTGGAGTCAATGATGTTCCCAGGTCCCTTCCAGCCCTAATGTCTACGAAATCTGCGAAATCTATGAAAGCAGTGCAAAAGCAGTTAGCCTGCCTTAAAGTGTCACGTACACATGCCTCTCATTTTGTCTACACACAGTGCCACTCATCCCCAAAGTAATCTCTTATCCCCTTGTATTTACTTCCATCGCAACCAGTCCCCCACATCCATTATTCTGCCTACCACCAGTTTAGCCATCTCTTTCCAACCAGGATATAGCATCTGAGGTTCTACTTACCTTTTCTCCCCATTCCTCTGAACGGGCATTTCAGGGAGGTCTGGAGGAAGAACAGAGACTATGCCCCTTGTGCTCACAAGAAAGTGGGGGGAGGCAGAACCTCACTAAACTGCTGCATTCTCCCAGCTTTTCCCTTCCATGTGCCTCCAGCCATCAGACCCATTTGTACAGGAAAGGACAGAGGGATAAGTCAGCATGCTTCTTTCTGCAGCCCTGATGGGTTGTTTTATCGCAGGCGGTGGGACAAGGAGTCAGGCTGCCAATCGGTAGGGGCTTCCTTCAGGTAGCACCAGAAAGATGTACCTTTCGGCAACTGGGCCCACTACTGTGAAATTTCACATTTTTTTTTTTTTTGTGTGTGCATTTGCAACTTGGTGCCTTTTAAGCACTGGTGTAAGTGGAGTTAAAAGCCAAGATTTTCCAAGATAAGGACCTAACGTTAGACTCCTAGAACCGTGTTTAGTTGTGTCGGTCAGTGGTCTGGTACTCAAAAGCACAGGACCACTTCTATTGAAACCAATGGGTGCCCAACATTTTGAAAAACCACGTCACTGCATTTAGGAGCTGAAAGAAAGATTAAGAGACTGGGGTTTTCTAAGAATTATGAGGACACCTATGCCCTTGGATATTGTGGCCTTGGGGACCACATATTCTAAAGATGTCAGCATCTAGTAGCTCCCCTTTTTCTAGACTGAGCTCTTAGTCTTGATCAATGCAGGAAGATACGGTCTTACGACATTAGACAACAATTCTGTTCCTTTGGAAGCCAGTGGGAGTCCGTGGTTATCCAGAGCTCTTGCAAGAAAGTTTCAGGCTGCTAAGATGAAGTTCCACTGATCTTCTGCATTGCTGGAAGAGCTGTGCACAGGGCCATCCCTAGGTGGGGCAAATCAGGGCGACCACCCTGGGCCCCATGCTTTGGGGGCCATGTGGAGCCTGGTGGAGCAGCCATGGCCCCTCCTGCAGGGCCCACCTAGTGCTGGCGACTTCGCGGCGCCACCGCCAGCTTTGCATCCAACCACTCGCCATTCCTCTGCCACTGGCTTCTTTGCCCGGACCCCACACCCTGCTAGGATCATCTCTGGTTCTGCATATTATCTTTAGCATTGATGGTTGAATATTTTAGTGAAAACCTTTTGTGAAAAATTGTCAAGTTATTTAATCAAAGAATAACCCTATGAGTTGTTTGACCAGTCCTATTAGCTAGGTACATAATGGGGAAAACATGCTTTATTCTGAAAATATCACCGAATAAATTATTCAACAAACAACATTTGGCCAGCTCTTCCAGTAATTGAGAGAAACCTATAGCAAAAGGAGTGAAATTAGGCTATTCCTCGAATGAGCCTAGGTATTTCAGACGATTCCAACAATAATAATCCACTTTCCTCTATTATATTCGTGCTTATTTACCAACCTGGAGATATAATAACTATCAGTAGAAAGCAGCGCTATGAAAATCAGCAAGCACACAATGTACAATATGTTTTGTTCTAGCCACTATCAAACTTAAAAAACAAAATAAAGTCTCCTATGTTCTTTTTCTTTTTTTCCATAATTACTGCCTTACAGGAAAAACAACCTGATGGTTACTGCAGAGTAGCAATAAAAATGAAATCTGTGGTAGGCACAAAACCCAATGTGACTAACTTTCCAACTCACTTGGCCCTAGACACCGTAGGGCTCTCCAGAATAACAGTGAATGTTTATTCCCATTAACTTTCTTTGAAGCCTTTGTGGAATCATAAGAGCAGGCGGACAGTGTTGACTATAAAGTAGACAAACTCTGGTGGCTCCTGTTGCAGGAAGAGCATATGGGCTGGGGGTTGTAATCATAGCTGTCCAGTCCTGTTTGCTTGTTCAATACTTTCTTTGGAAGATGCCAATAAAACCTACTAGTCTACAGAATTCAAAGATCTCTATGAAAAGCCATCTTAACACTGCCCTAGTTCCTTTTCACAGTCAACTTGTGCACTCTGACAACTCTCTCATCTCCCTCATCCTACACTACATACTCTTCTAGTGTGTGTTAAAAGCTAACAGTCATCTATCACACAGGGGACACAAAGCATAACATACCATTGTCATCCCCAGCCACCCACCATCACCTCTAGCAGGTTTCTAGAGTCCTTATGGCATGAACGGTGCATGCCCTCAGTGGCTGGGACGGCACAGCTGCACTGGTGGCATGGGAGCCCGGCAGCAGTAAGCGCACAGATGCCACCAGCACTATTGATGGCGCGGGGGAGACAGGGTGGCGAGTGCCGACCAGGGGCTAGCAACCACCTGCAAGTGCTGCTGGCAGTGTTGATGGGGGCCAGTGGCAATCGTGGACCACCCAAAGATGCCGGCAGTGGCATGGTGAGTGGCAACTGCCTGCAGGTGCCACCAACAGTTTTGGCAGTGCCTTTTGCAGGGGGTGCACCGCCATGCTCAGTGGGTGCACGTGCACCCACCCTCTGCGTGTCGCTCCTGCCTTCCAGACTGACACAGACCAGCTTCTCACTAGATTTCTCTCACATTTGTCTTCAGCACACAGCATAGCCACAGAGCACTGCCAGGTCAGTATGATATAATAACAGAGCTTGCGTGTTATTCATGTGAGCCAAGTAACATCACAATCTTCCAGCTAGCAGGTCCTCCGCAGAAAACTGGGTGAGGAACTTGCATTTCACCCTTGCAGCTGGGAAGTAGCTTCTTGGACCAGTTGCTGATGAGTGCCTTCTCTGAAGAGTGGGAGTTTTCTGCTGTCATTCCAGTCCTTCAAAGGAGTACCCCTCACCCCAAGGCTTGCCACTCTCTATAGCAGGGATGGGCAAAGTCTGGTCTGCAGACCGGATCCAGTCGGCACTGGACTCCATTTCCCAGTCGCCCCTGCGCAAGGACTCCACGGAGACCCCAGGCACAGGTGTGCGGGGAAACTCAAGGCTGGTGTTGCCACGGAGAGCTTCCCCAGCCACGCTGGCAGAGTGCATGGCAGAGCAGGGCAGGGGGCTGCTCTGGAGCTGCTGGGAACTTGTGATGAGGGCAGCTCGCTCCAGAGCCAGGGCAGAGCCCTGATCTGTTGCCTGCACGCTCTGGACAGGGGACTGGGCTCTGTCGCTGCTCCAGACAAGGCTGTCACCGCTGCAAGGATCCAAGGCAGAGCTGTGATCCCCCGCTTGCTTGAAGTGTGCAGGCTACAGATCGTGGCTGTGCCCTGGCTCCGGAGCAAGATGCCCTCATTGCAAGATCCCAGCAGCTGCAGAGCAGCCCCCTGCCCTGCTCTTGATGCGCGCTCTGCCGGCACAGCTGTGTGGTCTTGAGCTTTCCTGGCCAGCTGGGGCTGGGGTCTCCATAGAGACCAGTCCCAGCCATGTGGGCAGGGGCTTCTGGGAAATGGCATCCAGCTGCTGGCCTGATTGACCATTTTGCCTACCCCTGGTCTATAGCATAAAGGATGAAGGCAGTTGAGCTGCCTCCTATGCCCTCCAGCCCCTGCATAAAGACCATGAGAGAGGAAATGGGATGTGGCTGCTGTGCTACTGCACTGTGACCCATTACCCTGCAATCCTGAACCACTCAACATACTTTAGAGCAGCCCCAAACCTGCTCTACACCATACCAAGGGCGGCTTAGACCTGACTTTATGATCAGAGCCACAACTAGCATCTCTTCTCCTCTCAGCGAGCATTTTTTGGATGCAGCTATGTCGCTATTTCATTTAGGCTTGGGCTACACAATGAAGTTTTACTGGCACAGCTTACCCTCCATTGGCACAGCCTGGTATATATTCACATTTACTTTTGTTTCCTACCGAGCAAAGCTTCTACTTTTCCCAGCACGGTTATTCTCTTTTCTGGAGCAGCAAGGGCTGCTTGCTGGTTCAGTTCCACTGGCACAGAGCCAGAGTGGATGCACTTATACCTGTGGTGATATTAAAAAAAAAAGTCCCCCAGCCAAACAGCAATGCAATATTCTCTTCAGCAGTGACCTACTGGAAAAAAAAGGCATACACTCTCCTGCTTTTAGGTTGAAGTGACCAGGAGAATGCCTTGAAAGTAAAGGGATCAGCATAAGATGACTGAAATATAAATCCCACAGTGCGCTGTTCAGTATTTCTCACTTATAAGAGTTGGGTTTAACTGAACACTGCTCCTGTGCTGCAGAAATTGCCTAGTGCATGCCTTTTCTGCATCACAAACAAGGACAACCTGCTTTTCAGGATGGTTACTGAAATATGGTTCAGATTTATAAGCTGATCTGTGACATTTATTTCAGTCTTAAATTGGCAGTCACCTACCAGTGAGGTGAAAGAAGTTTACCTCTATAATAGATGTATCTCTTTTGTTAGGTAGTTTTTCTTCTGAACAAGAAATTGCTTGGCAGTATTTCTCAGGGGGGAAAGAAAACATCCTCCTTGCATGCAGAGAAAAACAACAAAGAAGAAAAATAATCTATTGTATCAGAGATTTTTTACTACCTTGAAACTGTGGGGCCATAATTTGTTATGTGCATGAGCAATGTCATGTAAACTAAACAAATAAAATAATAATTACTCCATTTTCTGCTGGGGAAATAACGTCACTTTTTTTTTTAACCCCAAAGCTTAGTACTCCAAATGACTGAAAGCAGCACAACCAGACAGAGATTGATGAAGACTCAGAGCTTTGTACAGTTCGTGTAGCGCACGTTCCTGCTAGAATTGTTTGTTTTATCATTTCCGCAATTTCTTTAAGAAAAGCAAGGATTAATTTACTGAATCTGAGGCAGCTAGTCAGTAAATGGCAAGCATTTTCCACAAAAAATGAAGTTAGTTTTTAGAAATTATCATTGCCTGTTGAATTAAAAAATATTGTATCAGATCTTCATGCAATGCCAGAACATGCAGTTTCATCTACAGTTGGCTGAAACTTTTGTAATTCACAATTCGCCGAAAGCTCTCCTTCAAAAGATTTTTCAGAAAGATGTTCCTATTGTGTCTAATTTTTACTAAATATATTTCTAGCTAAAGAATTCCTTATTCTGACATGTTGACAGCATTTAATTTTCCAGGTGCCATCTTGGAAAACTACACTGCATTTTTCAACCCGCTCTGAAGGAAAGGTGTGTTTTGTGTGTGGGCTCAGATGTATTTTGGATTTCCCATTTTCTGGTTCACTCAGAGCAACTTAGCATCTTCAGAAGTGAGTTGGTTGTGTTCTTATTCAGTAGCCTATTAAATCCTGTCCCATAAAAACTCTTTCTATTATGTTAGGTATTATCTGTCTGGCCTGTCAAAGCGGGGGACAGATGGGGAATGCTCACTGTGTCCCTTGGTTGTGTTTTATACTTCGAAAGAAGCTTGGACTCACAGGCTGGATGGTGTCTATGCTAAGGACAGGATCCTCCTCTTGACAGAGGTAATCCAATCAAACCATGGCATTCTGCAGATATTTTCACTCTGTCCAAGCAATCATATGGAGAGTTCAAGCCTAGCCTTGAGCATGTGCTTTTCATTCAGTTACAACGGAGCCAAAGTAGAAACTGTGGGAGTGGTGAAAGGTCTCTCTTGTTATGGTCTAAGGGGGGTCATCAGAAATCCCACAATATTGCATCGGCCTCTACCTCAGTGTTAACCCTGAGGAAGTTTCTTATATCCAAGCCATTGTTTGTCCAGCAGCAACATAAACACTGGATTAGAGCCAAGAGGAAGGGGGTCTGCTAAGCCAGAGGCATCTCCCAGTGCTTGGAAGGATCCTAAGATGGATGCAGTTAATGGGGAAGCACCCTGCTGAAGTGTGACACAGGACACGGGGCTCTTTGACAGCATTGCATGTTGTCAGGTGTCAGGCAAAGCAATCAGTCATAAGAGAAAGGTGAAGTCCTACCCTGGGAAGAGGGATTTGAGGTTTTCTTAACCATGATTTAACATCATGTATTAATGGAAACCAGGATATAGGGTGGCATACAACACAGTGCAATTGCAATAATTATTCTGTTCCAGCTTTTCAGCCAGCCAAGCTGACTATTAAACTGTATGTTAATATAGTGCAGTTAAAATTAACTTTTATGGCCCTGACAGACCCATGCGTTAGCAAAATACGAACATTTCAAACATGCTCACTTAAAATATACCTTATCTCACAGAACACATCATCTATTTGTGGAGCTGATAAAGGGCATCAACCCAAAATGATAATAAAAAAATTGTGCCATTGCCATAGAACTTGAAATTAACTTAGGTAACAGTGTGGCAAAACAATTCCCAAAGGAAAATGAGAAACCATCTGTTCAGGCATTCAGATCAGCAGGACTGTCGGGGGGGGGAAACGATTTCATACAAAAGTACTTCAAGCCTGGAGCAATAGATGCATATAAAAAAGTGTTCCTGTTAAATTCTGGCAAAACTCTTCTTCAAAGTTCTTGAATATGATAATACACTACTAACTCTGTAATCTAATAGTTTTCCTGTGCTGGCAAACTCCCAGGAAATATACTCAAGTATATCTCCCTTCTGTATTTTATCCTCAGTTTGGCAGCCTACTGGCTGACTGATTCTATATTCTTCATGCAGAAAAATGTCTTTAATGCCCAGCAGAACCCACTTTTTAGCTGCTTCAAAAAGCTGGTGGCAAGAAATATGAACATTCTTTAACCTCTTATATTCAAGGGACCTTGAAGACACCCCTCATGAGATCAACCTGTTTTAGAAAAGTTGGGGCGCCTGCTGAATAGAACAACTTGGTAGGTGACCCTTTTCTCTTTTGATAGCCTTGGGTCTCTCATTCTTTTAAAAGGCCACGGAAGGAAGAAAGAGGTGAGATGGAGAGGGAGTTTATTGGTAATTAATTAAGAATAGTAAAGGGCTATTGTTGCTAACAGGCATTTTCTCTGATGATTTGAAATTCACAGCCAGCTCCGATAGAGGCAGTTGAATTGAGAACAAGAGAGAGGAGATTTTATTCCCCTGTCCAAAGAGGAGGATGCTGGGATAAAAGAGTTCTTGGTAGCATCAGCTTTAAGAGATTACGGGGCCAGGAGGTTCTGGAACGGGAACCCTGCTCCCTACAACAGTGCTTAAATACGCCTGCGCCAAGTTCAGTCTTTAGTGACAGCTGTGTAACCTTGTGGATTCAATTAGTATGTAACGGAGGGCAGGAACTGGCCTAATTGCTTCTACCATGGTTTTAAGATGACCTCCAGATCAATGAGAGCAGGTAAGAGCAGATTAGAGAGAGATTTGCCTGGGATAGTTTCTCCAGGAATGATCCTGCTTTGAATGCGAGTGGGGGAGCAACTAAATGGCCTCGTGAGGTTGCTTCTAGCCCTACTTTCCTGATAATGCTTTTCACTTAATACCTACGCTTATAAACTGTGCTATATATCCACAGCATGGCTATATCCAATACCATTCGAACAAGTTTTGTTTCAGAAAACAGTGTCCACTTAAGAGGGCTGAAGGAGTTAGGAGCTAGCTGCCCCCTGACACATGATGTGGGGTGTTGTGGGGAAGCCAAAGATATAGGGGGGAATAAAGGAAGGTGTTAGAGGAGAGGAAAATATGCTGGGGGATAGGTAGTTCTGAGAAATAATCACTAAGGTTATGTTAAGTGCCTGAGACTGGTGGAACAGACTCCCCTTTTCCCCAGCTAACCCAAGTTAGCTATGGGAGAGTAATCTGAATGTGTTAGGCCTCTTTCTGTCCCACCAAGGATAAACCAGGAGAAGGGATGCTTCCTAGTGATCCAGTCCAGAATAGGAAAGATTGAACTACAAAGGGGCCTGACCCAAAAAAACACCGAGCAAGAAAGGCTATAGGAGACTGCTGTTCCCAGAAAGAGTGGCCTGCCTCAAATGTCAATGCAAAAGGTGTTGTGGGACTCTGAACCTGAGAAAGACAAGTGTCATGTCAAAAGAGCTAGAACAAGACTGTATGTAGGATACGATCTAGGAGGGAAATGGCCATGGGCCAGCTGCAGGTCCTCCTCAGTCCATGGTAGGCACCCTGTGACAAGGACCCTCTACCCCTCTTACTAGAATGGGGGGAAAATGCAGGCAGGGCAGATTGCAGAAAGCCTAATAGCAGGGAAGCACGTGTGAGCTGCCCATTTAAATGGCAAGGCTGAATGCAAGGCTGCTGTTGAGGAAATCAGCAGAACCAGAGCTCCAGTGGGAATGAAAAACTAGGTCAGATGACTGGAAAGGGGTAGAGCTTGGAGGAATATAAACCGAGTTGCTGGATTTGTAGGGGAGTCTGACCCTGGCCACTGCAGGCCAAGGAGCGCTGAGTGGAATTGACTGCAGTTTGAAGTAAGGCTGGTACAGGTGCAGTACCTGGTAAGATAAGGAAACAAGCCTGCCTAGATAGGAGGGCCCAAGGAAACAGAGACCCAAGCAGGGGTATATATTTGAGTTCGAACTATTTGGGTTGGTGTTTTGTGTTTGACTTTGACCAAAAGTTTGGATAGTAGATACAGGGGAGGGGTGGAGGCCATTTGGCAGGGTTGTCAAGGGTGTTTTGCAGGATGAGACCTGGTCTGGGCAGGGACACAAAGGGCTGAGACCTGGGAGATGAAGTCCAAGGCAGTGGACTGGGACCGGAAGCTCAGTCAGAGAAAAGGGGGCCAAGGCCAGGATATCTGAAGCTCCAACAAATGCTTTGCTGCTTGAGTGAGGCTGCCTGAAAAGGGAAGTAGCCCCAAAGTAAGCATAGAAACCCTCATGGACTAAGTTTTGGTTATAGACATTCAGGGACAGAGCTAGAAGGGAAGAGCTCCACCAAAACTACTGACCTCCAGGGACCACCTCCTTGGTATTACACGAATAACAGAAAAGCTGTGGCAGGAAAAAGACAGGAGGTTGGGGTGGAGACTGCAACAGGCAGGTTGGACCCCAGGGGTTACCAGGTGCCGGGATGTTCCCATCTACGATCCTGCTACAGGACCCATCTATAATCCTTACCCATGATCATCACTGTGAGCTCTTTAATGAGACGAAATGATGTTAAAGCATAGAGGCAAAGCTCAGTAGGGCTCTTAAACTTCCTGTCTACAAAAAGATTGTCTGAATATAATCAGAATGGCTTGTTGATCCCATGTTGTAAACCGATACCTGAACAGGCTTTGGTGCTGCTTGTAGATGTCATATTTTTCCATAGCGAACCTAGGCCTCAAATGCTAACCTTATCAAGAGACTCCGTAATACAACAGAGGCCACGATGACAGAGTAAAGGAGAAGCATCACCTCAGAACAAAGGTCCAACACAGTCATGTCTGAGTTGCTTTGTAAATGCTGTCCCATAGGTTGTCTAAAAGGTTTTCTGCATTGCCTCTATACTATCCCTGCCCTATTTATTTATTTATTTAGTGAAAGCAGATCCACCAAGTCAAGCAATAGCTTCCTCTTTAGCTGTGTTCAAAGTAATTAATCCACTTCTTAGTTTGTAGAGGGGACACTCCTCAGTGATGTGCAGCATTGTTTGTATCTGTCCACAAGTACACAGTGGGTTGGCACTGAGGCCCCAGCAGTGAAGGCTGGCTGTGCTGGGGCCTTGGCCTGTCCTGAACCTGTTTAGCAGGGACCACTCTTGCCATGATAATTCAAAGCCAGCATGTTGATGAGTGAGGTTTGTCACAAGGAACTTGTTTGTGATTTCCTGTGATTCCCATTCCTTGATCCAGAATGCATCTGCAGACAGATCCTGGTCAGGGAGGTAAGGTGCAGCCCAGATGGTTTCAGTTGACTTTCAGGTCATTATAAGTTGATGCGTGTTTGGGGGGGGGCGTGATATTTGCAAGGACAGGAAGCCAGGGGAGGGGAGTTGAGTGGAGGGTTCTAGTTATGATACCCGTGGTTGCATTCAGCTGAGTGTCAGCAAGATGTATATGTGATTACCTTTGCCAGACAGGTGCACAAACACTCTGCTGCTGAGTATGATGGGGCAGGAGCTGAGGGCCAAAGTGTTGTGGCTATGGTTCCTCGTGTTAATCCAGCAGGCTTGGCTAGCAAATTGTTTCAGGATTTGATCTTTGCTGCTGTTTTCTTTAGATGCTCCCAGAAAGTCCGGGTTCTGTCTAAAGACACTCCCAGGTACGATAGGCAGAGATCACACTTCAGTCTCTCATCGCTTACATAGATGTTAAGTTCTTTTTTGGCACTGGCATTGTGGAGAAGGAATACACTGGATACAGGTTTGGCAAGACTGCCCTGATGCATGCCCATTCTGCGCACACCTAGTCCGGGGAGCAAGGCAGTGCATCCACCTCGCAGAAGGGATGGGCACAGCAGAGACGAGCACTCGCTCGGAGGTGAGATGGAAAGCTTTGGAGCAGCACCCAGAGCCACAGAAAACGTGGGATGGTGCAGCCCTACAGGGGTCCTAATGATGTAACAGTGTAGAAAAAAACCCTCAAGTGAGCACATATGCAGGAAAATACTGTCCAAAATTGCCTCTGTAAGGCCTATACTAACAAACAAGGCCTTGTTTATTCTGCTCAGGTAGTGGTACCCTTTTAAAGTATTTTTAATGAATTAAGTAGATAGATCTCAATACAACAGAGAATTTAAGTAAATGAAAAACTATATGCTGAACATTAAATATGTAGGGAAACGTTTTGCTATACAATAGATCTCTCATAAAGCATTTCTTTATTTGCCATCAAGATCTTTTCTTCTTGTTTTCTGACATCAACTTCTTAAAATAATGCATTAATTCTTCTACCTAAATAGCATAATGTAATTTTGGCATCTTCGCCCTATCCATCATTTTAAATAATCCTGTAAACCTTAAGGCATCTTCTTTTCTTTTAAATTGCTGGGTACTTCTTTATATATGGAAAGAAGAAACCCTGAAGACCTGTCCTGTGGAGTACCAATGCAGAAAAACATTTAAGCCAGCACATGTTTGACTGTGAGCATGTGAGTAGCCTAATTGAAGTCAACAGGAAAACTTATTTGTTTGAAGGTCAACACCTGGTTAAGTGCTTTGCTGTAAGTTTATTTGTTTATGTGAATAGGTGAGATTTATGTATTTCTTTTTTTAGGCAAGATTTTCAGTCTAGTTCATCACTTAATAGGTCCCCAGTTGGGAACCCAAATAAAGCAGCCAGCAGTGAGCAACTGAGAGCTGCTAACCACTTGAAAATTGGGCCTAACCTGTGGGTGCTAAAGATTGTTGAAAATATGACCTTTACCTCCATACTGGTTTAAGAGGCCCACATCCCTGACCCGCTAAACTGAGTTTTAATACTGAAATGTCACAATCTCAGGAGATGTTTTTAGTAAAATTATATTGTCCTCCTGACATTTCCTCACTTAATAGGAGACTTCCTTAGGAATCAACAACAATAGTAATAATAATAAACTGAGTAGCAATCTTAAATTGATATTCACAGCAAATATAATTAAAATCTATTTAATGAAGCATCTGTGCAGAGTTCTGGCATTCTTATCTGGGAGCCTGACATTTGGCTAAACTCCTGTTTGTGAATAACAAGATTCTTTTAAACATACACCTCCATAAAATCCATGATATTTGAAGACTGGATGCCTCTTGGGACTGTATGTGGGATATACTGTAGTATCCAATCTTTCTGCCTTTAAAGAAGGTGGTAAAACTTGCATAAGCTTAAGTGGTGTAGGATCACATTCATAAAGTTCTTCCCCTTAAGAAGCCAGTTTCCAGTGAGCACAGTTTGGTGGAGGCTGTAATTGTTAGGATGACCTAGGTATTTGCCAGCCCTGTTTGACAGGTTATAGTGGACCACAAGCTGAATATGAATCAAATGTGCTCTTGTTGCAAAATAAATTCAGTATCTTACTAAGTTACATTACTTGGAGCGTCGTTTGCAAATCAAGGGAAGTGATTCTTCCACTCTGCTCAGAACTGGTGTGGCCTCATTTGCAGTACTGCGTCCAGTTTTGGTTGCCTCACTTCAAAAAGGACATGGGCAAAATACAATGATTCTTGTGAAGAGCAGAGATGTGATTAGAGATCCAGAAAACATGGTTTGCAGGAAAAAGACTGCAAGAACTGGTATCAGATAGTTTGGAGACAAGAAGACTAAAGGGAGATTTAATAACAGTCTTTAAATACCTGACATGTGAAAGGACAAGAAGAAATGGTCTTAAACTGCAGCAACGGGAATTTGAGTTGCATATTAGGAAGAACTTTCTTACTATGAGGTTGTTAGGCATTGGGGCTGATTATCTAAAGAAGCTGTGGATTCTCCATCCTTGAAAGATTTTAAGAGCAGGTTAAACAAGCACTTGTCTGAAACGGTTTTGAATGATCCTACCTTGGGTAGGGGGTTGGGCTGGGTGACTTTCTGAAGTCTTCTAGCCCTACTTGAACATCATTGTATGGTTCTAATATATACCAGCTGGGCAGTATGGGGAATTCTACATCACTCAGCATTTCATTTAATCTTTTTGGCCATACCCAATGTGCTGCTAACCTCGATACAGGTATGAAAACTTAACTCACATCTATCACTACCAAAAGTTTGTCTCTAGAAACAGCTGGTACCAGGTTCCTTCAAAGATCATATTAAAAAATCACACCCCACAGACCCATTTTAAGATGATTCATGGAGCATAAAGATGAGGGGACCATTGTGGCCATCTGGCCTGACTTCTTATACAATACAGAATAGCGGGATTTTGCTAACATTTCTTGTGTGACTGTGGCAAGGTACCTTCGGGCTGGAGCAGGCTGCGGCGAGGTGGCTGATGAGGACAGCCATTTTCAAATGCATGCCAGCCATACAAAGCCAGTAGTTCCTGCTAGTCTAGTCTCCGTTCTGAAACAGAGGATGTAGGCGTAAGTCTTCTTGGGTTGATGATGTTTTAGAATTGCAGCTTTCTCTTTCCAAGTGAGCGCTCTAACCAGTTAGCATATTGCAAAGAAGGCCATCTTCACTATTACAGTCTTGGGGGGGGAAATGGAGGGAGTCAATCACGTGCATGTAAATATAGGCACCTAAGTCCAAGGCAGGGTTTAGGCTGTATATCCCCATGTTGCCTAGGCACCTAACTCAGGACTGCATGTGAGTACCTATGTCCAAGACGGGTGAGATTTCAGGTGTATACACATCTGACCTGACATCCCATTGGCTGTCCTAGGCATCCCGATGTTTCATAGGCTGGCTGTTGTGAACCCCATATCTAGATCCATAACTCCCCTTTTAAAGAATAGGAGACATTGACATCTAAATTGGTTTTGTGAATTCCACTTCTGGGTGTGAATGCCAACATTTTGGGTGCAAGGAGGCTCACCGTCAACCTACTTAAGTCCCTTTGTGATTCTTAGCCCTAGTTCCTACAGTATTACCAGCTTGTTAAATACTGCCCCGTGCCCCCGTTGCGATCTCATCCATTCAGGAAGAGCTGAGGGAAGAGCTTGGCTGTGTCTCCTCGTTTTCTTGGCTAAGCATACTGCTTGCTGTCTTTTGTAACCTCCTCCTTTTTGTGCTGGCTGGTGAGTTACCTGTTGTTAATGGCACAAATGATCGAAAACATGTCCTTGCTTAAAGTCAGCCAACAAGCTGTTTATGACTCAAAAAAGACTCCTTCTGGTTATTTGGCTCCACTGAAGCCATATGGGTCATGTACATCCCAAGTGCAAATGGCAATAAATTGGAGACAGACCACCACCTCTAACACTAAGCACAAAATGCTGACCTAATTGATAAAGGATCTGGCAGGTTAAATAAGACAGGAACTGATGCATTTAAAGCTGGTCTTGTATTTAACTGCTTTATACAACTACATTTACACCCAAAGTTATAGGAAACCATAATGAGAAGTAAAATTATTTTAATCTGATTGGCTGAAGTAGCAGAGATGACAAAGTTAATAAGCAGTGGGTACCTCTACTGTGCAACCTGCCTGCCTCTTCTTGCATGCACCAAACTTAGAGAGGGAGTGGGGAAGTCACTCCAGAGGCGCTCTCAGCCAGTTCTCTCAACCATTACCTTCATGCACACTGCTCAGGACACCAGGCATAAGGGATGTCCCAGAGTGGGTTCACCTCCATCTTTCTGAGTTTTGCCTGGGCAAGTGGGAGCAGGTGGGTATGACTTGCTCAGAAACATTGCTTCCCAGAAATACCAAAGACACCACATAGATATGGGCACAGTGAAAGTCTTGTGCGCGGGTTTTTTGTTCCTGTAGTGTATTCCTATGCAGGAGAAATCATTGGAGGGGAAAAAAACAAAAGAAAAAATTGATTTAATTCAAGCCCAAATGCTCAGGCTTTGAGAACTGAAAGACGTATACATATGTAAATTGGCTTCATATTGCATATGCCAGATGATGTCTCCTGTTTCAAAAAAATCAACTCTAGGCTTTGCATTCAGCATTGAAATGTAATGGTCCTGATCATGATGGCACTTGCTAGTCATGAAAAAGCAAACAGTAGCACAAGGAACTTCCTCTCGCAACCTGAACAGGTACCAGGGGCTTCCGACTTTGCCAGCCAAGGTCACAAAACGGAGGCTGGGCCAGTCTGAAAGCACCACCTCTCACAGAGTTGGCTGTTCAGTAGATTGGAAGGAATGATCTGCACACACTCGATTATACCGAGAGAGAGCCCAGGGCGGATTTCTTCATTCTTCTGTCCAAGTCAGAAATTTCTATTTTCTCGTGTCTTCAAGAGTTTGCTAGGAGCCCAGTGTGCAATATAACATCTGCATACACCCTACATCATGAGCTGCTTTTCCTGTTCCAACCTGCAAGTGGGGCAAATAGTTTTGTACCCTTCCAACAATTTCCCTTCTGCCCTCTGTCTTTGACTGTGATTTAGTTATTTTGTCAAGTGCACTGGTAAGTACTTACAGTGGTTCATTTACCCTCTAATCTGTCATTAGAGTGCATTTTTTGTAGTACTTCAAATAACTACTCTCACAAATTGCAACATGTATATTTTATGCAGCGACTTAATATGCTAAGATATGCACAGATCTGCCTGATTTTTGCCTGGAGGCATTTGTCCGAGTGGAAATGAACCTTCAGAAGTTCATTATTCTCAGACGTACAAGAGCAGTATAAATGCATCAGTATTGTCCTCATGACATGGCTGAGTCACGTGACATTAATGAGCGAGATCTTTTCTCTTCATATCCGTGAATCAGGAAGCTATAAAATCTAGTTCTAACTAGGATTAAGAGAAGATTTTTGTTCTCAGCGTAGACCCCAGCTGCATTTAGGGCTAGTTTTTCAACACGTCTCAGCACTCACTGGCTTCCATTGTTCTCAGTAGGACTATGTATGCCAGGGGAGAGCGCTCCATTGTTTCCAGTGAGATACATCAGGTGCTGAGCTCATTTGCACATCCCGGCCCAAAACTGAGATGCTTAACAATGTATGAATGTCTTGGAAGACCTGGCACCAGTTTGGGGTTGGGGGTTTCGGGTAGGGGGGAGGAAGGTGAATGTTTTTGGAAAAAATGGTCCTTGAAGGTAAACCTTAATTCTTTGACAAGTAAACGGATTAGCAGTAGAAAAGCTGCCTTTGGATATAACTGCACATCTGGAACTCTTCTCCCTTCACTATTAAAATACATCTCAAGGAAAGAACCCGTTATACGCCGAATATGCCACTGAATACCAGACCAGCAGGGCAGCTCCAGAGTGGAAAAATAAAAACTCAAGCAGCCCATGCCGGATTCTTCCTCCTGATCGCTGGCACCAAGGATTATTTCCCAAGAATGGTGCATTCCTTTAAGAAAAAGTCTGTGTTGTAAAATGGAAGGAAACTGTTCTTCCTTTTCTGCTTTAAGCCTAAGAGTGCAGGAAAGGCACAGGGACTGACCCAAAAGCCACTGAAATAAGAGGCGGTCTTTTCGATCGACTTCCCTGGGTTTTGGTTCCCCCACAAGGGAGAACTGATTTGCTGAGAAGTGCACAAAGTCACAAAGAAGAGGTAGTTTCAATGATTTCCCAAACAGATTTTGCGAGGGAGTTAAACACACCTGGAATAATGATGGATTCTGTCCAAGAGTTGTACATGTATGAGAAGACTTTCATCCCTTGCACAGCCTACATAAGTACCAGGGATGCTGCTTTCTGGATCCTTCTGGCAGGCTTGCACCCTCACTAGGTAATAGGCAGCACTACTTGCTAGCTGTCTGGAGTTAGTCACCATTACCCCAGAAAGGCCAAGAGTGACAGGCACTGCAGACCTAGACGTTATGGGGAGGAGGCTTCCTCAGTGCGGCACAGCTGCTCACATTGCTTCCCCTGGGAGCCAGGTAGCTCTGCTCGGTACTTGACTATCAACTGGAACAACCAGACACAATGGGCCCATTTAAACTGGGAGCTCCTTCACAGCGAAATCGTTTGGCCTCTTTTGTGAAGAAAGGACAAAGAACTATCTAGTGGTTAAGATGATAGTTTGTTATTTGAGACACCTGGCTGACCTCTTCCTTTTTGGAAATTTTTGTTCCTCACTCATGAAATGAGGATAATAGTGCTTCCACAGCAATGTAGGACTAAGCTCATTGATATGAAGCATAGAAATAACAGTAGTGAGTGCTGGGTCCTGACCGTGGGGCTCTTCATGGGCTAGATTCAAATCAAGTAGCAGCAGAGCAAGTGGCAGTGGGGCAAGTGGTGCAGCACAGGCAGCGGCAGGGAAAACAGCACAGACATTGCTTTCTCTTTTGCTGCCAAAGTCTGTCCCCAATGGCGCCACACAGTGCTGTATTTTATGGTAGGCACTACCCCTTGCTCACCCTGCACCTACATTTCCAGGCCCACTAGGAAACCTGTAGTTTAGAAGATATGCTCTGTGGGCCATATCTGGCCCACAAGTCATATGTTTGGCACCCTCAGCTAGGCGTTCATGCTGATCCCTCTTGGGATTCTTTTCTACATTCAAAAATCCATTAAATAAAGTCCAGCATAGTCATTGTAGTATTTCTAGACCAATTCACTGACATCTGACTATAATGATGCTTTATATCAAGATATGTCCGGCCTCTGTTGCTCAGTCTCTTTCTGCTAGTGATGGCTCAGGGCATGAGGGCTCCTCCAGAGTTTCCTGGAAGAATCTGCCCTGCCACTGAACAATCAGATCTTTCTGTACCGGTAAGGTGCGTGGTTTAGCAAATCTCTGCACTGGAGTCCATGAACTGAACTGTAGGTGATGCAAGGTCAACTTGCTCTGTGAAAAGATACAAATAAAAGCCCAACTAGCTGTGTTTGGTGCTTCTGTGAAGGGTCAGGCTTCAATCCCAGCGCACAATTACCTGTACAGCTTAGGCTTGTTCCACTTTTCTTCCCTGAGCTACGCAGCATCTCTAATTTGGCAGATGCACATTATAGCAGATGTCAAAGCAGATGTGAATCATTTTCAACCCCTGATGCTGGGATGGTGGCACATTATCTGTAAATGAAGACTGTCTGTTAAAGAGAGAACTGGGATCACTGAGCTAGAAAGCTCTTCCTTGGTCCACATTTTAAACTAATGAGAACAAGCTGAGTCATGTCTGACAAATTAAGGAAAGGAGCCAAAATGTAATCTGAGATTTGCATGATGGAAGAAACTTGAGAACAGGGCACTGAGAGGACAACCAAGTTCCTATTGTGTGCAGTTATAGAAGTTGCCAGATGCTCAGCGTCCTGATAGGCATTCAATGAACATCTTGCTCTGAGGATTACTGTGAAAAAAAATATGCCAGTTGTTTTTCATAGTACTCAGAATGGGAAAAAAAAGTATAGTAGTGAGGGTGAATACTTACATAGAATATGTCCTTTACTGCTATGAGATTACAAATTCTTCTTATGACAATGGTAATGACTAAGACAGTTTTTTTCTTCCAAAAAATGGAAAAACTGGAGTGACTAAGTCAGGTTTTTTTTCAAATAATGATAAATGAAACCTTCTTTCTATCATATATTTGCACTTGTATGTGGCATGTTGGTATTGTATGGCATAGGCTAGGATATCTTTGCAGTTTCGTGGATTTTCTTTATGACTTCATCTTCTAAAACTGTCATTTGGTTTTCTACTAAGCCTTACTATTTATAAAAAATATCAGTAAAAGGGGTGTATCAATACTATATTACTATAATACTATTGGTATTATACTATATTATTATAATACTATGTAATACTAGTATAATACAATACTATATTATTATAATACTATATTATTATAATACTATTATATATTATAATACTATTGGTGTCAACTAACACCAATAGACACGAATATGAAAACATAGAGAATGCCTAAGGAGCCTAAGTTGTTGGTTCCTATCCTTCCTTGATTAAATTCATGGGAGCTGTGCACTTCTATAAAATGCTAAAACCTGATATTTAGGCCCATAGGCACATTTATTCACAGCTGTCCTTCCAACCATCCTTTGGCTGTGAAGGGCCCACCTCTGTCAAATGAATTGATCACTGGGTTTTTTTCTGGCCATAAGACATGTCCATGTTACTGTATGACATTTGAATTACACTAATTTCTACAGACCTCAACTAAATTGTAAAAAGTTTTGTGCTAGACACTGTAGACAGAGCAATTTCTCTCCCTGCTCCAGAGGGTTTATAATCTATTTTAAATATCCGTAAACAAGCGGCAGGCATTAGAGCTGTACGAAGCTTCAGTCCCTGATTCGATTTGGCAGAGATTCGACCCGATTTGGTGGCCAAATCTCCAAATCCAAATTGAATCAGAACCCTCCTAATTGATTTGGAGATGTTTGGCGATTTGGACAGGTACACAGCTTTATTTATTTTCCTACATACCTCTAGGTAGCAAGTGGACAAGGGATGTGGACAACATTGAGAGGGTCCAGAGGAGGCCACTAGCATGATCTGGGAACAGCAGGGCAGACCCTACAATGAGAGGTTACGGGACCTGAACCTGTTCAGCCTTCACAAGAGACTGAGGGGGGACCTGGTGACCGTCTATAAACTCACTAGAGGGGACCAGAAGGGTTTGGGGGAGACCTTGTTTCCCCTAGTACCCCCCTGGGATAACAAGGAATAACGGCCACAAGTTGTTGGAGAGTAGGTTCAGATTAGACATCTGTAAGAACTACTTCACAGTTAGGGTGGCTACGATCTGGAACCAACTTCCAAGGGAAGTGGTGCCTACCCTGGGGGTCTTTAAGAAGCGGCTCGATGCCTACCTGCCTGGGGTCATTTGAGCCCAGTTTTCTTCCTGCCCAGGCAGGGGGTCGGACTTGAAGATCTGCAAGGTCCCTTCCAACCCTACCTCTATGATTCCAAGTGTCTCATGAATGCTGCGATACTGGGGCACATGGAGTATCCCACAGGAGCCCACTTGGCAGCAGACCCAGAAGTGGACCAGAAGCACTTCCTGTCCTCTTCCAGGTCTGCTGGGGAGTGCACTGGGGAACCCTCCCTGCGCCCTCCTAGCTCAGCAGCTGGTGCCCCCACAGCTGATTGCTGAGCTGGGGGAGACACAGGGGCCCCCAGCATGCTCCACAGCAGGCTTCTGGTCCACTTCTGGGTTCTCTGCCAAGTACGTGGAGGGTCCCTCCACATGCCTGTGGGACACTACATCTGCCCCAGCATCGTAACATTCACAAGCCATACTGGTACCTCGAGGTATGTAGACAAAACTTTTAAAGCTTATCCATGTCTAAATTGCTGATTCTCTGAACCAGCATCAAATCTTCAGATTCAGATTTGGCCGAATCGAATCAGGGACAGTGATCCGAATCAACGTCTCGAATCACCGTCCCTGATTCAGGCCGAATCCGAATCCAAATCAAATAGGGCACACCCCTAGCAGTCATACCCTTTCATTATTTTCATTTGCTATTGCTATTGTTGTTGCTATTAATGCTATATACATCGTTTCCCTTTCTGGGAACTTCTCATGCAAAAGTAGTTTCAGAGACAGCAGAGGAGCCATTAAAATGACCTAAATGTGATAAATTTCTGTGTCCTGTTGTTTAAAGCAAAATGCTCCTTTGCCCCCTGCCTTCACCTCACATCAAACACTGTATACATCCGACGGGATGCTGAGTGGCTGTTCCACCCATTGTCCTCAGTAAATGTGGAAATAATCTCTGTAAAGTAGGTTGGATCTCAGTTTATGCTTTATTTATGTCACACTTCAGCTCCTAACTAGGCTGGATCTGAGTGCTTCATTGGCTTGTATTTATCCTTTGTATGTTGAATTTATCTTCTGGCCGGAGGTCCAGCATTCCAGTAATTCCTGTTTCAGCTGCTTTCTCTTATTAGCACCTCTGTCATACAGCTATTCTGCACTCCAGATGTAAGCATTCAAGTAAGAGGAAAGAGCAAGGCCAGAATTTCACTGTATAGCCCCAGTCATGAAAGTGCAATTTTTGGCACTTACACAAGCAGTTTTTTATCCTAGTGCCTGTGTAGTGTGGACATGCACTTGTGTAGCTCAAAAAGATTGTTGGTGAAAAACCCATAGAATTATAGAAAACTAAGATTGGAAGGGCCCTCAGGAGTTCATCTAGTCCACCCCCCCTGTTCAAAGCACAGCTATCCCCAAATATATCATCCCAGTCAAGATTTTGCCTATCTGAGTGTTAAAAATATCTCAGGATGGAGATTCCACAGCCCCTCCAGGTAGACTATTCCAGTGCTCACCGCTCTCCTAGTGAGAGAGTTCTTCCTAATATCTAACCTAAACTTTCCCTTGCTGCAACTTAAGACCGTTGCTCCTTGTTCTGTCACCGGCCAACACTGAGAACAGTCTACCCCATCCTCTGTGTAACCACCCTTCGGGTAGTCAAAGGCTATTAATAAATCCTGCCTCAATCATCTCTTCTCCAGACTAAATAAACCCAGTACCCCTACCCTCTCCTAAGAAATCATACTCTCCAGCTCTCTAACCATTTTCACTGGCTGCTGTTGGACTCTGTCCAATTTGTCCACTTCCTTTCTGTAGTGGGGGGCTCCAAACCAGACATAGTACTTGAGATGTGGTCTCACCAGTGCTAAATAGAGGGGAATAATCACTTCCCTTGATCTGCTGGCAGCACTCCTACTAATGCTGTTAGCCTTCTTCACACAAGGGCACACTGTTGGCTCGTGTTCAGCTTATTGTTCACTGTAACCCCCAGGTCCTTTTCTACACAAATGCTGCTTAGCCAGTCAGTCTCCAGCCTGTACCGCTCCATAGTATTGTCCTGTTCTAAGTGCAGGACTTTGCCCTTGTCCTTATTGAACCTCATGAGATTTCTTTTGGCCCAATCCTCTGATTTGTCTAGGTCAGGGATTTTCAGCCTTTTTGGGTCAGTGTACCCCTGGTGGCTGGACACGAAGCAATGTACCCTCGGCACCCACCCAGATGCGGAGCAGGGGAGTGGCACGCAGCTGGATGTGGAGCCGTGGCAGCTACCATGCGCGAGTTTCCCCCGCCGCCTGTGTCTGACTGGGCAGATGGCATCTTTGCAGCAGCTGGGCTCCATCCCCACCTGCCCATGCCTATCCCCTAGGGTCTTGTCAAGACCCCCAGGGGTACACATACCGCTGGTTAAAAACCCCTGGTCTAGGTCTCTCTGAATCCTAACCCTACCCTCCAGCATATCTACTACTCCCCACCCCCCACCAGTTTGGTGTCATCTGCAAAGTTGCTGGGCAGGTAGTCCGTCTCATCTTCCGGGTTGCTAATGAAGATATTGAACACAACCAGCCCCAAGACTGGCCCCTGGGGCACTCCACTTGATACCTGCTGCCAATTAGGCATCAAGCCATTGACTACTACCCTCCAAGCCTGACAGTCCAACGAGTTTTCTGTCCACCTTACAGTCCATTAACCCAACTTGTATTTCCTTAGCTTGCTTGGAAGTTGTGGAGACTGTATCAAAAGCCATGCTAAAGTCAAGGCATATCATATCCACTGCTCTCCCCCCATCCAAAGAGCCAGTCGTCTCATCATAGAAGAAAATCAGGTTGGTCATACATGACTTGCCCTCGGTGCATCCATGCTGACTGTTCCTATTCACCACCTTTTCTTCCAAGTGCTTAGAAATGGATTCTCTGAAGGCCTACATCATGATTTTTCCACAGACTGAGGTGAGGCTGATCGGTCTATAGTTCCTCAGATCCTCCTTCTTCCCTTTCTTAAAGATTGGCATTGTATTTGCCCTTTTCAAGTCATCTAGGACCTCTCCCAGTTGCCACAGTTTTCAAAGATAATGGCCAGTGGGTCTGCAGTCACATTAGCCAACTCCCTCAGCACCCTTAGGTGCACTGCATCCAGCCCCATATGCATCCAGCTTTTCTAAATAGCCCCTAACCCTTTTTTGCCACTGACAGCTGCCCACCTCCTCCTGAAACTCTACTTCCTGTTGCAGTAGTCTGGCAGCTGACATTGCCTGTGAAGACTGAAGTAAAAATGGTATTGAGTACTTTAGCCTTTTCCACATCATCTGTCGCTAGGTTGCCTCCCCCATTCAGTAAGGGAGACACACTTTCCCTGATTTTCTCCTTTTGCTGACATACTTGTAGAAATCCTTCTTATTACCCATCACATCCTTTCCTAACAACAACTCCAGCTGTGCTTTGGCCTTCATGGTTTCACCCCTGCATGCCCAAGCAATACTCTTATACTCCTCCCCAGTAGTTATTCCAAGTTTCTACTTATAAGCTTCCTTTTTGTGTTTAAGCTCATTGCAGAGCCCCCTGCTAAGCCAAGCTGGTTTTCTGCTGTACTCGCTAGTCTTTCTATGCATCAGGATAGTTCATTCCCGCCCCTTTATTACAGTTTCTTTGAAGTACAACCATCTCTCCTGGACTCCTTTTCCCCTTAGACTGGCCTCCCAGGCAATCCTGCCCATCAATTCCCTGGGGGAGTCAAAGTCTGCTTTTTCAAAGTCAAGGTCCATACTCTGTTGCTCTCCTTTCTTCCTTTTGTCAGGATCCTGAGCTCAATCTTCTGGTGGTCACTGCTACCCAAGTTGCCATCCACTTCTAAATCCCCCACCGATTCCTCCCTGTTTGTGAGCACGAGGTCAGGAAGAACATGACTCCTAATTAACCTCTCCAACACTTGCACCTGGAAGTTGTCCCCAACACTCTTAAAAAATGTCCTGGATCTCCTGTGCACTGTTGTATTGCTCTCCCAGCAGTTTCAAGGTGATTGGAGTCCCCCATATGAACCAGGGCCTGTGATTGGGAGACTTCCACTACCTATTTGAAGCAAGCCTCATCCTCATCCTCCTGGCCTGGTGGTCTATAGCAGACCCCCACAATGCCATCACCCTTGTTGCTCTCCCCTCTGACTTGAACCCAGAGACTTTCAACAGACCTATCTCCAGTTTCATACTGGAGCTCTGAGCAATCACACAGCTCTTCTACATAAAGAACAACTCCTCCTCTTCTTCCCTGCCTGTCTTTTCTGAACAGCTTATATACATCCGTGACAGTGCTCCAGTCATGCAAACTATCCCACCAAATCTGTTATTCCAGTCACATCATAGCTTCTTGATGTCTAAGAACTTCCAATTCTTTCTTCTTGTTTTCCAGGCTCTGTGCATTCATGTACAAGCATCTGAGGTAACTAGCTGACTGCCCTGTTTTCTCAGGAAAAATGAGAGGGCCTCCGCTGTTACTCCCTCCTGCTTGTGCCTCCTCCTGCTTTCCCACTTACCTCAGGGATTTACCTCAGGGATGTGGTGGCAAATTGGTTTGGGTGCAACCCCCAAACCAATTTGCCACCCATCGGAGTGTGTAATCATCTAAGTCACAGCTTCTTAATTTATTTATGAGAATGGGGTGAGATACCATATCGAAGACCTTCCTAAAATCCAAGTAAATTACATCCACCTCTACTTCTGTCTCTAAGCGTTTTGTGATCTGGTCATAAAAAGAAACCAGATCAGTCAGGCGTGATCTACCTGCTATAAGTCCATGCTGGTTGCCCTGCTGCATTATTTTTCCCACTGGACTCACACAAATATGATCCTGAATAATTTTTTGAAAGACTTTTCCAAGGATAGAGGTGAGACTAACTGGCCTATAATTACTCAGATCCTCCTTCCTCCTCTTCTTGAAAATAGGGACCACACTGGCCCTTTTCCAGTCCCGAGTGGCACAAACACTCAAGCAGCCGTGCCAGTGGTTCTTCTATGACACTGGCTAATTCCTTCAGTACCCTTGGATGCAGCTCATCCGGGCCTGCTGACTTGAACACATCAAGTCCATCCAAGTGACTGCACCAAATCAGCATCAACAGTTGGTGGGCTGGTGTCTCTCTTTTGTTGTCTTTAATTTGTGTTGCCAGCCTCAGCTCCATAGTTGCTTTGGCCTTTCTAACTATCTCCCTGCAAGTGTGGGCCAAGTAGCTTTCCCCTTGCTAGCTTTCCCCTGCTTCTACTGCCTACATGCCCTTTTTTGCCCTCAGGCTTCCCTGGATTTCTCTGTTTAGCCAAGGATGTTTTTTGGCCCCTTTCCCTTGCAACGGGATTGTCTCCCTCTGTGCCTGAAGGATTGTTTCCTTTAAGAATGACCACCCTTCCTGGACTTCCATCTCACCAATACTACTATCCTGCAGGGTATCATTTACTAAACTCCTGAGCCCACTGAAATTATCCTTCCTAAAGTCAAGCACTTGCACCCTACTACTTATCTTTCCCACCCTATGTCATATGGTGAATTCAACTGATTGAGGGTCACTGTCCCAAAAGTGACCATGAATCTGCAGCTCCTCTACCAGCTCCTCCCCCATATCCAACACCAAGTCCAGTAAGGCATTCCCCCTAGTGGGACCGTATAGGTCCTGCATTTGGTGAATGTCCTGTATGCAGGTTAAGAACCTATGTGAATGGTTGGATTTAGCTGATTGCTCCTCCCAGCAGGTGTCCAGGTAGTTTAGGTCCCCCATGCCAACCATGTCCCTAGACTGTATGACTTCTGAGAGTTGCCTCAAGAAGTCCAAGCCTAGCTCTTCCTCTTGATGTGGTGGTCTGTAGCAGACCACTGTTAGCTGAGTGCCTGTGTCTGACAAAAACCCTAACAAGGGGGTGAAGCCAGTCCAGGCCCATCAAAGTGTAAAAGGAGACTCCCTGAGTGACCAAGGAGAGCAAGCAGTTTGCCATCCTCCTCTTTGAAGGAGAGCCTTTAAGGTAAGTTTTTTCTTTAATTAAGAGTGACTAACCTAGATATTTAACATAAGTAGCTGAAACTCATGAGTTAGATCAATACGTAAGTCCCTTGTTAAACTGACCAGAGGGAATGGGGAGTTTGCTAAGGAGTTTGCTTACTCTCTCTCATCTTTCTTCACTGTGAAGTTGGTGAGAGGAAGCAGGTTAGCACAAAAAAGGGAACCTTTTACGACTAAGCAGCAGCAAACAGGCCAACTTACAGGGGAGGTTTGCTTGGAGAGAGGGGCAAGATGAGGTAGGTGGTGGATTTAAGAGACCCAGAGAGATATCTGGACGTTGTCACAATGCCAGAGCCCTGCCATTTCCAGCTGTTCCTCTGCTTACACCTGCGAGGTGTCTGTCCAGGCAGGACACTCAACATTGAAGCTTCCACCCAGTACTGGTTTGGCACCATGGGGATTGTGGCTTGCAGGCTCTGCCCAGGGACATCCACATGTGGGGAGTACCTGTGATGAGAGTGGTGCTTCCTGGTGGTGTCCCTCAGGGAACAAGTAAGAGAGCTATAGGAGCTGGTGGCAAGGCTCTGAAGCATCCTCAGCTATGAGGAGGTCATTGATTTGCTGATAAAGGAAATGTCTAGGACTGTAGAGGAAGGACTGCCAGAGGTAGCATTGGACAAGGAACAGGACATGGACTCCAAGGAAAGTGGAAACTGAAAGCTTGTGACCTCTGGCAGCAAGCAGAAATCTTCATCTCAACCTGCAGTGGTTTGGCTGGAGAACAGATATGGATCCCTAGCAAGAGAGATGGAGCACATTCTGTCAGCAGAAGAGACCAGGCCACGTCTCCACAAAGGTGGGAAGATCAAGACCACTGTCACCAAGAGGTGGTTATTGGCAACTCCCTTCTGCAGGGGACAGAAGCATCCATCTTCTGGCCTCACCTGTTGTCTTGGGAGGTTTGTTGCTTGTCCACAGCCTGGATCTGAGATGCCATGGAAGGATTATCAAGACTTACTCAGCCCTCTGACTACTACTCCATGTTGCTTATCCATGTGAGCACCAATGATACTGCCAGAAGGGACCCTCAGCAGGCGAAAAGTGGCTACAGGGCTCTGGTTGCAAGTGTGAAGGGCACAGGGGCTCAGGTGATGTGCTCTTCAATCCTTTCAGTCAAAGGGAAGGGTCCAGGCAGGAGTGGACCCACCCTTCAGATCAATGCATGGCTGCACAAATGGTGTTGCTAACAGGGCTTTGGCTGCTTCAACCATGGGATGTTTTTCCAAGAAGGATTGCTAGCAAGAGACAGGATCCACCTGATGAAGAGAGGGAAGAGCATCTTCACAGACAGGCTTACTAATCTAGTAAGGAGGGCATTAAACTAGGTTCACCCACAGGGCTTGGTCCTTGGACTTGTACACTTCAATGTCTTTATCAGTGACTTGGATGTGGGTGTGAAGGGTACCCTGTCCAAGTTTGCGGATGATACTAAATTGTAGGGTGAAGTTCACACTCCGGAGGGTAGGGAACAATTGCAGGCACATCTGGACAGGTTGGAAAAGTGGACAGTACACAATAGGATGCAGTACAACAAGGACAAGTGCAGAGTGCTGCACCTAGGGCATAAAAATATCCATCACACCTACTGGCTGGAGAATGACACTCTCAGCAGCACAGAAGCGGAAAGGGATCTCAGACTCCAAGATGAACAAGAGTTATCAGTGTGAGAAAATCATCAGCAAAGCTAACTGCACTTTATCAAGCATTAGAAGATGCATGACAAATAGAAGGAAGGAGGTGATACTTCCCCTCTATGCGGCATTGGTCAGACCACAGTTGGAGTATTGCATCCAGTTTTGGGCACCATACTTTAAGAAGGGTGTGGATAACCTTGAGAGGGTCCAGAGGAGGGCCACTCATATGGTTAAGGGTTTGCAGGCCAAGCCCTATGAGGAACCTGGACCGCTTCAGCCTCTGCAAGAGAAGGCTGAGAGGTGATTGGGGGTGTGGGGTGGGATGTAGGCGCAGCAAGGAACCGGAGATGCTCCATTCACCAGGGTGCCTCTTGGGGTAACAAGAAACAATGGTCACAAACTGACAGAGAGTAGATGTAGGCTGAACATGAGGAAGAACTTCTTCACAGTCATTTGGAATGGGCTTCCAAGGGAATTGGTGCTCTCCCCTACCTTGGGGGTCTTTAAGAGAAGGCTGGATAGGCATCTGGCTGGTGTCATCTGACCCCAGCCCTCTTTCCTGCCTAGGCAGGGGGTCAGACTCAAGGATCTGTTGAGGTCCCTTCCAAGCCTAGCATCGAGGAATCTCAGACCAGCGCTGCCCAGAGCACATGCCCAGACACAGAACCAATCAAACACACAGGCAGCCCTGACTCGCTCACTTTCCAGGAGCAGGATCTGGTGCCTGGCTCCTCTTTTTCCTCTGGCTCCCAGCAAACTGCCCTGTTTACTGTCCCTGCTCATGTCCTGTCCCATGTTTCAGCCCAACAGCCTAGTGGTTAGGGCATGTGTCTGTCAATTAGGAGACCCAGATTCTAGGCACCTCTCATGATAGGGGATTCAAACTTGCGGGTTTTAGACATTTCAGCATAGTGCTCTAACCACCATGCTACATGCCAGCCACGTTTCATTTTTTTTCTCCTCTGCCCCTTTTGAAGCTGACGGCTAAGAGAGGGAGTTACATTAGCCAGGAGGAAGACAGCATGCTAGTGGGTATCTAGAGGGTGTGTGTCAATAAGATGGCCCTCTTCTAGAAGGGAGGGAGCACTGGTTTTAACCTGGACCCTTGCTCCTAATGGCGGGGAGGGGGAATTTCCCTAGTACTCTCCATCCAGTGGCAATTAAATGCAAGGTACAGCTGCTAAACTTCAAGCATTCTTTAAAATGCTTAAACCAAGCAAATGACTCCAACTTCTAAACCCATCACAATTTACTTTAATCCTAGCTGGATTTTAGAAGTGCAGCATGTCTGGGGGGGGGCATAAAGCAACTAAATGTTTTATCATTCTTAAATGACAGTGTAGGAGCAGCTATGTCTGAATCAAAACCAGAGATGATCGTGCATTTAAATGACTTTCAAGGACAGCCTTTCACAACATTGATAAATAAGATGATCTTACAATTAGATAGAGTCTTTTTATAGACAGCATGAAGATGGCTTGTATTATTCTTACAGGGTTTCTGCCTACTCTCTCCTCGTTTCATTTTTCTCAGAAGAGCTGTCAGCTCGTGGTTGTTTGCTCAATGCCTGAAAAATGAAGAAGCCACCTGAAATGTTCTAAAGAGTCTCCGTGTGTTTAAGGAGCCGGGAACGCAATGTGTAATAGATTGCCCTGGCAAGTCATTAAACAGAAAGCTCTTTAGGCATTTTCCTCCCAAGGTTTTATCATTTAGCCCTTTCTTTTCATATCTGCTTTGTAATTATGGTCCTTCCACATTATTGATTTCAGCAGAAGCATTCAGGATCTTTCTAAATTGTCTCCTAAATAATGGCAGAAAAGAATGACTGAAGGAAAGCAGGAATGGTCTCCCACAAAGCTCCCCTATCGCAATAACTATTTCCTCTTCATGGGAAAGCAGAATTCCGTGTTGAAAATGCAACGGATTATCAAAACTTTGTTTATGTCCCAGTTCAGGCGTGTGCCTAACTCCAGTCCGAGATAGGGGAGCACTTGAGCACATATTTATGTTCCACTGGCTTCGTTGTGCGTCAGGCACGTGGTCCACTAGATTGGGACTCTAAGGCATGTGTACACATGCAATCGCTGAGACTGAATAAGCTCCAGCAGAGTTCATGCTGGGGTTTACTGTTCCTTACTGTTCCCAGGTGCCATGTTTCAATGTGTGCATAGGGCCACAGCACATTGAGCCAGGTCAAAGCAGCCTCAGCTGGCGGAGGACATGGGGTGTCGGCCTGCCAGCTCGGAGCTGCTACAACCGAGCTCAAAATGCTGTGGAGGAGCTGGCTGGGGCACAAGGGTGCCTCGGTGTGGGACTAGCCAGCAGGCAGTCCCCACACTGCAGCACCTTCGTGCCCTAGCCAACTCTGTCAGCATCTACATATGGTGCACTAAATAACACCACCGCAGGGTAGCACCTGTATTGACAAGTACTATCCTACAGCAGTGTAGTATTGATTCGTTCACTACAGCCTAATAGGGCTGCACTTGTGGATGCTGAGACTTTACTGTGGAGCTAATTAGGCAACTCGGCCATAAACGTCTTATGTAGACACACCCCTAATGATGCAGAAAAAAAGCTTGCTCACTGAGGAGTCTCTTTGTGTTTTCCCCTCATAAAACAGCAGAGGCCCACAGTCCCTAGACCCAGCTGGGAAAATAGATTTTTATGCAATAGAACTGCTCTAAAATTCAGAATTTACATAGTCATTTCCCAGTTCGTGGCACTTTCTAAACAGTATGTCATCCCAGCAGGTGCAACCTTGTTTTGCAATAAGGGATTTTAGGCAGAAAGATTAAGAAATGTGCCTGAGGCGATACACTGAGTTGCTGAAAGAGCAAGGATAGGCTGTATACCAAAATAAGGTGAGTAAGATGTGTGGATGAAATAAAATCAGTCCACATCTTAGCAGGGGACAAGGCTAGGAGCAGTGGCATCAAGCATCAGCCTGGGAAATGTAGGTTGGAGATTAGAAGCGTAGAATCATAGGAAGTAGGGCTGCAAGGGACCGTCCAAGGTCATCTAGATCTACCGCCTGCTCAAGGCAGGGTCTTCCCTCACTAAACCAGTGTAGCTAACTGTTTCACCTGCCTTTGGAGACTTTCAAGGATGGAGGTTCCAGTTCCTGTAAGTAGCCTGTTCTCAAGTTTGTCCATCCTCACAGTCAGAATGTTCTTCCTATTTGCAACTGAATTTTCCCCTGCTGCAGCTTGAGTCCATTGCATCTAGTTCCAGCCTCTTGGTCATGGAGAAAAGCCTATCTCTATCCACTGTAATCACACTTCAGGTGTTTGGACACTGTTATCAAATCCCCCCCCCTCTATCTCTTCTTCAAATTAAATAACCCTAGTTCTTTCAGCCTTTCTTCATAGGTCTAGTCATTTTTGTTGCTTGATGCTGGACTCTTCCCAAACTGCCCACATCCTTGAAATGTAAGGCCCAACGCTGGGCACTGTACTCCAAGTGAAGCTTTACCAGTGCTGAATACAGCAGAAGATTCGCTTCCCTTGTTTTGCAAGTAATGCTTCTGTTCATACAACACAGTATGCTGTTGGCTTTTAGGACCTTTCTGACTCTGAGGGTGGGCAGGTATTATAGCAGGCTACCTAGAGAAAATGTGGACTCTCCTTTCTTGGAAGCTTTCAGGAGCAGGTTAGACAGACACTTGGCTGGGATGGTTTAGTCAGGGGACAATCCTGCCTTGAGCAGGAGGCTGGACTAGATGACCTCATGAGGCGCCCTTATAACCCTACTTTTCTGAGGATCCTGTGACTCTATGAATTCAACCACAATTTTGACTGAAGATAATAGAAATGAATGCACTGGGTGGAGGAAGGGGGAAGAAAGAGGGGGCATGGAAGAGAAGAAAGGGGATACGTAAAACCTCTGAACTCCTTGTTTTGTAGTTGTTTTGTACCGTGATAGAGTCTAAGTAAAAGCCAGGCCATCCTGGATTATAGAAAGACAGACCTTGCCCCAAGGAGTTGGATATCTAACAGAAGGGAGGGTACTGACATGACACTGAGAAAACTTTCTTTCATTGTTTCCAGTATTGCCTACACTAGAAATCACGAAAAACCCTAAGATTTCCCTGACAGTTTCAAAAGCAGCGGGGTTTCCTTGTAGCATTTTGAACGTTTGCATGTTTAGCTGAAAAGGGCCTGAAAAACGCTCCAGGCTCAGAAGGGGATGAGAAATCTGGTGTTCCTTCTCTTAGCAAAGGTAATTGTTTGGGAAATTATATTGTATACTCCTTGGCCAGAATACATCTGCATGAATGGGGCCTGTTTGTTTGTTTTCAGGGTTGCTCTGCTATTTCCTGGGCCTGGTCCTTGTTTATGATTTTTTATTGCTGGTGGGGTTTTTGAAGCAGATTGTCTCCCTTTCTCTGTCCAGCCCTTTATCACTTTCTAATGTGCTGGTAGCACTAGCTGTACCTGCTGCATATAAGCCTGGACCTATGATATTTACTCCTGCGATGGAGCTTTGCACATGAGTAACGATTATGCGTGCAAGAAAAGTTTTCAGAATCAGCCCCACAGTCATCTCTTTGGAGCACAAGTGAGAGCAAATCATTATCGTATGAGTCTGAACACAGGGTTGAAACCCTCCCTCCTCTGTCAGCAAGAGCTTCACATTAGGTATACGCCTGTGTAAAATGGGAACAAGTTCTGCTAACTTGGACTGTGGAAAAATGAACAAATGACAGCAAGGTCGAAGTGGGGTTCTGGACACCTCCAGTGTAACTCTATAGTAAGATTTCACAGCACCCAACATCACATTTGCCACTTCAAATCACACTCAGCCCCTCTCCCCAGAAGCTTATACCCTACTTCCATGATCAATGCAAAGAAGGGCCAACAAAACAAAGGAGCAGAGCATGTAAGGAAAGCCAGTGACCATCTCAACGAAATAGTACAATTATTCAGCAAAAGCTAGCATGTAGCATGGCTGAAGAATTGTTTAAACTAGCTTTTAAAATCTATAGATATGTATATAAAATAATGACTTATAAAATAAAAATGTCCTAGTTGACTTGCCTCTCATGAGTGTCTCAGCACATAATCAGTCTTTAAGAGGGGGGCATGGTGGCCTGACAGGCAGAGCCGTTATACAGAATAAGATTTTTTTCCCCCTAGATGAAAAAAATTCACATGCACACCTATAGAATAGGAGCACCCAAGATCCACAGATCTGAGCCTTTACAAGCCTGGAGCAAATGGGGGCAGTTCCATTTTACCTTTTTGCTGCAAGTTTTTCCTCAATGAAACTATTGATGGTATAGGCGTTTCTTTACACATGTCTTCTTGCGTATAACATTCACCTTTTCGCAAAAATCAGCTGCTGGGAATTGGAGTGCACATTTTATGCGAGGAAATAGGGTAAGAGCAGTTTCTGCTGCTAACCAGGGAAAGTGGAATTCAGGTCTCCACGGGATCCACAGGGAGCAGAGCAACGAGCAGTCTCGGCCTTTGCTACTCAGTCGCTTACTACAAAGAAGGATTCTTTTTCTTCATTCTGCCTTTCCAAAACAAAGTGCATATCTTATTTTGGGGTGTGTTGTGTGAAGAAACTATATTTAGGATGCAAAAAAATCCCCCAGAACCTAAAGCTAAACTTACTGCTTTTTGGAAGGATGAATAGGGAAGGACTGAAGAGTTGCATAAAATAGAATAATGCTCTGATTCTGCAGATACTTAGCTACATGTTTTATTTCATTCACCTGGGGTATTGCCTTTGAAGTCAATGAAACCTCAGGTGTTTAAAATGAATGTGGGTGTCTAGGAAAAGTTACACAGCTTTATGTGAAGGATAAGGAAACTTAGTCACATCTCCTGGAAGGCAATACTGTCTTTTCAGTCTGTACAGAAAAGGTAGGGGTTTTAGCTTAATGTTGACTAGATGGACAAGTGGCTTTAGTTTTGGATTATAAGCAGAGAAGGGAAAGAAACATGGCTTGGTCCTCTGACCAGACTAGAAACTTGGAACTGATGAGACTGAAGCCTCTCATTGACATATGGGGAGTAAAAACCTATTTTTGTGCTTTTGAGCTAAAATGCATAGTTCATAGAAGGATGGTTGGTGATGGGATCTGAGGTATAAGGTGTGCCTTGTGTGTATGCCAATGATATTTGTGGCCCTCCATTAGAAATGCATGCGAGACAGAGGTGGGCAGCTGCCAGAGGGTTTCTTCTCTGAAGGTGGAGAGAACTCATGGCTAGAGATCAGGTTGCTTGTCCAGTCTCTTACTAAGGCAGATCATTCCCATATAGTCAGGACCATTTTTATGTCTCGTTGTAGAGGTTATTCCTGTATCACATTGATGAAGGCTCTGATCTGTTCTCACACAGAGACACAGCCAATGCAGCTGAAATAGCTGTGTGTAATGGAAGGAGATGGACATTAGACATACATGCTCAGCACTAGACTAAGACTGTTTCTGTGAAATTCAGCAGTGCAACTCTCAGAGACTTCGGTGGAAGCAGAGTTAAGCTGCTGGGTGGGGCCTGAGTCCCACAGAAACCTCTTCTTACT
>JAGPOW010000229.1:29416948-29455055 GCA_030014935.1 Caiman crocodilus
GTTCAGGCTGGACACCAGGGGATATTACTTTACAGTTAGGGCTGCCAGGCTCTGCAATGGGCTCCCAAGGGCGGTGGTGCTCTCTCCTACCTTGGGGGTCTTCAAGAGAAGGCTGGACAGATATTTGGCTGGGGTGATATGATCCCAGCACCCGTTCCTGCTTGGAGTCTGACCTGATGATCTGTTTAGGTCCCTTCTGACCCTAAGTACTATGATAGCATGATACAGTCATGGGACTACTTGTTTTGTCAAAGCCATAAAGGAAAATCAGGTGCAAAAAATGAAGACATTGTTCTTAACATATGTTTCAATCCTTGGAGCAATGCTGACAAAAATATGTATTGTTTGAGTGGCTTGTTTGATTCCATCTTGGTATGCAAGGTCAGTTCAGTCATCAATTCTTTTCTTGCACAGCAACCATTTCATTATAGGAAGTCACGGGCCCTTATTTCATTAAATGGCAATTAAGTAATTACAGGATAACAGTAAAACTATTTCCTGACCAACACAAAAGGAATAATGGACTGGCGAGACTTCATTGCTACAGAGGATATGAGAAACAGACATCTAACATCCCCAGAAGGCTCAAAGGGATGTGAAAGCATATAATAGAAGTTGAAATGGGAAGGAGAAGTTGGACCACCACATGAAGAAAGGGATGGGCTGTGGGATAGCTATGAAACTACAGTGTGAACGGCATCAGATGCAAACATCTAATAATGTTCCTGCACTCCAGTTCATGATAAGCATCCTTAACATTGCCTTCCTTTCTTGTACAACGAATAAGAGCCCATTGACGGAAGTAAAAGGGTTTCCAGAAGAATAGTTTGCAGAATGCCTGTCACCTTTGACCTGTTCCCCTCCATCCTAGAAGCAAATTTTCTGACAAAAGATACAAGCAGTTCTGTGGGGAGCTCCCTCCCTCATCAACTGGGAAAGACTGCCCCTAACTCCTGTTGTCACTAAACAAGTTCAAGGCTTGCCCAAAAGCGGAGGGGGAGTGTGAAACCAACCACCTGCTTTTCACCTTAGCATAAGACCCTGATTCCTACCAGACTGGTGTGGGATGTCAGGGATCGAAATATGTAGTCACATCCAATCTGCACTGCGGGAAGGTAAAAGCTGGGGCTGCCTTACCATGCTGTGCGAATTATATTGTAGTAGCTTACAGCCCTCCTTCCAGCTTTAGATGACCAAGTATCCATCTGTGGAACAGAACCCGGCTTTAGGGATGGGAATATCAGCAGGAGGTACTGTTTGCTAAGTAGCTACTCAGCCTGCATTTCACACTGAATGCACCAAGCCCACATTGCAGGCATTTAAATAATTAAAATAGAGGAATGTAAAACACTGGACATAAAATATTAGATAAAACAGCCTTAAAGTGACTACATTAATGAGAATCTTTCATTATAGACTGGTGATTCCTAAAAGTACCACAGGGACCTCTTCATCCTTATGCGCTGTCAGGCTACAGACCTAGGCAGGATTGTTGCCAGTAGTATGCAATTTCATTAAAAGCTGTGAACTGTGTGCAGCCCAAACCAAAATTTCAAATGCTTGGCTGGGCAGTCGAAGGCCTGAGACAAGCTGCTCTTTTGCCAACCCTTATTTCCCCTGCCTTCTAGGGACTTAGACTTTCAAGCTTTTCCCTCTTTTCTCCTCCCTGCCTTTTCCTAAGCTGAACATTAGCAAACAGTTTGGTAATTTCATCCTGGTGTCAGGTTTCAGTTCAATCCTCTTATGTTCTAAGAGGATTCCAATTACAGTGATCATGACAGCACTACCAGGCACAAAGTTGAAAGCAATTGCTGGTAACTGCACTCAGCAATAGAAAAGCGCTTATTGTGACTGCTACTCCAGACAGCAAAAATGGTGTAAGGTTCAGGTGTGAAAGTGTGATGCGAGGTCTGATCCTGCTTTGCACAGTATCCGCATATCCACACAAGTTAGGGCTGGAAGGGATCTCGTGAGATCATCAGGTCCAGCCCCCCTGCTCTGGGCAGAAAAGACTGCTGGGTTGGAATAACGCCAGCAAGTGCATCCAGTTTCCCTTTGAAGATCGCCAGGATAGGTGCCTGCACCACCCCCCTGGGAGTCTAGTCCAAAGTCTGGTCACATGAACCATGAGATATCTTGCAAAGTATAAATCAGTCTGGCATGTGCATGAAACATAGATAAGTCTTTTGCACCAGCTAAAGCATGGCCGCTCTTGGATCAGAGTGCATGTCAACTGCATGCTTGGCTTGTGCGTGTGCAAGAGATGGCAAGAGAGCAGGGAGTGACACCAGAAATTTGAGGTGAGGTTTTCAGTAAGACAGAAAGAGAAAATGATAAACGCAGAGGGTTTTTTATTCATTTTCAAACAGGGTTGCTCTTCAGCAGTTGGAAGAGGTCTCCCACATCCATTTCCCAGGAAACGGACCACATGGGAAGAGCCCCAGACTCTTCATTTCCTATGAAATCCTTCTGCTAGTAGGTGGCAGGGTCAGGGCTCCATTAGTTAGGAAAGAGTGCATCTGGTATTGATCAGTTAGTCTTTTATAGAAAACATTTGGATGCATCAGAAGCTAGTGACTCAGAGCAAGGTTTTATATTTGTCAGTAGTCAGTTCAAAAAGTGGAGGGAAAAAGGGGGAGTCGAAGTTATTCCTATAAAATAGCTCTCTGTCCAAGCTGTGCACATTTGGATTTGAACTTCAAAGTTAACTCACTGAACAAAAGTACCTTGGAAAATACTTGACCATTTAGTATGAAACTACTATGACCATACTTGTCCATCATCTCAATATTGTTCATCCTCTCCTGCGGTGGGGACCGTAGAGAACCTTGAATGGCATCTTGTCATCTTCGTCTCCATTACCAGCTACAGCTTGACCTGCTTCTTGACAGTAGTTGAAATACTCAGGTGCTAGTTCGTTTTTCAGCAGTGATGTTCGTGTTTGTGGCGAGGCCTTATTTGAACTGCTCACCGCTTGGCAGGCTCACTTGGCGGGTGAGCGATTCTTGATTCTGTCCACGCTCAGCACTGGCTTCTGGGTGGCTGGGGCAGCAGGGGGTAGGTAAACCTCCCAGCTGTGGGAGACAGGTTGGTGCAGTAGATGTAATACTGCCCTAGCACTTGAGATACCTGGGCTGCTGACAGATGCTATTTTTGTAGCACATTAAAAGCATCTCATAGCACTATAAAAATAGAGTGCTATGCAGTGTGCATGCTTCCCCTGTATCCCTGCTGGTGCTTTGGCAGCATCAGCAATGGTAGCAGGGCCCCCTGCCACCCTCTTGATTTGGGTGGGATATCAGAGAACCTCTGCTCTTGCTCCCTCCCTCTGATTTGGGAGGAGGGTGGAGGGGAACAGCAGAGCACTGTGGGATACTCACCTGTACAGATGTTAAATATAATGCTGAAAAGTTCTGAGTGACAAAGAAGTTGCTGTTTGAAACATTTTTGTGGTGGATCTGCCATTTTTTTTACTGCAACAGATGGCATGAGCATGTGGATGCTCACTTTTTGTTGCGCTAAAATGGCTTACGTAGCACTATAAATGTAACAACAGTCAGGAGTTCCCTGTGTAATTTGTGACTTTGTGACATTGGCTATGTCAGTTTTTCTCTCTGTGCCTCGGTTTCCCCACAGTAATATGTTCCTCCTGGGGGCGTTGCGAAAATATACACAGTGATACCTGTGATGTGCTCAGGTTTTATGGTGAATGGGATCGTACCCATCCCAAAGACTAGATGAGTGGTTTTGTGAAACAGTACACATTGATTTCTTTGAGTCAGCCTATATTTCCAGAATTTGCTTGAACTGATCAAATCTGAAATAAATATGCAGCACCCCTGAGTCCCAATGAACACAGTCATGGGCAGGAGCTCCCCTCCCCTCCCCTCCCCTCCCCCTGCTTTCTGCATTTCTTACTGAATAGCTGTAGCCATCTCTCAGCTTAGCACATAAGTATCCTTCATTCTGCGTGTGAGGTTCCTGGGCCTCCCTGTTCATTGCAAAGGGACCTTACATACTTAGCCCAGTTCACATGGATCACCTCCCAGGATAAGGGGTCTAAATTACAACACTTAAACAGAAGTACTTAAAAGCTGTATATGGACCTGCTCCAAAGTACCTAATACTGGCTAACTAACTATAATCAAGGCTCCTTCCCAGTCTTCCCTTGAGAGATGGGCTTTGATGCTGCAAGTTTCTTCTATATATGCTCTGTGTCGCTCTGGTGAAAATTCTGCAGCAGCTACAGATACAGGTGGAACCTGTGCAGTTTCAGTATTACATTTGGGGTTTTTTCCCATAGTTTCCATACTTTGGGGATGTTGCATGCCATTATTTTAAGGTTTAGCTACCCATCTAAAAGCAGACAGCCAAACAAACAAGAAAAGTAAAACTACAAGAGGAAAGGGTCACACTGGCTTCTTTCAGGGTAGAGTGGAGACAGTTTAGTATATCCAAGAAACATGTGCCTGAAGAGCACTGCTTGGATATTCTGCATGACTTGTCCAGCTGCCAGGCACTGAAACTTGGTCTCTATCCAGCAAAGGCAGAGACAAAGCGAGGCAGGTTTTGTTCAAAAGCACTTAAGTGCTGGGTCCAGGTGTTCTGCTGACTCACTGAAAAGAAACACATTATCCTCATAGTCAAGGTCTGTGAAGGTTGTAGTGCCAATGACAATGCCTGAGCTGCATGACACTCAGACCAATCTTGTGCTGAAGAAAGGACAGAGCCTTCCCAGACCTCATTTGTGTAATGAACCATCTTCACTGTCCCTAATCTACCCTGACCATGACTCCACACCAAGGTCATGTACTGGTAACAGCAGAGTATTTGGGGTGTCAATATCACGCCTACCCTTCCAAGCAGCATGTCTGACTAAAGAATTAAGAATAACATGTATCAATAACTTTAATTGGATCAACCAAATAATTGAGAGAGATGTTAGATAAGCTTAAGTGACATATAAAGGTGTGCTGAATTCCTGGCATGTCTCTGCCAATAGTCATAGAGCAAGCACAGTATCCATGGCTGATCGACCAGCAGTAAATCTGGGTGGCATTTACAAGTCAGCAGCAGCTAAATTCTGACAAGAAGAACACGGGGGAAAAAAATTTCCAGGAATTGACAGTGATGTGTTGGATGTACTGCAGTCTGAGTGCTGACCTTTACCGTTGTACAGTGATATAATAATTCCCCTTTTTCATTCATCTGGGACTTTGCCAGACCCTGAGACTCTGCAACAGATTTTGGAGTGGTCAGTATAGTGGTGTACATTAGCACATGGGTGATATTGAGTCACTGTTGAAAAAAACTGAATTACTGCTAAGTTGGTGGCACCTGCCGCAGTGGGGGGAACTCAGTGGGGGGCCTGGGTCGTCTGCTTTTGTTGAAGATGCCATAACCACCTGGGGGCATGATGCACCTCTGGGTGGCTGGGTGTGGAGGCCCAATGATCAGTCCATTACTGCAGTGCTGCTTTATCCCTGAAGCAGGGGTCACCATCTGTCACATGGGATGGAGCTACTGCCATCAACCCATGCATCTATTGCATGTCTCCACAAGCCAGATGGAGGCAGTTATGAAACAGCCCATCCTCAGCTTCATTAGCCATCTTTGTGCAGAAGGTCTCAAGGTTTCAGATCAGTAGGCATCACTTAATTCAATCTCTCACAGAGACAGCACTGGACTCCTCAGGTCTCTCTCTGAGTGCATCTACACATGAATGTGCTTCAGGTAATGTGCATTAAATATAGTACCTCCATTGTGAGGTACTAGAAAAAGGCGCATTAGCCTAGTTTAATGCACATTATCTAAAGAGCATTTTTTTTGTTATGCTTCAATGAGCATTAACATAGGATAATGCACATTAAAGTGCATGTGTAGATGTGGGTACTGGTATCTTCCTAGGGAATCTCTTTTCATTAGACATGGTACACCTAAATCTGTGAGACAGGGAAATCAACAGCTACAACAATAAGAGTATCAGAGAGAGAATCAGAAATATTTTTAAGGCTCGGGAACAACTGGTATGTCAATGTTTCAATTCTGCCTTTAATTATATGGCCCACTTAAAAGTGGGTGGGGGGAGCAAACCTTATTTTAAAAGATTGTTGAGCAGGTTTGGAAGAATGATTGCTTGTTAAGTACTCCTATTTTATCTTGGGAGAAACGGTCTATGTGAAGTGTAGGCTAGAACCCAGAGGAGAAAATTAAAACAACAGCCTCCCCTCTCCCTCAAAACCTGTGTCTTTTGAAATATCGCCCTGCTACTGCTTAAGAGGTCTCCATGGTGCTGTGAATTTGAATGTCAGCAGATAATTAGTGGATTTAATTACATGCAGAGAGCAAATATTTCCAAGCAGCATATAACAAGATTGAGACTCTTTGTATGTCCCTGGTATGCAATAGTGCTGGTGGATGTTATATGAGGGAGGTGGTTACAGAGTCAGTAAAGCTTGCAAGGAAAAGATAAGGATAGTAGAAAAGGCAGAATGACTTCATGCTAGCCAAGGAGGTGCAGGGGAATGAGTTAGGCTTTTGCAAATACACCTAAGGGAAGAAGAAATGCTTACGATGTAGGTTCACTGATAAATAAGGAGGGAGCAGAATTCAGTGATGAATCCAGCCTGAAATGGCTGTGATATTGACTGAATTGATATTTCCAGGAAAAATATCAAAGAGGAAGGGTATAGCCAATCCAGATATAAAGATAACAGGGTGGGGCAGCATTCATTCGGTTAAAAATAGATATTCCCTCATGCCTGCTCCAATTAGGCCACTTTTAAGTCATTGTGTTCAGGTCTTTCCATATCCTTTTATGTTTTCAGTGTTCCCCTGCTGTGGCTGCGGGATCGGTCCTTCAGTTATCAGGAGGGGAGGGTGCTTGAAGATAAACTCTATCAGCTTTTCCCATGCTGGGTACAAAGGCATTTCCAGTAAACACATGGTGTCACAGTTTATTCCAAGGGACAATTTATGTCAGCCCGCCTTGCCAGTCGCAACACATACAAGAACTCACCCAGGTGAATAAGGGTGGCACAATCTAGTGGTCCCTGGAAGAATGGTTTCTTGTAAACCTGTATTAATATACTTCGGTTCTTATAGGTATGTGAGACAACTGGTATTTCATTTACCATCACATCCAATTCTTAAATTAAAGATTTCTCCTTTGTTTTCTCATCTGTTACTTTTATTTATCAACAAGTATATCAAACTAATATATGGGCAGAACAGCTCCCCAGGCTGTAGGCCACGCAGAAGCCCTCCCTCTACCGCGGCAACACACGTGCACACACTGAAATTAACCCTTTAGTGGGCCTGAGGCAAACAAACTCCTGGGGCCCTAGCTGAAGATGAGTTTTTATATTACTTTTTTTTCCACTCGACAATTATAATATGTAAAATAAACACAATGGGGCCCCTTCTTCACTTAAGGACCTAGACATGTGCCTAGTTTGCATCAATTTGCATTAATTTGCATGATCAATTGCATTAATTTAGCCCTGTGCGCACATCCCCCCCACCCGCTGCTGCTGTACCGTGCACCCAGGCTCTCCTTCACCTTCCCTCCTGGCTGTGCCATGCTATACTGCACTACTCCCTGGGCCAGGGACATGCAGCAGAACCCAACCTCCAGCTGTGCTGCAGTCAAAGTGATGTGGGGAGAGGTGCTAGGCAGGAGCCCAGGGGCCTCAAGTTAACCACTTGTGAGCTGCAAATGGCCTACAGGGTGTAAATTGGACAGTTCGGTTCTAAATTTAAGCTTGGTTAAGATTGTAAAATGGAGTAACGATTTAGGGTGTCTTAAATTCTAAGCAGCCAACTCAAGACACATCAGGAGATCTGAATGTCGTGACATGCTAAGCATCGTCCACAGTTTGGGCACACAGGATCAGAAAAATCAAAAGAATATGGAAAACTTGGCTAAGGATGATTTTTTCTTTCCTGTGGAAAAGATGATTGCTTCTGATTTATGGCACTCAGATATATTTAGTAACACAAAGTACTGAAGGACATTTAATTGAAACGATATTAAAAACTCATTAAGCTAGGTGTAAAATTGCTTAAATAAAATGTGTGTAAATACCATGGATATTGTAATTAATGTAATTTAGTATCTTTCCGGATACACAAGAAGAAAAACAGGCAAAGCCAAAATTTATATGGGGTAGAGGGAGGAGCGAAGCAGGTACAGATTGCAGATCACATTTCTGTTTCCTTCTTGCCAACAGTTCAACAAGAAATTTAAATCTCCCTCCTACCCCCAAAGACTAGAAACTAAAAGCTGTTTTTTTCTCCTGCGTTTCAAAAGACTGATTTTTATGGAAAATTACTTATGCAGAGCAGGGGAGTGAGCAGAAACTCCAGTCTTCAATAAATAAACACTCAACTCAGTGAGGTTGTAGCACATTAGATGCATTTTTTTAAAGCTAAATCTGCTGAAGACAGTTCAGCTGTTAAGCTATAGGATCAAAAAAGTTAAGCAGTTTAAAACCCCTGGAATCCAGCCGTTAAACTCCTTAGAACAGAATTCACAAGTTAGATATAATTAAATGGATGGGGGTGGGTGGGGATGGAGAATACCTTAGTCGAGCATAATGCTAAAATCAATGGATATTTATACCTCCGAGTAATCAATGTAGTGTCCATTTTCCTTTTAGTTAAGCTTTCAGCTTGGTGGCTTGCCAGTCAGGATAACTGCTCTCCTTTTAGGAAATAAGTATGAGGAGGTCTTCAGGCCTCTTGGATTCTCCTGGGAAACAAAGCTATTGTTCCCAAACACTTCTGTGGCTTCAGCTGTTAATTTTGTAAGTCAGTGAAATTTCTACTTTCAGATATGATTATACTCTATGTGACTCAGGTCACGATTCACAGCATGATCCGAAGTTGCCAGATCCAAGACCGAGTCATTACTTTACCCTTATTTTTCAGGCTTAGCTATTTTTTTTTTCTTTCACTTGAACTGTCCGCTTTAAATTTTCAAATGCAATACATATGTTAAGCACATTGTATGTAGATAGACACTAATATACATAACGTATTTTCAGCGGTATTGCCAACTACAAGTGTCCAAAAATTGCACAGTTGGCTTACGAACCACAATTAAAAAAAACCCAAACCCAAACTTCATGTTTTCTTGCTTTTTCTGTTGGTTGAGACTTTAAGAATCATATTCTCCAGACTGTTTGTAGAGGCCAACCTTTTTGGCAGGCTACAAATTAGCCCCACAGCCTCCCTACATGGGGGAGTGCTCTGACTCTATAGTTTTGCCCAATCTGCTGTTCTGCTTTCTTCTCCCAAACCCCTGGTCTCTGCCTGACCTGCTGCCCTGCTTTCTGCTTCCTTCCCTGTGCTGCCTCCCTGAATGGCTGCTTTGCTTTCTGTTTTCTGCCCTTTCTGCCACTGTGCCGCCTGTCCACTCCCTGACCTGCTACACGCCACACGTAGAGGCTGTCTATGTGATTTGCAGCATCAGTGCTACAAGTCAGCACCCCCTGGCCTATACAACAATGAGGTCTAGAAGTTTATTTAGTTAAATGAAAACTTATGAAATTACTGGACTTCAGTAGCTTGGGTGTGAGAAAAACACCAAATAATGCCACTCACAATAGAAGTGCAAGCGCGGACAGCATTCAGAAAGGTAACAAGAAAACTGAATCCCCTCCATAAATTAAATGAAAAATAAATAAAACGAAGCAGAAAAAAATCAATTTATTAAATGCGCCTGTTGTCCATGTAGTAAAGTAGAAAAGTAAATTCTTAATCTTTTAAATTAATGGAGAAAATTATAAGTGGGCTTAAATTGCTTAACTGTATAAGAAATTGTATATTTGTGCATTAGACTGTATTTATAAATTGCACATCGTATTATACAAGAAAGGAACCAGTGGCCCAGATGGATTTATTTCCCTTGTAGGTGTAATGATTTTCTGTGCTTATTGCAATATTTCCCTGTAAGTAAAAATGCTGCCCCCACTCCCCACAGGTATATGTGAAGAATGAATTTATGGATGAACTTAGTGCATTCTAAATCATCACCTGTGGTTTGTGCTTTAATAAAGTAAAAAAAAAAAACTGTCTGAGAAAAGGAAAAAAAAACAGTTGTGGCTATAGTTCTGGTTCTTTAGAATAATAATTTAGGCCAGGAGAGCCGAAAAGAAGAATTTAAAGTTAGCCTCAGAGGGAGATTTTTGTCACTTGTGCCTTTCACAATCTTTCCCTAAATCTGTATTTGCTCTGCTGAATGAATGACCTGGTTTTTCTAAAGTGCTGAGCGCTCTGTCTGGCCTAAGCTATTGCTGAATTATTTTGAGTGGAAAAATCTCAGAGACAACTGTTGTCACAGCCACCTGAAGTGAGCTCTGAGCCCTCTTCATTAATTGGATACAATTAAAGGCACTTGTGCTGTTATACTCTTGGCTAAGTTCTGAGATTGGTCCAAACAGTTCACAGAGCTCTGTTTGATGCCTGCTTTCCCCATATAACTCTCTTCTTTGGACACCTGGGAGGTCACTTTGGCTATCTGGAAATGCTCTTGACACACAGCATTCAGGAGCACGGTTATTGAACAGATCTCAACATACCACATATTCTCGTTGACTGTTACCAGCCCTACTAATTAGAGAAGCAGCTGTTCCAAAGGAAGGTTGGGGAGCTGTAGCAAATGGCACATATTTCAGTGGCATATGGAAAGACGAGGTAGCAAGGCTCCGTACAAGTCAATGCAAACAACTCATGGCCTGCGAGGTCTTGTCAAAAATAATACTTCCCAAATATTGGTTTTTTTTGCTTTTTGTCAGACAGCGCAATTATTATTATTATTCAGGGATTTCTGACTTTAGCAGAAAATAGGGGATGTGATGCCGCAGTGCTCAAGAATTTGGGGAAATTGTTGTAGAATAAGCTGAGAGGCTGTGGTTGTGAGGTGGGACAAAGTGACAGCCTTAGATAACAGAGGGTATCAAAAGCATTCCCATGGGTTCTGGGATGCCAGGTTTGACAAGCCGGGGGACCATTTAAGCCTGGTACAGTGAATGGGAAGCAAGGCCTGATTCTGCAATGCCTCGATCCCTATCTTTCTCCCACTTTCCCTTCTAACTTGGGGAAGGAATAGCAGTGCTTGAAGCTTTGCCGCCAGAGCAAGGTTTCCCCTTCAGCTGTCTGACATAGACTAAGGGGACCTAGCAAGGGCTACTGTGTCTGCAGTCTTATGCTTTTTCTCTTCCCTTTCCACCCTGTGATTGACTGCTTGGATCAGCAGAAAGCCCCAGATGCAACTTCTTGCCTGTAGAAGCTGTTCTGTGTCCCTGCTCCGCAGACAGGATGGTAGAGCTATAGCCCCTCTCCAAGATCTCTGAGGCTGAGTGAGAGGGCCTCACAAAGATGTAAGGAGACAGAACTGGTTTGGAACTAGGATTGCTCGTCCCAGCCTTGGGAGACTGGGGTCAGGCACAAAGGAGGAGGGCAGCTGTAGTGTGTTATAGATGAATGTCTTTCAAATCCCATCCTCCTGCATTTGGTGCGGAACTGCTCTTGCAATGGCCATAAGAATCTTCTTCTAAGCCCAGAGAAGAGTGGTTTTTCACATGTCTTTTGTGCAGCAATAAGTAATAATTAATTGCAACAGTGTAACTCTGCTCACATCAATGGACTTACACAGGAGTACATCACACCTAGCACTGTTTTATTGTAAAATGAAAGCTGAGTGTGCGAATTAAGGTAGGGCTTATGAGCCTTCATCCAGGTGAGGGTTTGTTAAACTCCACTTCATGCCAGCTGCATAGCTGTTGTTAAAAACCCAGTCTGTTCTTTTTTGACACTTCAAAATGTTTGGGTCAGCAACCAGATAGATTCATTTTCAGGAGCCTTGCCCGAATTTTTTGTGGTTTGCTTTTATTTATTTTTTGTTGTTACATTAAATTTGCACCACTTCAAGCTAAAGCATAAATGATGATCCTAGGAGAAACGGTGCCCTCATGGGAGAAAAGAGCATTGTGCTGTAATGAAATGATAGGGATATCTAGAGCATTGGTTCCCAAATTGCGGTATGTGTACCACCAGTGGTACACAGACACCTGTGAGTGGTATGTGGAAGGCTGTGGGGAGGAGCAGGGCGTGTGCAAACACAGACACCAGCCCAGCCAGCTGCAGGGGCCAGGAACGCAACCTAGCCACATGCATGGCAGTGCCCAGCTGGTAAGTGTGTTGGGGGGAAGGGGCGTGGGGGGGCAGATTGAGTACCCCACAGTGAGGGAGGGAGCAGGGCAGGGGCAGGTGTGAATGGGGTGGTGGGATGGCAGGAACCCCAGGCGGCTCGTGCAGGGGCATGCGGGGGGGCTCCCACTCCTGTGCGTACCCTAGGGGAGGCACAAAGTAGAATGCACAAGAACAAACATGGTATATGAAACTTTATTTATTGTCACCAGGGTTCGAATTTTTAGAAAGCCTGGTATTTACTGTAAAAAAAAAAATAAAAGAGCAACATTTATGATTATTAATATTCAGTGTGTCCTGCCGTTTACCCTGTGTGCCAGTTTTGTTATTCTGCTGCGCCCGCACTACAGCACCTTACAGGGTACGTATTGGGGGTTTTTTTGGTATTCCAGCCAAAACTGTTGCCTGCCTCTGGTTTACACTGAGTTTTTTTTCCAATTTACAGTTGTTTTATATGGCTACTGTAACTGATAAAACAATGTTTTATGATTAATAAATGTTTTGAGGTTGTTTTAATGCATAGTCTCTTACACGTGTGTGTGAAAATTTGCCGGTGGTACTTAAGCCTGTATCATTTTAAATTGGTGGTACTCAGTCTCATGGGTGACTGGTGCCTCCCAAGTCTGTGGGGACACCAGCAGCTGATGGCTGACCAGTGGCGTTGGGCCCCCAGCAGCTAATCGTCAACCCCAGAAGTGCCAGCGGCAAAACTGGAAGTGCTGCTGGCGCTTCTCTTGGCACCCCCAGCCCCCGGCTGGCGCCAATATTAGTGGGGCACTGGCCAGTGCTTCTCTCGGTGCTCCCACTCCACAGGTAGTGAGGGCCAATCTCGGGGAGGGGGCATGTGAGCCCCTGTGTCCCTCCTACACTTCACATACGCTCGGCCTGTCAGTTTGGGAACCACCGATCTAGAAAGAGCTCGCCTGCTCTCAGCAAGGAATGGGTATCTCACAATTCAGATAGAAGAGAGTGGTTCATGGCTACGCCCTCTGTCCTTTGAGGAACATGTTCATTTTTTTCTTTTCCTTAATTCAAGCCTTGAATCCTTAATTCAAGAGCCTGGCTTGAGGAGTTATCTGAATCTCTACAGGGCTGTTAAGATCATTCCTCCGGCAGTCATTTCCTCATCTTTCTAGAATTTCATTTAAAACTCAGATTTTTGAAATTCCTAAGAGACTCTAGTGACACCTTTGCTTATGTATTTCCCAGTATCTCTGTACTTTCAAGAATTTACAACTTGCCTGTCAAGGCAAGCTGTTAACTGCACTTTCTGCCTTTGTAAACACAAACTGAATCGTGAGGTACCCTGTTGATTAGAGGTGGTCAAAAATATTTGATGTGGTTTTTTTTTCCATGCAGAGAATGTAGGTTTTCCTAGTCAATATGTTTCACAACAGGTATCAGTTTAAACAAATCACCACGACTTTCCAGTTTCACTCTGACAGTGTTGAAATGTTTGGATTTGATTACGTCACATCATTTCATTTTGATGAGGAAGAGTTTTTTTGTTTCTATTTTATCATTCCAAATCTTGTTTAGATATCTGTTACGTTACTTTATGCTACGCTTTGTCAAAATAAAATGGGTTTACCTTTGTTAGAATGAAAATGTTAGGTTGCTTTTCTAGTATTCCACTTTTCACAAAATGGCAGAACTTTGTTTCAGTTTGGAAGTAAAACAGGTTTTGAAATGTTGGAATTCCATGTAAAATAACCTGCATGTTTTCCAATTAGTCCTAATCCTAAAAGCGTAGGACGGGATGTGATTGGTTTAATGTTCATCAAAGATTATATAGAATAACTATTAGGGGGGAAATGGAACTATAGGAATAATTGAAGCCCTGGAAGGGGTTCCTTAGTGAGACTGTGGAATCCCATCACTGGAAGAAAGAACATTGGACAAGTATCTGCCAGGGATAGTCGAAGTATCTTTGATCCTGCCTCCAAACAAAAGGACAGACTACATGATCTCTTGAGGTCCCTTTCTGCTCTTCATTTAACTTTCTTTGATTCATCGTTGTCACTATGCCGCCAATGAGTTGCTGTACAGTCAGGAAAAAAAAGAGAACTTGTGTGGTTGGCCATAAGTAATTCCCAGAGAAACAAGGACATTTTCTCTGCTGACTCCTTATGACATAACATTCAGGCAAATATGTTCACTAGAGTACTTAAATCTTTTGGTTCTGCTTTTGGCTTCCATTTGCCATCAATTAAAGAGTGCTGAAAACAAGCAGATTTCAAGAGCTTCTTCCCTGATTAGACAACAGTGCTCCAAGTACACTTTCATCTGGGACATAGATATTATCTTAGATTACTTGGTCAAATTGATAATGAATTATGCTCCTCGAGGCTGTGGTTAATTAAATTGGCTCCCCTTTTGTCTTTAGCATGGGCAGCTGGGACATTTTACTGCTTGGAATTGATGAGTGGGAAATTCCTGAGGGATGGGAACTCCTGCTGTCAGACACAAATATAATTTGGGTCACAAGGGACCTGAATTATTTTAAACAGGTCACTGTCTAAAGGGGAACAGCTTGGGGAATCAGTTAGGAGCCTTAGTTAATAGCACCTGGGGTTCTTACATTAGTGAAACCTTTAGAAATCATAACTCGCGTATGGTGCTTTACAAGTAGGTACCATTGCTTCTCTTCGTGCACCAACAAAGCAACCAACACCCAGCAGCAGAACTGACCAAATGTTGTGGAGAAGAATTTGCAGGCTGTCATTCTCGTTCTGAAACAACATTCATCATGGCCCTCATTTTTCACTGTACACGTGATCCAAAGCCCAAGGAAGTCAAGGAAAGGCTCCACAAGCGTTCGGGGCTTTGAAATAAGGCTGTTTGGAAACTATTATTAGGAATATATTATTTTCAACCACAAAATTGTTTGGTGAATGACCATTACCTATATTATTCACAAGGCTACTGGGGTAGGAACAACGATGTCCAGGAGTTTATAGTCTTTATTTTGTTTTAACAATTTTCAGTCATTCAGTCAGGGAAAAAAATGTTTCATCAGATAAGTATGTAACTATTTCTAATACAGTTTTTACAAAACGCTGCCAAAGGGTATGTGCAGATGTTTGCAGTCCCTGATCTATGATCATGTGACTTCAAACCTTGTCACCATAGATTGGGCATGGCATGTGCTCACACTTGCCAGTGGTGAGAGCCTCACCGGGAAACTGAGCTAGTAAGAAGGGGTGGGTGGGATCAGGGAGGCTGACAGGTCTTCAGGGGAGAGTTGATGGCTCCACAAAGGGGTTGTGTCATCCATCTGTGGGTGAAGGGGTTGGGGGGACAAAAAATAGCTTGGTTAAGGTGGGGAGGGGGTAGCAGCCCTGGGGCTGGGACAAGTGGCTGGGCTTTCTCAGCTCTGGGGCTGTGCCCTGAACACGTGGACATTCAGTAGATCAGGCAAGCCAGTTCCTAATTTAACTTAGTTCACCTTCTTAGGTGAACTAGATTAGATTTAGGCCAGCCATCTTTTGGCCAGTCTAACCTTCATGACCTCAGTTAAGTTGATCTAAGTGTAACATCTGCACATACCCAAAGTGTTTTAACAATCTTTGCAAAAGTAAACAGGATCCTCTTCATCCCCGATTTTAAGGGACTGCATCAAAGAGGAGTTTTCAAAGTTGCCCATCCCTTTCTCTTTAGTATCTGGAGAATGCCATTGTGGTCTTGACCCACTGTTTCAAGTTTACAATTTGCCCATTATGAACCTTTGAGTGGGAAGTTTGGAAGTATAGCAATGCTGGCAACAATAAGCATTTGATGGCAAGGTCTGGGGAAAGCCTGTTACTTGCTTACAGATGGTATATTGAGCCATCAGAATTATCCAGAGGGACTAGATATTATGAATAATGAATGTGAGTATATATTTTTCATCTTGTTTATGCATTTAAGGTTATAATATAAGGGAGGGTGCATTACTTCCACAGCCAGTACCCCTACACTGCTGAATGCTGGCTTTGTAATATTCCACAGAGGTCATCAAATGCAGGCTGTGTTGTGGACTAATGAATTCCAATGATGAGAGGCCATCTGAGATAATGCTCTGCCACCAGGTCCCTCTCTGTCGTTCCAGAGAAGCCCAGCTCCTTTGTTAAATGTAGCTGCAGCAGAACGTCAAAGGAAGAGACCCACAGCTGCAGACTGTCACTGCACAGCCTCCTTATGTGACACTTGCACATCTGGCCACCCTCATATACCAGCCTCAGTGTCACGGTGTGTAGCAAACTGTTGACGCCAGAGGCTACAGCCCAGCTGTAGGCAGTAATGCTACGTGTAGGCTGCTCAGTAGCACTCAGTCAGCTGAGAGAGATAATTAGTGACCACAGGAAATTAAAAGGCTCCCAGAGAAGGGATATTAGGGAGTCAGGCAGAGAGAAGGTGGGCAAGATTGGGTTGATCTGCAGCTACAGTACTGGACCAGGGACACAGGGTTTGGGAGCAGAGTCACAGTCAGCCCAAGAGAAAAGACTAGTGAGGAAGGAGCAGCAGCAAGCCAGAAGCACCTTCTCAGGGGTTGAAGAGGACTCAAACCTGTGAGTTAACCCTTTATAGACTGTTTGTTAGTGTTTGAGGAATGATTGATGTAGGAGGATGCCCATGGGACAGATGTGCCCTAGAAATAAAGGACTGTACATGCTGTGTTTAAAGGCCTTGTGAGTAAGCAATAACCTTGAACCTGCAATACCCTCAATCTCACATTCCTGTCCAAGCTGTAGGAAGGGTGCAGGCATTTATCTTTGCTTTTGTTCTCTGGCTTCCAGGGGTAAAATGGTGTTTGCTGGACTTGAAGCAAGGCACCTCATGTCTTACTATTTCCCCTGCTGGTTCCCAGATACAGAAGTGCCAGCAAACCGCCAAGCATTCTGCTGTGCCCAGGAGCCCCCTCCCTGAGTGCAGCTATAACACTGGTCCCATTAATAGGCATGTCCAAAGTCATTAATCAGTCAAAAACAACATTTTAAGCTTTGTCTAGCAGCCAAAAGCCAGCCAGTGTGAATTGTGGGGTACTGGTGTCATGCGACTCTTATAACAGACACCTCTTACTGAGCAGGCCACCACCTCCTGTGGGGTCTGCAAATCCCCACTTGATTTATGCTGTACATCCATGTGGAGTATACGGCATAACCCAAGCAGTTAGTGTGCTAGAGGCAATGCCTTTTATTAGACCAACTAGATGGTTACAAAACATTTTTTTTTCTTTACTTGCAAGCTCTTGGGAACATGCACCCTTCCTCAGGCATAGAATGTATTCTTAGACCAACACAGCCTACAGCCTTCATCCCAGTATAACCCAGGTCACTCGTATCCACGTGGCTCACAGCCTGCTTAGTTCACGTCAGGTTGTAGAATTAAGAACGAACTTCTTGACTGTCTGCTGCAGCTTTTACTTCAAAGGTAGCTGCTTCCAAGCTCAGCTGGAGAACAGCAGCATACTATGCTGTTAGAGACGTCTGTCACAATCCATAGCAAATATCTAGAGCGCCTAAATGGTCTTGTGCAGCCGTTTGCTGCATCTGTAGATACCTCTGGCTAGTTTGCAACTCTCAGATTCACAGGGCCTGAAGAAACCTAACACTGAGAAGAGTCCAAGTTCTGCTGTGTGATAGAAGTCTGGTGTAAAGGGGTCAAAAGCTGCACTGTCTATGACCAGAAAAAATGGTCCCATTCTCTTGGCCACATGCATACAGACATTTTTAGGGACTGGTCATAGTTAATAACAGTATCAATAATATGTCACTATCAATTACTGTCAAAAAGCATTAAGTGTTGCTAACCTCAGCACAGAGGCAGAAAAGGATCTTGGAGTTGCTATCGACTCCAAGATGAGCATGGGCCGCCAATGTGAAAAAGCGGTCAGGAAGGATAATTGCACCTTGTCGTGCGTCCACAAATGCATCTCAAGCAGGTCCAAGGAGGTGATCCTCTCCCTCTAGGCGACACTGGTCAGGCCGCAGTTGAAGTACTGTGTCCAGGTCTGGGTGCCGTACTTCAGGAGGGATGTGGACAGCATTGAGAGGGTCCAGAGGAGGCCACTAACACGATCAGGGGGCAGCAGGGCAGGCCGTACGAGGAGAGGCTATGGGACCTGAACTTGTTCAGCCTCCACAATGGAAGGCTAAGAGGGGATCTGGTGGCCATCTATAAACTTGCCAAGGGGGACCAGCAGGCAATAGGAGAGTCCCTGTTCCCCCAAGCACTACCAGGAGTAACTAGGAATAACGGCCATAAATTGACTGAGAGTAGATTCAGGCTAGACATCAGGAGGCGCTACTTCAGAGTCAGGTTGGCTAGGATCTGGAACCAACTTCCAAGGGAAATGGTGCTGGCTTCTACCCTGGGCAAGGGGGGGGGGGGGGTCTTAAAAAGGAGGCTAGACAAATCACCTAGCTGGGGTCGTTTGACCTCCGCATTCTTCCTGCCCATGGCAGAGGGTCGGACTTGATGATTAGCTGATCAGGTCCCTTCCAACCCTACCAACTATGAAACCCCATGGGGCAACTGATTGGTGGGATATTGATTGCCAAACCCTTGAATGCATTGCTTTACAAATACAGACATGGACTATATTTTATGAACTCTAGCAAAGGACTTAAGTGTGTGCTCAACTTCAAGCCACAGCTAAACAATCTGAATTTCCATCTGATACGTCACTATTTATTTTCATCCTAAAAAGATGGAATACAGGGGACCTCTATAATAACTGTTTTAGTGGACAAGACTTTTTGAAATGCGATTAAAAGTTGGCAAGTTGCTTCCTTTGTAATATGTTTCTTTTTAAGCCCGATTCTCCAAATGTACTATTAGTGCCTTACAGGAGTGGTAGGCCAGGCTCTTTTTGCTACCGTTCTTCATTGCAGAACAGAATCCACCAGTGAACTACATCTCCCATAACATACCTGTTAGGGTGACAGTATTTGGATCTTGGGGAACAGTGGATTTACAGCTGAATAAAGCTGCTAACCACAAGGCAGAATGGTATATTAAAAGTAACCTTGCAAGACACTTAAGCAAGCATTTTTCTAACAAATATAGTAGTGTTGTAAGATATATAGGTCACTGTGCAAAGGAAACAGGATGCAAACCACTGGCTATCATTAGAAGATAAAGCAGATTTAGCTTATGAATGCTTATGCTAAGTCAGCCATTTGCTTATGCTAAGTAGCCATCTTAACTGTGTCAACCATTTTCAAGTGAGTCTGTGTAAGTCTGTATGCTGCGAATGAGGGAAAGTCTTAGGAATGTGGAGACTGAAAAACAACACGTAATTGGTAACATAATCTGAGATACACATATGCAAAAAGGTGATTGATAAAGAAGCCTCCAGAAGCTTCCAGGCTTTGGTCAAGTCCATCCAAATGACTGAAAAAAGAAGGGGTCAGGGTCTTAGGCATGCACTCATAGCAAAAAGACATGTAAATAAGTGAAATACATAGGCAATTCTGTGCTAATGAAACAAACAGTAAATACAGGTGGATCTTAAAATGGGAAGGACTAAGGGTGGAACAAAGGGGGGACAAAGGTGGGGTAAATGTTAATGAGCATAAACCAAGGTCTATAAATATGGAAAGAAAAAAAAAAAACAACTAGTGTTGGTGGCTACTCCCCAGTTTGTTGGAGCTCATCTGAAGCTATCTCCATTTTGAATAAAGCGGTGGATGAGCAATGTGTGCAAGTGATGCATGATGGCATCAATCCATTGTCTCTGTAACAAGGGGGTCTTCTCAGGGCCGATTTACCTTATGCCCGCTCACCTGTTTCTGGTGAGCCTTCTTTCTTCTTTTCTGCCTTCTTTCTTGCCTTGCCTTGATGATAATTAATTAATTACTAATTAAGCTGCCCATTTCTTGCCCCGATACCATCTGCAGTTCTGTACCTTTCCTACACTGCAGCCCATGCCTCACAGATGGCATCCTCTGTTGTTGCCCCACTCTGGGCCCCAGAATCCTACTATTTGAACCCCACCTGGATCCCTCTACTCAGGTGACCTCCTCTGCCTTCATTCTAGGCTGCATAGTTCCCTGAACTGCTCCCCCTTACAGGTGTGGTCCCCCCGGGGACCTTTGGTTCTACTGGCCCTGGTCTCACCTCCAGGCCATTCAGAACCCCAAGTTCTCAGCTCAGGGTGACCCTCACAGTGGGCCCCTGGCCCTTTGACCCTTCCGGTCCTGGCCCCAGCATTGACCAGTCAGGGGATGTCAAGACAGGTTTCTGAGTCTATGGCTTCACTCTCTCGCTGGTGTCCACTTTCTGGACCCTACAAGGAGGTAACCGACCCAGTTGTGGAAGCTGGGGTTAAGGTGCCCCAACCTGCCTTTCGCTGGGGTAGCAACTGGCCTGGCATTTCCTGGGGGCTTCCATGCCACTGAGAGCCCCACCACACCACCTACTCCCAGCAGGGTGAAGTTTTAGGTCATGCCAAAGACCAGGAACCTCCTAACCATCCGCTACAGCTCCTCCCTTACCTCCAGGGTATTCCATGAAGCCTCACAGTCAGGTGATGTTGCTGCGCCTCCAGCCAGCAGCAAAATGCTCTGCTTACATAAGCATCCCTGAATCTAAAATGGCTGCCTTAATTAGGCAGGTGCTGGCTACTTGGCTTCAGTCCTCAAAGTGGCAGACACAAACAGTGCCCTGCCACAGTCTCTCTAGTCATTGGGCATTGCATGGAGTCGAAGTCTAACGGTACCCGCCACCTAAGGTAAATCCAAAATGATTCTAATAATGCCTTATGTACAAAAATGCTCCCCCAAATCTGTCATTATGTTTGGGGTTTTTTTAAACTGAAGTTACAGTGCTTCAAAACGAATACATAGTCTTTCAGTGCTTTAAAGATTATTTCCCACTGAATGAGTGAGTGCCTGAGTAGCAGTACCCCATTTACCTCTCTGGAATAATCTCCTAGTTATTGATATATGAACTTTTTTTCTGTTTTACCTGCATTACCAATAATTGATAAAATTGAGCAAGCCTTTTGAGGAAAAAGAAAAACAGGGAAATTACCTCTGGTTCATCTTACCATTGCTTGTTGGATTCCAGCCTGCACCATAAAACCTTTATTCACATGAGCATCAAACTTGGTGAGGTCGAAGATGGGATCCAGGATGGATCTAGGGGAAAGTGCTGTAGTACAGTTGCACTTGCCTTTAATGCTTGCTTAACCCAGACTTTAAAAATCAACTGACTTGAAGGGGCAGTGACATTTCTATTCAGGCAGCAGTGAGGGAGTCCATTGACTTCATGGCTCATTATAATCCATCAAATGCCTCCTAATCTGTCTTCACTCCACGACTGTTAATGACCTTCTCTTTTTTTAATGGTCTTGATGTTCCATTGCTAGAATCATTCTTTCTTCTGCAGTTCTGCTATCTGTTAGCCCTTCCTGGTAATATCTCACTTCTATTTCACAGCCTTGTGGACTGTTTTTGACTCTAGCTAAAAACCTTAACTCATAGATTCATAGACGTTTGGGTTGGAAGGGACCTTAGCAGATTATCGAGTCCAACTCCCTGCCCTGGGCAGGAAAGAGCACTGGGGGTCAGATGACCCCCAGACAGGTGCATATCTAGCCGCCTCTTAAAGACCTCCAAGGTAGGGAGGAGCACCAACTGCCTTGGAAGTCCATTCCAAATTCTAGCAACCCTTACCACAAATAAGTTCTTCCTGATGTACCACCTAAATCTGCTTTCCATCAGTTTGTGGCTGTTCCTAGTTACTCCAAGGGATGCCCTGATAAACAAAGCATCTCCTATTCCTTGCTCCTCACTCCCTGTCCTCTCTTCCCTCCCCTCCCCACAGATGAATTTGTAGGCAGCCACTAGATTCATAGATTGTTAGAGGCTGAAAGGGACCTTGTAGATCATCAGGTCCATTCCCCCTGCATAAGGCAGGAAAAGAAAACTGTCCAGTCTCCCTTTGAAGATTTCCAGGGTAGGTGACTGAACCACCACTGGAGGGAGTTTATTCCATAGTCTGGACACCCTGCCTATGAAGCAGTTTTTCTTGGAATTGAGCCTGAAGTGGCCTTCCAGGAGTTTGTATCCATTGGTCCTAGTCTTTCCTATGGGTACCCTGGTGAACAGCTGTTCACCAAGGTCTTGATGTACTCCCCTGATGTAGCGGTAAGCTGCTACCAAGTCCCCTCTCAGCCTTCTCTTCTGTAGGGTGAAGAGGCCCAAGTCCCTCAGCCTCTCCTTGTACGGGTTGTCTTGTAAGTCCCTGATCATACAGGTAGCTCTCCTCTGGACCCTCTCAAGTTTTTCCCACGCCCTTTGTTGAAGTGCGGAGCCCAGAATTGGACACAGTAGTCCCACTGAGGTCTCACCAGTGCAGAGTACAGTGGGAGTATCACTTCCTTAGTTTCACATGAGATGCAATGGTTAATGCATGCCAGTGTGTTGTTTGCCCTGTTGGCCACAGGATTGCACTTCTGACTCAAGTTCATGCTATGGTTGATCACTACCCCTAGGTCCCTTGAGCCCATGGTGCAAATCAAGCTGTTGCCACCAAACCTGTAGGTATGTTTGTCCCCAGATGGAGCACCTTACACTTCTGAGTGTTGAACTTCATCTGGTTCCAGTCTGCCCAACTCTCCAGTCTGTCCAGGTCCACCTGTATCTGCAACCTATCTTCTGGCATGGCCATACTCCCCCATAACTTGGTGTCATCCACAAACTTGGCCAGCAAGCTTTTCACCGCCACATCCAAATCATTGATAAAAATGTTGAAAAGCACCGGTCCAAGCATGGGCCCCTGAGGGACACCACTACCTACTTCTTACCAGGATGACACAGATCCACTCATGAAAACTCTCTGGGTCCTGCCATGCAGCCAGTTTTCCACCCACTGAACTGTTGAGCAGTTAATCCCACAATTTTCCAATTTTTCCACAAGGATATCATGGGATCAAAAGCCTTTTGGAAGTCTAGGTATATAATGTCAACCTTCTTTCCCATGTCCAGGTGGTGAGAGAGCTGTTTGTAGAAGGAGATGAGACTGGTAAGACAAGACCTACCCATGATGAAGCCATGCTGGCTGTCATTCAGAATCTTACCCTCAACGAGCGTATCATACACAGATTCTTTAATGAGTTTTTCCAGAATTTTCCCTGGGATGGAGGTTAGGCTGATTGGCCTATAGTCTCCCAGGTCCTCCCTCTTCCCCTTCTTGAAGATGGGTACAATGTTGGCCCTCTTTCAACTCTCAAAGATCTCACCTGTGTGCCATGATTTCTGAAAGAGTTTTTCCAGGGGCTCCACAATGACCTCAGCCAGCTCCATTAGCACTCTCCGGTGAAGCACATCTGGTCCTGCTGACTTATAAATATTGGTTTTGCAGCAGCTTAGCATCCACAGTGGGAAGGCTGTCATTCCCACTATGTCCCCTCTGATCCTTATCTCACTTGTCTTTCCCCTTGATCCAGTGAAATACTGGAAAAAAGGGCATTTAGGAGTTCAGTTTTTACTGAGTGTCCATTACCAGATGTCCCAAGGTGTTAAGCAGAGGTCCCACACTTCCATTTGTTTTCCTTCTGCGCCCTACATACCTAAAGAAGGACTTCTTATTGTCCTTGACTCCCTTGGCTAACTTAAACTCAGTCACTGCCTTAGCTTTCCTAATCATTTCCCTAGATCACCTGTCAGCCTTTTCTTGCAGAGGCTGAAGAGATCCAGCACCCTCAATCTCTTCTCATAGGGCTTTGCCTGCAGGCTCCAAATTATACAAGTGACCTTCCTCTGAACCCTCTCGAGGTTGCCCGCACTTCTCTTGAAGTGCGGTGCCCAAAACTGGATGCAGTATTCCAGCTGCAGCCTGACCAGTGCCGCATAGAGGGAAGGTATCACCTCCCTGGACCTACTTGTCATGCACCTGCTAGTGCATGTTAAAGTGCAGTTAGCTTTACCAATAGCTTTGTCACATTGATGACTCATGTTCATCTTGATATCACCAATGACTCTGAGATCCCTTTCTGCTGCTGTGCTGCTGAGAAGGTCCTTCCACAGCCTGTAAGCATGCTGGTGATTCCTTCTCCCTAGGTGCAGCACCTTGCACTTGTCCTTGTTGAACTGCATCCTATTTTGTTCTGCCCACTTTCCAAACTGTCCAGATCTGCCTGGATTCATTCCCTACCCTCTAGTGTGTTAACTTTACCCCGTAATTTGGTATCATCTGTGAATGTGGACAGAGTGCTTTCCATGCCCTCATCCAAGTCACTGACGAAGACATTGAACAGCACCGGTCCAAGTACCAAGCCTTGTGGGCCTCCACTGCCACATCTTTTGAGGTTGATACTGACCCATCCACCACCACCGTCTGGGTGAGACCCCCTAAGCCAATTTGCCACATACCTGACCAGGTAATCATTTATGTCACAGTCACTCAGTTTATCTGTGAGAATTAGATGAAATATCATATCAAAGGCCTTCTTAATCAAAGTAGATGACATCCATTCCTCAGTCTATGCATTTTGTGACCTGGTCACAACTCAGGTGTGGTAATATTAACTCAGGTGAACATTAACTCATGGATGGAAATGACTGACAATGAGCCACTGAATGCACTGTCTGGATGCTCAAGAAGGCTAGATTTTCTTTTACAAATATGAATAAGAGACGCACATTTAACTCTAATGACTACAGGACTAGTCAAATAACTTCCTTTGACTATTTTTGCCTAGTTTTTTGTGTTTTTTTTTAAATGTGCATATTATTTAGCATATTAGCTCTCATTCTTATAAAGAGATATTTGTTTTTGCTTTGTTTATAAACTGAGGACACAAGACAATTAACTGTGCATTAGCATAGTTTACTGCAAAGTAAGCATGTGCATCAACACATGCACATGCTTACTACTCGGTAAACCTCCCTAATTCCAAGTAAATTTGCTACCTGCAAATGCAAGTAGCAAATTTACTTGAGATTAGTAGTGGTGCAGTAGTGCTTGTGTAGATGCGCAAACTGAAGCAAAATCTGCTCCTAGTCAGCCATCCACCGGGGGCAGGAGATAGTCCCAACCTGTGCTCCTGTAGTGGAGCCCACCCCAGCAGCAGGCAGCTCCTGGGGGCAAGGAGCAATGTCCCCTGGCACCAGCAGCGGGGAGCTCCAAGCCCCATGCTCCAAGATTGTGCTCAGGGAACAGAGGCTGGGAGATCCTAATCTCCCAGCCCCCGCTCCACCATCATGATCAATGAGCAGGGGTCTGGTTGACCCATATCTTTCAGTACCAGATACTTCAGAGCCAGTACTAGGAGATAAGGGTCTCCCAGCACCAGCTCTGTGGTCACAGAAGTGGCTCTGGGAGCTCTGTGGTGCTGGGAGCCTGTTCCCCACCCAGCTCCATAAGCACAGCTGGGAGGGAAACAGGCTGGGAAGCTTGTTCTCTGTTCAGCTCCTCACTTATGGAGCTGAGCGGGTAACCATCTATCCAGTCTCTGTCTAGTGTGCAGAACAGGGGCTGGGAACTGTCCTAAACAGATACAGGTTCTAGCCCCATACCCTGATCAGGTGATTGGGGCATGGGGCTTGGAAGGAGATGCAGGGATGGGATAGGTCCCAGTCCTCTGCCCTGATCCACCAGTGTAGCAGCTAGCAGTAATCTTCCCCTCCCCTGAAGCTCTTTCCAAGTCCCCTACCAGGGCTAAGGAGCCAGAGCCAGAAGCAATCTGCTGCCAGGGAAGGGGAACATTATCCCTGCCACAGCAATAGGCAGCCCCCTCGGGCCAGGAGATGCAGCAGGGACCCATTGCAGGGCTGCAGGAAATTCTGGGCTGGTGCGAAGAGCAGCAAATCTGCTCCCTAATCCTGCATGTGCAGACACCTGCCCAAAAGTGCTTGCTCCAGTGTATCTTAAATCAGAGTAAACTTAAGCTGGATCAAATGCATGTGTAAATGCGCCCTGAATAACACAGCACTAGGTTCCTAGCACATTAGTAAAGCTTCTAGATTCTCTATAACTAAAAAAAATGTACTGTGTGATATGTGATGATGCACCACACTGTCTGCACCCCCTTTCCAAAATCCTAGGTCTGCCCATGCGTGGTACTCTTTGACCTTGACTGTACTGAGACAGAGGCATGTCCTAGCACTGGAGGACCTGAGCATTTCCCAGCCATCCATGTGTTCCAGAATGCTCCAGACCTGCAATATGGTCAGTGAAGCTACTCCAGACATGCCCTCAGTGTCTGCTCTCAGACATGATAGATGCTGGAGATAAGCCTGTATCAGCCACATCATTGAACTTCCAGTTCTGAAGAATGCCTGTGGACTTCATAGTATCTAGGGTCAGAAGGGGCCTAGCGCAGGCCATCTAGTCTGACCCCCATCTAGTCTGACTTGAATAGGCAAGGTGAGTTCAAGTCTTGTCATGCCAGGACATACTGCTGCTACAGTATAGAAAAAGCCTTTGAACACAACAACAAGCTTTAGGCATCTAAAAGAGTGGCCTGATTTCCAAAAGAATTGGGCATCCACTTGCTTCATCAAGATATTTCAGGTACCTGCATATGCCTATAGAGCCTAATGTTTACCTTCTGGTTTCACCCTAGTTTTCAAAAGTCTACACGCATACAACTATTACTAATATGATTAAAAAACAGTATTTTTCCTTCAATTTATGAGCTACTGTTAAACACCTAATGGAGCTGTAAGGTGGCCAAACTGCTTGATTTTACAGTTCATCATAATTTGATGATTATGATGATAGTAGTAATAGTTATAGCACCCTAGAGCCCAGGAACACCAGTCACCCTAGAACACCAGTTATGAGGTAGTACTATATAGACAACAAAAAGATGGTCCTTACCCCAAGGAGCTTCCAAGCGACCATGCAGGGATTCAGGCTGATAGGGGGAGCAAAAAGAAAAAATGGGTGTATCTACATGTGATGGTTTAAGGCTCATTAGCAATTTTTATGGTGCATTAAGGGTATGGGTCTATAAATGTACACCCTTAATACACCTTTAAAATGGTGATTGTAGGCTAATCACACCTAAATGTAATGCCTTCATAAAGCAAGTATCAAATTTAAGTGTGATTACTTAAAGTGCTTTAACCCACATGTAGACACTGTAAGGTGCCTTAATGCAATGTGACTGAGTGGGCTGGAGCTGAGCCCACAGTGCCCTGAACTACTACTGGGAACCACCAAGAAAAAGACACAGCAGCTGCTCTTCTGCAGGGGAAGGCAGCAGTGCATGATGAGCAGGGCCTTTGTTAGCAGCTCCCCTGCATCTCTCCCTTGGGGCAGGTTTCCTAGCTGGGCAATGTAGCCTGGCAGGGGCAGGGTGCCTCACTGCCCACCCAGGATTCAAGTGCCCTTAGATGCCTGTGCTGAGGCTCCTGCTTTGGACAGCAAGCAGCTGTGACTGCATCTTCCCCCACTTCCCAGGCAAGCGCCTGGCTTCCATGCTGAGCACTGTGGGTGAGAGAGGTGGCATCAGCTCCTGAGGGCTTTGTGCAGCTGAGCCCGGGAAAGCTGGGTGCAACACAGGTGGGATCTTGGCTCTCTTGGTCCACGTGATTCATGGCTGAGCTCTCAGCTGTTTCATGCATCCTGTCCAGGTTGAGCCACACAGAGCCCCCAGGATCTGATACCATCTCTCCCACCTGCAGTGCTCAGCATAGAAGTCAGACACTTGTTCAGGATGGAGATGGGTGGAGCAGGGAAAGCCATGCCAGGTACTGGGGCAAACACAGGTGGGATCTGTGGCAATTAGCCAGTACAGTCCCAGACTGCCTGCTGCCCTAGTGCAGGCTTCTAAGGGTTCCTGAATCTTGGGCAGGCAGCAAGGCACCCAACCCCTGCAAGGGTGCATTGCCCAGCCAGCAAACCTGCCCCAAGGGAGAGGTGTGGGAGAGCAGCTAACAAAGGCCCTGCTGCTCTGCACTGTCCCCTTCAGGGAGTCATAGAGGGACCTGTCCCTTGTGCTTTGACAGGAGCCCTCGCACTTCCTGCCCCCTTTGCTGACTTACTACACACCAACAGGGACTGCTGCTGCTGGAAGTACCACTCACCTGCTGCATCGTCTTGGCAGCACAGGGCCCAGTGGGCTTGGATCTGGCCCTCTGTCATCTAACTGGAGAGGCAGGAACACAGGGAGGGGGTTGGAGCCAGGGCCAGGACTGAGCCCAAGACGACCATGTCTGGGGGGACTGGAGGCTCCCACTCCCTTGGCTGGTGCTGCACCATATGGCTATGCTGTTGTGGGCTTCCAGGGGCTGTCCAGGGTGCTGACCAGGGCCAGCTGCTCAGGGAGGCACGTTAAGGGGCCTTAAGGCATCCACCTGTAGACACCCTTAATGAGCCTTAGGCTAAAGCCTAAATCACCTTAATGAGCTTCAGGCTAAGGTGTGTTAAGTTTAGGTTCACATAGATGTGCCCAATGAGACCATGGGCACGTCTATGCATGTGCTTTAATGCACAGTAGCCTATAAAGCAGTGCATAAAAAAAAGTGCTTTTACACAGATGTGCAGCAAAATAAACTACTTCACATTAAGTGTCACCTAAAAAAGCAGGCATTGCAGGCACGTGCAAATTGAAAAGAATTTCCAGGGTAATGGTTTGGGTGAAAGTCTAGACTGAATGGCGATAGAGGAAAAAAGTAGAAAGGAGGATCTGGAGAGGTCTGAGATGAACTGCTAGGTTTTAGCCATGAGTGACAGGGGCCAAACTCCCAGGCCCAGTCACAGTGCCAGCTTGCCCACCTGTTTATGGGCACACCGCCACCTTATTACCCTGTCGTGCTTTATTGTTAAATAATTAGGATGTTAATTAGGCAGGAGGCTGCCCATCATGTGCCCTGATGTCGAAAGGGCAGTACAAACCTACTCCAACCTCCCCCTCAAAGCACCCTGTTCAAATCTGCTGACGACACTAAGATGTGGGAGGATGTGGGCATGCTAGAAGGGAGCAATAGGCTGCAATTGGACCTAGACAGGTTACAGAGGTGGGCAGATGAGAACAGGATGGGTTTCGACACTGACAAGTGCAAGGTGCTACACCTGAGAAGGAAGAACCAGCAGCACACCTACAGGCTGGGGATCTCCCTTCTTGTCAGTGCAGAGGCAGAAAAGGATCTTGGAGTCATTATTGATGTCCAAATTAACATGGGTCGACAGTGTGGGGACGTGGTCAGGAAGGCCAACCACACCTTGTCATGCATCCACAGATGCATCTCGAGCAGGTTCAAGGAGGTGATCCTCCCCTTCTATGCAGCACTGGTCAGGCCACAGTTGGAGTGCTGTGTCCAGGTCTGGGCGCTGCACTTCAGGAGGGATGTGGACAGCACTGAGAGGGTCCAGAGGAGGGCCACTCGTGTGATGAGGGGTCAGCAGGGCAGGCCCTACAAGGAGAGGCTACGGGACCTGAACCTGTTCAGCCTCCACAAGAGAAGGCTGAGGGGGGATCTTGTGGCCTGTTACAAACTAGTCAGAGGGGACCAGCAGGCACTGAGGGCGTCCCTGTTCCCCCGAGGACTGCCAGGAGTGACTAGAAATCACGGTCACAAGCTGGCAGAGGGTAGATTTAGACTAGATATCAGGAGGCACTACTTCACAGTCAGGGCAGCCAGGATCTGGAACCAACTTCCAAGAGAAGTGGTGCTGGCTCCTACCCTGGGGGTCTTTAAGAGGAGGTTAGATGAACACATTGCTGTGGTCGTTTGACCCCAGTACTTTTTCCTGGAATGGCAGGGGTCGGACTTGATGATCTGTTCAGGTCCTTTCCGACCCTACCAACTATGAAACCATGAAACTATATTCCATGCCTCACAGATGTTTCCGTGAGTTATGCTATGCTCTGGCCTGAAGCCAGGCCCAACTCATCAGAACATAAGGCCTCTCTCACACAGCCCTGTTCAGGGCCTCACCCATACTGCCCCACTCTCACTGGGGCCTCTACCATGCTGCCTGCTCTCACCAGTCCTCTTGAACTCATGCCTCTTATTGGGCCACATCCACACCACCCTGCTCCCTTGAGTGACCACATAGGTCATTAGGCATGTCTTTGTACTCCTTGGCCAGCACTGGCACAGCCTTTTGGGCCTCTCCCGCTACCCTCATCTGTACATCAGCCTAGCAATTAGCCAAACAGTGGGCTAACTCTGCCCCCGGCCCCTCACCAGGTAACAGAGCCCATTGATCTCCTAATTGGGGCCAGTGACTTGCCCCTTTCTCTCATGGCTCTCTCTATGCCATGCCACTCAGCCTCTGGCCCACTTGTGGCCTCAAGCACCCAAAGGCTTACCTCAGCCTCCCCACTTGCCACCATCTCCCTGGGACCTCAGCACATTCCCCTCCTGATCAGGGTCTCGGCACCTTCATCCCCTTTCTGGGGCCTCCACAAATTTGTATCCTTCCTAGGGCTCCAGGGTCTTCCATCCCTATGGGCTCAGGTGCCACTCTCAAGGGCATACCTGGCCCCGTTACTTCTCAGGGTCTTACACCCCTACAGGCTCAGGTGCCACTCTCACAGGCATGCCTAGCTTTACTCCCCACTGATGTTATTAACCTACTGAATGTTGGGGGCTGGGAGTTTGAGACACCCCTACCTGCCGTTCACTGGGAAGACATTTCTTGTGGGGGCTGTCCTGCTATGGACAGCTCCACCAGACCACCCTTCTCCAGCAGGGTGTAGTTTTAGGTCTCACCTACCCGGGACCAGGAGCCTCCTATCATCTCCAGTAGCTCCCGCCCTTACCTCCAAGATGTTCTCTGAGCAGCAGTGCAGATGGGTGTTGTTGCTCCCTTGGCTGCTTACAGCAAACAGCTGCGCCAGCCCTGAGAGCTAGGATCTTAAAATGGCCACCACATCAGAGCCCGGCTGCACCTGTCTTCTGCCTACTCGCCTCCTTAAAATGGCAGACGTCAAAGGTGCTCTGCCACCCACCTTCCCCCTTAAAATGGTTCCTAAGGGATGCTTTCCCCGCTGCTCACAAAGCAGGCTCCCTTACAACCTGCAACAGCCCTTACCTAGTGAGCATGCTCTTCCTGCTCTGCCACACACCTTCCCCCTTAAAATGACTGCTCAGGGGTGTCTCCCAGCTGCCCTCCATGCAGGTACTTCTCCAGCCTTTGCAGCCCATACTAAGTGATGAGCACCCCAACTGTGCTCTGCCACACCATGTTAAGTTTAAGCAACAGCCCTGAGATCCACAAGGATATGCCCAAGAGAAAGGCCAAGACTGAAGTTTGGACAAAAAGAGAGGTGTGAAGCATGAAGACAGGTCTTGCATTTGGTCTTTGGATGAGATTGCTCAGAGCAGAGGGATAATAAGTGTAGACCAAAGTCATAGGCCTGTGTAACCCCCACAAGAAGGTGGGCAGAGGATGAGAAGGGCCCCCTGAAGGATTTAATAAAGAAACTATGAGGATGGGAAGGGAGAATGGAGTCATGGATGCCAAGGAAAGACATACTTGCAAGAAGAACATGGTCAATGTTGTCAATGGTGCCTATCAATGGAGATGAGGAAAAAGGACTAATTATGAGTGTTCCAGGGGCACAGGACCAGAAAAGGGGGAAGCCTTGTTCAGAGGCAAACCCCAGACCAAGGTGAAAGAAGAAAAAAACTTACCTGTTGCAGGGGTCTGGAGGAGTGAGGACGTGCACAGTGGAAAACTGCCCGCATGGTTTGTCAACCACGCCCATATTCAGCTGGGGCCGGATGATTTCATGAAGAGATGCCACCCAGTGAAGATGAAAAGCAGCCTCAAAAGCATGCGAGGAAGGACGCCGAGGACCAGAGGTACAGCTGGAGACTGTGGGGTGGAGAGCGTCCAGCTACTGTGACCGGCAGTGGCAGCAGCAATGACTGGAGCTGCAAGGGATCCCCAAGCCAGGGAAGACTGGCAGGGATAGGAAGAGCCGGCAGGGAGACCGGCAGTGGCAGCCAGAGCCATAGGAGATCTCTAAGCTGGAGAAGGTGAGCAGGAACCAAAGGAGCCGACAGGGAGGCTGAGGCAGCAGGAGCTGCAAAGGGTCCACGTGCTGGAGAAAACCGACAGGGAATCAAAGGAGCCACCGGAGAAGTCAGCAGCAGCTATGGTGAAAGCTGGCATGGGAGCTCCCATCAAAAGCAATGGGTGCCGCAGCTCCAGGGTGGAGGCGGATCCTGGAGGGAAGGGGAGAGAGACCCTGGCTGGGGTAAAGCCACGGACCCCAACCCAGAGGGTGTGCTAGCCTGGGGGCGTTAGGGGCTCGGAGAGTACAGGACTCTCCCCGTGGGTGCTCCTCTTCCTTTTTGCTCTCCTTTTTGTCACGCTCCCCTGGTAGTCACATTGGTAGTTCCATTAATTTGTTTCATGTTGGGTCACCTTAGGGTAAGGGGTTTGTGCTGAGGGTATTGATTGTGTTCCCCTTTTAGGGTTTGTCTATTTCAGTTCCCTGGTAAGAGCAGATGAGCGGAGCTCTTAGCACCAGGCTATGGTAGCCGGGACTTCATTCAACAGTAAGAAAGGAACCACGTGAGAACACAGTAAGGGCCAATGGCTTCAGACCTAGAAGGCTCAGGGCGTCGAAGAAGACAAGCCCAAAGGCTAGGAGTCACCAGACCCTCTAGGTCCAGGCAGGGGCCAGGGTGCTCATGTGCAAGAGGAGTCATGGGGACCAGGGAAGATATCAGCCAGAAATAGCTGCAAAAGATTTGGAGGCCCATCTCAAAGGTTGGGGTATAGGGAAGGTTGGAGCCCCATGAACATCCTCTGTGACGCCTGCAGAGCTGTCACGTATCTTCAAAGGGGACCCCCTTCACTGAAGAACCATTCAAAGTCATGGCAGGTGAGTTTGGGGGTCACCCTGAAGGTTACAGAGGTACCCTCTGGGGTCTGCATGAAGGTCCCCTGCAAGCAAGGTCAGTGGCTTGGGCAAAGGTGGCATGAGAGCGAACCATCGAGAGGAGGCGGGCACAAAGAGCTTTACTGTTAGAGACTTTGGAGAGAAAGGTATCAGGGGAGTTCACTGGGCTGCAACAGTACTGGGTATGGGCTAGGCTGAAACAAGAGGAGAGGATCTCTAGAAGAGGATCATAAATGGCACATTCATTGAAGTGAAAGATGCCAAAGGGAGTGGCAGAAGTTAGACACTGAAAGAAGCAGTTAGTGAAGGAAGGAGGCACCCCTCATTGGACTTGAGGCACACTTCCATAACTTTTGTGAATTGAGTAGCACCCAGTTTCAAAAACTAAGTTATATATTTCAGTGTTTAGCTCCTTGCAAAGGGAACTAGGCAGACAGGGAACTCCTTCAGACAGGGACAAGCCTGAGCCTGCATTTATTTACTTATCAGCTTATCACCTCAAGGCACCCTTCAAAGAATCTGGCAGCAACCCAGGGTGCTCTGGTACCCCAAATTGAGAATCGCTCTGCTACAGGATGTTTGTATTGTATGGTGAAGGAGCCAGAGCAGAGAGGGAAGAAAGAGTGATGAAGGAGAGGAGTATGGAAGGAGAGAATGAACAGGCAGGGGATTTGGGACAGGGGTCTGGAGAGAACATGTTATGGGTTAAAGAAGAGGAATCGAGAAACTTCTGCATCTGTGATAATGAAGAAGGAGAAAAATCCTATGGGGTGGAAAGGGGAAGGCAAGCTGAAAAAAGGAGAAAAGTCACATCATAATTTGTTGACTTGAGAGAGGAAATTTTGTAAATCTGTCATGTTCTCTGTACTTACATAAGAAAATGACTATGCAATTCTGCTGATCTTTAATAGAAAGTTAGGTAAAGTGACTTTTCAGCAATTATCAAGCATACGGCTGCGCTGTTAAATTGCTGTGTTAAAGAACTTTACCCCAGTCCGTTGCTCACCAGCTTCAACTCTGGATGCTACTTCTGTATGTATTTTGGCTTTACCTGCTGATGTACAGGATGCCTTTGCATTGTTTGTATTGATGCAAGAATACACAGCTGTTTTATCTTCCATCAACAATGCAATCACCCACTGTGATGTTTGGTTTAATTCTCTTCTTTATAGGACAAACAATAAGTCCCTTTCTGAAATATGTTCATGTTTAGAAATTAGCTGCTTTTACAAGGTTCATTTATTTCTGAATTTAAAATCTTTTCTTTTTTAGCAATACTTAAAATCCAGGTGATCACAACTTTTATGACAGAAGCTGCTTTTTCACGGAGGCTCTCCTGTGTGGGAAATGGGGCCTCAGCCATGACCCAGGAAGATGGAAATGAGCTGGAAGACTAGTGCTCCCTGGCTCTTTCTGATACTAAGAATCTCATTACCCTTAGACAACTCACTTCACCTTCATACCCCTAATGGTGGAATGAAGACAATAATATTAACTCTCCTGGGTAACCACAGCTTTAAAACCACTGATAAAAAATGCTTCAGAGTAAAATGACCTTCTTTTCCCCAAATATATGTTCCCACTCTCTGAAAAGATGCACTACTTTATGAATGTCACACTTAATCAGAGTTTCACTTTTTAAGTGTTGCTCTTTAACTTCCCTTTTAAGGTGAATGTTCTTACCCTTTCAAAGAAGATGATTTCTGGTTTCCATGGGAGTCATTTCTGTATGCACATCTACTTCCTCCAAAATTAATTCTTCACTGTTTTTTAATAAGTAGCTTATTATAATTTGCCCTATAAAGTAGAGCCATTACTTTCCAAGATAAACTAGTATAGGCTTTACCTGATTTCAAGATCTGGTTATTTTTGATTCTTAGTAATTTATTTTTCAGAGGTTTTTGATCCCTTTTGTTAAACCCTTGTCACTTTTTAGTTTCATATTCATTTCTGATATTTAATGTGTTTTTCTCTCACCAGATGCTATTTCTCATGTATTTCTCCCTTTGGTTTTTTTGTACTGCATTATATAAAAGTGTCTCAAACTTTACAGGTTGCCTTTTTGTGTCTGTGTGTGTTTCTGGCTTATTCCTTTTGGTAAGTGACAGGCCCTTCACCTGGCTATCACTGAATACTTGCTTTTCATTTTTCTGTTTCACGATGTGGGGAATTTTTGACCTTCAGATGACCTTGCATATAACCTCCCTGCATGCTCCAACTTGCCAAAAAAAAGGATGCCTCAAAACATCATGTAAAAAAAAAACCACTTTTGGATGCCGTTTTCTTTTACTGGACAAAGCATAATTGTCACTTAGACAATGACATGCATTCTTCAATGAGAAGGCAGTTAAGCTCTTCAAAACTCATTAAATAATTAATGCTTTTCAGCAACAGTAAAACCAGGGCTAATTATCAGTGCATCCACATGGTGATGCTTACACACTTGTGCTGGGAATTTAAGGTAATTGTTTACATTTGCTAATTCTACAGGCACTAATGCCTACTTTATAAGAGCTCTGGTCCTATCCTTACATTGAATGCTGGTTAAACAAGGCACAAGACTACTGATGACAGGTTTCCCCCTCAATATGTTGTCATTTTCTGGGGAAAAATGGCATTTTCTAAAATTAAGCTGAACAGATCCCCATCATTCCTTAGAATGAATTTGCTATCCTATAAATCAGGACCATTTTTCCTTGGGATCAAAGTTTTGGCTTGGTTGAAAACATAATCACGATGTAGTTAACTTTTTGGTCATGTTTGTAGGATAATGAACAATGCAATACTTTAATAATAATCATATTTCACTTCTTGTCAGATACCATTTTTGGGGAGTGGGAGGAACAGGAGCGTTCGAGTTGGATTTCCCTGTCTGTTCTTTATATCCGTAGTCCTAGGGTAGCTGGTAAAAGTGAAAGCACGTATTTGAGAGCAGTTGTGTGAACTGAAGTTCTATGCCACTTCCTGGGGAAGAACTTTATGCAGGTGCCCTGGCAGCCAACAGCTGGGTTGGGTGAGGGTGAGAGAGCACCTGGATAAGAGATTTCCCAGCCAACGCCTCCAAAAATATTCTGATTTCTGAGTGATTTACATACACTGCAACAACCCCGCCCCACCCCTGCACGGGCTTCCTTAACAAAGAGATGATGGCATTACATTTTTCTCCTAAAAGAAAGCTTAAGGTGAATGGACCTAAAATAACATTGTCAGAATCCCTCCAGGGATGGATACCATAGACATTTCTCTAGAATAGTTTTTGTATTGCAGGTTGGTAGAAGTGCATCAGATCTCATTGTGCCTACGTGGATCAAACGGAACAACTTTCAGAATGAAAGCCTACTGTTTTTTACAAAGTCTCTTCACTCAAAATTGGTTTAACTGATTAGCTTCAGGTTTTCGAAATGACAATACATAGCAAAAATTTCAGTGGGCAACTAGCTTTTAGCTTTGACTCAAGAAGGCGCCTAACTTTGATTTTAAGCTTGTGTGTGTGGCAGGGCACTTGGGGTGCCTGCCACTGTAAAAGATCCGGCAGCCTGCAAAGCTGGCCAGAAAGTGCAGACCAGGACTAACTGAGAGTCAGCTAACCTAGGGAGCCAGCAGGTGAGGCTAGGCCAGGTCGAGCGAGGGACTCAGGAGGAGGGCTAGGCTTAAAGGAGGTATAAGCCAAAGCCCTGAGGGAAGCCTCTCAGTAAGATCTGGAGCCTGCTAAGAGAACATCTCCCTAGCAGGATGACTGCAGCTCTGATGAACCAACACAGAGAGGACAGCTGAAGCAGTCTGGAGGCTTGGGGAGGATGAGGCTCCTAGGGACCCAGGGTGGTATCCAGAGCCCAGACTGAGGGACTGCAAGTGTGGGACCAGAGAGGGTCCAGAAGCATTGAGAGGCTGAGAGTTTAGAACCAAAGAGGATCCAGGAATCCCGGAGGAGGGGCTAAGTGGAAAAGTGCGTCAATGAGGATCTGCATGGCATGGGGCACGGTATAGGGAAGGAATGGAGCCATGCAATTATCCCATAAGGCAGTGACCATGGGCACCTCGTGGTCATTTGAGAAAAGCAATTTGGGAAACCCTGGGGCAGCCTCCCTCACATAAAAAACCCATGAAGGCATGGTGAGCTACTAAAGGGGTGATTGCCCCCAGAAAAGGGAGGGCTGAAGGGACCTCGGGAGTTTCACAGCCACCTCTGGAGAGCCACTCTGTCACAGTGAGAAGTCCTGCTGAAAGCCACGCGATTACTCATGTGCTTACAATTAACCCTTGTACTTCCGTATTTGTTCAATTAAGGCAGGTTTACAAAAGTTTAGAAGCTGAAAATTAGCTTAAAATCAAAATCCACAACCTTAAACATGTAGTCAAGTTCGCAATAATAATATAGCAAAATTTCCCTGAATACAATTGTTTGAATCAGACTGCTTGCCATAAGTAGATAGCCAGGTGTGGATTTAGGAGTCTCCCTATAGGAAACAATGTTTGCAAATCTTAGACCAAGTTTGCATGGAAAAAGTGTTCCATGATAGTAACAGTATTTTGAATTTGTGTATGTATAGAAGACCTTCTTTCACAAACCCTGCTAAAGCTGAGGTTCGTGACTAGGGGGTCTTGGCCCTCCACTCTGGGTCAGACCAGTTGCTATATTTGGAGTCAGAAAGGAATTTTGTCCCGTTGTCAGATTGTTATGGACTGTGTCGGTTTTTGCCTTCCTCTGTAGTAAGGGCACAGACCTCTACCTGGGATCTCTTGAATGTATATTAACAGTCTTTTACAGAAGCAGGATATTGCCTGCTGTGGTTCTCCTGCTTTGTCTGTGGCAGGTTATTTCTTGCGTTATGTTAGGGCTGGCTGATGGTAGTTTTACTAAGAGGTCCAATTATGGATTTATATATGCTGTTTTGGCTAGGAATGATCCTTCCTCAGGCAGGGGGTTAGACTATCTGACCTGTAGAGATCCCTTCCAGCCCTGCTTCTCTATGATTCCATGAAATCAGTTGTAAACTGTTGGGTAAGAGGAGTAGGTCATTTTATTTATGGGTTTATTATGCAAAGTACTATATATATCTATATCCATATATCTATATATATCCATATATA
>JAGPOW010000229.1:29455155-29503981 GCA_030014935.1 Caiman crocodilus
ATAGATAGATAGATAAGCAAATTGACAATTAGATCCTGCTCACGTTACATTATCACTAGGGCCCTACAGAATTCATGGCAGAAGTGGGCTGTGCTGCAGTTCCTTTAACTTTGCAGATTACCCTGTACGGCCCCCTACTGCTGATTGGTGGAGGGGCGCCACTTGGGGCTCCCTTCTGATTGGCAGAGGCAAAAACCCTGGTTTTAGATATGGAATTGTTTTTGCCTCCTGCTGCTGATTGGCTACGGGGACCCAGCAGCTCTGTTGCTTGTTGCTGACCCGTAGGGAGGCAAAAATGGCATGTTGTTTAAAACCATAGTTTTCACCTCCGCTCCAATCAGGAGTGAGTCGTAAGTGGCAACGCTTCACTATTCAGTGGCAGGGAGGCGCGCAGGGGAACCTGAAAAATTAAAGGAGCAGCCGTACAGCCCACTTCCACCATGAATTCAGTAGGGCCCTAATTATCACAGACCCCACACATGTCCTTTGGATTTTAGATGTCCTTCAGGCAGGAGCGAACAGCTCCTAATGCAGAATGAAACCCTTAAGGTTCCAGCTGGGTTTGGGGGATTCAGCAACACATTTTTATTGAAAGTGCTATTGTAAATGTTTCCATCCTGTTTCTTCCTTCTGTTAGAGAAATGAGCTGAGATGTTTTGCTGGAAAGAGCTATCTAGTTTGATTTTACAGTAGAGGAAACTCCTATTTGCATAGGGCTCCATATATTAAGGCTTCAGAGCTAAACTCCTGGTAACATTTTATAAAGCTCTGTCTTTACCACTGTTGGCTCCTCTAGTCTTAAGCTTATTTCTGCATATCTCCACATTTGTAGTGCCTATAAATATATTGTATTAATGGTCTTAGAATCCTTGAATTTTCTTGTAATTCTGCATTTGCCCAGTCTTAAATATTTGTATTTGAGGGATTTCCAACTTTTTCTGCAAACCTCAAATAAAGGAGTTGATCCTTATGGAAGAGGTTTGCCTCATGAAACCACAGCTTTGAATTGACTTCACGTATCTAAAAAATAGCTTTTTACTGACTGGACAAAGTGTCAATTGCCCTAAGGCAACAGTGTTGCACTGAAAAAAAACACATCCACTTCAAAACTCATTAAATAATTAACGCATTTCAACTACAGTAAAATCAGAGCTAATTACCAATGGATCTGCTCAGTGAACCTTGCACAGCTGTGCTAGGAAACAAGGTCATTGTTTATATTTGCTTATTCCACAGGCACTAATGATTATTTTATACAGAGCACAGTTCCCATCCTTCAGTTAGAAACTTAGCTGCAGTTTGTGGATGGATTGAAGCTATAGCCGCAGGTAATGTCATACAAGACTCAGCATTACTAGCAACAGCTTTTTCATCACACTAATTCTGTGAAAATCATGCTTTCCAATATGAGAAGTCTTTTTTCCATAGCTAAAGAGTATAATTATAAGCTCTGAGTCCGAGGCAGGCCTTTTTGTTCCTCTCTTTGGGATTTAAAGGTTAGATTCAGTATTGGAATCAACAAAATGATTCTATTCAGCCTTTCCTGACGTTGGCCCATCACAACCAAGCATTTTTGTGCATGCAAGACAAATTTATTTTCTGCACAGAAAGTGTCCCAAAAGCAAGGCCATAGGGCGAGGAAGGGGGAGTCTTTTTATCTGGTTAAAGATCTGGAGAGGAGGTGCCTAATATTGATCAGGTATTGTCTATGGACATTGACATTCTGTAATAAACCTCTGGTACCGATTTAGGAGTCACGCTGTGCCATCAGTTTTTAAACAGAGCTCCCCATAGGAGTCATCAGGGAATTCTTGCTGAAAAAGATCAATGACACAATATAGCCCAACGTTTTTAAAGTTGTAACTATATCCAGAGATTTGTGCAATAGTTAATGTTTTATAAATGTGGATATAAATGAATATTGCATGAATGCAATGTGTAGGGCACCTGATGTAATTTCCCCATTGTTCTGCAGGTGACAGGGTTAGAAACAATATAGGGCAACTGAATGAACTATGGAAGTAGCTTATTTTATGTTTGTAGAAAGAGAGGTGAGTGAATGTAATATAATCTGTCTCTAGACAGGGATCTTACACTACCTCCCTGGGAACATCAGAGGTAAGTAATGGGCATCTCTGATTTCTCTAACAGAGGCTAGGAAGTTTTTAGGTCAGTGCTGAATTGCATTTGGGACAATCCCTTTCCCTCCTGCATGGTGCCTGGGGTCCTGCTACAGATCTGTTGCTCTGAGCAGGAAACGGTTCCAAGGAGCCATGGAAAGAGCCTGCAAATTTCCACATGCAGCTCTCCCTTTAAAGAAGCGGAGTGTACTGTAAGGTTTTCAGGTGGAATAAAGGTTTTCAGGTACAAGCATTCTTGTGGATGGTCATTATTTAGCGGAGAGCAAGAGCATTGTGGGTACACAGCTGAGCCTATTAAGATGAGCTGCTCACCTGGAGCACTGCTTAATGAGAGAGATGCTGCCTTCTGCCCTGGATGCACCTTGTGGGTGGTTTGCAGGTGCTACCCCAGGAGTCCTGTTTGAAGCTCAAGGTGATTAAGTCACGGAAAACTATCTACATTTAAGACAAAAAGGATGTGATTTTTATATATATTTTTTTTCCACGGGCACAGATGGGAAAAGTTCTCTTGGTGCCAGCTGCTATCTGCACATCCAGCAGCCATCCCCAATTTAATAAAGACCTCCAACCTGCAAACATGTGTGAGGAACAACAGGCATGCTCCCTCACTCCCGAGAGCTAGTAACATTTTGTGTTTTGCTGCTCCCTTCCCCCAGTACTAGCTTAATTTTTTCTGGGCTGAGCCTCAGCCAACTCATCCTCATCCAAGGCCCTGTTTAATCTAGATACTGTAGGGTTAATCATTCATCTAAAGTAGACCAAAGAGACACAAATCAACATACAGAGAGTTATCAGCGTACTGGGGGCTAGTAATATCCATCACAACTTAGCTTTTCTAATGGCGTCAGAGGCACATTCAGCACAAAAGGAGACAAAAATACAGAGAGATTTACTTTGATGCAGTTTATTAATGTATAACAAAACATTTTTGGAGGCTGAAGGAGAAGTTGCAAGAAAAATCAATATCATTAACTAGTGTTTATACAGGGATTTAAGTTACTTGTAATAATTCTGATGGGAATGCCATATTTCTGAATGAAAGCCAGATTCATAGTCTGTGTTTGTATTGCTCTGGCACCAAGAAACTCGGGGCATGGAGGAGGGCCCCAGTGGGCTTGGTGCTGTACAAAGACAGAAGAGCAGCCACTCTATGTCTTTTCTGAGTCTACAGACATCATCAGAAAGGCACAAACAATCATAGTCCATGGTTTGCAGAATGAGAATAATACCTATCACTGCACAGCTGAAAATGTTTTAAATCAGGTTGGCCTGACTCTGCACACTTTTGCACCCTGATAAGCATCTTCAGTTATGCAAAAACAGTTATAATTTAAAACATGGTAGATGTGTCCATACAAGAGTTCATCCCACCAATAGGTTTCCTCAGGGAGACCACGCAAGTTTGTAACCTGAAACAAACATTTGAGGAAAGTGGAGCTTCCCTCCTCCGAAACGTTCACTGATTATCAGTAAAATTTCCAAGTTAGAAACTCCAGTGAAATCCTGATATCTTGTTTTGGTAGCAGTTTTACATTTACTTTGTATTCATTTTACATGGCTGTAAATGCCCACATCTGATGCAGGGAATGAGAGTGTCAGGCCCTGCGTGTTTACTGATTTCTTCCGTGTTAAATAGCATCAGTCCACTTTAGAAACTAGGGCAAGTAGAAACAGGATGAGAGACAGGCATGACCTGTTTGGGTAGCACTGCCATCTAGTGGATTCTGCCCACAGTTGGAAGACCTCAGGAGGTGGCCTGGGAGTAGAAAATTAATTTTATATTGGTCTTGTTTAAACAAAGGACAAATCAGAGTCATATACCAAGCAAAGGAGATCCAAGGACAATGGGAATGTTTTTAAAGGGAACAAATAAATACCAGTTGGTGGGGGGGAAAGAGTTACATTAACTGTCCCTGATAAAGCCATGGATTTTCCAAACAAGTGTTTGTCTAGAAGCAGGGTGCATAATTTCTGCACAATTTCCCCACAATGTGTCCCCTTTAATCTTGTCAGTACAGATGGGTTTCCAAGAAATGCAGATAAAATAACTGGTGAGAGGCTGGGCACAGGGATGCTAGCTTCTACAGTGCCCCCCATGCTGTATCACAGATGGAATGGTATCCATGTAAAGCCTGGATGGAAGGAAGGGAGGAGAAATGCCAAGTGTAGACAATTCTCTGAAAATGGTACTCCATCATTGTGGGACCTTTTCAAACAAAGCCAGGCTGCAGCAGAATTCGTAGCGTCTCTGAGTACTCGGGGGAATCCATAAAGGCAGGAGAGGAGGGGAAATGCAAGCTACTGGAGCATCAAAAATGAGAACTGATTCTGTCCAGTACCTAGTCCCTGGGCAAGGGAACAAGCTCAGCACTAGCACCAACAATAGAAGGCACCTCATACTCTCAAGTGGAGAAGGGATGATAGCTTGGGAAACGCTGACCGAGGAAATAAAGACTGTCACAAGTAGAGGGCTTGCTACTGGGCTTTATGATAAAAGAGCTGGACTTGTCCCAGCCGGGTTACAATACGGACCATCAGACTTCCTCTAGGAATGGTATTCCTGAGGCAGGTACAACAGTCACTGGACTCCAGTCTTCTGGTTGTGTTGGAGCTTGGAACAATGAGCTTTGCTGCCAGTCCCAGCTGCAGCAAGGTGGACCTCTGCTTCACAGAGCACACCAGACGTACGGTGAGAAGAAAATGCTCCCAATCCTGCAGGACACTACTGATGCCTTTGGTCATTTCACACTAACTTAGTTGGGTTGGGATCCCTCCATCTACTCACCTCACTGGGAGCTGGATGGCAGCTAGTAATACTGCCATCTGAAGTGCTCAGGAGAGGTTAATACTAGGGTTGTGTGAAGCGTCAGTTGCTGATTCGATCCAGAGAAGATTTGGCCCAATTTGGCAGCCGAATCTCTGAATCCGAATCAAATCAAGTGACCCTTTAACCTCTCCAAATCAATTCAGAGAGATTTGATGATTCGGATGTAGACACAGCTTTAAATGTTTTTTCTACATACCTCAAGGTACCAGGTGGCTCATGAATGCTGAGATGCTGGGGCAGCTGGAGAGTCCCATGGGAGTGCGGTGGGGGGTCCCCAGTGTGCTCAGTGAAGCACTTCTGGTCCACTTCCAAGTCTGCCGTGCAGCGCACGGGGGACCCTCCCACCCTGGCAACTGGTGCCTCCTGGGTCTGGAGGGGTAGGTACCCAGGGTCCCCCCGCCACCAATCGCTGAACCAGGAAGGAGCGGGGGAGAAAGAGGGGGCGCCAGCACACTCAGCAGCGAACCTGGAATTGGGCCGGAAATACTTCCAGTTGACTTCTGGATCTGCCACCAAGCATGTGCCCCTACCCTGTGCTCCTGTTGCACCCTCCACCCACCCCACCATCTCGGCATTCATGAGCCACGCTTGGTACCTTAAGGTATGTAGAAAAAGCTTCTAAAGCTGTTTCTATGGCCAAATCACCGATGCTGTGAATCAGCATCAAATCTTCAGATTTGGATTCAGCTGAATTGAATCAGGACTGTGAATTGAATCAATGAATCAAATTGCTGTCCCCTGATTTGGGCCAAATCCAAATCGAATTCAGCCCATTTTGCAGATCCCTAGAAAGTATATAGTGAAGAATGGAATTGGAGTGTGACCTAAAGATTGGCAGACACAGGCTCAGGAAGCCAGACTGCGTGCGGATAATGATGGCGGTAACTCTGCTCTCCCCAGTGGAACAATATGAATTCCACTAGGAAGATAATTATATGAACATAAGCAAGAAGCTGTTTCCCCTGCTGGCCCAAGGTCTCCTGCAGTTAATTTCCCTCCTAGTACAAAGTATAGTGGTGGAGTCGTCCTTCTCCTACCTCTTCCAGGTCAAATCAATGAATGAAGATGCGCATACTAAAAAATACCAAACACATCAGCTTGTTCCAGTGAGGAAAGCTATGTCAATGCCAAAAACAGATCTTTATCAGTTTTCCCATCACTTATACTCCACAGGTTGTCATTTTCAAAATATAGTAGTAATAATAAAGCAGCTTTGGATATTCATTCCTAGCTACCCCAAACCAAACCAATTAATTTTTCATGATGCAAATACCTTGTAGATTAAAAAAAAATACCAATCCTAATGAGAATTTGGCAGTGAATGAAATAGTACAAGGGTATGGAAGAGAAGTTGTTTTCACTCTAGTTAGCTTCTGCAGCTATAATATGTTGGCTTAGAGACTAGATCCAAAATGGTACCATAAAGGCCCTTATCGCTCACAGTCCTTCATACAAGTAGAGCTCAGGGAAGCCAGCTATCTCTAATTTGTCTCCCGATGGACTGCTGGAGTGCAGAAAGGTTTGATTTGGAGGCTTGGATCCAGAGACAGCCTTAATCACATTCACAAGAAACAGATGTGACTAATTTTGCAGCTTCATTCCTCATTGTCTTGGGTGGTCAGGAACTGTGGCAAAACAACAAAGTAAGTGAAATTATATGATAAAACCTGTCCAACCATACTGTACAGGAAGATTAATGATTCGAACTGGATTTTTCCGTTTGGTGCTTGAACTGAAAATATGGAGGGGTGGGACCAGTTTTGGTCTAACAAAATGGAAAACTTTCATGTTTTTAGGAAAACTGAAAAGCCAAGAATCTTTTCTTTGCGACAGCATGAGCTGTTTCATTTGTCCCCAAAGGAGAGAGTTCATTTCTTTATGGGACTAATCATCGTTTTATTTAAACTGGTTTTTTTCCCTTTGAATTAGCTCAATTTTTAAGTAAAATTTTAAAGTTAAAATCAAAACTTAAAAGGTGACAAGCTTCATCTAAAAAATGATCAAACAAAACATTTTGGCAATTCCAAAAGGAAGCGTTTCCTTTAAAAAAATGTCAAAATCTTTTCTCTCTGTTTTTTTTCTGCCAAAGTCATGGATAATGAATTTCCATTCTTCAGAGACGTTGCTGTTTGTCAAGAAGTTTCTCAGTCCGCCAAGGATCTCCTCAGTGCAACCTGGACTTTCTGACTCATTCAATAACTCAGCATCAAGACTAAGCAGAAATTATGATACAGGATGGATTTTGGAAAGGCAACCAGCTTCACGGTGGACTTGCCGGTCTTGGATCAGATGAAAAACTACCTGATGAATCCTTCAGAGGTCAGGAGAAGCTGGGGTATACTTTCTATGTATGTGTCTTCATGCCTTGGAGGTAGAATCCATCTTTATCTCCTATGAGAGTAATGAGATTATGTCATTAAACCATTTGAATCAATGAGCTCAACTGGAGAATGTCCAAGAATTCTGCCAGCAAATTCACTGCTTGCTGTTGCAGGAGTACCTGTCTTCTCCTAGGAGTTGAAGAAACTAAGTGCAGGGGTTGTGGATAGACCACTGGCAGTCAGCAGGTGCTCAGAGCTCACAACCTGCTCTGTCCTCAGCTACAAGAGTGATTAGAGCTCATGTTCCACTTGTGCTGCAAATTAATTATTCTGGGTCCTAGCACGGGTACTGTTTTTACGCCTCTCTGGCGGAGTGAGAAAATAAACACTGCACTGACATGCAATTGCAATCAAGTACAGAAGACAAGTATGAAGATTCAGGAAGCTCCTACTTCAGCCATGACCTACTTCACAATAGATGTGTTGCTGTGATTAAAGAAACCCTGAACACTCATCTTTTGCGTTTCCTGGCCTTAACTGGACCTTTAACCTCAGCATTGATTTTGCTTGTCTCTTGAAATACAGAAATTTTTGCTTTTAAGCTACTTGTTGCAAGGAATAAAGGCATTTTCTAGTCTCTAACTACAGCATCTACATTTGGCTTGATCAGTCTAACACATATGACATAATGTTGTGAAATCTATTTCACCAAGAAGGATTTACTCGCTGTGAATTGAGTTCTAGCCTTGATCATACCTCTGCAAGTCCCTGCGATTTCAATGGCTCACTCAGGACTGAGCGAGAGTAGATTGTGGCGTTTAACTATTCCACTATGGCCCATTTATTCCCCTTTCCCTATTATAGTACGAACAAGATCTAAACTCCATCAGTTTCAGTACCGTAAGCCAAGACCCTTCATGAACCTTCTGACTACTACGCATTTTCTGAAGCACTAAACAATGCGTTTACATCAGGGGTCAGCAAAGCGCAGCCTGAAGGGCTGTATCCAGCCCATGAAGCTACTGGCTCTGGCCTGCAGAACCACAGGGCTTTGCCTGTGACTATGCCCATGCCCACACTGGACAGCTGTACCCATAAATCTGCCACTGCCATTGCTGCTTCTCCCTTCCCTCCTCTCCTCCACTCCAGTCTGCAGTGCAAGCCAAGCTTACAGCTGGTAGAGAGCTACACTGGGGCTGGGCTCAGGAGGCAGGGGAGCAGGGAAGGGTGGGGAGAAGCAGGAGCAGTATGGAAACAGCTTCCCAGCCCTGGCACAGCTACCCTCCAACTGGGAGCTGTGTTTGCATTGCACCAGAGGGCTGGAAGAAGCAGCAGTACTACCCGCACAGCTCCCAGTTGTGTTGCACTGGCAGGGGTGCAGGGAAAGCTCCACCCTCACCCTCACCCTCTTCCCCACCACTAAGACTTGAAAAGCTGCAGCTTGAAAAAGGGGTGTCAGCTGTTGGTTTATGAGAGAAGTTCTACTTACGGCACATAAGAACCTTATGCTCTAACGAGGTGAATAAGTTTAAGTAGGAGAGAGGATACTGATTGCACACAGGCTTAGGCAATACTTCATACCTAATGTCATACTAGATGCGTCTCCATGAGACATTATCTTGCTGTAGCAGTGTCAGGCCTGAACTGCGATGCCAATACTGCTTGGTAGCGACAAGCAGCTGCGCAGTAGGTTCAGAAACAACCCGTGTGCTGCTGGGACTGCGCAGTAACAAGAACTAAATGACTGCCTGGTAACAACTGCACAGTCAGTGGCAAGTGTAGATGCGTCCACCGAGTCGTAGTGCCACCGCGTAAATTGGGACCTTCGTAGCATGTAAATTGTATGCAATCTGAGCCGCATATGGTGATCATGAGCACCTAGGGTTTTGCCTTTCTGTTGAGACTACCAGGACCAATGACCAATAGTGGCAAATGTCATGTGATAACCAACCTATTAAAAACTAAACCCGACTACACCACGAATTTAGGTACCTGAAATTTTGAATTCCCAACTTGAAACATCTTTAAAAGTCCTAAATTTCAGATGCCTTCTTCCTGAGGAACAAGTGGCTCAGCCTGAGTACCTGTAACCCTAGCTATTCAAAATCATAAGTGATCTGTGAAAATTTAGCAACTCGTGGAACCACTTTTGTTTCTTTGCCCCCCATTGCATGTTCCTGAAGACCCTTTGTTGATGGTTACAAACCATTGCTTCAGACAAGTATTTTGACCAGCCAGAAAATTACATGGACTTAACAAAAAGCTTCAATTATGAAAATGATTTCAAGGCCAGAAGGAAATATTTTGATCCTCTAGCCCTTTTGATCCTTGATAAGGCAGGCCAAAATAAAAGATAATCATATAATTATTAAAAGTATGCTACCATAGCAGCCATTATAAAGGAAAAGGTTTTAAAAACTTGAGGAACATAGATCGCTCCAAAAAAGCCTAGGGCTGAAGTCTCCTTCAATAACAATTTCATCTCAAGCATCTTTTCATTTATGGCACTGCAGAGCATATACAGGGCAGATCTTCACACATCATTTACTAAGCTGTTGCAAAAGTTAAAGAGGAGGGAGAAGGAGCTGAAGTTTGAAACCGTTTCTTAGCCCAGTGCCTTTAATGTCTCCAAAGCCTGAATTGTGAAGTACAGTGTAAAGTATAAACTTTGGGATCACAAAATCTGTTTGCTAGGGCATTGGGCACACACAAGAACTTGCAAGGTAATCATCTGCATCACTTAACACACATCTAATTATTCAAAACAATTACACAAAAGACACACTGCAGGCACGGATGGATGCCACACTTTGTTTCTTACCTTAGACAAATTGTTGACCCAGGCCTATGCCGACGCTCTGTGAACAATGTGATTCTTTTGGAGCTGTTCCAGGCTGCTGGGTAAATACAGACTGTAGCCATTAGTCAGGAGGGAGGAAGGGAGAATACACAGCATCCCAAAATATGCTAGGGCTCAATGATTTTAATTTGTTCACCTAGAGAATGCCTAAGTCTTTAAAATGCATTTTTTAAACAAGCTTTTATTGAGACGATGCATCTAGTTAGCAGAGTTTAAACCTTGACATCTTACTGTACAGCAGATTGACCTGGACCTTCTTTTGCAACTCGTGCATTTTGAATGAAAGTGATGTAGCACTGGCTTAAGGCATGAGCTGAGAAATCTCATTTAAGGCTCATTGAAATCCTTGGACAGTCCTGCCTAGTTAATTACTCCTGAAATAGCATAAGGCACAGGAAATGCTCCTTAAGTTTCTGAGGGTAATTGTCCTCACCTTGGAAAGCTGCAGGCTTTGCTAGAAGCACTGAACAGGACTGCTCATTCATTACGTAAATACTGTATCTCTTCTAATCAGAACTGACTAATTGGGAGATCAGGAGGTGACCAAACAGCTATGCAGAATGAGCCTTATTTTACCTTCCACTGCAGCATATTGAAAATATTATCAAGTCATTGATCTGCTATTTCTGACAACATCACTAACTAGCAAGGTGAAGGTGCTTAAAGCACTAGCTCCACTTGCATACAAACCTGGAAACCAGCAGCTATATAATCATACCCAGCCACTGTATTTCGGCACCAAATGCATCAGAGGACTTGCAGCTCTTAAGGCCAGCCATCCTGACTGGAAACTAATACGTGTTAACATTATCATGGCAGGTCAAGAGCTGTTTGTGGGAAGAAAACAGTAGATCCTGACATGTTTGTTCCCAAGTTAGGAGCCAGCTCGAGTTTTGTATTACAGGGGTAATGACTTAAAAGCACAGTAACAGCAGCGTTGTGGGCAGTGACGTGAAAATGTCAGTGCTAGGGTGGGGGTGCGAGGAGGGGAGCGTACTGGGAATGTATAAAGAAGGAATAATCTTTTGTGCTGGCTATTTATGTGCTCGAGGCTGGGTGGGAATAGGTGGATTTCATACTTGGAATTAAGGTGTCTTATCTACTGGTGAGTCTGAGGAAGTGCTTCTAGATCAGGGGCAGGCAATTATTTCCGGTGGAGGGCTGCTTAATGAGTTTTGGCAAGGATCGAGGGCCGCACGGCAGGTAGCCGGGGCAGATAAATATGAATTTTTCTAAATTTTTTAGGGGCCCCGCAGGCCGGATAGAATGGCCTGGCAAGCTGCATCAGGCCCATGGGTCGCGTTTTGCCCACCCCTGGTCTAGGGGGAGTCACTAGGATGGGAGCATCCAAAGGTATGGGTATTGCAGTGCCAGGTGCTGAAGTCTGGGGCGTGCATTACAGTCTCCCCAAGACAGGCTGGAATGAAACACTGCACAAACCAAGTACTAGTGCTGATGGGGGTTAATAAAGGGATGAACTCGTTAGGGAGTCTCAAGGAGTCTCCCAGGATTCAGATGGTGCCAGCATACCCTCAGACTCTGAGTTGTCTTTGCATTCCTCTTCCCCAACTCCTGACTCTTGGTTCTCCAGTGCCAGGTACTGAAGAGTCTGGGGACAGCTAGGAAGCAGGAACTGTGAATAGGGAGCAGGGCTGGAAGGCTAGCTCAGACCCCCACTGATGAAACACTTGCGTAAGTAAGAGCTATGCTGGCAAAACTCCAGAACGGCTTCTCAGCAGTAGGCCAGGCAGTGGGGCAGTTGCTCAGCTTGGCCAAGTTCCTCTAGATGTCTTTAGGACTTCTGCAGGCCAGAGCCGGAGTTTGAGCTGCTGCTGCACAAAGAGGCAGATTCAGCACCGTCTGCTGCAAACGGAAGGACTTCAGGAAAGGGTAGACTGCCTCCAGCCTGCAACCCTGCCATGTCTGACTGAGGGGAGAAGAATAGGAGCCATCAGAGTTGTGTTGCAATGGGATGTTCTTCACATATGGCCAACCCAATGTTCATCCTTTGCCACTGAGGTGCCTGATGCTTTCAGTTGCAACCTCTGATAGAAGACTGCCAAGTTAGGAGCCAGCTGGAGTGGAGGAAGAGCTCCCACTGTGATGAACCTCCTCTAGCTCGCAGCATGCAATTTCAGCAGCAGCAGTAGAGAGGCAGGGAAGCATTTGCAAAAAAAAACTGACAAAGGAGGAAGTAGTAGCAACCCACATGTTCTCTGTTAAAATCCCCTGCAAGCAAATTCTTGAACAGTTTATTAAACAGAGACAGCTGCTCACCATCTTTGCAGAGCTCTCTCTTTGCAACTTTACGTAAGAAAGTGACACATTTAAGTTAGGAAATTTTTCTTTGATTGCTTATTTTTACAGGAACTGATGGAGATAGAAAGAAATTGCACAGCTATAATTAACATATGCATTGTATTTAATTTGCATGCAATAACGTTGTGTGGCATTGTCAAAAAAACTATTTGAACAGATTGTTAGCACTATTGACATTTAAAGGAGAAATGTCAATACACGACAGCTCCAGGTCTCAGTTAACGCTGGAATTCAGTAGCGTTTAGATCTAAGATCCCCAAACATTCAGTGCAAAATCGAGAGAGCAGCAGCAGGAAAAAGGAACAAACACATCATGAAGTAGGGGAAAGGTTGGGGAAAAAACTTGAAAGTAAATCTGTGTTCACTAGAAAACTTAAGCTCCAATAATGAATCGTAAGAATGCATTTTGCTTGGGGTGGGTAATGGCAGCAGTAATATTGCAGAAGACAATAGAGTCATGTACACAAGTTTACAGAGCCTCTCTACAAATCATAGAATTTCTTATTCTAGAAGAAAAAGAGAGAGAGAGTTAGCCATATTAATCTGAAGTCAGGCAGAAATAAGGGCAGGATGGCACCTTAGGGCATCTATACACGTTCTGGGGTGGAGCAGGGGCACTTCAGAGCAACTCAAAGAGTAAAGCACCTGCAGCGGCACGTGTATTCAGTGTCCTGCACTGGAAAATGGTGCCAGGGGCACCTGAACTAAAGCTGCTCAATGAGCTTCAGTTAAAGCACCCCGCCTCCATTATGAAGTGCAGGGACGCTGAATAGATGTGATGTGTAGGCTGCTGTAGCACATTAATCGGCATGCTCCAGCACCCTCAATTAATCGAGTCTGCTCCAATGTGTGCTAGTTAGCATGCATCGGAGCTGAGCACATGTAATAGGTGCCCTCCGAGACTAACTCATTCAGAAAGGCATAAACTTAGTACGCAACAACTGACTTCATCAGATGCATCTGACGAATTATGCTGTTACCTGCAAAAGCTTATGAGTTAGTGTCTAAAGTGCCATCCTTCCCTGCCTTCTAGAAGCAAAGTAATCATTCATTTCTGACTCACTTTTAACAATTTTTGCATTTAAATGTTTGCTTTTTTTTAGGATTTAATTTAAAAAGAAAAAAAAAGACCTAAGTGCTTTTTATCAGACTTTTATTCAAAAATTGACATACTGAGGCACCAAGGTTATATTTTCCAAATGGCAATTAAAATGACATGTGCTTTTAGCTTCCCACTTGCCTTATCCAGCTATTTACTGCATCCAAAGTATAAGACTGTATCAAACACTACAAACCTCTCAGCAGCTTCAAAAAACCACCAGTTGCTTTAGGGAAAAAAGGATCAGACTTCTGGGAAAATTCTTACGCTGCAACACAAGGCTGCAAAGCAAGGCATTAAGCAGTAGAGATTAGCTGAGGTTCAGGCTGCCTGACTCTTTTTCTTTATGTCTATGTAGAACTGTCTTTAACTACATGGCCTGCTTGCTCATTTGATACACTGGTGAAATGTGAATGAAGACAGTGGTGAACTGTGAACTGGTGCGCTGTGAATGAAGACAGTGTATGGCATTCCTTCACAAATGGGAACAGGCAATCATACACCGTGTATACTTGCACGGGGGCAGAGTTAAGGTTATGAGTACAACCTTAACACTAGCAGTACCATACTTTTAAGTGCTTAACCATGCAACTTCATCTTCAAAAAAGGCCAGCTCAGGTTGGGTAGCTGCTTACCCAAGAGTACTCTCATGGAGACTACTGGAAGTACTCGGGGAGAAAGGCAAGTCATGGGATTGAAATCTAGATTTTTAGTATGTGGCTGATTTGAATGGCATTTCCTGAGTAATCCACATGCACAATAAAATGTACAAGGAAGGAAGACCCCAAAGCTCAGGCTGGCCGGTCATACCATTCTGCCACGCAGCATTTGCATACTTCACAATACAGCCTTTAGTCACGTGCCTATCAACTGTTGTTTCCCCAGCTTCATTCTTTGTTCTTTTGGACCTCTGTACAATGAAGGAAACAGCTGGTGGATGTCCACGTGATACACATTCATTTTGCAGCCCTACTTGTGCTCTTGTTTTTCAGCAAAGATATCACTTGTTCCCGTGAACTGAAGGAATTTCAGCAGTTGCAGGTGGCAGCTGGCATTTGGCACATGACAAGCAGGCCTCTGTCTGCTGGGCCAGAGCAGGGGAAGATTAGGTAGTAGCAGGGACAGAAATGTGAAGGGGAGCTCTAGATTCCCCCATCTCAGCATATCCCAGCAGCCGCCTCCACCTCACCTTCCCTCTAAACACCTTCCAAATCCAGCTACCCTGTAGCCTTAACATCACCATCCACCTCCATCCAGATGTGCCTCCCCGGACAGCCCACAAACACAGCTACACCCCATTACACTTCCAGCAGATGATCAGCTCCTTGATTAAAAATCTTTCTAAAATTAGGAGTTTATCTTTTAGAGCTGTGTAACTTCATCAAATGCAAGTAGATTTCTTTTTTTTTTACATGGCATTGCAGTTATTCAACTTGGGGCTTTACCAGGGTCTCTCTTATCACTTGTGTTAAGGCTGTGGTGCTGCTCAAAAAAGTTCTGAACTTTATTTAAATATGACCGCAGAAGTCTGTTTCCCCTACACACAACACCCCGCCCATGCAATCAGAAAGCTGCTGAGGAGGTTTGTATTAAAGGAGTTTTGTATTAAATGTAAATTCAGGCAGGGACAAGGTTTGCAAACGTGTGCCTGCCTGGTGGGCGAATATTTTATAAATGCAAAGTCCATGCTAGAAAAGTCTAAACCTCTAAAGAATAAGGAACTTGCTGCTGACTTCTGCTGCTGAATGTGGAGAGGTGAGAAACAGAGATGGACAACAGATGCCACGCAGGGCAGGGTGCCTGTGCCCAAAAGCTTACAAATAAAGATTTTTTTTTTGCAAACATCTAGTTGGTCTAATAAAAAATATTACCTCTACCACAAGTTCTGAATCCTTTTACCTCTAAACCAATAGGGCTACAACCTGGATACCTGACGGTGCTGGGAGCTTTCTGCTGCCATCTGCTCGTCAGCAAGGGGAAGGGCTGTGTGAGCCAACCTTCATTTGCATGTTAGTTCTCTAACAGTTTGGTTGATTCTGGTTATGATATGGTGTGGGTTTGAATTTCAGGGGCTATGAAAGGCTGTCATATGTAATATGAATGGACAAGAAGACTGCAGCAAACATGTCTGTTGTGGAGAGCCACCCTGACCAGAACTGGAGTCTGGGGTAGCCAGATCAAAGGTTTCCTGACTTGTATGTTGGCTGTATGGCAGAAACTTTGCAGTGATTTTGCTGTCTCTCTTTTGTAGCGGGAGTTTTGAGGAGCTGAGCTGTGTTTGGCATAGTACATATCATCTTTGAGATATGGTGCTGAATTTGGACTGTGAGCTGAAGCAGCAGCCTTTGAGGTACTCTGGTGAGCGCCTCCCTGCTTAATCCCAGAGCCTGTAAAACAGCACGTTTCTTCATGGGATGAGAGAGCGAGCTGTCCAAAGTTTGGACTCTCCTGCTGTGGGTAGGGGCCTAGTGGAGGTGGGGGAGTGAAGTGCAGTTTCCAGAACCTGAATCCTTCTTAGATGTTTGCATCAGTTTGAGGGGCCTGGGGATAAATTGCCCCTTGTGATTGGAGTCTCATCTTGTACGGGTCATTTATTAATTGTTGGCTTCCCCAAATATACTTTGACTCTGTGATGTTCTCTTTGGTTCATACCCTTGAATCTGTTTCTTGCAAATAGGGCAGTATTACACCTCGAGATCACTGAATTTCCCAGGTTCCTTTGTAAGTGTGATTTAAGCTTTTCCAGCGGGAACCCCCGGTGACTGAACGCGGGCCATTTCACTGCCAATGGCACCTGGTGGAGGGAGAGCAAAGGAAAATGGAAGCAACCATCACCATAGATATTGCAAAACCTTTAGGCTGTACTAAACCTTTGTTGTATTTGTGGATATGCTTGGTTTTATTTTTAAGATGTAGTGCACAATCACTAAAGATATAACTCACTAAAGAGTTAACACTGTTTAACCATTAGATGGTTCGATGCATTGTGATGTACAAGCCTGCACCATGCAGAGTACGTTGACCTAATCAAATGAAGAGCTAATTGACCTTAGCTCTAGCCTATTCAGTCAGCATTCTTTTAAAAAGGTACTTTTGAAAGATCCAGGTAATTACAGCCTCGTCCTTGAAAATCACTAGCTAAGATAAACTTGTGCATGACACTTGCCTAATTGATCATTTTTAAAAGGGTAGGAATCAGTGGGCCCAGGGAAATTGCATTGTGGGTACCAAGCTTGGACAGCTATAGTGACGGGGGCATTAGAGGTAGTAATGTTGTTATTCATTATTTACAGTTCAGTAGCAACTGGGAGACCTAGTCGTGCTCCCCATTTTGCTCAGTACTGCACACATGCAGAGTGAAAAGGTAGTCCCTGCTCCCAAATGTTTGTGCATTGGCATGATGGTGAACTAACGGGGCTATAAAAAGAAGGGGTTGATGATTTTGCTGCTCCACAACACAATGGAAACTTAGGATTTAAATGATAGGAGTCACTTTTAGTGAAAGGAGGAAGGTTGGGTTCTGGTGCCTAATTTGCACGTGGGTGTAGGCTGTAGCCGTGTTGGTTTCAGGACACAGGCAGACAAGGCTCTTTGGGTGAATATTATAGGAATAATTTGTATGGACCATCTCCCTCTCTTGTCAGTCACCCTGCTGAATTTAGTGGCTCTGTTTGTGAAAGAAAGGGCTACCTGACATGTCTTAAATGATATCTGCGTTTCAGTCTTCCACCAATGGACACATGTTGGTGTGAGAAAAGCACAGTTTGTTTCTGACCAGTTTCTTCAAAGCAAATTAACAGGTCAGGGAACCAAGGTTGTAGTTCAAATAGCAACAGTGTCCACCGGTCTGACAAATGCATGCTCTCAGCTTCAAGTCTCTTGCCTGTCGAGTGAACTGGTAGTGCCCCATCTCTGCTCTTCTTTTGCTACCGATGTAAATGGGGCCTGGTAGAGAGCTGAGGCTGAAGCTGTGATGCTGTATACCTTACCTGCATTTCAGTGAAGAGTCAGTCATCACCTCGGATCTGTAGGTGGATGGAGGCCTTGCACATCTACACAAAGCGGGGTGAGAAGTAGAATTTCGTGGCTAGGATCATCCGACCTGTCTCCCCAGTGCAACCTAAATAATGAACAAGGTAGAGAGTGTTTCTTTTTCCACGAAGTTGTTAGAAATTATTTTTGATCACAAAGACAGTCAATAATGTGTCATTAAATTTGTTTAAAAACATACACTCCTCAGGTGCGTATATATTTTATATAATACAATACATTTAATATAAAATATCAATATGTGTGTTATACACTAACACCTCTATTATATTTGCACCCTTAGTTATATTTGATTTGAGTGAAATAAATTAGAGAAATAGCTTGGAAAGCTTTCTGCTATCTATTTACTGTTCTGAAAAGTGCTATTAGTATTTTAAATGTCCCCTATATTTAGAATAGCCTACGTGTTTCATATTAGCAATACTTTGTCTTACAGTAAAAGGGTAAACTTAGGAAGCTTTCAAAGGTTCCTAGCATGTATGCATTACTATGATGTATTAAAACCGGCACGCTTCAGCAAATGAAAACTAAGCACAACCCCCTCCCACAAAGGTCTTTGCCTTGTAAATTTTAGATCTTTCCTTGGTTTGAATGGTTTGGGTGTATGACCTTGGGTGTGGGATATCTGGGGTTGACTCCTATTATAGAAAAATGAGTTAATTAGGTCCTAAAAAAATTACCGAGTCCCACTGGCCCTTAATCTCTGTGTGTCTCAGCTCTCTCTGTGCAGTTAGAAGTGGATGATAACACTTCCTGTCTTACCCTGTGAATGTTGTCTCATTCTTGAGGTCAAAGCCTGAAGCGTATTATGGTTCATATAAGGCTCTACACAGACACTTCACTTGAGTCTTCTCAAGGCTACTGTAACATAAATAATTAATAAAGATAATGATGGGCCTTATCTACTCCCAGTTTGAAGTGAAGAGGAGGTTAGCCATTTACTTCAACAGAGAAAGGTCCATGCTTGACAAATGATCATAATAAGGTAGGGACAGGGAGGTTGCCCTTTTTCTAAGTAGCATGGTTATATCTCCTTGAAGAAATGAATGGAAGCCTTCAAAGCAGCCATCCACAAAATTAAAAATATTGCAAATGGCGATTAGGGATGGGTCAGATAGATAGAAAAGATTATTCCCCCTGAACTTGTGGCTAGAAATTAAAATACAAGCTTTATTATGGTTCAGAAGAATAGATTAATTAACTCTTCCTTTCTTATCATGGTTTCTCTGTACATCCAGTACTGCACAAGGCCATCATGTTGTAATTTTGATGTCAAATTTTAGTTCTTCCCTAAGAATGGATGATTCTTCCTTAAGAATGGATACTCTTTTCTGAGTATTTTACAAATAGTTTGTACACTGATGCACAAATATCCCTGTAGTTACTTCTGTGTAAGCAGCTGATTGAGCCTCCTGCAGTAGACTCTGCACAATTTTAAATAATCTCAGGAAGAACTGGTTGAAATTTTTCTGGTAGAAGAGACTTCTGGTAAAAATGCTGCTTCTACAAAATCAAAATGCATCACAGGACTATGTTTTGTCAAACTTTTCAACAGATGGGTAATTATCCAAATGTTTCATGTCAGTAAGGTTGAAATATTACAGTTCAGTAAGGTCAGACTGTTTCTTTCCTACTTTATCCTTTTAGCTGACATAATATAATAATATAAATGATAAAGTTAAAACAGATGTTTTGATGTTGTTGAAACAAGATGTTTTGATGCAGTCTAAACACAATATTAATGAATATTTTATTCCACAAGACTGCCAACATTTCTGTTTTCACCCAATTCAGACCAAAACAAAACTGACAATCGCTGAATTTCCATGCAAGATTTCTCCGTGGAAGAGCTGAAACAACAGAGAATAAAGGGAGACGCTGCAGTGGTTGGTTACACGTGCTGGAAGAATAGACAGGTATGTTTCTAAAGCTCTTTTGCACTGGGACAATGACTTTATTACATGTACGTTGTGATTTTTCACCCAAGGTAGAAAGAACTGTAGTGGAATCCATTGCAGTTCTCTTGATGGTTTCCTGCGATTGCTCCTTGTGCATGCATGTTTTTTTTTATCCATTTAACAACCTGCTGTATTTATTTTGAAAAGAAATCTTACCAAAATATATAGGGAGGGGTGAGGCTGTTGATTCCACCCCCTATTTCTCAGCTGTAGTATCTTTACTAGTATGGAGGATGTATTGCTGACCTATGCTGGTGGTCATGTCATGGTTATCTCCACTGGAACCAGAAGGATGCAGGGGAGGAAGTGTGACTCAGAATTTACCTTCTCTCTAAGATCCGGCGCCTTAGGGTGCTGTTCCTGCTCACGTGGCACACCCTGCGCACACCTCTTTATGAGAGCATACAAGGCACCGTGAGAAAGAACCTGTCCCTATATACATTCTGAACGAAAAGAAGTTCTGAGAAGTTTGGTCATGCTGCTAAAGTCTTGTGTATGCTTATCACTGTACATGAAGCAAATATGAAACCCGTCCCTAACCTGGAGAGGTTACAGTCTAGAGAAGTAGCAGTTTCTTTTCCAGATCCTTGTTTAAATCAAACCAACACACTGAGTCAGGTTTGGTCCCTTCCTAGTTCAAACTGGAATCCCCCAGTGGCTGAGAAAGTGCCCTTTAGTGACAAGTGTATGACTTGTGCTTTGAATTCTGACCCAGTTCCTCTCACTCTGAGCTCAAAGGAACTGGAATTGTTCCTAAAAAGGAAGTGTCCCAAGTTGTCCAGAAATGTAGTCAAAGCACTGATACATGCTAATAAGCTTTACAGTTGAAACTTGCTAAATAAACCTCCCCAAACTATTTTTCCTGTAGCCAGTGAACGTGCAAATAGCAATTCAGGGGTTTGAGCGTATACACAGGTCAAGCAGGAATAATGTGATCAGACTCGTGAGTTCACTGGTTATTGAATCATCGGCATAGCACATACTTGCTTCTAAAAAGCAAGTTTCAAAAACTATTTTTAGAGAAAATAAGTGAAGAGAAAAACACTTGGTTGTCTTACTGGAGCTCTATAAAATTATGTTAGTGTGTGAAGAGTGCTTTGGAGATTTCTATTTGTAATGTTTTCATTTCTTTAAAAAGAGAAATGTTTTACTAGCACATAGTGCTTTCAGGAGGCGTATCAAGTGCCCTGCACTTTTCCCCTGGATAAAACATTTATGATTATTTGTTATAACAGTGGCTGGAAGCTTTGTCTGAGATGATGGTCCCATTGTATGAGTGGTGTGATACAAACACAAAGTAAGAGGCCTTGTCTTCCCTGAGGATCTTGCAGTCTAAAGAGGCAAGACCAATAAAGACTGAAGGAAGAGAATTAAATGACTTAGCCACAGTCCTACAAAGAAGCTTGTGGGAGAGGTAGAATTTGAACTCCCATCTCCTGACTCCTAACCTAGTGCTTTAAAAAATCCAGAACATCCTTGTTTTCCCCATTACTCTGGATGTGCTTTCCTACTGGAATCATTTCAGTGGCTAAGTATCAAGAAGATTGTTAAAAATACTGTTTTTATAGCTCTAAACTTCTGTTCACCTCCATTTCATGGCCCTATGGCCTGTTCTCCCTCCCACTGGCCAAGAGAAAGCAAGATACTTTGGCACTCGGAAAGGCTCTTGCTGACCATGACTGTCATCATCAGCCCTGCTGAACCCCAAAGAAACTCAGTCATTCAACCTCCTACTGCTAATGGTGTCTCCAAAGCCTTGACCTGTGAACTAAAAATACTGACCCACATTTTTTATGATCCCTTCATTTTCCTCTGAGTTCATTAAATGAACAAGAATGACACCGAGATTCTGCTCTAGCTCCAGGATATAGTCTGCAAATAGGAAGTCTTAAGCATTGGGCCCATAACATCATAATCCAAACCACTACTGAAAGCTGAATCCTCTAGAAGACTGTTACCCTCAGCTCCTTAAAGGTCATGGCATCTATGTTGAAATAGTGCCCAAACAGCACCCCAAATTATAGAGCACAGCCCCACTGTGCTAGGTGCTGTACAAGCACAAAAAAAAGGATCTTGTACAGCCATGTAGCCTTAAAGGCAGCAAGTGAAGGCAAACAGACGAGGAAACAGTGGTGCAATGCTGAGTGGCATGATGGCCAGCATTCCCTCCTCCTCCCCCCCCAAATATGCAACCTGCATCTTCACTGTCAAACATGTTGTGCACATGCCCTGCGCCCTCAGGGATGGGACCCGACTGGTGACTCCCCTGGCTCTGCAACTGCAGAGCTGGTGGCTATTACGCCCAAGGGGAAGTGTGCTGGCATCACTCCTCCTTTAATAAATAAGCGCGTGTGCGCAATGTCACAGCAATTTATAAACTACTTATTTCTGTTTATTGAATCAGATGGAATCGATAATCAGCAGGCAGCTGGCACCAAATTCATTAAGGCAGTTCACAGGACCTCAGCAAGAATACTGAGAACTGACCCTCTAGTTAGGTTTCCCTGTAGGGAGGAAAGCGGGCTAAAACATTTCTCAGCTCAAGTGAAAATAATAGTTAATGCTCACTTTACATTGCAGCCTTTTAACATCTAAAACATCTGAGGCGTCTTCTAAATAATACATGAAATACCTCCATATTCCCCACATGATAATTGTACTGTGCAGTCTCGTGGAAAGAATCTGAAATAAAAACAGGGCAACAGTCCTTAGCTGCTTAGTCTTTCATGCCTTTGTTTTTCCTGTCTGAAGCACACCAGTGCATTCAAATACATCTTTTTCTAATTGAAACATCACCAGTGTGTTGTGTCTGGCACCATGGCACTGCAGAAGCATAGAAACTGTGCTACATGAGTGTATGTTCTCTTGCCTAAGATATGCTATTTCATAATTAATTACAACTAAAAAAATCAGCTGTGCCAGTGGGACACATAGTAATATTTCTGATGATAAACTGTTTTAAGTCTCCGTTCAAACACTAGCCAAGGTATGAGATATGACTGTAATAACAGATTGATAGAGTAGACTGGGCTGTTTCCTTTAATGAAAAAGGCGAATCTGGGATTTTGAAAAAGGAAGTGCGGATGGTGAGGTGTATCATTGCATCTAACACAATACACATTTTTCTCCAGTTAAAAAAGAAATTGGAAGCTTTACTAATATGTCAGGGTCCTAGGGCTCTCTTATTCACTTTAATATAGAAGCAAAAACAAATATAGCTTTACTGGAATGTATATTCATTTACTACAAAGTATAAAAACACAACAAACTAGGCAAAAATAATCAAAAGATATTGTTTTATTAGTCCTGAGATATATTATACATACATGTCTTATTCAGATTTATAAAACAAAATCTAGTCTTCATGAGTATTTTGAACATAACCCCAACACTTTGCTGACAGTTATTTCTACAAGTGAGTTAATGTTTCCACACCTGAGTTATTGTTTTTAGCTAAAACAATCTGCCAGGGCTGTGAAATAGGAGAAGATAACAGGTAGCAAAGTTGCCAAAAGAAGGAGAGCTTGATTAATGGAACATCAATACCATTAAAAAGGATAAAGGGCCATTAACACCTGTGAAATGAAGAGAGAAGAACAGGAATAAGGTAAATTATAATGATCCTGGAAGTCAATTGACTCCCTTAGCTTTGCCTGAATAGAAATGTCACTGCTGCTGCTGGGCAGTTAGTTTTAAACTTTGGTTGGAGCAGGAATCAAAGAGGGGCAGGAAGTGACTGTACAAATACATTCCCCCAGATTCACCCTTGGGAATCTGTTGTGAAGGGCGCTGTTCATGTTCATGGTAAGATAAAAGACCCTATCCCAAACATCTTACAATCATCAATAGCCCTGAAAATGTGGACAGGTTAACTTTACTCCCAGGACCAGTGCCACTGACATTCATGTGACGGGCCATGGAAATGAAGTTAAACAGATGCGTCAAGATTTGCAAGACCGGGGCTCAGGCAAACTGCATAAAGTCTGGGAAAAAGATGCTATTTCCTTTTCGCAGGTGGGAAACTAAGACACAGAGCCCTTCTAGCCCCGATCCTGCGGGTCCATTTCATGTCTTACCTTTATGTACACAGACGCCCCAGCTGTATGAATCTGAACAAACATCTAGTGGTTTCCAAGATTACAGCCTGAGTGACTTGTTTCAGGATTTCTGCAGCAAAGCTAAGAAGTTAATTGAGATCTCTGAAATTCCACACCAGTCCCTCAAAGACAAAACGCTTTTCCCCTCCTTTGCCATGGGTAAAATAGCACTTGCTGGTATTTACCATCTCTGCATGGGAGAGGCTTGCAGTTGCGTCACAGGAGAAGCAGTCTCAGCCCATTATCCAGCAAACAAGCTTCCACGTTCCCAAACTCATTACCATTGCTGGCACTAATTGGTGGACAGGTTTGGCTATCTCAGCAAAGAAGCCAAGGACAGAATGGGCTATGGAGACTGAAGTTCCTTCTGGTTATCATATTAATTTAAAAAATAATTATAAAATTAATTAAGTTTTATATTACTATCACATTAAGGTTTGGAAATAAATGGAGATGAAAAAGGTGGCTCAGCAGAAACGTGAGCCTTTCTGGAAAGGGTAATAATCTAGCTCTCCTTGAAGCGTTGTTTTCAAAAACTAACCACTGTCTGGCATTGCTATATCCCCACACAGCATTTTGGACAGCAAAATGAAATCTACATAAAGCAACAGGCACCTAGAAAGTAGACCTGTGTTTAGGCTTTTCTCTGTAAAGTGCCACATGCTCCCCAGGCCCCTGCCAGATTTTTCAGAGCATTTTATATTGTGTGGCCATTGAAGGACAATTTCAACTGTTCAAGGGCTTCCTCCAGCAAAGCATATTTGTTATAAGCATATGATTGGTCCCATTGACTTCTTTAAGGTTTCGCAAGTAGGAAAAGCTTGCTGTGAAACTCTGTGCCTTCATGGCAAGAGCCCAAAACTTGGGGCTCAAAAGAGCTGAGCAACCAGCTCAGCAACCTTAAGTCAGTGTACTGCTCTACACCTTAGTTCGCTGTCTGCATAGCGGGGATAGTGATGCTGCCCTCCTTTTAAAGTACTTTCTGCAAGAAATATGCTAAGAGCTTGATACTATTATTATGAGCTTATAAAACAGCCCAGACCTGGGGCCTGTAGATAGTGGGTGAATCAATGGGTATTTATACACGTGCTCCGGGAGTGGGGGAGGGACACTTTAATTAGAGTGGCTCTGCAATTAAAGTACCCAGAGCATTTCCTGTACCAGCGTCCCCGTGCTTTGAAATGGCAAGCTTTAGATGGAGCGCCCCACCACCATTTTGAAGCATGGGAACACGGATACATGAGATGTGGGAGGCTGCTTTAGCATGGTAATTGTCACGCTCCAGCAGACTTGATTAACTGAGTCTGCAGCACATCAGAGCAACCTCCCGGCTCATGTGTAGGCACCCCAAATGCTTTGCTAATGTGCATTAAATTTAGTACCTCTTGGCACTTCTACACGTGATCAGGAGGCGGGCAGGGCAGAACGTTAATTAATTAGAGTATCTCCAAGAGCTGCTTTAATTAAAGTACTGCCACATTTCATATATCAGCATCCCCAATTAAAAATTGCAGCAGGGGCGCTCGAACTAAAGCTCATTTAACTCAGGAGGCTGCTGGGACGCAGCAGGTGCCACGCTCCAGCAGGTTGCATTAATCGAGTCTGCTCCAGCGTGCTTGAATTCCAGTTCATTGGCGCAGCCTCCATGCTTGAGGGTGGGCACTAGAAAAAGGCGCATTAGCCTATTTTAACGCGCATTAGCGAAAGTGCACCTTTTTGTGATGCTTTGATGTGCACTCAAATGGGCTCATAGTTCTGCTAAGCAGCCTTTTTCATCTCCACGTCTATTTACAGTTCACATTAAAGATGCATAGACATAGACGCACCCAGTCATTATATGAACTGGATGAGGCTGCAGCCTCATTGCCATAAGCGCCATGCAGACCTGGAGCAGCAAGGGTTTCTACTGCAAAGAGTTTACAACGCATGGGTAAACTGAGAGACTGCTGGCAAGTACAGTCGGCACACGGGCATGAACAGAGGTTGTGGCCCATAAGCTGCAGGGCCGTTGTCAGGTGTCTTGTTTTGGGGCCTGTTTGCAGAATGTCTGACTTTTCTGAAACGTAAAAGGTTTTACTCTGCGCACTAGAACGGTGTAAGCACACTGGCCACACACACTTTGAAGTAAGTCTTTGAAGCAGCTGTTATGTTTCCCCACACACATGCTCAGTAGCAAGGGCATAAGGAGTAATATCAATGCATTCAAAATCTGCATCTGGGATCCAATCCTACTCCCCCTGCAGTCAGAGGTTTTCACAGGCAAGGCGACTGCAGTGGAGAATGGGCTAAGGGGTTCACCAGGAGACATAAGGAGTAAGTTGAGTCAGAGAGGAGGAAAAGGAAAGATTCCTTACCTAGCATATGTGCCTCCACAAAAACATATGCAGCTCATTTCAGGATGTGGGAAAAGATACGTCCCACTGATGTATTATTTTTTCTGGCAGCTGCCCAGTCTTCCCTTGAGGTCAAGATCACTAACCAGCCACTTATTGAAAGGAGAGCCATCTGGAGTGCCAGGAAGGAAATACGGTTTTTTCCCTTTCCTCTGAAGCACTGCACATTGACCATGGCTAGAGGTAGATGTTTGACTGGGATTCACTGATGCTCCAAATAGTACTTAGAAACCTCTCACATGCTTGGCTGGAAGGTTTGCTCATGTGCAAACCAATTTCTCCTCTGGGTCCAATAACTATGGGCTTTTTTCACTGCTTCTGTAATACAGAGCATGGTCCTGTTCCTGGGTTCAGCTAACAAATTCCCTGCCATTCCAGTGTCCAGGGCACTGCTGGTATCTTTGTTTTTGCCTCCTGCTCTTTACCTGTAGCATGTTGCAGGTTTTTTATGAGGTGCTTTGTGACTTTTATATGAGAGGGGGCAGAGTGGACAGTCTTGTGGGCCCTTTTAGATAAGTGGTTGTCTGGTAATGCTAGGGACTGGACTTAAAAATCCAGGAGGTGCCTTCGGACCTTGTGATTTTATATTCCAATTTTTATGTCACCAAATAAACCTGTGATAGATGAGACTATACCCTGGATTACCCAGGTGCCCTGGGGACATGTGTGCCAACGTAAAGGGCTAGTTGCTTATTTCACCCAGCAAGAAACGTAACAGATTTGTCTGCATGAATGTTCTAGCTGTAATAATTATGAAGTTTAGTTTACAGACTCTTGTTCGTATACAGCAGTAAATACTATAGGAAAGTTAATAGAAGCACCAGAAGTATTACCAAAGACAGGATGTGTTAGAGAGTTATCCAGCAGACTGGAAACCTCCAAGATGAATAGAGGTGAGGAAGCCCAGAAAGTTACTTTGGCCTTCATCAGGACCTCGTGAAGCATGTCTCGCATTCAAAAGCTTGTCTGACTTTATTCAAACCATGCAGTTGGCCCCATGGAAAATGTCACCCCAAAAATCCTTCCTTCCTTCTGACGTAGCAAAGTCATTCCTTAGTAACAAAGGAGAAGGCGAAGCTCCTTGGATGGTTCCTTGTCCTGAAATCCCTTGTTAAAGTAGGCTGTTGTGAACAGTTCAGCTCCATCCTTGATACGAAGGGTATCAAAGAATAGAGAGTATATGCAAGCAGCTTATCCCACAGACTCAATCACAGAGGAAAGTCCTGATTGTCAAGTCAGACTATTATCGTATTGACTGCAGTCATCTGCTCAAGGTAAATCTAGCAGAAAAGGAGAACACATCTTCCAGGCTGCTCAGTCAGGTGCTCAGTATGTGTCCATTGATTTGGGGGGTTGTTTGTTCTGTTTCTTTTTTCTTTCTTCCCCTATGAAGCAAAATGTTATTTGAACTCAGGATTTTATACTGATTTTTTTTCATCATATAAAACAAAAAGAGAAATTCTGGCTTTCGGTATTGAAAAATTCGTCCCACCTCTTACCCATCCCCAGAGGCCAACCTATTTGAATATTGCAGTACTCCATGGTAAATTGCTGCAGTCTTCAAAATGAACTTCTAACTGTGTCGGCATCGCAGCAGCAAAATACTGTCACCCCCCTGGCAGGATAAATGGAGTACTTCTTTTGTGATCTCATTTTAGTGTCTTCTTATTAGATTTATTGAAATTATCTGTACATTCCCTTTACAAAAAAGAAGCAAGGATAAAAATGGCACAAGAAATGTAGAATTGCAACCGAGGTCCTGTCAATTCGAAATCAAAGCAATCATACATTTGGCTGGAGGATCTACGGTTTCTGCATTATTGTGGTGCATCAGAACAGAACCTCTGTGGTAGCTTTAGAAATATAAAAAAGCAGATCTTTAAAATTTAAATAACCCTAAAAATAAGGACTATGATCTGTGCTTTGTGTCTGGTGTTGTTTAACTTGATGTTTAAATTCAGCTTGTTTGATGCTATGGCTGGATTGTTCAGTGTGTCAGGAATATGTATAAAAAATCTGTTACCATCTTGTCATCATTGCTAGGATACTGGAGATCTTAAATTGCTTGAGAGGGGACAGCTAGGACCTCCAGCATCTGGGAAGATGCAAGAAGCAGTTTAGGATAAATGCATTAGCTAAATATTTCTGGTAAAGGATCAGATTAGGAGAAGCTCTTATGTGAACTTTATGGAGCTTCCATCTGCCAAGGGCCTTTTCCAAAAACATGTGCACTTCCAAAATGGTGAAGAGAGATGTGAAGGGAAAGGATCGTGGCTCTGATCTCCACCCTCCTCCCTGGCCTCCTGACTAGGGGTGATGCATTGGGGTGGTTATTCTCGTACAGGAAAAAAGTAAACAACAACTTTTACTGTGGAGCAATAGGTGAGCCGCTGAAAACCTTTATCTTTAACAAACAAGCTATTACCTAACTGAGGGACAGTCTCTCGATTACCAGCTTTCTCAGTTTCCTTAATTAGGGAGTCTCCCCTAAATTATAACTTCTATCACTACCGTGATCTGCTCCATTAGAACAGAAAGGGTAGACTGCTCATCCTGTTCTGCACGTGGAGACGCCCCAGAGAAAGCTGTTCCTCCCTGAAGCACCTTCCCTCCTGCTGGAGCAACTACAGAAGTTTATGCTTCCCAGAGAAAAGCAGAAAAAGCTGAACTGCATTTCTCTGCCTCTGAGGAACTTATGTTACCCCTTTGATTCTTCATTGCTTTCTGTTTGGCATGAAGTCATATGAAAGAAAATATTCAAGGTAATCAGAATCATGTATTAGGTGTCAGTAATGGGCTAAAAATGGTTTTTGATTGAACATTACTTTTATAAATGTGATTTCAGATTGAGGCATATTGCAAACCGTCACACAGCACATTCAGCAAATGTTACTTTGCTATCACAAAACATAATTCTTCCTCCAAATTTGATTTAGGTAAGGAGGGAACCAGAAGTGAGTCCCTCATAAATTATAGTTCAGGTTCCAGTGTTGATTCATTTTGCTATTGAATTTTGGAGCACTGAGGCTGCATTGGTAAACAATGTTTAGTTGCATAACCTTATAAAAGTTATACAGCCATTATGTCCCATCACATAATCTCCAGAAAATATGGATCATGCTTCCTACACTAAAATTTATCTTTATTTAATTTAAGTATATTAGCTTTTAAAGAAAAGTGTTATAGAGCAGCTTTGAAAAATCTGTTTTACTTCAAATTATGCCATTTTAAGAAGAGTTATTCTTTGCATTTCCATTTCAATGACTTTCATATCAAAGATTTAATGCTTTAACCCAAACTAAATGTAAACCACACTGAAACTATTCGCCTTCTCAGGTACATTTAATTTGTTTTGCCCCTTTATATTTTGCATTACAGAACTATAATAAAAAGATTTTAAGGAGAGAAAAGTCAGATTTTGAAATGACTTTTCATTTAAGTTTTTCATTTTGGTTTACATGAATAAAGTCAACATGTACATGCAACTTTTCAGGCAAAGCAGAATGCATCAGTGCAAGACAATTGACTGTGTTACCATTTCTTTTTTCTTTTTTGCAAAGAACTGCAAAATCTTCAGTTTTTTTGTCCCAAAATCTTAAAGCCTTTTTGCAAATGGAATTTCCATCCTCCACCCATCTCTACATTTCTGTCAAGCTTTTTAAGCTCTTTGCAGGGTGCGCCTCACCTAAGTTTTTAGTACAGAGCTCAGCTGTACTAGCAAAGAGGTGTCCCACAACTTTGTCACAAGCTCTGAGTAAAAGGCACCTCATAGTAGAAAGGGATAGACCTATACCTAGTCGTTTTCCCAATGATACAGCTGCCATTTTGGCTGCATACTGGAGAAAGAGGACAGAACTAATTGCGGAAACTACGGAGGCATCTCATTGTTGGCCGCTGCTGGGAAAGTTATTGCCCATAACCTCGCTAATCTCCTTCTCTCACTTGCGGAAGAAATAGGTCCAGAATCTCAAAGTGTCTTCAGACCATCTTGAGGAATTGCAGATATGATCTTTATAGTTTCATAGTTGGTAGGGTCGAAAGGGACCTGAGCAGATCATCAAGTCCGACCCCCTGCCATGGACAGGAAAGAATGCTAGGGTCAAACAACCCCGGCTACGTGATTGTCTAGCCTCCTTTTGAAGACCCCCCCAGGGTAGAAGTGAGCGCGATTTCCTGGCCCCATGCATATGTGCACATGCACACATGTGCATGGTGTTCCCTGCGTCCAGCTCCCCAAAGCCCCTTGCAAGCTGGAACTCTGACAGCTTGCAAGGGGCAAACCCACCATTTCCTGTATTTGTCTGCAGTGAATGGAAAACCCAGATCCCTGCACAATACTGGGAATCCAGGACAAATGCAGCCCAGGACTGGGACTTGATGTTCCCATTTTGGAACTGCCCCTTCCTGAGGGGGGCCAGGGCCCTCAGTCCCTCACATATCCAATGCCTATGTGCCACAGTGATAGTCTGGGCAAGGTTCCTTTTTGGAATTAAAGCTGAACAGTTAGCTGCCTCAAAAAATTTTAAACTGGCCATGTAAGCTATACTTCACTAAATTTCCCGGTGCCCTGGATGCAGTCTGAGCAATACGCTTGATCTATTACTGTCCTGCCAAATCATTTGTTGGTTCAGCCTTTTAAAAAAAATCTGTGAAAAACAATCTCATAAAATATATTAATTGCATTAGCGAGTACTACCCTCTTACCAAGAATCTCGAGCTTCCACATTTACTTTATTGGGTATAAAATAACTAGCATACAGTAACAGCTCCAAGCATTCTGATGGGTCTGTCTCTCAGGCATACTATCTGCTGCAAGCAAAGAGTGAAAATAATAATGTATGGTAAGACCAATGGATAAATAAGGAGAGTTCTGCTGTTTTCAGCAGAGGTGAGGATCATAGTTTCTGTGCATTTCACAGGTTCTATCCATTAGAAATGTGTCTCTTCCTTCTAGCAGTAAATAAGTGACAGGTTTCTGAAGCCCAGTCACTATTCTAACCCTTCACTAACAACTCAAGCCCAGTGAACATAATTGAAGGACTTCCATTGACTCCTATATGCTTTGGATCAAGCCTTGGAAGATGAATTTGGAGGTAACTAAATCCCCGTTATACCACTGACTGATATAATCCACAACCTGAAAAAGAGCACTCAATGCCTATAGCTTGTCCAATGGTGCTCCCAGCTATATAGGTGGTCTAATTAAAGATGCCACTAAAAATTCTTGCATGTGATATAATCCGGTTCTTTTTTGCAAAACACGTTTATTTAAGCAATTATGTAGGGATAAACAGATAAACTATAGTATTCCCAAAGTGTCTCTCTTTCTCCACTTTGCTGCAATGTCTCTGCATAAAAGAACCTTTCCCAGGTCCCAACCTATGTGCTAGAGAGGTAAGGATCCAGTACACACATCTTTATAGCTACCTGTTTCGTTTTCCACGCATTCGGTCTCCTCTATACAAAATACCTCAGAAAAAGCTATCGGCAGGTGGAGAAGATTGTCAATAAATAGCAAGCTTTCTCCTCCTGTAATAAGTGAGGCTCCTACCAACAAAATGCACTGTCCATCACTCTTACCTCGCCAGGAGTGTTTGTGCTGTGACAAGCAGGCGGGTATCAAATTATTCAGCCTCTAGGATTTTCCAGTAATAAGCAGTGGCCATGCTTTTCTGTCTAGCACTTGTCTCATAGGCAGGGTCAGCATCTGAGACAAAAGTTAACACCAGGAATTCTCTTCCTGCCCATTGGGGTAAAGTTTCCCAGTGCATCTTATGAGGCACGTAGAACAATCAGCCAGAGGTGGACCCTTTTCACTATAGTTAGAGGTTCTTAGAGGATAAGTGTCATCTGCTTAGGTTTTTCCTTCTATGGGCAACACAGAGGCCCACATATCCACAGATGACTGAACAAAGTGACCCATCATTGCTGCTCAATATCTCTTGAGAGGTGGAACACAAGTGCTTTGGTTTGGTAGGGGTCTCTTGCCTAAACTGCACTTCTCACTCAGTGCAAAACAGGTACTAACTCCTGAGAGCCTGCAAAGGAAGATGGGAGCCAACAAAAATGGAGATGAAGTATCACATAACATGGTAAATGTCTTTTAGTGTTTATTAACATAGTGTTCAAATCTGCAAACCTCACGTTTATAGTCTTCCCAAACGCAGTAGAAAAATCAATAGACTGGTTTACTAAATCAGAGGCAGCATTGCTGCCTGTTCCCCAATTCTAAATGCCTCTGGGGCAAATGACAACATGCAAGAAAGACAATGACAAATCTGTCCTGTTGAACTTTTACTGTGATAGCTGGTGTGGCTGCAGTATACAGACAATTTGTCTATCGATGTCAGTAGCTAATTGCTTCTGTTCTCAGAGGAAGGATAGCATAGAGTAGCGAGGGAAACACCATACATTTAATAAAGGGGGGACCTGCAGCTCTTAGCAACACAAGCCTTTTTGAATGATGAAAACCACAAACGTAGGTTAAGGTGCTGGTCACTCAAAACCTATATTTCCAGCTCTCTGACTTCTTCTCCTATCTCTTTATTCTTGTCCCATACTCCCATCAGACTCCCATCCTCTAAGCAGTTTAACTGTGTTTACTTTACTGAATAGCTTTGGAAAGCTAAACAAGTAGTGTCACCTCTAAAGCTGATGGAAGAATTTTACACACAAAGTCAACTTTGGATGTTGCCTTATTGCTTCTTTAACAAATCGCTCACCAGCCCAGGCACCTCTTCTTTGTTGGGACAGATTTGCTTCATTTTGTTGTAAGCAAAAGGATTTTTTTTTCAAAAGTTCACAAAGAGAAAAAGACCACGGATGAGGTGCTGTAGGTGCTGAATCGAAAGAATATTCATGACATTCAATGAATCCATTACATTCAAAGAATATTAAAGTTCTGGACAGAGCTGAAACTAGTGCAGTCCTGAAACGTGTATTGTGTTTGCTGAAAAGCTTGTGGATCGTCTGTGCGGAGTGATTAAAAGTGCCTCGGCACAGCCGAGTTCTCAGCACAATGTGAGCATTTGGTTGCAAGGGATTCCCCATGAGGTGGGAAAACCCCTTGGTGCAATGATCAGTCCCCGCCAAAGCTTGCATCTGCACTCTTTGCATGCATGCTTTTGATTGGCTTAGTGTAAATTATTCATATGTGGCAGCTGGCAATTGGGTCACTAGCTGTATAAAAGTTAGGGCAAGTTTCTGCCCAAGTTGGCATGCACATTGGAAGCAACTTTCACATGCATCTCGGAGCGGACTTGGAGGCCTGATCAACCACCAATGACTGCCTGTCACCAAAATCCTGACGTACCCCGTGCCCTGCATGCTCGAACAACAACGGTGTGCCACCTGGTTTCTGTTTTCTACTTGTTTTCTGCAACTTTATGGAGCGTGCCTACACTGCACTCCAGTTGTAAGTAAAGTTCTTTTTTTAATTCAACCGACAAGCTTTTTGCGCCTAATTCCACTCCATCGGCAGCCCCATCCGGCCCCTTTCGGCCCCCACGTGGATCCATCCAAGTTTTGACTGAGTCCCCTGTGCAGTTTGAGTAGATCTAAAGCCAAGAGAGATTTGGACTCTCATCCTGCAGTGAGATCAACTCAGATGTGTGTGTAAACCCATATGGTTTATTGCAGGCTTTGGAGTCAGATTTAGATTGATCATCTAAACAGAACTTAGGTGGAATCTAGGCACCAAAAGTGATCTAGAATACTTCCCTAAATTCATTCAGTACCTCAATTTTGGATTGCAAATTTCCCTAAGTGCCTGAATGTAGACATCCGTAGATTCATGGAAGCACCCCAATTTGAGCAATGAAGCGCCTCGCTGCTGCCTAAGGTTTGTCACAATCCAGACGCAAGCCAGAGCAGCACCTTAACTCCACCAAATTCCCTCAAGGGACAGAGTCAGGCTGGTCTCTTCCATGACTGCCGGATGCACACCACCAGCACCAAGTGCAGAGCAAAGTGGAGCAGCCACAGCCACTTCCACTCAGCAGCGTGCCACATACCCTTAACTTTAGAGCTGGGTGATTTGAATGCTAAGCCCTCCTCAGCCTGGGGGGATTTGATGTTCCTTTTGAATAGTCGTGCAATTTACTTTAGGATAATTGGAAAGGAAACAGGCATAGGCCTGGGGCCAAGGACTGGTATGAAGTGTTTCCACCTCCTAGCAGGGCAGGATCAATGCATAGGCAAATTAGGCACATACCTGGGGCCTTAAGTGAAGAAGTCCAGTTGTATTTATTTTTCATAGTATAATTATTGAGTGAAGAAAGGTAGGGGCCTGTTGCACAATATGTCTTTATGGCATAAGTGACAACTATTGCACAGGCTCAGTGTTTACAAGCCTATCCAACTGGACAATTGGGAATAAATATTAAGTACTCAGTCTTATATCCTATGGATCACAGTAACTGGGCCTATCAAGAAAATAATTAAGTCTTCCAAGTGGGCCCACAAGTTTGTCTGCTTAGGGCCCACTAAAGGGTTAATCCAGCTCTGCATCTGTGCCTTAATTAGTGTAAACCCTACTCCTTTAGGTGATGATTTCAGTAGGGGTTGTGGATTGTAAGTGGAGGCACCTAATGTGCAGACTTGAGTCAGGCTTTCTGGAGAGGGGTGGGAGCCCCAATCCTCTCCCCCTCCATGTGCGTAGTGCCTCCTCTTGACAACTAGACAGCTCCTTGCTCAGCTTTCAGCTATCTGAATCATCTTCGGAGGTGCCAAGCTCTCTTCCCCCTTCCTGTCACCCCCCCCACCACCCACCCACACCCCAGCCTCATAAGGAGATTGGGCACCTCACCCTGTTTCTTTCAATCAATCCCTGGGGCTGGACACCTATTTTTTTATAGGCATGCTGAAACCGATATTGGCAGTCCCCAAGGGGGCAATCTAGCTTTTGCCCTTGATGTTTAACCATGAAATTGGCTGTTGCTCTTTTAAAATCCAAATCTCATAAAGCATGTGCTGTAATTGAAAAGCAATTGTTCAGCTCTCAGTTAACCAAAAGTGCTTAGTTTTGCAGAGTTCTTGCCCTTGCCCAACCAGAGCACTAACTTGTTATGAAATCCAGAAGGTACAGTAAATTGAAATTAAATTAAATTAATTCACCTCCGCCTACCTATGTCAGAGGAACTTTAAGGTTCTGTCCTGTATCTTTACAAGAATGGAAATGCCTAGATAATGAAAGGATGAGCTTCTAAGTATTTAATCCCCGTGCAGTGGCATTGTAACGTGCTAAAAAAGTGCCTGAAGAAAACACCGAGACATATGGAGAATAATTCTGCTGTATTATTAGAGCTGATGTGTTTCTGTGCTGAATAAACTTGCTAAGGACTGAGTGGAAGGCTTGGAAATTAGCAGTACCTGCAAGGAGTAAAGTTTTCATGTAAAGAATAGAAGGCTGCCCTGGGTGGTTTTGGGGAAGGGTCTTTATTTTTGTTCTGTCTTTACAAAATGACTAGCACAATAGGATGCACATCCATGACTACAGGTGGTACAGAGAGAGGTAGTTAGCTGGGTTAGTGTGAAGTCAGGCACAAGGCAGGGTCGATTTGCCCCTTATAGACCCATCAGAGTTGCAAAGCGTAAGCTTGCATAAACAGTGGGCTTACTCCACTAGATGCTTACTTCATCAGAGGTGGTACAGTTATACAAATGCAAGTAATAATGGTGATTTCTCCGTGGATTGTCTTCCGTGACCCCCTGACCAACGTATCTGATTGCCACGGAATAGTCAAGAATTAACGAGGGAAGATAAATTTTGTTTCCCCTCACTATCTTGCCTGCCAGTGCTGAACTACAGCTAGTTATGAGATAGGGAGGAAAGTAAATTGGATTTTTTTTCTTTTTGCACTAAAATCAGAAACTGTCCATAGCCTACAGAACCTATCTAAAACTTGCTGCCTCTGCACTTGACTACAGAGCTAGCTTGTGACATGGTTCAGGATACCAGGGAGTTCCATCCAGGTACAGTCCAATGTGATTCAGTATTATCTGGAGATAGTGAAAAGCATGCTTTGCACACTCTGATACACAGATTAATCCCTCAAATAACAGGGGAGTCTGACACTCTCTTTGCCTATACTCTCAGGGGAAAATTGACAAGCAGCCCAATTGAGGGCCTCTGTGACCTTGTTCCACCAATGTAGTGCTTGGCTGCTCCTCTGCCACTCGTGTTATGTTTCTTCAGTTTGACAGGATTGGGGCAAAGGATGAGAAAAACCTATTTCCTTTGTTCTGGGGAAAGCTGGAGCTGATTTGTGTTCAAAAGGAATACTGCGGGTGATTGACAGAAAGTAGTTACTCGACTTCTGTGGCAAGTCTTTTTTTTTTCCCCCTCTGAAAATTGTCATGTTGAAAATGAATATTTTGGGCACAAGTGTATCAATTTTTAACTAAAAATTTTTAACTGAAAAAGTGTGAGAGAACTCAAAATTTGGTGCTTTGTGTTTCATTCTTGAATTGTACTACACTCTAAATTTGGCGTTCGTTTTGAGTTTCACTAGTGTTTCACTTGTTGCCCTGTGTGTTCTTTGTCTGGGGCAGTGTATATTTCTATTAAATATTTAGAAGATAATGGAAATGGATATTAGGGAATGTTTCCTTCAAAAAATTGTGCTTTGATGGGAAGTATGTTTAAAATTTCTAAACAACATGTTTGGAAGTTTTTGGGGGACAAACTTTTTTTTTTTTGCTAGAGCGGTGACATTGAATTTCGAACAGAATGGATGGACGGACTGATAGATAGGTAAGGCAGATGGACTGAGAGACAGAGAGACATCCCAGGCCCTGGAAAAGCCAGGCAGAAGGCAAAGTCTTCTCTGGTGACTTGCAATTGTTTTCTATGGCCTGTAAGTGTTAATTTGCTTTGAAAAATAAGTTACTACCCCCTTTTCCCCCTTTTCTTACAAGGATGAACTACTCTTCAGAGTACAATTGATAGTATTCATTCATTTTCCTTGCTGTTTTTCTAAAGCAGATGGGCAGCCACGAATCTGGCCAGAATCAGGAAGATCTGACTGTATCATAGTTGCTCCAAGCAACAGGCACTGCAGCCATCGGCTCCTGAAGAAGGTCCAAAAAAGAAACCTGGAGGGCAGAGATTAGTGGAGATTGCCACGGATGCCATCACTCCCCTGGCAGCCAGGATACTTAAGGCTACTTGAAGCACAAGGAGAGCGTGTGAGGGAGCTGCTTCATGGATCCAGCCGTCAGAGTGGGCTTTCAGCTTTAGGTTTGGCTGTTGCATCCTAACCCAGGACCATGACAGATATGTCCAGTGACGTGGCCCTGGCATGAATCCAGTACCCCGTGCTTTCCTGCAGTCTGGGAATAGAAGGAAGTGAAGACATGCTTGGCATCTCACCCAGTACTGCCAGACACCATCACTTTATCAGTCACCAGTCAGTCTCCTCCCAAACTCATGGGACTGGATTAAAAATCATGGATTTTAAACATGCTATAAATGCGGGGTCTTTTTCTTTGCTCAGCCCGCTCCCCACCCCCTTTTTAATGTTTTCCAGCTTTTCTGTGCAACCACAAGGGATACAAATGTACTACTTTTTAAATAAACACCGTGACTCCAGGAGCCAGAGGCATACCAAAGCAGCTGAGTGCCCAGGGCTACTGTGCCACCGGTGACCCACTCTTAAATCAGCATCTGGAGCAGCTGCCCTGGTCACCCCACCCAGGAGATGGAGCTTCAACAGAAACACCAGGTTAGCATCAGAGAATCTGATAATACTGCTGTGATCCCTCGTGTGGGCAATGCTGTCATAACTGGAAAGTGGTGTAGGGAAGGGGCTGGTTCTCAGATTTTAAAATGAAAAAGAGGGCATTGTGAGAGAGGAGGAGGAGAAGGGAATATTGAATAATGGAGGAAAAGAGTGATAAATAGGGTTGAAAATAGAGATCGGAGGAAACAGACATTGAAAACACATGGCTTTACTGAAGCTGTAAGTCTGGCATGGACATGAATGCCAGGGTTAAACGAGTGGTAAACAGGGTGCTTTTTGCCAGGGGACTGGAGGAGAATGTCAAAATAATTGGGGTAAACTTTAAAAAGCACCGAACCAAGCTAGGAATATGAATCCCACTGACTTTCAGTGACATAGGTAGTTTTGAAAATAGGAATCAGGCTCCTGAGCAGCTCTAGCCCATTTTTAAAGTTTTATGTTGGTCTTCATCACTTTGGCTACTTTGTTACAAGAACCTTACAGGAAGTTTTACCCTTCTGGATTCCTCTTCAGGTAGTGCATAAAGATTTTAAAAGCTTTTCTGATGCTAATTAAATGTTAAGTGACTTGAAACAATCTTTATAGGAAAACAAAGTTCATTTTGATTTGACATCTAATTGGTCTAATAAAAGATATTACCTCTGCCACCAGGTTTTGATTCCTTTTGCCTCTAAACCAATACAGCTACAACCTGGATAACTGACCTTTTGATTTCTGGCAATTCCTTCACGACATTGTCCGAATACTGAAGGGAACCAAGAGCTGTACGTCAGGAGAAGTGGCATTTGAACCTGCAGAAAGTTGAATCTAGAGAAAATCTTTCCTGCAGACGGGATGCTCGTGATTGTATCATGGCTGGCTATTCTGACTTCTTTATCCTTGATATAATGCAGGCTATCTTTCTCCCAGTAGCCTGGCCTTTTTATAAAGCAATGTCTTGATCCAATTTCATTGCACACGGAGGCAATGCAGCTTTAGTTCAGAAAGGTCAGCCTCAGTGTCCTCCTCAGAGTCAGGGGATGCTTAACTGGTTTGTGTTGGCAAAGGGCTCTGTTGCATGGGACACTTGGCATGTGTTTTATCTGAGTTTGTAGTAATCTTTACTGTGCCACATTAGACATTGCAATGTGTTCTGAGCAGCCGCACTGCAGCACTCAGTATGATCTCAGCCGAATTTGGACAGAGCTGGAGCCCTGTCTAACTGTGGCATGGAGAGCTATAGCTCACATGTCTGCCTAGGAGGATACACAACCCCCACACCCAGAGACTACACCTTTCCTTCCTTATGCCCAGCACTGCCCTGCCTGAGAGCACCCACCCCTTGCACACCAGAGTGATCTGATCCAGGTCTTGCTGCTGCTGGTGGTTGGTGGCATGGAGACCTGAGCCCAAGACAGGTCTCTGCCACTAGCAGCCTTGAATCAGCTTCAGTGTGGTGCTGGAGGCTGGGGCTGAATAACAGCTGATTATTGATCCCAGGTCTGGCACGTCACAGAAATCTTGAATTTGTGTTATCACCATAGAGCAGTCTGATGACAGCTGAACATGTTACTTAATACAATCTGGAGATACTCCTTCCACAAAAAGTCCTAACTTTGTTATGATACGAGCACAGTTAGCATGGGGTTGCACGCTTGAACACATGGACGCTCATGTTTTAAATGCAGTCAACATGTCCTAAGTATAATGTGTAACGCGGCCAAGCCTTGCTTTGGCACTGTGAATTGTATTGCTGCATGCTCTGTGAGGCAGAGCTGTATAAAAATGACTACTTAGCAGCCTTCCCACCATCCTGGGCCGTCGTAGCTGTGACTTTCATGCTGGACTCTATCTAAAAAATAGCGCCACTTAATTTTCGTGTACCCAGGTAAAGCAGACCAGTTAATTTCAACTAGTGTTTGTGACCCCCCACGTCTCTCAACGGGTTAACTGCTTTTGGTCTCCTCAAGCCACCTTTGCCTGTCTCAGCACTGTCCGTCTGGCCCCTCCTTTTTTCCACATCTCTCTGTCATTTGCATTTAAGGGACTTCATCTGTTCATCTCATCTGACAAAGTAGGCTACAGCCTACGAAATCTCATGCCTCTCTGAATGAGTTAGTCTCTATAGTGCCGCTGTCCTCTGCCTTCTAGCTAAATTCAGACGAACAGCTAACTGCCTGTCTCACCTGGATAATGTGGAATACAAAACTGTAAACAAATGTCACATTTGACCCAAGGTTGGTTGTCCTGGCATTTTACCCAAATTAAAACTGACTTGGTACTGTCCTCGACAGATGTCACCCTTCCGAACTGCATTGCCGTTCCTTTGCCGGTAGGTGGCCAGTGAGCAGGGAGCTTCTTCCTGGAACGAGCCACAATAACCACACAGATGTACAACAGGATATCTAGTGGGACAAAGTGTTAGTACATTTTACCTGGCATACTGAAGAAGAACTCAAGGCTGGACCATGGATGTGTATGTCTGCACTATCCCAAGACAAAGGGTTTTCTCCAGGGACAGATGCAAGGTCTGTTTGTAGTCAAAATGCTGGAAAGCTATTCTTGAGACCCAGTTGGCTGTTATATTTCAGAAGCCCTTTCTGAAAATCACTTTTATTAATGCTCAGTGAAACGGTACCTCCCTTTCTGGTTTAGGTACCTTCTTTCTCATTCTCCCTTCTTCCCAATAGAAGACCTAGTCTGATTTTAGGACATGCCATCTGAGTCTGACAGCTGATTTTCTTTGCCCCTTGTGAAATCCAACAAACTGGATACAAAAAAGGCATCTGTTGGTTTCTCTGCGGAGATGGAGAAAGGCAGAGTGACCGCTATGTTGTGCATTTGGAGCAGTGCTTTTGTTTATCTGCCACTTCTATGGGTCTGGCTAAGGGGCTCTCAATAGCACAGCTATTCCTGAAATTTCTTATTCTGCCGCTGGCAGATGAAGTGAAATAAAATAAACCTAAAACAAACACGGTCACACGGTTGAAGAGAAAATAATATGGCATTAGATACCATTTAAAGGAGATGTGGTATCCAACAGGGCAAAAGTTTCTAACCCCACCTATTGTCTCTGGGGAGAAAGGATCAGCAAGGGCATTCTGTGTGAACAGAAAAGGGGCTTGAAATGGTTTTGTCAATATTTTTTGACCCAAAAGAATGGGTTTTTGAGCAAAAAAAAACCAACCCTTTTATTTTGGTCAAAAATTTGCAATAAAAAGTGGCAAATTTAAGCTCTGGAACAATATCATTTTGGAATTCTTCAAAATTTGGAGAAGCTTTCTAGAGCTGGAGAGGGAAAAGCAGAGGGAAACCCAAAATAATGTTCATTTCACTGCAGAAGTGGGAGCAGACAAGGAGACAAGGAAGTGAACAAATATGAAATGTCTGGTCTCGTTGTTGGGGGAGAGTGGGGGTTGTAGTTGAAATTATTGGCTTTACTTTGAACTGTTGTAGAAAAATTGTTTCCAAAGAGCACATGTGATGAATGGAGCAAGGGCAGGACGTGGGTGGCCAACCTGGGGAGACTGAGAGGAAAAGGACAGAATATGAAAGAAGTTGCCCGTGTCCACCCTGCTGCAGGGCTCCTCCACATGGTCTGACCCATACCCAAAGTTTTGCTGGGCCTGTTCAGGTCCACACAGTCCCCTCTTCCTATTCCAGCCTTTGCGAATGGCATGGCACAAACCCCTGTTTCCTCCCTCCCTCTGTTGCTTGAGGGAATCTCACGCAGGAAAATCCACTTCTGAATAGCTGAAACATGGCTTAAGCTCTGAGCTCTGCCCACCCACCCATCAAGGGGTGTCTCTGGACAGGTGGCTTATTAGATTTCCTCACCCTTGCCCCTGGACGTGATTGCTGTCCTCTTGATTAACGCAACCAAGACTGAGACAGACAACTCCAAAGCTAAATGGAGGAGCTGCCACGGATGTCACATGGTTACCTGCAACAAAAGGGACAGGACTTGGTGATCCTGAAAATCTCTTCCAGTTCTGTGTCCCTATGACCTGAGCCATACTCTCATCACTGGGTTATACTGCTGTTGCTTTTATGAATGCCTATATTCTGCACTCTGGTCTACAGTCTGCTTCTCATATTCATGCGCCCAAGTAAGCAGGTTTCCATGGGGCTAATGTAAGATGTAGCTCACCCATTTTTATACAGCAAATGCCAGTTTGAACAAAGCAAAGCAAGGGGAGCTTATATATTGACTGAATCTCATGTAGCACAAACCTCAGAGTGTGAGTGACCAAGTGCAACCACTTCATTGATCTAATGACGGAGAAGAGTGGGAGTGCAGGGGTGCACCGGAGTGATGTACATACTTGAAATCTAGCTTTTGTCATAGGCAGAGGAGACCGGGAGATTTCGGACTCCCTGGCATCTCCTTATTCATTTTTCAGTTCACAACCAGAAGCAGGACTCCTCATCCATCTCCACTGACGTCTACCAGAATGAACTTACCTCTCACATCACATCCCATAACTGTGTAGCCTGAGCAAATTCCTGTGAAGCACCTTATGTCTGAGGTTAGTCTGTGATGAGTGAACTTACTAAATCCCAGGTAGCCTGATACTAGAAATTGAGTGAGATAAAGCAAACTTAGGCAGATCGTAAGACCAACCATTCCTTCCTGCAGTGAAGTTAGACATAGTTCTTGATTTCCAGACAAGAAAGCAGACATTTTTTAAAATATGCCTATGACTATGAGGGAAAAAGAAATCTAACCTTACTGAATTAATATATTCCAGTGATTAATTTATCCTGATACTGAAGTGACCTACAAGTATCTTTTGTTATTTTCAGGTGAAATGCTTGGAATTGAGGTTCTGGACTATTTAACAGTGAATAATTTCCAGCGCAAATCCTAATCTGTTTTGACTAGTGCAGGCAGTCTTACACTTACCATCTAGGTATAAATGAGCAAACATTTCATTAAAAATGAAGAGGTTTATGACAATACCTATTCTCCCAAAATGGAGCCACCTGAGCTTTTCTAATAGCTGGTGACATCCATTAGTGGTTCTCTCTGAAATTGAAAACATTTTCCATCTGTTCATACACACTCATTACAAAGTAGTTAAGAGCCTGTGGGATCACAAAGGCACATTTTTGCAAATTACAAAATATCAAAATGAGTTATTGAAGAAGCAGCAATGACTTTGTAATAAGCAGCTCAAACCTTCCAACTTTCTCTTTTCTTGAGAAAGGTAGACATTAGTCAATTGAAATCTGTTTGCCCTATAACCTTTTAGACTCTGGCATTTCAAAAATGTATTCCACATATACTGTATAAAGGCCAAAACCTGGTTTCAGGTACATGTACGCAAGTCAATGGGGTTGCACGTTTGTAACTGCCAGCAGAAATTTGCCCTGTTCTTTGCTACCAAGTATTATGGAGGCCAAGTGATTAAGAGAATTCACATAATGAAAGGACATATATAGAGACAGTGGGATCAGCCAGCGTTATACGAGGAAGGATTCCTAAACATTCCCTATACTTGGAAGATGGATCCCTGGTCTGATCTGGGATGTCAGTGCCTAGGTTCCTATGAATCACCTGTAACACTGGCATTATAGTGTTCTAGTGCAGCGGTTCCCAAACTCTTGGCAGATTGCACACCACCAATTTAAAATGATACAACCTTAAGTACCACCAGTACATTTTTCGGTTCAGCCTTAAGTACCACCAACACATTTTTGTCATATAAAGTAATTACAATCAATCTGTTAATGCGTACCACTCATGGGCAACTGGTGCCTCCTAATACTGGGGGGGACACCAGCAGCCAATCACCAACTGGGGGAGCATCCCCCAGCCAAACAGGGGGTGGGAGGGATCCACCAGCAGCAGGCCGGGGTGGGGAGGTGGGAGGAAAGCCAGCAGCAAACTTTGAAGTGCCACCAGCTCTTCTCTTGGGGGGGCACAGCCAAGCTCAGGGGGTGCACGTGCACCTGTGTGCACCCCCTATGCATTGCCAATGGAACCACTGGAAGGTTGTCTACATACTGCTGGTGGTACCAGTACCACAGATTGGGAACGCCTGCTCTACTGTATTTATGTATGACATTACAAAATACACTAGCTACACTTATCAGAGTGAGCTGGGGTAATACCATACAGGCTTTCACAAAATCCTCAGTTAGGTCTAGCTAATCGATAGTCATAGGACTGTTTTGTGATGGCTGTTTCAGTTCTCCATACTGAGCTGCAGCTTTACAAAGTATATATTCAATTTATGAGGTTTAAGTTCCATTTCTGCTATGGATAATTTATTAATGATGATCACTTACACCACTGATCTTGGGGGAGTGTCTCCTGATTTGTTCTGACACAAGTGAGAAGGGGGAAAAGTACAGTCTTATATGTAGGTAGTTCCTTTTATCCAGAAGGTTCCTGAGTTTGTCTCTGAATACAAGCAAATTTTCTCAAGCAAATGCCAGGACATCATTCTCCCACTGTACTCAGCCTTGGTGAGGTTGCAGCTGGAGTACTACGCCCAGGTTTGGGTTCCACAATTCAAAAAGGCTGTGGAGAAGCTTGAGAGAGTCCAGAGGAGAGCCACACACGTGATCAGAGGTCAGGAAAATAGACCTTATAAAGAGAGGTTGAGAGCCATGAGACTCTTCAGCCTGGAAAAATGCAGGCTCGGGGCAATCTGGTGGCCATCTATAAGTTTATTAGGGGTGTTCACCAGGATCTGGGGAATGTCTGTCCACCAGAGCGCCCCAGGGGATGACAAAATTGAACGGTCACGAACTCCTCCAAAACTGATTCAGGCTGGACATAAGGAAGAACTTTTTTACTGTCCGAGCCTCCAAGGTTTGAAACAGACAGCTGCCAGAGATGCCACCAAAGCACCCACTTTGAGCGCCTTCAAGACACATTTGGATGTTCATCTTCCTGGGATCCTATGGTCCCTGCTGACGTCCTGCCCCTGGGGCAGGGGGCTGGACTCAATGATCTTCCAGGGTCCCTTCCAGCCCAAATCTTTGTGAAAGTAAGGAACATCTATATGTATGTTTGGAAAGGTTTTAGGTACTGAGTTTGCAATACCAAAGAAGTTTCTTCACCCACCACTTAAATACAAGACACCTATTGTGACAGCTGTTTGCCAGTAAATAGGAATACAGTATAAGGGTTTGACAGTAAGTGAACAAGAACACATTAAGTCAGGGGATGGGAATTTAGGAAAAATGCAGTAGCCCAATTCTAATTTAGCTTGGTTGACAATGCTGCTATTCTTGCTGAGTCAAAATTCCCACTGGGCTAAAATAAACTTGCTTGTATGAAGTCTGCAGAAGTGGGTCATTGCATTAGTTATTCCAGTTCTTCTGAAATGAACAATGGTGTCTTTATCCTGTTCCGTAGTCCAGCTGCTCTGAACCTATACTTCCTCCTTTTTGGAGAAAAATACCACAACATGTCTGCATTCCCGCCCCCCCTGCAAATGAGGGTACAGAGTCCCAGCTTCCAACACCTAGCATAATTATTGAGAGCTTCTCAGAGTCCATTGCAAAATAATTATTTGAAAGCTGCTCACTGGTCCTAGCAGGGGGTTTCTTTCATGTCTCATAAAAATATCTGAAGGAAACTCCCATTGCAAGGCTGTGCTTACTAGTGGTCTAGCCATCCAGGGAACAACAATGGCGGCACAGCTCAGAGTGCAGGGTAGATGTGGTGAAGTGGCAGTGAGCACTGGCAGTACACAGCAACTTTCATCTTTCCTTCTTTCAGCATCCTATTTTGTCCATTCCTTGAAGCATTTTTCTTTGTTCCAATGTGACAGTGAAAAAAATAAATCAAACTTCAATCAGGAGATATATTAATATGGTATTCTGTTGGAAATGGAAGTGTTAAAGCTCAGCTCTTGTTGCAGCTGAGCACCAGATGTATCCATGTGAAGGATGGAATATGACCTTGCTCTGCATAGCCATGGTCAATCTTAAAGATCCAGGTGATCAAGAAGCATAATGAACCAGGATCACAGTTGGTCCCTGAACATAGGAGATGGGGAGGGATCCCTTCTCTGCCTTCCCCTTGTACCTACCCAGGTCCATCAGTCCTTAAATGCAATTGATTATGTTAACATAATAGGAACACATAGGTGCATTTGCAGCTATGAACAGTAAAAGGACAGGAATGCAAAGTTAAGGTGCTAATAATTGTGTTGACATTGTTGCACATGATAGTCCTGGTTCTCTCCACCCTTTTTAAAACCAAAAATTCCCAAAGGCATACATACAGAACAGTATATTCTTTGGGAACAAAGAAAATGAAAGCTAGTCAAACAGCTTTCATTAAAATTGGTGTGGGGGGAGAGAGTCGAATTTATTTATTTATTTATAATCTTCTAAAAATTGTGCAGGCTTCCCACAGAAAATGCTGGTATTTGACAAAAGGAACAACCTGACATCACAAAACAAAAAAAAATCTTGACTCAAAATGAAAATGCTATGACCAAAAATTAAATGTTTTGCCTTAAAATGGAAGTAGGCTGATTCTCTGTCTAGACTACATTCCCACGACAAAGAGCCCAGCCCATAATATGAATATAAGGGCCTGAACTGGAACTTCTGGGATGCACAATGCCAACGTTTTGAAAAAAATTTTCAGCCAAAATATTTCAATTTTTATACTTTGCTAAAAAGTCAAAATCATTCATGGTGAAATGCCTGTTTTCCAATCAGCTTGACACCAAATATTCAATAGTATGGGTGCTTAAAAGAACAAACCCTATATGAATAGGCTGAGTCGGCATAATTATTAGGATCTTGAATTTTGCATTTCCTCACATATAACACTATGGAGTTATATCTTTAAATGCTCTGTTAGCATAAGGCTTAATGTGGTGTTATTGTATTTATAAGACAGAAAAAGAAAGGAAGGGAGCAGTAACAAATCCTATAATTAGCAGTAACAGATCCTTATATGTGGCCTGATGCATGTCTCATTTCTCTAATTTCTTTGTGAAAATGAATACTAAATTCCAAATAATCACTAATAATAGATTCCCTAAGTGGTACAAAAAAAACCAGTCCCCTTGGCAATCCAATACTGTGCTTCACTTGCAAACAACATATAAAACTATGTATAGTGGAATTTGTGAAAGCCGTAAGTAATCTTTAACCATGAAAACAGCTGAGATTATAACCAGTAAGCAGTGCGGGAGCACAGGCTGGCTATTGACTGTTTTGAAGGAGAATGGAGGTAGTTGCTGAGAGGAATGAAGCTAAGGGTAAGAATGGAGCTGAAGAGTACTTCATCATGGTTAATCTACTTAATCACAGTTTTGTGGATTTTGCAGAAACCATGACTCCGTAATTGTCCACAAAATCTGTGCAATGAACCCCCCCCCACCAAATTTTCTTAATTAAATGCTCACTTCCAGGATGAGAAGGTGCTGGATAATGGGATGGCATGATGGGTAGTAGACAAGATGACATCCACCCCCTTCTCTCCCACCCCCAAGCCTCGCTGCCAATCAGTGATGAGGGGTGGGGCTGCATGAAGGACAGCAATCAAGATGGCAGCTACCCCCCCATCCCTTCTGCCCCCTGGACCTCTCCAGCAATCAACACCAAGGGGTGGGACTGCACAAAGGGCAGCCAACAATCAAGATGGTGACCACCGCTCACCTTTCCTCCCTCTGGGGCTTCTTCATCAATCAGCACTGAAGGGTAGGGCCACATGAAGGGCAGCCACCAATCAAGATGGCAGGCACCTATTGTCCTGTCTCTCCTCTGGGGCCTCTCTGCCAATTGGTGTCGAGGGGCAGGGTCACCGTAAACTGACCGTGGAATAAGAACTTTAAATCATGACCAGTTCATGTAAATTCGTGCATCCTCCTGTGATTTAAGTAGACCCCCTACTACTAATATTTAGAATAGAGACTGTGCGTGTGGATCTAACTGCTTATTCTCTTTGTTTTCACAGCTTAGGTCGTAGTCTAGCAACCTTCACTCAAGTGTTGTTTTTATCATTGCTCTTACTGGTAGGATGGCTGCAAAAATGCAGTGAATGTTTGTATTATCCTCCTGTTTTCAAACATATTTAGCTGGTTGCGTATCATGGTGAAAGTGGCATGCTAACAATTTTGGTTCTCCGAACATATAACATTTACCAGCCATGTGGTCAGGAGAGCTAGCAAGCGCTGTCTGACTCGTTTCTTAGAGGGATATATTTCTCGGTTCTGGGTGTCTGGCAAGGCTCTAATGGAAGATGCATTGCCTTATTTGTTTGCCCAACTGGACAATAAAATCATGGCCCCATCATCCTCAGACTGGCTTTTCTCACTCCTGCTGATCAAAATCCTAGTCTAAAGTCACCCTCCTCTAGTATTAGACCTGGTACCAATTCCTATCAAGCTGTAGAGCACGTGTCCAATAGGGCTGTGCAAAACATCTGCATTTCATTTTGGTTTTGGATTCAGCATTTTGGAGGGACAGTGTTTTGTTTTGGTGTTTTGTAGGGCTGCCCGAAATGGCTGTGTTTCGTTTCATTTTATTTCGTTTCATTTCAGATTTGGTGCTTTGGAGGGACAGTGATTTGTTTTAATCTTTCGAATCACTGTTGGTTTCAGTTTGGCCTAAACTGTTTTGGAATTTTGACTGTGTTTCAGTGCTTTGGGTATAGGCTATAATGGGGAATCACACAACTGCCTATAGCTTTATGATTGCTTGCCTGATTCAGATTAAACATACAGGCATAATAGCCCCTGCTAAGGCCATGAAGCTTGCCAAGGTGTAAGGAGATAGCTGTAGGGGTTTTTATGAAATTGCAAAATTAAACTAGTATCACAAAAGTGGGCAGATGAGAATAGGATGGGGTTCAACGTAGACAAATGCAGGGTGCTGCACCTTGGGAGAAGGAACCCACAGCGTATATACAGGCTGGGGAGGTCCCTTCTGTCACAGGCCAGCTGGGCACTGAGAGTATATTCATTTGGATCAAGGAGGCAAGTAGGGAGTGGAATAAAGGCAAATTTACTATAGTTTACACACACACACAACAGTTAACAGAAAGATAAATGCGATAAGC
>JAGPOW010000229.1:29504081-29528730 GCA_030014935.1 Caiman crocodilus
TCAAAAGCTGATGGAGAATAGGTTTAGGTTAGAGATCAGAAGGCAATATTTTACAGTTAAGGTGGCCAAAATCTGGAACCAACTTCCCAGGGAAGTGGTCCTCGCCCCTACCGTGGACAAATTCAAGAGGAGGTTGAATGATCACCTGTCTGGGGCCTTGTGAACCCAGCATTCATTCCTGCCTGTGGCAGGGGGTCAGGCTAGATGATCTGGTCAGGTCCCTCCTAACCCTAGCTACTATGAAACCACTATGAAACTTGCCAGCAGCAGCATCATGCTGTCATCCTGCGTGCGGATCCGGGGGCCCGCACTCACTGGGATGGCTGTGGGGCTGTGCCAGACTCCTCCCGGGGTGGCATACTGCTCTCTGCGCTTGCTATGACGGCATGCTGCTGCTGCTAGCTGGGGCCGGCACCAGCACCTGAGTCTGCCAGTCAGTGTGTGTCTGAAGTCCCATTCTCGCTGTTCATTTAGACACCTGACTCGGCATTGCATGCTAGATACCTCCATCTAGTCAGGATCAAGGATGCCCAAATGGGAGGCACCTAATGCTTTAGCAGTCATGCTGACCAACTTTTGTTCAATAAATTAGTCATTAAAGCACTCACCCAGGAATAGCCTCTCTCAGCAAATTATCCTAGTCACCTCACTACAGAAAAGGCTGGATGTGAACATCCTTTACCTCTTCTGTTGAATATAAGCTACTAGGTAGCCAAGAGTGCAAAACCCTTGGGGCCCAGAAGGAAAGACTGCATGTTTCCAGGCTGACTGAATGACTATGTAGCCCAGTTAGGAGGGAGATTCTGAGGGTCTTGGCCCTGTTTCCAGGACTGTTCATGTGTTTGATATTAGTTATTGGATAAAAGACAGTGTACTGAACCCCAGAAGCTTCACAGGAGCCAAAAGGTGGGCTCTAAATTTTATACGGGAGATTCTAGGGGATAGGGTCACAGGCCAGTGGGCTACAGAGACTGGGAAAATCATGGGTGAGTAAACATTAAGCTACATACATTTAGAATATACATAACAGACAATAATAACGACTCAGTGATAAAACCATTCAGGGACAGATAGCAAGATAACGGTAACCTGGGTGGTACACAGGTGAGGTACTCCCTTTCCACTTGCAGGGATTCTAGCAGATATAGATACACTGTGCGAGGTGGGGCTGCTTAGAGCAAACAGCTCCTCTCCTTTTCTTATAGAGCAAAGCCAGGACACCTGCTGAAGCATAACCATACATGACTTTAACGATAAAGAACAGGATAAAAATATACCATATGGACAGGGGGGATTAGGCACTATAGGTATTAGGGGTACAACTTGATGCACACCCTCTGAATGCCTGTGAGGAAACTTGGAGAGCAAAAGGGCTCAGTAACTGGTATGCAGGCTTAAACTCTAAAGACATATGTTGAATGACAAAGTATGAGGTATATTGTTCCAAAATGTACGGCACAGCTCCCCAACTACCAACAGGAAGGGAAAGAGCAGAGGGATCTGAAGCCCTAGGGTCCTTGCGCCCCTGCAGTCCCACACAGATACCCCAACCCCAGGTCACCAAAGGAGAAGGAGAAGGTGGGGGTGTTGGGAGTGAGGGAACCCTTCTCCCAATGACTTAGCCCCCTCACAGGGAGCCAGGGGATTGTCCTAAGTCCCCAGAAGCCAAGCATCCTTCCTAGCCACTCAGGAACTCTCCCATCCTAGTCCCATTTGAGGTTCCTGGGCTCCCTCCCCACTGGGGCGCTACCTTCTGCTCAGGGTTGGGGAACCCAGCTGCCATGTGTCAGCTAAGGGATCCCATCCCTCCAAGACCCTATGTGTACTGACCTGTACACTGGGATCCCGGCTGCATGCCAGGGGGCAATAGTGGTGGGGGATCTCAAGTTTCCACCTGCAGCTCCAAGGCTCTGCCCCGCTCCGGGACTCTATATGCATCACCCCATGCACTGAATGGGGCCTCCTGCCAGGAGGGGCAGAGGCCCCAAACCTCCACCTGCAGCTCCAGGGCTGAGGATCCTCACTGGGGACCCTCTGCATACCGCCCCAGTCCCAAACAGGACCCTCTGTGCGCCGCCTGCGCATTGAGTACCACCCGTGGCTTCAGGGCTCCTCTGGGGCAACTGTTCCCCCCCTGCTAGTCAGCTCTTATCAGCTCTTCATGGCCCTGTCTTCTTTATTCCTCATCAGCACCTCCTGTGAGCTCAGCGTGCTCCTTTTTTTATTCCTTCCAGGGGCTCTGCCCCCAGCTGGTAAGCAGACCAGTCCGGAGAGAGATGGTGAGTTCTCTTTCTGGGCCCGTTCTTTGCCTTGCCTTGAATAAGAGTGAGGCAGCCCTTCTCCCCACCATCAGCCGATCGATCGGTGGGGAAAGGGAAGACCCCGTCAATCACTTCTGAACTTTTACAACCAGTGTGTGGACTGCCACTGGGAAACCTGACACATAACAAATAGGGAACATTAACAACATGGTTCAATACACTGAAGAAACTTCAAATCGTCCTTTAACTGCAGGGGGGCTCTTAAACCAGTCTTTAATCTCACAGAATGCCTAATTGCTGTGTACCCCGGTTCCCTGTCTGAGTCCTGCTGCTTTGCCTTGCGCACTCAGCCCCACTACAGATCCTGGGTCTCAGCATGTCTTGCCAACTGCTACTTCTTTTTCTCTCCCCACCAAACCATTTTTTCATGCATGGCTCCCCCTCCAATTCCTTCTTCTTTCCCCAACAGCCTGCTGGGAATTATAGTTCCTGCCACGATGTTGCAGTCCATTACAACAGAAAGAGGCCTGACCATTGGTATCACAACTTAGGAAGCACTCTTGTTTCTGGACCACAGAATCATGCTCCCTTTTGCTTTTTCTCTTTCTGGTCCAATGGCTCTTTCGCTCTTGACTGCCAAAGACAGGTTGCCCTGACCAAGAATATTGGACACTCTAGTAGACCTCCCTTGGTCGTTCTGGCTGAGGAAGGCCTATCGCCGAGGGCTTCCCCATCCTGAGGGTGTACTTTATCCAATGAGATGTTATACAAAAGTGGTTAATAGCAGTACCAGCACCTCTACTAACCGCATTCTTGAGTGAGAACAAGTGACTGTGACTGCTGTGTACTTCATTGAGTTTAACGCTGTAGGTGTGAGATAAGTACACCCCGTTGGCACTATCAGGTCAGGTGCTTAGGCAGGCTTTCTGTACCTTCTGGCTGTGATCTGGGTTGCAGTGGAGCTTAGGCAGGATTTAGCTAGTTTGCTTTTCAAGATGGACCGTCTCTGAGCTTCCTCAGAAAACCCAGTGTAGAAGCCTGAGGATCTTGTTGGGCCCAAATGGAAATGTGCAAACTGCTCTGTGACCCCTGGGCCAGGGTCTGTCTGGATTCTGTTCAGGGACGTGACACCAAATAACTGTTTGGGTGCCAGGTTGATCGATTTAGATCTGGCCTGCAGGCCCTTTGGGCTTCAGTTCCTCATGTGTTAAAAAGAAGATAGTAATACTTTATTTTCCCCACCCGTTAGCTGTCCTATCTGTTTAAATTGGAGGGTATTTCAAGCTGGGACTTTACATTACTATGGATGGGCCCCAGGTAGGAGAGGGGGGTGAAGATTTAAAAAAATGTATTTAGATGCCTAAACCTGCAGTTAGGTACCAAAGGGTCTAAGCAGGACATGCAAAATCATACTAAGGTGCTTGCGCTTATCTGCATCTTTAAGCACCTAAATGCCTTTAAAAGTCAGGTCTGTAGCATTCAGGCAGCAGCTTAACCAAATAATAATAAATGGAGTCTATTCTCCCTGACTTTGAAGAGTCAGCTGTAATTCATAATGAAGCATTTCCTTCCACATGAACTTGTCAGTCCCTTAATGACAACTTTTTTTCCCTGTTGAAGGTTGTTTACATGTTATGATACTATTTTTGATTTAATGGATGGTGCCTAAAATATTTGAGTACTTTATTAAGACAAGCTGTAATTGTGTTTTCAGCAACCCTTTGTTTCTTAACTTGTCATTTTGAAGCTGAGTAAACAGAGCGAGGAGGCTCTCAGCTAAGATTGCTCTTGCTATGTCAAGCGGGTGCTACTGGTGGTTGGTTAGGCATCACATGGTAGCAGCTTCCTTAAGAATAACATGACTATTATTGGGGCAGATCTCCAACTGGTGCCTATTGTCAGGGTCTCATGAAGGACCTGTTCCCAAACCTGTTGTCTGTGTAATTAAATGGATGATGATACAAAACGTGACATGGAGCACTGAAGAGCTGTCCTAAAATTGGGTTTGAGAGCTGCTGGATGAGTGTCCACATCAAGAAATCTTCTTATAATACTGTACTGTATAGAGCTTCTATTTCATTTCACACTTGCAAGCTTGGATGGAAGAGGTGATGGAGGAAAGGTATATGGCCAGTACTCCCTTTCACTGAGGGAACCTGGGCTTCTAGGGAAGTTCCCTTCTGGCTGCTGCTTTCCAAACCACCAATGAGATGTGTGAGATGTGAAAGTGTTGAAGCTGCATGTGTGAATGTTACTTTCTGTTGAGTCTGTTAATGCCAATGCCTGTATACTTTAAGTTTACAATACATCCTGTATTAATTGAATCAGGATTGTCTGGATTTTAGACTACCAACTTCATCTCTGGGGCATCCTTCCTCCCAGTGTTTTTACACCCGTGAATTCTAGGTTACGATGTGCATAGCAGTTTGGTACCATAGGATGTTTTCCTATGAGACGTATCGACGGCATAGCCATAGACATCTCCTTTACAAAAGACAAAAACATGAATCAGCAGAATAAAGAGTATTGCGAGTATGAGGTACCAGGCTGTCTCTTTGTTTTGTTTGTACTTGGGCTAGCACAAGAGCATCCTGGTCTGGTTCAGGCTCTTATATGCTTCAATGGCACAGATAATAATAAGTGTTAAACTGCAATCTGAGATGAGAAAGACCAAAGAGATCCCCAGCAATACTGATGTGGTGAAGCAATGAATGAACTATTTGTCTGGTCAGTGCCATAAATGACAAACTTTACAAATGATAATTTCTCAGTATCATCTATTCACCTTGCCTACTTTAGACTCCCAAGTATTAAACGCATGAACAGATACTTAGGAAAAAAAGCTAAAAGTGATGAGAATTCTTCATCCCACATAATATTGCCTGTAATTAGAAGCTAATGATTCTGCATCTCTGATAGAAGTGATACATAATAATCGTGAAAGTAAAGAGTGCCAGTGGGTACGGGATGGAGGAGGAAGGATATTTGGCTCTGAAATGAGGCACGCAGTTAAAAGGCAGGGAGAAAAGTATCTGTTCCTTCTGTCTCACCTTATGTCCATAGTTCCAGGGTATTCCCTCAAGCCCTCTTGCTTCAAAAGAGGCATTGGCAAAATGTAGATTGGATAGATGTTTTTTTCCCCAGCTGTGAGGCACTATTTTTAAAGATGCTGCTTGTCCCCATGAAGGACTTTAGAGATGGCACTAGGGGGCTTTAAGCTAAACTTGCAGAGTTTGAAATGAGGAAAGGTATTGTGCCCTTCCTGGCACAGCATATTTGTTCCCTGTCTTACAAGATCACTGTTTCCGTTAACAAAGTAACCTAGTCTTCTTGTAAATGAGATGTAACTGACGATTCATTACTGGATACTATTACATTAAAAAAGATAGCTGCAAAAGTGGTGTCTTATTTGAGTTGTTCATCACCTTCTAAAAGGATAACCAATTGCCCGGTTTAATTGGGGGGGTGGGGGACAGATAACTGTTCATTAATGAGAGGTAGCTGTGAAGGAGAGGAAAGCCACATTTGTAAATAGGGCTGACTTTGCAATCACTGGCATTGCATTGATGCTAATAAATGGATGGCTCAGCTCTGAAGTTCTCATTCAGGCCAATTGGTAGTGAAAAGGAGAATGAAAGAACCCTTTCTTCCTTCCTTCCCTTTCTGCTGCTTCATAGTTGCAGTTCCTGTGCACTGCTGTGCACCAGGCTTGCTCATTGCTTGAGACTAAGGGGTAACTACTCCAGCCTTGTGGTTTGTAGGCTTTCCAAGTGCTACACACATCTGTGTGACATTTGCACTTATCCCTGTGATATCACACCCTCCTGCAGTTCCTTGATCTCAATCAAAGGTCAAGACCTTGACAGGGGATGACTTTGGACTGGGGTGATCAAGGAGCAGTGGCTACTCCAGCTGCTTCTGTGCGGTGTGTCAGCTGTCTCCCTGTCCTGAAGGGAGCAGGCTGGGCAAAAGCAGCTGCCCAAAGAACCAGGGAAAGTGTCTCCTCTCTTCGGCAGCTATTTTATTTTTCCCATTTTCACCCGTCTCTGCATCTCAGCTTTTTGAATGCTAGGAAAGGCTTCAGGTTGGTGGGCCTGTCCATGAGAAGGGAATCCATGGGGCTTGGCCAGTAAGAAATGTTTATGGTAATGGAGTAATGAAAAGTTTGTGGATCTTGAAAGTAGGAAAGGAGACAAAAATTGAGCAGCTGGCAGGGTGCAGGATTAGCGTTCTCTTATCATGGGACAATAGCAGGAAGATTTAACAAGTGGGAATTTGGTCACAGCCTTTGTTCCAGAGGCAAAGTCATAGCATTAGGAAACTGGCATCCAGAAAGACTCCAGTTGCTTTTCTCACTAGGGCTTTGGCTGAAAAAGCAGTTGAGGAAGAGACTGGGATGTTTCTCAGAAGGAACATGGCCTTTTGGAAGGATTCAGCTGCTTCTTTCTATATACATTTCCAAAGTGTAGGATTCCCCTGTAGAATGCAAGTTCCAAATTCAGGCTAAATTTAGCTATTTTGGATTCTCCCTGAACCACGGAAACCTGATAGTTAGCTAAGTTGTGCTGCTTAAAAATCCATTCTCAAGAGATTGGGAATTCTGGGAACCACTTTGCAAAATCCTAGTGAACATAGTCAAAGACAAAAGAAAGCAACCCCTGGATATTCCACTTCCATCGAAACTAGCCCCATGCTGGCATATCATGTAGACATGGCTAGCTGTTAAAGTGAAGCAACGCTAAATAAATGCATGGGATGAATTCCTACTTACTGTGTACAGCCATACACTCCATGGGAAAGGGACAGAAAAGCAACCATTGCATACCATGCTGCTATGTAAGGCAGAAAAAAAACCCCGTTCTATCTGATAGTCTCTCCAACACGGTGTAAACTGATATTGACAAAGCAAAAAAATCAAATTATCTGTCAGATAATCACTTTCTTCAACAACATAATTATATTCATGTGCAGAGACAAGACCATTATTTTCATACACAGACTGATGAGCTGAATGAAGTTGTGCAAGATGCATCAGGACTTCAATGTTGACACATTGGACTTCGCAAAGGTTCCACTTTAAGGGTGTTGTTAGATCATCAGTGACACCTTGAGATAGGGCCCCTACTTTCTGTCCTCCAGTAGGGGGGTCAGTAGGGCTTTTTCTAGGTCAATACTGAAATATTTGAGTATTTAAATTCCTGGCAAAACAATTTAGATTGTTCCATGGAAAATGTAGGCAAATGACCTTTTACATTCTTTTTATCCAAATTTTCTGTAAGAAAAATACCGTTTCCAACTACCTTGACCTACTCGGTGCATGCCTACCTGGAGGGATGTAGGAAAGTCTTGACTGAGGATTGCGCCATGTTTGTTACCAGGAGTCAGTGGCTCAGAAGGAATGAAGCAATGACATTATAATAGATGCCCTTAAGTTTGATGATGACATCTAAACTATGTCTGAGGAACTAGAACATACCACTGCAGCAGTGTATGTTTTAATATTAAAACAGTTGTCTGACAGTAAATATAGGCACTCCAAAAGAATGTGATGACATAAACTCCATATTGCCCACAGTCCTGAATTAAAGCTACTGATGGATAAACTTCAAAAATGTCAGTCCAGGTTCCTATTTGGCTATGCAGATGTTTCAGTCAAATCCCATGATTTATGAGGAAGAAGAGCCAGTAAGGTGGGGAGGTGAGTGGAACCCAGCATTGCTTAAAGGATCATCTCACCCTATGTCACATTTTAAGGACTGAGCTGTACATAATGGAAACAATGGTAATGAATGGTGAAGGGAGGGGCAGCTTGGGAAAGAGAAGAGTGAGAGGGACTCAGAGCCCCAGGTGTGGTGGGGGGATAGAGGACAACATTCTGAGAGGGGCAACATGAGACCTGGAAATGTGGGGAGTACTCAGGGCCCCTGGCATGAGAAGGGTGAATGGAAGGCAGTGACATAGGAGGACAGGGAAGTGGCAGTGCACAGGGTCTTTGGCATGTGGGAATTGAGGAGGCAGTGGAAAACAGAGGGTTCAACCATGAAGGGAAAGTAAGGAGTGGCAAGGATTCTGTGAAATAATAGGGCATGGGAGGATTGTACCCAGGAGTCATGGAGAGATGTAAGTAGCTTCTGGTGTGTGTCGTTTCTTCAGTATGCAGAAACAACACCAGGCACAGCTCCTCAGTGTCCAGACTGCACAAAGGAAGCGCATATGATTAAGGCTAAGTACAGACAGTCAAAAAGCCAGAGGATGACTTGATTCGGTCTTTGCAGTTTAATCTAAGCCGCAAAAATTAAGCTGAGAAGCAACTGGACAGACATTTACTTTTGATTCAGGTAATGCAGTCACATGCCTGCAATGGCTGAGGTCAGAAGCTAGGGGATGCTAGAGCACAGCTGTCTGATATATAGCCAGCATGGGCTATATGTTTGCTTCCTCTTCCTGCTGCCCCTGAGGTCTCTGGGATTTGTAGTCCAGAATCACAGGCGCAGGACTCTGGAGAGTTGCTCATCACTTCCTCTTCCTGCTTCCAGATGCTCCTTGGATTTGTAGTCCACCGTCACATTCAGCAGTAAGTTTTTAGCAGGGTAGGCCAGTTCTGTACTTAAGGGAAGTTTAACCCCTCCTCCCTGGCTCCAGACTGCAGCTGGGGTTTGCCTGTGGGGGGGACAGTTCTTGCCTTCTTCCCCCGCCCCCTCAAGCCCTTCTCTCCTGAGACAGACAGCACAGGGCTGGAAAGCACACTGGGATGCTGGGGGACTGGGATTTAACTTGAAACAGGAAGTGGTCTGGGACAGATGTTTCATAAACCAGTTTGACCCAAATCAGTTAAGTCTAATACTACATTCAACCAGGTTTATCTTAAACCAGTTCCAGCAATTTTTAAAATGTGTTTATGTGCACTGAACTTCTATTCTGTTGCAGGTTTAAGCCAGTTTCTGATTACCTGAACTGGTTTATGTGTAACTTCTGTCCCTAATATATGGACAGTTCCATATGTGTTTGATTCATTCAGGGGCTATAGAACAATGCAGGCTCCTTTGGGAAGGCATGCCAGCTGTGTCACAGCAAGAAGATGCACAACCTAACTTTTTATTTTAGGGCCAAGGCTGCTACCATGCCATTTACTTCCCCCTACAAAGACAGCTTTCAACTAATTCTCTCTGCAATATTTTATTTGGCTATGTCTTAGAAAGCACATTTCTCTCCCTATTGTTCTGACCTTTAGGAATAAAATATAATGTACTCTGACTGCAGTAGAACAGACTCAATTCCACCTCCTTTACAGAGAAAATATAGGTTATAGGCTCAAACATATGGATTGTGCTTAGTTATAAATAATGGAAGGTTGCAATATTGTCTGTCTAAAGGCACAAGGTTTGTACAGAAACAACCAGCATGAAATTCCACCTAATTTAAACACAGAGCACCCTTCATTTCCCTTAGCTTTCCCAGGCATTTACAGTGAAGATTCCTATTAGTTTGAGAGAGACATTATTGCATTCTCTGTAGGTACTAACATTTCCAGTCAGTGTAACCTTTTGCAATCAGATGGGCCAAGCAGACAATTTGTGGTAATCTGGGGTAGTTGGACTGATGAGACATGTAACCAGAAGATGTAGGGCCAGATCTTCCCTGGCTATAAATCATTGTAATTCCACTGACTTTGTCTGTCTCTGTCAATTTACACCACTGGGCGTTCTAGCCCCTCATATAGAGACAGAATATATTTCTAGCAACCCTGTGAGATATAAAGCCTATGAGACATTCAAGTTATGCAGAGGCATGGCACCCCAAAGGAACCTGTGTTTATTTTACATGCTTTTGCATTGAAAATGCAAATTGGAAAAAAAAATCCTATGCTACTTTTGGGCAACGAGTACTATGATTTTTTTAACTAGACTTCCCTGTCAAATTAATTTCAGGAATATATATTCCTTCATTAATTATCACGTTTTAGGTAAATGTCATACTTTTCTTTATCTGCATGCTTAACAGGGCCCCGACCTTTTCAGCAAGTTTTCTATTGAATTGTTTCCTTGCATGGAAGTATTAGAGTCATGCATCACTTTTCATTAGAAATACCTCGGCAATTTGCCTGACCCTCATGCCAGCTGCGAGAATAGATTAAAATTCCCAAGCTGTGAACAACAATAGCAGAACCTATGCTTATCTCCTTCTGAAGCAAAGAGTCTGCTTGAAGAGCAGCCCCTTCCTAACTTAAAGGACTAGCTTTAGGTGCAGGCAGTAAAAAAAACCCTGATAGTTGCCTGACAATCAAACTGGAGAGTTCCCAGGCAGTGGAGTGGGGAATGTAAAAAGCCCTAACAGGTGAATGCACAATGCGAGTCATCCTGCTCAAGTGGTTGCAAGTGCAGGGTAGGGTAACAATGAGACCGGTTGTGTTTTAAATAAAGTCAGTGGCTTAAATCCCGGCTATTGGTTAGCATTTTTCCATTGGCTTCAACTTCCCCAAGGCAAGGGTTTTATGAAAGCTCCTCTTTTGGTTCTTGGTTCTCATCACACGCCCTTGGCCGACTTCAATGTCTAAGCAGGTGAAGTGCAAGTCAAAGTAGGGAGGTAATATTACCTCTGTGGACAGCCTTAGTGAGGCCCCTGCTGGAACATTGTGCCCATAGTTGGTGTCTTCCCTTCATGAAGGATGTTAAAAATGGACCAACGTTCATTCAAAAGCTACAGGACTTATGCCAGGTCACACTATTTTAGAGGGGACCTAAGGATTGCAAACTATTTAAAGGTGAAGTGACACGTTACACTTAGACCATACTAAGGGCACTTAAAGCATGAATGTCCACTCGTTAAAGCTTGTTAACTCATGCTAAGTGCCCTCTGAGCATCTCAAAATTACACCACTTCAGGCAAAAGTTAACTCTGAGCCATACTACCTAGCTCATGTTCAGGTAACTTTTGTCTGCTCCATGGAGTTAAAATGAACACTTTGCAGTCTTCCAGCACCTCAGGATACACCAGTCCCAGCCCTCCTCCGCCCACTCTGAGCAGGGGCGGAGCCCCAGTGCCCTGACTCCTAACCATACTCCTGCATGCCAGCTCTCTAGTGGCAAATCAGAGAGAGCTGCTCAGGCAAGAAAGAGTATTAACCCTTTATATATGACTACTCAGAGCACATTCTAACTATAACACAGCTTAAAATTTTAAAAATTTAGGATGTTCTAAGTCTAATGTATAACTTCACCCAACTATCAGGGGCCTGAAGTGTAGAAAACTAGATGCATACTGACTCCTACTGCATGCTGTTGTTGTTGTTGTTGCTGTTATATTGCCATTGTTGTTCATGGCAGTAGCTTTGCAGTAGTTCCTATTGTGCTAGGTTTTAAACAAATACAGAAAATCTAAGGGCCAATTTTCAAAAGATCTGAGTCCCTTTCTTTTCAGTGGTAGGTGAACATCAAAATCTGCTTTCTGGCTTCCCTTTGGGCGAGTTTTCGACAGTTTGGCACTCATCGGCGCCCCTTCCCATCGAGGGATTTGGGTATTGGTGAGTTGTTCTTTCTTTTTAGTAGGAACCTTGATTAAAAAATGAAGCCTTTTTATACAAATATATAGACAACATGCTCTTTCCAAGAGATATAATTCATTTCTATTGCCATATTTTTGAAACCCTGCAATTAACTGATTACTTTTGCTACATATATATTAAAAAAGAAAAGCATAAGCTTGACAATAATGAGCTTATGCAGATATTTATTTATCCCTTTGCTAGGAACACCACAAAAAGCATGCTTGCTTTCCTTTAAATGTCAACTTTTACTGAGCAATCCATTCTAATGTTTCAATGAGTTACAAAAGAACTACAGTGAAATGTTAAGCAAGCCCAGCAACCCTGGCAGCTGCCTGTATTTGTATTGTTGTTGTTGCATTTGCAAATTAAACTCTTCATTAATAGGTTAAATGAGCCAAAAATGTGCTAGTAATTAAATCTGTCTAACCCAACAATCCCTTGAAGGTTAAGGCTAAGTACAGATATTCAAGAAGCCCAAGGTAGAAGCGCTCTAAGTTTTGAGCTTTACTTTGAGTGTTCATGGTTAAGTCATGACCAAAGAGCACATATGTTAGCGCTTTAATGGGGCAGGGATTGGAGCCTTCACTGGCCAAGCTAGCAGGTAGGGGGGATTCTTCCATACCACCCAGCACGCCCTGTACCTGCTGAAGACTCTTGAATGGAGCTGAATGGGCAATTGGCTTCTGGGCATAGGCCAACATATTCTGAACCTGCTGCTGGTGTGACTTGCCTGCGCCTCCATGTCCCAGACTGCACACACCCTGCCATGGCATCTCACCACCTGTGCCCAAGCAGGGACATCCAAGAGCTTATGGTTGGTCCTGCAGGTTGCCCTGTGTGAGTCTTGCTGGAGGTTTCAGGACAGCATGGCTGCCCACATGGACCTAATGCAGCAGTAGCTCTCCATGGCATGCGCCTTTATGCCCATGAGCCACCAGCTGGCCATCCCACACATAGTAGGGCTGCGCGAGGCTTTGGACCATGCTTCGGATACGGAGAAGCTTCAGACGCTTTGGCATCCAAAGCAGGATGTCTAGATCAAAGCGATAACTTAATTCGGCTTTCTGAAGCAGTTTGAAGCTTCCGAAGTGCTTTGGAAAAGCTTCAGAGACGCTTCGGTGATCCGGCCATCGGGTATAAGGGGGAATCAATGAACTATCTATAACTTTGTTGTTTTTGTCTGAGTTGAATGAAAAGTGCAGGGGTGGTAGCCTCTGCTGAGAGCATGAAGCTTGCCAAGTTTCAAGAAGATCGGTGCAGAGGTTCAGGGGGAACTGCCCCTCAAATGTTTGAAAGCAAAACTCATGTCACATCTATGTGTTACAACACAGGGGGGTGGAAATAGCAGGGGTGGTGACCCCTGATGAGGCCACAAAGCCTGCCAAGTTTCAAGAAGATCAGTGCAGGGGTTTGGGGGGAACTGCACCTCAAGCTGTGGACAAGCAAAGCTTGTGACATGGATGACACTGTGTGTGTTAAGGCTAAGCAGGGTGGAAGCTGCAGGGAAGGTAGCCCCTGCTGCAGCCATGCAGCCTGACAGCTATTGAGGAGATAGGTGCAGGGCTTCTGGGTTCTGGGGCCCTGCACCTCTGGCTGCTGACACGCAAAACTTGTGACATGGGTGCTTGTGCAACTGTGTCTGTCTTGGGGTGGACGGTGGGGCGGGGAGGGAACTACTGCAGGCCTGGCTGCTAAGCTACTATGTTACCAGTTACCAACCAATCACGATTCATTCAGGGACCAGCTCAATACACAGTTGCAAGCTAATGTAGCCACTTAATTAGCATCAAATAGCACCTATAAAGCCAGAGACTAAGGAGAGGAAATAATACAGACAATCAACTGCCTCAAGACAGAGACAGTCAGTTGCACAAGCACCCATGTCATGAGTTTTGTCTGTCAGCAGCTAGGGGTGCAGGGCCCCAGAACCCCGCTGCACCAATCTCCTTGGCAGCTGGCAGGCTTTGTGGCTTCAGCAGGGGCTACCATCCCTGCAGCTTTCATCCTGCTGTGCCTTAACAGACACAGTGTCATCCATGTCATGAGCGTTGCTTGTCCACAGCTTGAGGTGCAGTTCCCCCCAGATCCCTGCACCTTTCAACTTGAAACGCTTTGAAGCCTCACCAGGGACCACCACCCCTGCAGTTTTCACCCAACTGCGTTGTAACACATAGACGTGACATGAGTTTTGCTTTCAAGAATTTGGGGTGCAGTTCCCCCCAAGTCCCCACACCTATCTTCTTGAAACTTGGCAAGCTTCATGCTCTCAGCAGAGACTACCACCCCTACAAGTTTCATCCAAATCAGACAAAAAACAAAGTTATAGGTATTTCATTGCTTTCCCATTATACTCTATGGCCAGATCTCCGAGGTGGCTCTGAAGCTTCAGAGCCGCTTCAGCCGGATCGAAGCAGAAACCCAGTCCAGAGCACCAGATCAGATCTCTGGCATCCAAAGCAGCCGGATCAAATAGCTGTCTACTCACACAGGCCTAAAGCATGGCCCCCCAGTGCACTCTGTGCCCAAACATCCAGGACTGGGCCACCAAATTTCATACAGCCAATGAGGACAAGGCCCATGTCTTGTGCAACTGGGCTGATGGAGAGTAGATGCTACATTCCTGGGGTTTCTGATTTTCATCATAAGCAATGTCATCATCTTCACAATCCTCATTGGGTACCTGGCCTACCCCCTCCTGCCCTGGCTGATGAAGCCCTATCGCTTCAGTCACCAGAAGGAGCAATTTAGCATTTTCAGCCACCTCTAGGTGTGCTAGTGGGTTTTCAGCATGCACCTCAAGCTAGGCAAGGAGAACTGGATGAGACTAATCATCACCGCATGCAACTTCCACAACATCTGCAAGACCCAGAAGGAGGTTTTCTTGAAATTCTGGGCCAAGGAGGCATGTTGCATGAACTAAATGTGGAAGTGCAGGCACATGTGGTGCAAAGATGGGGGAGAGGCAACAGGCTGTCTGGACTTACATAGCCCTGGCTGGCTATCTCTCCACCATCATGGACCAGAAGCCTTCTCCAAATGGGTAGGGCTGGGAGTTTTGATTGCCCCTGCCCTAGCACTGGGCTATGGGTATCCTTCCTCAGGTTTCTCTGGCCCTGTGTCACATGGGAGTACAAAGGAATGCACTGTGAAAAAGAGACATGCCTCAGTTTACTAAAATATTTCAGCTGCTAAACTTTTGGGGTCTTTAATAAAGAAAACCTGATTCATATATTCATAGATTTCACGTATTTTAGGGTTGGAAGGGAACTATTAGATCACTGAGTTCAACCCCATGCCCTGGGCAGAAGAGAGTGCTGGGGTCAGCGCTCTTTCCTACCCTGGCCAGCCCAGGCAATGTTGAACATTACCATAGCAGAACTTGGCCCCTTTTCCCAGTTAACAAAAACCAGCAAACCTTTGGAGAGAGTGAGATGGGAGGGGCTGAGAAAGGGTCAAAAGAATATGTAAGAGGCTGTTAGGATAGGGAGGGGAAAGGCAGGTGGGGTCAGAGGGAATGCTGCAGGGGCTGAACTCAAACATGAAACCTTGAGGGGGTCAAGGGGCATTTTCCTTGGCACCCTATTTTCGGGGGTCCAGAGTGAAGATCAGGGACTTCTCCATGTAGGAGCGGACAAGTGTGTGAGCCCAGACTCCTTGTCTGTCTGAGAGAGCTGCAAGGTGGGAGGCATTGCAACAGTGGCTGCCGTGGACTCCTGGCTGTCCCACATGGAACCCATGGGCCTTCAGTACTTTCCCTTGCGACCTCTCTCTTCAAGGACCAGTTGGCCTGAGCCCAGGGGCTAACTATCTCCATCAAGGCTATGCCATTCCCCCTAGTGGGACCTAAGCTAGGAGTTGGGCCATAGGGAATGGAAGAGCTCTCCACAGACCACCCAGCTGGTGAATGGATAAGCTGGGGCTGGTGGGCTCTTCTGCAAGAAGCTGTCCCAGTGACAGCCTGGCCTGGCAGGCTGGTGGACTGTGCTCGCCTCACTAATCTGAGCACTCCTGCATCCCTTCAGGACTGGCCTGGAACAACTTGGGGGGCCAGCAGCTATGGAGCTGTTAGCAGTCAGGGATAGTGAGTTGGGCCTGGAAGTGGGGGTGGTGCCCCGGAAAGTCCTGGCATTGGGTCTTGGGCAGCCTGGTGCTGCCCACCTTGCCCACTGCGGCTCCCCAGAATGAGCTTCACCAGACTCCTTTCTGTATCCTCAGACCGTGGTTCCACATCTGTCTCAACTTCCCTTTGCCACCCAGTACCTCCCAGTCAGGGCAAAGCGAGAATTCCCCCATGGATGTCATCTTCGGGTACCCCCTTGAGGCCACTCTTCCTGTTGCCCAGGGAAGAGTCCCTAGAATGGGGCATGGCATGCCATGGGATGCTGGCCAGCAACCTGTCCCACCACTCCTGTTCAGAAGGGATAGGGGGTCTTCATGGGAACCAGTGTTGGCACCAGTCAGGGGTGACATAGGTGGACCCCAAGCAATACAGGACCCTGTGGATAAACTCCGCATCCTGGCACTGCAACTCTCCTAGCTCTGCTGAAGTGCAGGTTGTCTCGTCCAAACAACGGGTGGCCATCTGGAGCCCCCAGTCATGCAACTCACTAACCCATGTTTAAGCACACCCCCAAGCCTGTCCATTTCCCTCCTGCATATTCTGCATCATTCCTCATGCCAGTCATGCTAATTGTGCGGCTCCTGGTGCAGTGCACATCCTAAGTGCAGAGGCTGTGACCAGAGTGTGTAACATCTCTTTTTTACTTCATTGGCACCTCATAGACACATCTATCATGCACTCTTCAGATCTTTGGGTGACTGTCCTGGAGCCACCATCCTCATGCCACAAACTGGCCTTCCACACACACATGCAGAGCCTGCAGCCAAAGGAGACGCAAAGCCTTTGTGTGAGTTTGCAACTGTTATTGATAAAAATGAAGTATGAAGAGAAGCATGTTGGACCCTCTCCTCACTCACCTGGGCACTCACCCAGACACACCAAGGGAGCTATGGTGAGTCCCATGTCTGAACCCTTTCCCTTCCCAGAGCCATGAGCCAAGCAGCTGCTCTTCATCCACCACAGCTGACTATGGGTCCCACCCATGTTGTTGGTGGACAGCACGTGAAACAAGGCAGAGGATCTCTTCCTCACCCAGGTGGCAATGAGATCCTTGATCACCCCAAGTTCCTAGCTGTGTGCCCAAGTTTGGCTGGTGGTGGAGGATGGGGTGGGTTTATGATCCATGGTACTGCCCATACGGTCTCACTGTACAGTAATTCTGGCAACACCCCACACCCTGCCTGGGCTATACAGTTCAAGGATTCTCAACCTCCTCCATGGAGGCAGCTGGCCACAACCAAAAAAACATTTCAGCACACCAGGAGCCCATAGGCTGGGTACCTGCAGGCAGTGCTTGAGCCACAGAGGCCACAGGGTTGGCTCCGTACAGGCCCAATCTCAATCTTATGGCCCCTTTCACCCAGCTTTTCCCCAGGATGGGGGGGGGCATACTAGGGTCCAAGTGATAGGGTGTCTGGCCCTGAAACTCTCTGGGGTGATACTGTTTCAAACATGGAAAAGCAGTCTCAGTCTTCTACTCTTTCACCTGGACAGATGTGTCTCAAGGAGGCCAAGGCAGAGATCACTGCTTCAGGCCACTGTGTGATTAATAGTCAGATCAGATATATCTCCACACAAATTGTGGGATATAGCCTTCTGTAAAATGGAAAGAGTGAAGTGGCCATGTAGAATGTTATTCACTTTGACAGACTGCTTTTAAGATAGGAACACAAAGAAGCAAAGGTTGTGTCCTTGTTGGCAACTACTAGCATCTGAAAGGCCTGCCTTTCTACTTGCTAAAAAGGAATATATACTGAGAACAAAATTAACACCAGAGATTGGCATCATGGTTCAGAAATGCCTTTGCAGAGATCTCTACTCTCTGCTGCCAAGAAGGTGAGATCTAGCAAAGGAATTTTAAAGCCCAGGAAAGAAAACTGCAAGAAATGTCCAATTCTCAGTGATTCCAATTTCCTGTGCATGGCATGAGCCTCATGGGAGTCTAGCTTGCGGGAGCCCATGCTGTCCCTTTCTGTAGCCATAGGTGGAAAATTCAATCAAAATCTGAAATGTCTCCTTTCTGTGGTGCAGTTCACAACCTGAGAGTTCTTGGTAGCAACATCAATGGAGGAGGGCGGAGTTTTAGGGGAGAGGTAGAGACCCCTAAAGCCATTTCAAACCTACTAGGGCTTCAGGAGGGTGTGCCTGTGTGCCTGGTGACTTCCTAAATGTTATGTAGATATCAGGGAATCTACTGAGTTCGGAAGGGAAAATCAAATCACTGCTGCTTTTGCAGGCAGCAGACTGGGAAGGCAGGGAAAGAATTCCCTCTCTTCCCATTGAAGAATGTCAGGTGTTTCCTAAGGGGAACATCATCAACACTGTGCACATCTACATGTGCTATTAATGAGCTTGAATTTTCTGTGCAGAAAATTCACTCTGGTGCATTAACTGTGCCCCCACATGTATCTGAACATATGTCCATAAGGAGCAAATTTGCTCCCAACAGGGGCAGTTCAGTCTAGGGCTGTTCCTGCCCTGCTTCAGCAACCAGGGGGAGCTCCAGGTTCCCCCAGGCTCCAGCCCCAGATTGGCAGGGGCTGTTCTCAACCTCCACCGGGTGGGGGAGAGCTGCCCTGGCTGCGGGGCAGCTGCCTCCCACCCACATGGAAATTGGGACCCATCCCAGTCTCCACAGGGCAGGAAGAGGTCTCCCAGCTGTTGAGCAGCTGCCTTCCTGCTCCATGGAGATCAGGCCCCATTGTCTTAGAGCAGGAACAACCATTTTTATAGCTTTGTTCAATTATGGATGTAGAGCACTTTCTGCATACTTATTACACATTAAGTGTAATGTCTGTCCCTGGCCAAAAGAAGACAACTGTTTCCCTGAGTTGTCATGAAATGCAATGTTTTCCAAGCTATGGAGACTTGGTAGCAGAGGGCTTAATCTAATCATGTTGAAGTCAACAGGGTTTAAGCGTGAAATGTGAGATGTTGTTTCAGTTGATACTGCTATTGTGTTCTTTATTATATCTGAGATATGGCTGTTTCAAACACATCAACATGCATTTTAAAGTATAAAAAATATATTTTGTAGATTTGTAGTCCATTGCTGAGCAGCCCTCTCTATCACACAATCAAGGCTCATTTACCAAAACTGAAAATCAATGTTATTTTTAACAGCAAATTTGGTTTTTATCATTCTTTTTTTCCATAATACCAACAATAAGACAACTTCCTTTAACAGGTTTCTTTTCACAGTTGATAAATTAACAGAGAATCTCAAAATACTTTTTGATCCAATTGTTGACGAAGGAAGTATGAAAAGGTTTTGTCTTGTACTTAATATTATCTATGCAAAGTGGTGAGAGGCTAAATCAGAATATGCTCTTATACACAGAAGATTACATTGTTAAAAAAACGGTACTGGATGCCAGCACATTTTGTTTCCTATGTAAACTGAGCTTATGTAGGTTGTTCATATAGGTCACTGACAGATGTGAAAAAAAAACATTTAAACAATGCTTTACTAGAAGAGGAAACACGTTAGTTTGACCTGGCTTCCTAGCATCTGTTCTAGGTCACGTGCTTCAGTGGGGCGTTTTCGCACTTTTATCTAACAGTTGATTCAGTCGACTATCAGATAAAAGTGCCAAAAAACCTCACTGAAGCAGTTGATCTATACAGACATTGGGCAAGCCAAGTCAAACTAATGCCATGCCTCTTCTGAGCATGCACTGTGCTTAGTGGAGGGGCACACCAAGCTGAAAGTGAAGTGCCAGTTTTGTTTTGTTTTTTCACATCTGTAAGCAGCCGTATAGCCACACTCAGAGGGTCTACTCAGTTTGGAAGCAATGGGCTGGACTGATTAAGGAGGTGAAAGGCCCAGGTGGTCCCAGTCTCTGTTCCTCAGACTTCTTATTTCAGTCCCATTTCCCCAGTTAGCTCCCAGTCACAGGTCCTCTTCTCCCTCACCATGTTCCTTGTCCCGACCTACTTCCTGTCCTCCCTCACATCCAGTTTTCCTTCCTTTTCTATTTGAATCAGGCACCTATGAAGTGTAACTCATTGAGCATGCAGGAGAGACAGGCTAAGGCAGGAGCAGCCACTACAGGAAGAGTCTAGCTGGAGCGGTGAAATGCATTGGGATATGCCCAGGTGCTCTATGGAGGATGGTACATGTTCAGTCTGGTCATGGATAAGAGCTCAGTGAGGATGGCATGTCGGGCGATTTTAGCTGCTGAAACAGAAGATGTCTCTACCGACCATGTACATTTTGGAATGGATGCCTCCAGAAATCGTTGCGTTGCAGGCAAACAGAGAAACATCACTGAGTTGAGTGAGTTAGAATGACCTTAACTCATTTGCCTAGTAACGGATTACAGGTAGCATTTCAGTGAAGGATGGGGCATGTATGTCTTCCAGATGCCTTCTTTTAATTGTCGACATTACTAGCTCCAACAGGGCAACAATCATGAGCCAGACCCCAAGAAACGATGACAACAATCCAAAAATAATTATTTCTTGATTATGTCTTGCGCCTTGGTCTTTCTTGTGATCCTTGAACTTCCCCTAACAGAAGAGGGAGCAGAGGGCCTGAGGTCTTCCAGCTCCAACTCCCTGACCCAAACTCTCCTCTGGTTCTGGAGGTGAAGTGGAAAGAGCTTGGCCTACCTTCTGCAGTCCTGGTTAACTGGTCTCCCCCAGGAAGTGGGGCAGTCAGGAAGGCAGCCAGTCAGGAATAGGTTTCCCCCTGCATAGTGCTGAGAATTCCCATGAGATGGGATCGTCTCATATCTTGGCCAGACCAAGTCCACAGAGGAGCTTGCAAAGGTATCTTCTTTTGAGAGCTGGGCTCATCACATTTATGGTGAAGTGTCATTCTACTCGTCTTGCTCACCATGGAGAGGAACCTGAATACATAGCTGTTTCTGGCTTACTGATTTCTGTTTTTCTATGAGAAAAGTTGAAAAAGTGTTACAAGGGGCCTTAACTAGGTATTTTCATTCATTCAAGTGTTTCTTTCAAGTTTGACCTTAACTCTGATTTTATGGACAAATTTATGAGTGGTTTTTTTCCCTATTCTTATAAGTGTTTGGGTTTTTTAAATAACAAGTAAACTATTGATATGCATCCATAAGCCCATTTTAATACAGATGTTGAGTACTTTTCGTAGCGCTTATGATGGTACTTAGCAGGTCAGTAAGAACTGGGGTCAACAAGACTGGTTCAGTGTAGACATTGCAAAGCAGGTGTCCTTTATTACTAAAGTTGAATGTTGACCTGGATTATTACTTCCCACCTCTTTAAAGTGGAAATGTATTTTTGTAGTAGCAGAACATAGGTAGTGCTCTCATTTCCCCTGCTTTTTCCAATGGCAGGTTATAAGGTAATCTTTATGTTTTGAGTATTGTGCCCTGTAATTGTGTGTGAAAGTTTGAAGAGGTGATTACAGGCGATTCTTGTTAAAAAAATATGAATATGGTTTCCATGTCTCACCGAGGCTAGTCTTGGACCCTGTTTCAAGAAAGCCTTTAAGCACATGCTTGTCTCATAAGTTTCACATAAGTACATGCTTACGTCCCAATTGTTTTAAACAGTAGGAGTAAGTGTGGCTTATAGGTAAGTATTATTACACTGCAGTTAAACTGCAATGGGAGTGTAATTGCTAGAGGTGTTCAGGATGGAAATTTCCAATTTCTTGGAAAATTCAGATATGCTGACTTTTTTCCCTTTGCAATAGGACAAAAAATTCAACTATCAAAAATGTTTGTGAAACAAAAATTCAGGGAAGACCCCATCATTTTGCAAATATAGACACAAAAAAGACTCTATTTGATCATAGAAATGTAGGACAATAGGGGCCTTAGGAGTGAATTGAGTCTCCTGTATTCACAGCATTTAATTAACCAAAGAACCCCCAGGATCACCTCTTCAAACCTTCACAGGCAATTACAAGGCATAATACCCAAACACCAAGGATACCTTATAACCTGCTGTTGGAAAAAGCAGGGAAAATGGGGTCACCACCAGTGTTCTGATGCTACAATGGCAAAGTGCAAGTTGGCTATGCATAGGAGATCTTAGGAAAAGACCCATGAGCCACACTATAGAGTAGGGCAAAAACTATCACAGTTTATGCAAGACAGACCTGGGGGGAAAAATCCTTCCTGACCAGTATGACCCTTGTAAAGAATCTCTGTGTTTCTTCTATGCACTGACAGGAGCATTAGTACACCCCAAGCTTAGTTGTGGTGAGTATCCTCGAAGAGGGGGAGGGAAGAAACCCAGGGAACAGTAGCATCCATCAAAGGGGGAAAAAAATCCTTCCTGCACCCAACTTGTGACCAGCAAAAGACCTGACGCATGGGATTACCAAATACCAACAGCGCTGTGAAATAATTCTCTCTATATCTCAATACGGGGCTTGCAAATATGTGATTCCACATGTCCCAAAATCTGTTTGTTGACCCAGAACTCTCCACCCACAATCTTTTCTATAAACTTCCCCAGTTCAGTCTGAAATCAGCTCAGGTTCTCTGCCCCCACCACTGTGCTTGGAGGATGATTCCAAAACTTCACTTCCCTGATTGACAGAAATCTTATATAGGAAAAAATAAATTTATAGCCAGTTTGTAGCCATTTGAGCTTGCACCAGTGTTGTTTTCCATCCTAAAAAAGCGTTTTTCTTTTCCTAATATTCACTCCAGGAATGTTCTTCTAAAGGGTGTTCAGATCACCTCTCAATCTCTGTTTTGCTAAACTAAGCAAGCTAAGTGTTTTTAATCTTTTCTAAGAAAAGGTCTCCATTGCTTTCACCATCTTGGTGACCTTTCTTTGAAGTTGTTCCAGGATAAGTTGATCCTTTTTTGAACATAGGTTACCAAAACTGCAAACATTATTTTAAGTGCTGTATTACCAGTGCGTCTTACCCATGGTGCTGCTAACACCTCCTGGCGTATACTGCACAAGTCCTACTTAACATATCCTAGTGTGGCATTTGCTTTTTCATATCTGTGTCTTGCTGGTGACTCATGGTCATCCTGTGATCAAAGAGTATACCCAGTCTTTCTCAGATGTTTCCAGTGTATGCACCCCATCTTATAACTTATTGGTTATAACCCCCATCTTATTGGTCCCTAATGTCATGACCTTGGCCTTCTTACTGTTAAACTACGTTCCATTTCTAATGCTCTATTCTGCAAGACTGTCTACATCTCCCAGTATGATATTATGGTCCTCTTTTGCATTAGCAGTGCCTGCCAACTCAGGGTTGTCTGCAGATTTCATGAGGACAATTCTAGTTCCTCTACCAAAGTCACTGATAGAAATATTAAACAGGATGAGTCCTAGGACTGGTGCCTGAGGAACACCACAAGTAACCCGTTATCTAGCCGGATACCTCACCTTCCAACTCCCTTTCATATAACTCCCTGTGTACCCCATGATTAAGGCATTGATCCCCATTCTCTCCAATTTAGCCACTACTTTCCCAGGAAATACAGCAAATCTATGATTTGACTGAAACAGAACTTTTGATTTCAGAGTGTAGATGTTTTCAACATTCGAAACGCCTTTTGTGAAAGAAACACTTCACTTAGACTTTTTTCATCAAAAGAGAAGCCTTTTTTCTAAAACTGACATCATCTTATGAAAAGTGTGACTTGGATGAAGCCCCATATCTTACTGAAAAAAAATGTGTAGCTTGAAAAATTTTGATGAGCACTTGCAATGACCCAGTAATTTTGTTTTCGGAGTCTAAAATTACCACTCTTTCCTCTGAGCAATAGGCTAACTAGATGACTAAATTACTTACTACTTTATAGGCTTTGGTCTGAGTAAACATCATGGGATCAAGACTTTATCTGCTAATATCAGCTACGAAAATGCATGGTGTAGACTCCCAGATTCCAATATAAAAAATCCACAAACATGTGCTAAAGTGCATTGATGACTTGGGCCTCAGAGTACAAAATGAAGTGACAAATAGCAGGAGTTGTAGCGATATCTGGAGCACAGCACAAACAATGGGATTAATGAGACATTACTAAAAGCAATTAAGTATATGCATAGCATTACCAGGAGCATTATTTTTTGACATTGCCAAGAACAGAGTAGCACTCTCAAGGTACATTCAATTAGCATCTATGATTGTAGAGAAAAACCTGTATAATGAATGGGGAAAACATTTTAATTTATTTGGCATATAGTGTGGCCAGCTCTGTTTAAAAGTAATCTAGGCTTAATTATAAATGATGTCTTTTAGACAGAAGAGCTCTACAATTATAAAAAAATTAGGTACATATTACATTTTATCTGAAAATCTGAGCTCAGAAGGCAGCTCTCCCTCCATGGTGGTGGAGGAGCAGCTGTACAGCTGGTCACCAGTGGAATTAGGCAAATAGATTGTGTTTATGTCAAAGGGAAAGGGCCTGATATCTTGGGAAGTAAGGAAAGTGAGAGGTGATTTCATTTGCTGATGTCTTTAATTACAACATGCTAAGAGACACCGTTAAGCTATGGATTGAGTTCTCGATATTCAGCTCAACGATGCTTGTTTAAAGCTTATATCCCAAAACACATTTCTAGCACTGATTCTTTTTTCACTTTTTTTTCTTGGTTGGCCACAGTGACACATGTGCCAAGTGGCAGATTTAACATTTTTCTCTCTCGATCTGATCCTGCTAGCCTCGTTTCCAGATAACACCCCCAGCCTTTAGCTTTGTGTGTGACCGTAATGTTATAACACTACAAGTTGTCCCTCTTCTGAGTCTATAAATTGTT
>JAGPOW010000229.1:29533165-29547712 GCA_030014935.1 Caiman crocodilus
GACGCCGAGATCCCTTTCCGCAGTTATGCCGCTTAGAGCGATACCTCCCAGGCTATAGGAGTGTTGCTGATTCTTCCTCCCCAGGTGCAACACATGACACTTATCCTTGTTAAACTGCATCCTATTCTGTTCAGCCCATTTCCCCAGTCTGTTCAACGCAGCCTAGATTCACTCCCTGCTGTTTAGTTTGTGTTTCTCCCCCCGTAGTTTGGTGTCATCTGCAAACCTGGACTGGGTGCTTTCTACTCCCTTGTCCTAGTCCCTAATGAAGATATTGAATAGTACAGGTCCCAGGACACAGCCTTGGGGGACGCCGCTGCCCACATTTCTTCAGGTAGAAACTGACCCGTCCACCACCACTCTCTGGGTGCGTCCCATTAGCCAATTTTCCACCCACCAGACTGTGTAACAATCTACATTGCAACTGTTTAATTTATTTATAAGAACTGGGTGTGACACTGTGTCAAAGTGCTTTTCAAAATCTAAGTAAATAACATCTACCTCTGTTCTTTCATCCAAGCATTTTGTGACCTGGTCAAAAAAAAGAAACCAGGTTAGCCAGGCAGGGTCTGCCTGCTGTGAACCCATGCTGATCGCCCCTTAACATCATTTTACCTGCTGGTTCCCCACAAATGTGATCCTTAACAATTTTCTCAAAGGTCAAGGCCAAGGAGAGAGGTGAAGCTAACTGACCTATAGTTACCTGGTTCCTCCTTCCTCCCCTTCTTGAAAATAGGGACCACATTGGCCCTTTTCCAATCCTCCAGGAACAGGATTGCGTGTGTGTGTGTATATATAGATAGATAGATATAGGATATATTGGATACAAGGTTCCCTCTAAGGTGCATGCATGCGCAGCTGCACACAACTAAAAGCGTAGCCGCTCGCAGTGTTTTCAAAGCCGCACACCAGGAGAGGCTGGGGCAGGAGCCTGGCACGGGAAGTGCTCCACTCCCCCGCATCAGGGCCAGGGAGCGAAGCACTTCCAAAGAGCCGGAGGAGCCTGCACCAGCCCCCCGCACCAGCCTCCATCCCTGCTTTGCCTCACCTCGGGGAGGAGCCGCTGCCTGCCCCGAGTGCATCTCCACCTTCGTATAAATACCCCACTTCTTGCCCCTCCCCTGCTGGCCTGGATTGGGCCCACTGCTACCATCCCCCCACCCACCCTCTGCCACCTTAGCACACCAGATCACCGCTCACGGACCCCACCGCCCGCTTCCTTCTGCCTGCTCCCGCTGTCTGTCCTGGGTCACCTGCTTGTCTGGCCATCACCGCTGCTGCTGCTCTCTGGGCTGGGCTCGGCCCAAAGAAGAGCAATAGCCCAGCCACGGTGGCAGCAGTGATGGGCAGGCAGATTAACCCTTCCCTGCCTGCTCCCCATAGAAAGACAGCATGGACAGTCACAAGTAAGCAGGGAAGGAGGGAGGCTGGAGTGGGGGGAATAGGGGAGTCCAGACTAGGAGGGGCAGGAGTCTTACCTTTCAGCGCTCCAGGCCTCCGCTGACCTGAACATGTGACTGTTCCAGACTGGAGCTAGCACTAACACTGACCAACTTTTTAGTAGCTTTTTAGGGTAATGTGTATCAAGGCCCTTCTTTTCCCTGGCTGGTGTTAGTTTGTATTATTTATTACGGCTTGTGTCCTGGAACAAGAAATTGTGTCCTAAAACAAGAGCCTTGGGAAGTCTTTAGCACTTTTCTTCCAGGGCTTTGTGACTATAGTAGTTGACATGTTGTTCATGGTATAGATTTTTTATACATCAGTCACAGAGAGCAGGGAAGTTATTCAGGGGTCTATAATAAAGACGAGACATTACCTACCCATGACAACCCCATTGCAAGTACAAAATACCCTAGATACAGGCAAGGACCCTCACACAGGCACATGATTTTCATTTTATCCAATCTTACAAACCACAGTTATTAAAAAGATACCAGCAAATCTAATTTGAACATCTTTTAAAACAACTGTAATTAAAGTTTAAAATTATAAAATTATTTTGCATGTCTTTGATGATGGACTGTATTCAGTGAACTATAGCATGTAATAGCTTCAAAGGGAAAAATGAAAACACAGGCTATTTCTATGTTTTAACAAAGTCATGTTCTTCAGAATATACAGTTTTTGGTTATACACTTAATGCTAGCAGTTAAAAAAGGTGATTGCAGTTTATATCAGCAATTCTTCTCAGTGTGTAGCTAATGGCTATTTTTTACAACATTAAATTGTAACTTTTATCTAGATTGTTGACTTACAAACAAGCCCATAATTAGAGCTGTGATTTCTGGGAATATAGCATTAATAAAATCTGACACAGAACAAAGACTAGTCGTAACAGAAACATTTTAAAGGGAAGGGCATGTATCCAATTGAAATACATATTGTATTTACTATTTAAAATCATTTGCAACAGTCACCATGTTGACATCTGGTAATTTATACTTCCAACTTGACACTTGCAATAACTGAAGCATATCCTATACCACTATATTATAATTGATGGAAAGTGTTTACCTTTTAATGGTACCCAACACACATCTGCATGATATTATTGTTAACAACTCACTATCATATTCTGAGCAAATGACTATTTTAGTCATTTTATTTCACAAATCCAGTGGTGTTTCACTTAGATAAAAAGGTATTGGCACAGTGCCCACCTAGCCATTCACTGGATATGTAGAAGTTGCCTGGATTTTTGTGCTGTGAAATGAGGCAGTTTAGAAGTAAACCTTTTTTTCCTACCACTTCAAGCTAACAAAAAAGAAAAGAACATGGGAAAGGAAATCTGAAAAATAGTTCGGGAAGATAGTTCTGGGGAACTCCAGAAAACGAATTCTTTCCCTGATTCGCAGGTATGCACTATTTGGAACAGGGGTAAACACCCTATGGTCTGTGAAGTGAGTTCAACCCTAGAAGGGGGTCTAATTCAGCTCATCGAGGCTTAATCCAGCAGCAAGGGTCAGAGTCATGGGACTGTGCTGCCCCTGCACTCCCTGCACAGAGCTTCCCTGTGCTGCAGAGCATGTGAGGTTCCCCCTGCTGCCCTGGGGCTGGGAATCTGGCAGCCAGCTTCTCAGAGGGTAGAAAAGGCAGAGACTTCCAGCCCATAGCGCGGTCTGGGTTATAAGCTGCAGCCCACACCTGCAAAAGGCTGCCAACCCCTGATTTAGAGCACACAAATACCAAACTAAAGGCACGAGTATTTTCTCTAATCCTCCCATTGATTTGAGCAGCTCTGGGGCTCCTTTCCTACTTTCTGTAGGTCTACTGCTTCTCCTCAAATCAGGCCATCCTCCTGTCTCAGGTTTCCCTACATCCCTCTAAGTTTTACCTGTCTTTGAAGGTTTAGATTAAGTTAAAGCATGTCACAAATCCTCCGGCGTTCAAAGCCATTGTGGGTGCTCCTGAGAAATCCAAAAGCAAAGTCCGGTAGGCATAGATGGTTTCACCTCCCCAAGCTATGGACCAAGAAAAGTAACTCACTGGGAAACCCCACTGGCCAAGCAAAAACATTTGGCGTGTTCGTAATCAGAACTTGACAGCCACTGACCCATTTTCTTTCACGCTCAGTTTGATGGCTTTAAAATCTGAAAAAAACACAGTTAAACAAGAAACCAAATGTTTTCAGCTGCCATTGAGATTCTTATCAAATTATATGGGCAGGAATATATTGTACTTAGTTTTATTTTACACATGGCAAACTCAAATGGATTTTGTCTTAATGTGCCCTAAAATATTCACTCCAAAGCTGAGAGAAAATGCAAGAAGTCTGACAAGGGTGGAGATATAAAGGAAGCTGTATTTCAACCTTGACTATAGCGTTTGCAACTGCTCCTATTGTAATAACTCATCTCTTCCCAGTTATTATGCATTGGCCTTAGACTGATTAAAGCATAAGAACTCCAGCTGGGCCCATGAGGGTCACTAGAATGAGCTGTGATAAATTAACATGTTTGCCTCCACCAGCTGTGATGGAATAAGAAGCTCTGTAATGTGCTGTTTACCGTAGTTATTAAAGTTGCATTTATTATTGGGGCAGAACAGAATGGAAAAAGAAGAACAGGGAGAAGGAGAGTAAGAGGAAACAGAGATACACCTTAAAGAACCCTTTCATCTATAATTTCATTTTAAAAAAGACTTACACTTACTTGGACTGGCCGGGTGTGAAAAAGTACAGGTGCAGGATCTAAATGCAATTTGTCTTTGCCATCACCTATTTTCTCTCAATATTCATCTAGCTATAACTAATTGTCTTAATTACAGGGGGGTATGTTGCAGATATTTCTGAAAACAGGCAGTGAAGTGAGCTTTTTCATCTGTCGCATTATATTGTGATCTTCTAACAAGCTCTCTCAGACTCGTATGCAAGATTCATCTGAGTACATACAAATTCCCTCACAATTACCAAAGCTAATTTTAAATCAATATTTTAAGTGCAAGAAAATTCTTCTGTGAATTATTTAGCACATACACATGGTATAAAAAAATCATTAATAACTTCTCTACGAACAAAAGAACTACCATTGCAGTCACGTGCTATAAACATAATTATCCAGAGATAGATTCGTTACTCCATCTAGTTGCTCTGCTTCCATAGCATGAGCCAGATAGTCAGCTAGTCCAAAGGAGCAGATGACAATTACTCCAAAGGCAGGGGAATCCTCACGTGATGTAAAACAGCATATTGAAGTCTGCATAGCCTCCTTCCACTCCTTAGCAGCAGTGGTGTTACAATGCAGGTTTAGCTTTCAAAACACAACAGTACCAAGTTTCTAGGTGTTAATGCAAGGCTCCTGGTTTTGAAAGTTTAAGCAGTCCTCAGGGTGCTCTGCATTATATCAGAGGCCAGGCTATGCTCAGGACTGGAGAGCGGACTCAGCAGTCCCCCGCCGGTTCTGGGCCTGAGTTGGTACAGTTTGGCTGAGCCCTCAGAATTATTCTGTAGCCTTGTAAGGTTAAGGCATGACATATATACAGAGTCCTCCCAATTCCCTTAGTGTTACTGGCTGTTGCTAGGTATTCAGCACTTTTCAAATCCAAGGTACTTATTCAGGTGTCTAAACATGGACTTGGGAGGCTAGCTTGAAGTTTCTATTATTAAGAAAACCCTATTCCTGAGGGGCTACATTTGCTTTCTAAACAATAAAACCCACACCTCCAGCAAATCTAATGTGATAATCAGGCTAAGATGGAGATATTTGGATTTTTCATGAAGGAAGATGCTGAGAATAACTTGACCATGTGCCTGTCTCTACCTCTCTTTAAGGATGTCCTGAGCCACAAAATGAACTGAAGCAGCTCTCTGAATGCTGCAGAAGTCTTGAGTGCCTGGGCTGGCATCTCGCTGGCCTACAGGATGTTATTAGACAGCATCATTAGGGACACACACTCCCTCACAGATGTTTCACAAACATTTTGATATCTATCTAGAGAGCAAAGATTGAAACCTCTCTTGCTTATTCAAGATGTGCATTAATGGCTGAGGCAGGCACCACCCTCCTTTCTGTAGCTCAGTGCCACCTGGAACAAGCAGCAACAATCACACCGTGCATCTCCTGCAGTACTACTGATGAGAGCATTGTTCTCGCTTTCACTCATGGTCTCTGATGGCGCTATTATTCATATTCAGAAAGGAATTTCACCAGAGGTCAATGCAAAAACAACCTCCCACAATAAATCTCTCCTCTCTCACGCAGCTCATCAAAGGCAGATTGAAGAACAGAAGGATTAGATGTGTTTTGTTCACTATGAGGGCCATAAGTTCAGGGAGAAAAAGTGACCCGCTGGTTTGCTCAAGGTTGATGAAAGCCGGCTGTATAACACTTCCTTAGCATGCACCTCACTTGCCAAGTATGGCTGTCGGGGAAAAAGCTGATTGGGGGCTTCTTCTTGTGTTGCTAAGTCGCGGGAAGACCCCTTCAAGATTTCCTTGAAACCACATCTTGCTGGTTTCACATTTGCAGCGATATTTTAGGATTGACAATGTTTGCATCGACTGCATACCTCAGGCACTTCTGGGTGAGGCTAGATAGTAAAGGCAGAGTAGCAGCCCCATTAAATTGCTGTACAGGCCATGTGTCAGGCTTAACAGGCCATGGCACTTGGCCAGCTTCATTTAGCCTTCAGTCCTTCCTGGGCAGATGTGTGGGATACTAAGCCTTACATTTGTATGCCTGGCAACCTTAAAATCTGAAGACTTATGTCCTCTGTACAGTAAGGGATAGTGTTCAAAAGGACCCAGCAATCAGTAGATTCCTATTCTCCCAACTAGAGAAATATGGAGGTTGGCTTTTAATTAAATATGCTCTGGTCTTCCTCCTTTTGAAAATCTTGCTTCCAAGCCCTGTACCATTAGTCATACCACCAGGGGCTCGACCTACTCTACTTGGTAAACTTTTTCTTGCCTACTGCTGTGAGCTCCTTCCCGCACACAGGCATGTCTACAGTTTAACAGTAATGCAAATGTCAGGATGACGGTGGGATGTGGGGATTCCCACTCTAAATCATTTAGGACTGTGATTGCAAAGATCATTAAGTGCCTAATTCCCATTGAAAATCAAAAGGGGACATAAGGACTGGACAGCCTTTAAAATGTAACCATTTTGTCCCTTTGAAAATCCCACTTGTCCCCATGCCCCAAGCAATTCAGTATGAGCAGCTAGGGGTGACACCCTATTCTTTCCTGGTCATCTGAGTCATCATGGACAGTTTTTGGTTATCTACAGGGTATTTTTCACACACACACCCCCAGAAGACTTCTATTCCTGAATGTATGGTCCTGCACGTGTGAATGACTGTGGAACTATGTAGTCGCACCGACTGAGCATGTGCAGTACTGTCCATAACTCATATGCACACCCTTGTAAATGTGTAGCGTCCTTAGATGCATGAAAATGAAGTTGGCCAAAAGCCATGACTATCAGATTTACACTGAGGAACCAAAAGAAATGCTCTGTGTGTGTCCCTCTAGTGCCAAAAGCTCAATGGTAGGGCAGTCACCTAGGATGCTGGAGGTCCTGGGTTCTTGTTGTGTGGCCTCTAGATGCTTGTATTTCTTTTGCCACGTGGCCTAGCTGCATTAAGAGCTATAGAAAGGGATCACACTCAGGCTGTTGTGTATACCCTTGAAGTTAAATCATTGTCCAGAGACGTGGGTTTGAGTCTCCTCAGGCTGAGGAGGTCATGAAACCCAACACTCCTATTTCCTGGGTGAGTGCTCCAGGCACTGAAATCTTGTGCCAAAGGAGGCAATGACATCCCCATGCCCCACCATACCAGGCACACTAGATTTCTAGCAGATGAAGCTGTGTCTTGTGCAGGCTTGCGCTGATGCTGGCGCGTTACACCTCTACATCTAGTGTTTCCCACGGATTTACTGTAGGCACATTCCTGGTCAGCACTGAGGTGCTCTGGCTCACTTTTTGGTGGTGCCTAGATCTCTCCACTGACTGCACAGGGATGTATAGGTGTCTGTCCCTATTTAGACCATCCTCCCAAAGCAGGACACCATTTTTAGTTGTGCTGCATCTCGAATAGAGGCACTCACACATGCTAATCTGAATCTGGCCCTAAAGGATTAGCAGAGAAATGAAAGACCGGCTTCTGCAGGCAGGACGAATGAATGTCCCTCCAGCAGCTGGAGAGACAAGGAAGTGGCAGATAAAAGAGGATGGACCCTCTTTTAAGTGGAGGAGCAGTTGAGAGGAGACTTCATGAGCTGACATCTTCTGGGGGACAGCCCAGACAGCTAGTGAAGAGGACCACAGATGTACAGGAGGGAAACACAGAAAGGCAAGTTCAGAAGCAGTCTATGGAACCAGTGTGGAACTGGGATGAACTGGCTCCGTGCAGAGTTCCTGCGGAAACCCAGAGGAGCTGGCAGGACTACGTTCCCTTACCAACCCCAGTGGTAGGGCACTACAGCTGAGAGACAGCTAGGAGTTACACCAAGGGGGAAGGGACTGCTGGAAACCTAGAGGGAGTCCTAGCTAAACCACCAGACATGTCCTGGTGAGCAGTGGTGGTAAGGAGCAAATCGAGACAGCCTCACTGCTGCTCTCCACAGAACTACACAAGGAGCTCAGTGGGCAAAGGTCAAGCTCTGACACCATATTAAATGCTTCCTAGTGAAAGCTGCCATGTGAATGTTATTTTAGAAAATATATGGAGAGAGACTGCTTCAGAAACTTCCTTCCTCATGTTTCTCTCTGAGTCCCTTTCACTTCCACCTGCACTCTGGTCTTGTTTTCTCTCTCTCTTCCTCTCTCTCCTATTTCGTCCTACTCCTTTCCCCCAAGGGCTTGATCCTGTGGGGTGCTGAATGTGGCTGTAGTAAGAGGCTGAGTTCAGCCCCTTCACATCCTGGCACAGTCAACAGGAGTTTTGCCTATACATGGCCACAGGAAGGGCTTCATCATTGATTCTTTTTATTTCTTTTCTTTTTATAAAACAGCTTGAAGGGATTGGATGCCTTTTATTGGTAAGCCACCAGAGCAGCTCTCTTAAGACAAGCAGGGGCTGTTTGAAAGCTTTTAGAGTGGCTTTTATAAAGACAACACTTGGCCGATTCTCTTCCCTGCCTCTAAGTGAAGGACCTTGAAAACATACAAGTACTCGCTGGAACTACTCCTTTTTTACCTGGATTTCAATGTCCTTTGAAGCTCAGAAGCCAACTATATAAATAGTATAACTGTAAGGCAAGAGAATCTTCCGAGCAGATGCTGGTTTTATACAATGCAGAAAGCATAAATCTGAACAGGGCAAAGTTGCCACTGAAGAAACACTGCACGTTTCTGGCACAAAGCTAAAAACAAGAATTTCCAGACTTTTGCAGACTAGTTCTCTTGTGTTTCTGAGCAGTTACAACATTTGCGCTTATGACATTAACCTGAGTTAAATCAGGCCCCTGGTTTAGTTACAGAATAAAATGTTTAACAGATGTTCATAGAGTTGATCCCTCAGGTCAGGTGAACCCTTGTGGTGGTACCTTTGGACCTGGCATGTGGTACATAGACCTAGACACAATTCGAAGTCTTAAGGTTGAATTTCACTATCTTGGGTTCCAGCTAACCTGAAAGTGAAAAATGAGACCCATAGGATGCAAGACATGAAAAGATTGAAATAGTTTATTGAAATATCAACTCAGCAATTTTCACAGTACAACTTTTGACATAAAGCCCCACGACGTTCTCTTAAGTAAGCTGGAGAAAAGTGAACTAGAAGGGACCAAGATATGGTAGATCCACAGCAGGCTGAAAACAGGCACCAAGTAGCACATAACTGAATGCTGTCAAAGTGAGAAGAGGCATCTACTGAAATCCCACACCATCCTGGATCTGGTGCTGTTCAATATTTGTATTAATGATTTGGATGATGGAGTACATAATGTTCTCTCTACCGGCAAATGACAAAACTGGAGGTATAAAAGAATCATTGGAATGGAGAATTCAAATCCAAAAGCGTCTGTATAAGTTGGTGCACTGGGCTTTCAACAATTAAATTAAATTAGAAAAGCACATATGTAAAGTACTTCATATAGGAAAGAAAAATGGATGCACAAGTACAACATGGCATACAGCTTGCAGCAACATTTCTAAGGAGGATATGAAGGTTTTTGTGGATCACAAAAAACAAAGCAGCAGCGTGATGCTGTTGCAGCTTGGCAAATGCCAACTTTGATTGTATTAACAGAAGTATTATCTTGAAGAAGCATGAAGCAATAGTACCAAAGTGCAGACCACTGGTTAGGATTCAAGTGGATACCATGTCCAGTTTTAGGTACCACATTTTAAGAAGAATATGGACAAATTGTAGAGGACCAAACCAAGAATGGTGAAGATAATCAGAGGATTGGAAAACAAGCCATAAGAGGAAAGGACAAATGAAATGTGTCTGTGATGCTTAGGGAAAACAAGATTAAATGGGGAATGGGTTACAGTTTTCAAATATTTGGAAGGTTATCATAAAGACAGTGAACAATTGTTCTGCCTAGTCGTTGAGGGTAGGACTAACGGCAATGGTTTTAAACTACAGCAAGATAGGTGCAGGTTAAACCTCAGGAAAACTTCCGAAATACCAGAGTATTTCAATATTGGGAAAGACTGCCTAGAGATATTATATATTTGCCTTCATTGCACAGTTTTAAGAAGAAGCTGGGTTGGCTTCACTGAGGGCTTGTTTGTGCACAGTGAAACCTGGTTCTGAGCAGAGGGCTGCACTAAAGGATCTCTATATTCCTAGAATTTCCATAGGTGGTTCCTAAATTATTCCATGTGGCAGGGCAAGCAAGCGTACTCAGATGCATGGGATATATGTGGGACAAATGCCACTGACCACTTCATTCCTGTTAGGCAACAGCATTCTGCAAATGTCCTTTATGGCTGCCTGGCTCAGAGGAGTTTGCACAAAAGAACCTGCTGCTGTCCCACCTTCACTTCCAGCAATCCTGGCTGCCACAACCATTACATCTGGATAAGTGAATAAAGTACACGGTGCATTAATAATACATTTTGCAAGTCTATCTGTCGTGTTCCATCACCTCTTTAGGCTTAGGAAAAGGAGCCGCTCTACTGACAGTTACAAATTGGGCTTCTTGGTTCGTTCATCCTTACAATATTAGTGGCTTGACCTTGATACATCTCCTAATGTCACTTCCATCTACTCCTCACTTCCTATCACTTAGATGTCTCTATTTTATCCTCTTGTATATTTCTTCTCATTCGAGTCATAAATCCTTCTCCTTGAGTCACAAGTCCAAGTTATCTGACTGTCCCATCTGATATAAAATGGCTGTGACACTGGTAGTAAAGTGTAAACTGTAGTAAATTTTCTGCCTGGGATATTTCTTCATAACATATATCATTTTTTTCCTATATCCATCCAGATATCCACTGTTAGAAAGGGCAGCATATAAATATTTGATTTACCATGAATCCAGCCATCACCCCAAAGTTAAAACAATATGCCTGAAGTACTGTATGTCATTGAGACTGGTAAACTTTTGTCCAGTTCATTTGAATTCTCTGCTGGAGTACATGGAATTGTATTAGGTTTAAAAAGTAGGTAAGAAAGCCAAATATATGCTGCTGTAGGCACCCCATGGGTGTCATTACATGGTTTCCACTTTTAGAAGCCTTCCAGTGTCTGAACCGTCCATCCCCTCCTCTCTTTTAGTATTCTTGCCTGCTATATCTTGATGTAAACTCAGTAGGGGAGGCTGCCCAGAGGATAAGGAACACTTTAAAGAAATGGGGCCTTCTCTGGTCCAGAGCTTCCTGACCCCATTCTGCTTTTACTTTAGCTGAGCCTTCTAGCTCAGGGCCCACTGTTCAGGGCTGCTGGCTCCTGACTCAGCTTTGGGTCATGCTTTGTGGCAACCCCAGGCTCCATAACCCATGATACCCCCCCCATTGTATGTTAGTTATCCTAGATATAACTCAGTCCTTATACTCTGCCCTCTCGGCCAAACCTCGAGTTTGGGGTGTCCCCAGTCACCCCTTTCACTGGCCTCCACCTCCCCTTCAGCCACAATCTAGTCCTCCAGGGAACAAGATGAAGAGCCCTAAAATGCTCTTCCCCAGGCACAGCGACATCCTACAGGGGTTCAGCTCACCCCTGTGTGGTAAATCAAGCTCCAAGCAGAAAAAGAAACAACACAGAGAAATGCACGGGGTATTTAGCTTGCTTCCTGTGCAGGTCTGCAGCCTCTCTTCTCTTGGGCTTCCTTCTGAGTCCCCCTTGCTGCAGTCTAGTCCTGTGCTTGTGCCTCCCAGGGAAGGTTTTGTCCCTGACAGCTCCTTCATCCAGACTGCCTTTCCCTAAGGCTGGGACTTATAGATCAGTCTCTGGATCACCAGGCTCTTCACTTCTGTCTCCTGAATCATCAGGCTCTGTCAGCACCTGGACTTGGTGGCTGTCTTAGTTCACATCCTCAGCCTGTTGTGCAAACTATGACAGCACTCAGAAACCTGCCAACTCGGACCACATAATAAATGCAAAGGGAAAGAGCATTTGTGTGTAGAGAGAGAGGGGATTTGGGGACAGGGGGGAGTGCCAAGCCAGAGGTACAAATGGGAAGAGGTATGTCCATACCGACCGAAGTGAGGATAGAGACTGAAGGTGGCATTGAAAGAGGGTAGGAGGTAAAAGGACCAGGGAGACCGGACCCTAAACCACCCAGTCTCCTATCCCCATTACAACGACCCAGGGTAAGTCTCATTCCTAATGAAATAGTTGCACGGACATCATAAATGAAGGTTAGTCCATTATACCTGTGGAGCTAATCCTGACCCACAGTTCAGTCTTACAGCTTTAGAAAAAAACTCTCATTTTTGAAGTAAGAGCTGCAAGATTGAGTTGACAGTACTTATAATTAAGGGAGACATAAGATTGGTATTTCACTTAGCCTATGTACTGTACGACAACTGCAAGATAAGCCAGCAGCACCCTCACCTCCTCGTCCCATGTCTCATCCATTCTTGTGAACACACAGACTGCTGAAATGAAAACCACTATTCATACCTTAAGGACAATTTAGAATGAAATATACACCCTTTTATGTAACTAATTTTAGATGTGCTAACCTTGGCAGTGTCCCTCTCGCTCTATGCTAAGTGAAGTGTTATCGAGAGATCTGCTGTCTGCAGAATACATGCTTAATGATGTCAAAATACTTAGCAAGTAGCCTGCAGGAATTTCTCAGTACTGGATGGCAAAGTATGCCGTTCCTTATTCCAGAAAAATATCCATTCAATTCATTGTGCCTATGGTTATTTTGTATTTGCCATGTAACTACCAACATAATCACACCTGTGACTTCTGAATACGAAAATCATCATTTCTGAATTACCATGCTTCTGATAAGTCTCTTAAATAGATACTGTATAGCAATAAGAAAATCCGATTGTCAGTGTCATAATTGAAAAATAAATAGTGACAGTAGGGTGAAGTAAGACCAATGAGCTATCCAGTGAGCTATCCAAAACACATAAAAGACAAGCTTGTATTTAATTTGTCTTTGAATCAAGTCTTCATTGCATCTGTAAAATAATGTTATTGCTTAGAACTCATTTATAGCATCAAGGGCCACTCTGCATTTATGGTTTTTATAGCATCCTTCCTCTGTGGATCTCAAAGCACATTCAAACAATTATCCTAGTCTTGTGGGGAAAATTAGTATTGTATCCACCTTGGTGATGGTGAATACATTAAACATTTAGAGGCATTAATTGCAACCATTAAGACCACATATTGAATGTGAAGCAGAGTTAGGAACAAAATGATTGGCTGCTGGAGAAAAAATTCCTCCAAAACCCCTTTCAATGGTATTTTTTTTCTACATGATTTTTTTCATTATCATTTTCTGCTTTCCTGAAAAAAAAGGATTTTTTTTTTTTTTTTTTTTTTTTACACAAAGCAAAAATTTTTGGTGTCTAGCTAATAACCTTTTGCCACTCTTAGCATGACTCTTGATTGGACTAGCACGTGCATACAAGTGGCTTTAGTGATGAAAAAAAGAGGTGTGCTCTTTTTAAGACAATGCTCCCACAGCAACAGCCAAAATGTTGGTTCTGTCTGTTATTTTAATGTGGTTTAGCATGGGATGGATGCATGTCCATCACAGTGAAATATGAACAGTCAAGAGGTTAAATAGGGTTCAAAACGGCTGCCTGATTTAAAATTAGCTTGTCCCGGTGCCAGGCTTACACTTATAGACTCGGTCTCAGTGACCAGCAATCAGTCTAAACCTGTAACTGTACAGAAGTTCTAGGCATACAAACCAATCTAAAAATTGCAGAATCCAGTTTAAGATAAACTTGAACCTGTGTAGTATCAAACTTACTTGATGTAGGTCAAACCGGTGCATGGAACTTCTGTACACTTTCCCTGTGCAGCCCTGGGACTGAGAAAACCCAGCCACTGGCTTCAGCCCCGGGGCGGCTCTTTTCACATGTCGCCCCTCTGCACTGGTCTACCTTTTCCCCACCCCAGTCCAGCTAGTCTTCTCAGCCCCCATCCCACAAGCTGCTCTATGTGCAGCCACTTCTAGTAGTATTTGCCATTTCTGGAAGTTAGCAAGTAAGTCCCAGTGCAGGCAGGGGTGAGAGGGATAGGGGTGTAGGTTCACTGGGTGGGGGGCCATGGAGGCTAAAAGTAGTTTCTGATCCCCCCAGCCCCACCTCCCATGGACCCTGCTAGACAGTCTCAGACCTCAGCAAAACTCTGTGGGTTGTGTCTTCCCTCATGCCCCATCTGCAGGTCATGCCTCCCACCCCACCCACAGGTCATGCTTGCTCCCCCACCTCACCCACTAGTCAAACCTGCCCCCTATGCCACCTGCAAATCATGCTTGCCCCCCCACTCCACCCGCGGGTCACACATGCCCTCCCTACCCCATCCACAGGTTGTGCCTGCCCCCCTTCCCAACCCATGGGTCACACTGGCCCAACTTGCCGGAGGATTGGAAGAGGGCCAATGTGGTCCCTATCTTCAAAAAGGGACAAAAAGAGGACCCGGGAAATTACAGGCCAGTTAGTCTTACCTCAA
>JAGPOW010000229.1:29547812-29566782 GCA_030014935.1 Caiman crocodilus
AAGTTAGATGAGCACCTTGCCGGGGTCATCTGACCCCGGTGCTCTTTCCTGCCAAGGCAGGGGGTCGGACTAGATGATCTGCCCAGGTCCTTTCCGACTCTAGACACTATGAAACTATGAAACTGCCCCTCCCAAATCATGCCTGCCCTCCTACTCCATCCACAGGTCAGGCCTCCTCCTGTACCCTAACCACAGGTCACACCTGCCCCCCACCCCCTCCTGGTGGGCCCCCAATCCCCTCCAGCCTCCTGGATGCCCAATCCCCAGCTAGCAATGCCCCCCACCCCATCCTGACTTACCTGATATGGGACAGCCATTTTGAACTAATGTAGCTACCCCTTAATGCCACCAAATGTCTGAACTTAGCCCAAATGGTAAAATATGAGACTTGTTTCTCAACAGTAATGATAAACCAAATGAGGCAGAGTGTCTTTTTTTTATTTAATGTCATCTCATATATCATTCACTCCTGTAGCTCTACATGCCATAACCTACTATTGTGTTTAGATCTTGTGTTTTCTCATTTGATCAGAGAATCATGGAAGTGAAAGCAGTTCCCTAAGGGAGGAAACATTTTATGTCATGATCTATAAAGTCAGTTCTCTCTCCTAAGAGTCCTTCCTTCTGTTCAAGGAAGAAAGACTGCTAAAAGCAAGTAGTATAAACATTCAGAAGCACCAACACACAAACACACACAATATTAAGAATAAGATTCTGTAATAATAAGATAATAAGAAGAATATGGGTGACTCTTGCTTTATGATAAACTAAAATATGTAAGGTACAGCTCCTGACACAGAGCTGGACTACACAGACTGCACCTTAAATGTCCTGAGCTGGTGTCAGAGAAGATAAAGAAAATGTTTCTTTAGGGAGAAAACTGGGAGTAGCAGCTGTCTGTACTGTGTGGGTATGTCTACATGTGCATTAGATTTGGGAGCAGTTTACTGGTGAGTAACTGGCGAGTAAATTGGCAAGTAAATGCTCCTGGGCAGGCATCAACACATGAAGGGAAGTGGGAGCAGATTTGCTGCTAATGGCAACAAACTGTTCTTGCTTCCTGGGGCCCTGCAATGAGCCCCTGCCACCACCAAGAGGAGATCTAGGCTCCCCCTGGGTGCTAGCCCAGGGGCTGGCAGGGAGCACCCGGCCAGGAGACAGCTGCTCCCTGTCCTGTGGGGGCTGCCTTCTACTAGGGTGAGGCCAGTGTCCCTGTGCCCCCAGCAGCAGGGAGCTCCCAGCCCTGGCTCCCTGACTGGGGCTGGGGACTTGGAAAGAGTTGCAGGGGAGGGGCAGGTCTTAGCTCCCTGCCCCAATCTGCTAGTGGGGCAGATAGCAGTGAGGCCCTGGCTGAGCGGGAATTCCCCACCAGCCGGGGTCTCATTACTGTCTGCCCCACCGGTGGATCAGGGCAGGGGGCTGGGACCTGCTCCTCCCCTGCAGCTCTTTCCAAGCCCCATGCCTTGATCACCTGATTGGGTGATCAGGGCTTGGACCTGTCCCTGACTGGGACAGTTCCCAGGCCCAGCTCCATGATCACAGAGCAGGGGCTGGAAAGCCTATTTCCTGCTCAGCTCCATGACCATGGAGCTGGGTGGGGAACAGGCTGTGCAGTATGTTCCCAGCTCAGCTCCATGAGTGCAGAGCCAGATGGGGAAAAGGGTGGGGAGCTTGATCCCTGCTCAGCTCCTCAAGAACAGACCTGGGTGGGGAAGAAGCTTCCCAACTTCTTCCCCACCCAGCTCCACACCCATGAAGCTAAGTGGGGAACAGGATTTCCCACTGTTCCCCACCCAGCTCCATGATCACAGAGCGGGGTATTCAACAAGCTCTCCAACCCCCACCAGCAGGGAGCTCCCAGCACCGGCTTCATAACCAGAGGACTGGCATGGAGAGACCTTTACCTCCCAGAGCCAGCTCCGCAGTCATGGGACCAGCACTCAGAGATCCTTATCTCCTAGCTTGAGCTCCACAGTCGTGGGGCTCAGGCTGGGAAATAAAGATCTCCCAGTGCCAGACCCATGACTGCAGAGCTGGCACTGGGAGATAAGGATCTCCCAGTCTGAGCCCCGTGACTGTGGAGTTGGCACTGAGAGATAAGGATCCCCCAGCCCCACAAACACCATCTCAGAGTGGGGGGCTTGGAGTTCCCTGCTGCCAGGGCAGGGGCAGATGCTCCTCGCCCAGGCTCCATTGGTATAGCCCACCCCAGCAGCAGGCGGCTCCCAGGGGCAAGGAACAATCTCCCATCCCCTGGTGGCTGGCTGATTGGAAGCAGATTTGCTCCCCATCAGGTGTCTACACGAGTGCTACTGTGCAGTTAGTAATCACAAGTAAATTTGCTTCTTGCACTTGCAGATAGCAAATTTACTCATGATTAATGAGGTTTACTGTGCAGTAGCATCTCAACTGGATCCACCCTGTATACCCAATAATTTTGCCTAAAGAGTACTAATATAGGGAAGCCCCAGGTTCTAGTTCAAAAATGGAGATTAAGTCACTTATCTATGGCATATTAATAGTGCTTTTACATAGAGTTATACCAAAAGGCTCCTTAATTTATGAAAAAAAAGCTAAAAATATATCACCTACAAAATTTAGCCAGAGAAACTCAAATGAGAAATCAAGCTCATTTTTTAACCTTGAGATGGATTAGCCAATAGAAAAAATTGCCAAGGGAGCTATGGATTCCTCATCTCTTGATGCCTTTGAAAGAGGACTGGGTAACTTTCTGTAAGAAAGGCTTTAAGCAAACACAAGTTACTGAGATCAGCTCAAGAGCAACTGGGAGAAATTTTCTGGTCTGTGTTACATTAAAGATCAGATTAAATTATCATTATGGGTTCTGTTTTAGCATTAAACTGTGATTTTTTTTTTTTTATTCATAACCAGGCACATGATTTCCATGGGTGATTCCACTGGAGTGAGGTTTTGGTTGGGTTTTTTTTAGCATTTTCTTGTACTGTCTACTGGAACACCAACATTAGGTAAAGTATTCCTCTGCAGGTAAAGTACTTTGCAAAATGGAGCTCAGCCTGATCAGTGATTTGGTAAATCAATTAATGAATACATTATATGCTTAGAGAATGGTAGGTAAACTCATAACCTTGACATTTAACCCTTTAGATCTTCCAAATAATACAAAAAGGCCTCAGATCTCACTGGGAATTTAGAGTTTTATGAACAAGCTGGTCTTGAGATATAAAATTTAAAATCATACATCATCTCAGATTTTCAAACTGACAAACACATGAACTCTGCATTCAATTACTCATGAGCTATAAGAACATGCAAAAGACATTGCAAATAAGGGGTAAAACAGATGACTAGCAAAAGACAAGTTAGTTGTAACCTCAGCTAGTGCGTGATTTTCACAAGTTTCTGAAGTTCCACGCCTGATCATTTTATAGATTCATAGATGTTAGGATGGGAAGGGACCTCAGTAGGTCATTGAGTCCAACCCCCTGCCCTGGGCAGGAAGGAGTGCTGGGGTCAGATGACCCCAGCTATGTGCTTGTCCAGTCTCCTCTGGAAGACCCACAAGGTAGGGAAGAGCACCACCTCCCTTGGGAGCACATTCCAGATTCTGGCAGTCCTTACTGTGAAGAAGCTCTTTCTAATGTCCAACTTAAATCTCTCTGTCAATTTGTGGCCATTGTTCCTAGTTATTCCAGGGGGTGCCCTAGTAAATGGAGCATCTCCTATTCTCTGCTGCCCTCCCCTGATGAATTTATTGGCAGCCACAAGATCACCTCTCAGCCTTTTCTTGCAAAGGCTGAAGAGATCTAGGTCCATCAGTCTCTAACATTATAGGAAACCATATCAAAAGCCTTGCTAAATTCAAGGTATATCAAATCCACTGATTTCCCTGCATCCACAGAGCCAGTCATCTCATCATAGAAGGCAATCAAGTTGGTCAGGTAGGACTTGCTCTTGGTGAATCCATGCTGACTATTGCCTCCTGTTGCTTGTGCTTTCTCCAGCTAACTGCTTCCCCAGTACCTCAGGGCTTTCATCTTTATCCTCTGGTGGATCCTGTCTCTTCCTAGCAATCATTCTTATTGAAACAATGTCCCATGGTTGAAGAAGCCAAAGCCCTGCTGGTGACACCTGTGCAGCCATGCATTGATCTTCAGGATTCATCCACTTGCCTGGCCTCTTCCCTTTGACTGAAAGGATTGAGAATACTAGCTGAGCCCCTGTCCCCTTCACCCTTGCATCCAGAGCCCTGTAGTCATTTTTGATCTGCTCAGGGTCCTCCCTGGATGAGCAGCATGGGTTAGGAGTCAGAGGACCAAAATGGTCTTGGTAATCCTTCTGTGATGTCTTAGATCTTGGCTCCAGACAAGCAGCAGACCTCAGCAGATCTCCTAAAACAAAAGTCAGGCTGATAGATGGATGTCTAATCCAAGATCCAAATACAAGAAGCATATGTAAACTGGATTTTAAGTTTTAAAAACTGAAAACCTAAATATATACTTCTTAGTTCTTCTTGGTCTGTGATCTGATTTTGAAAAGGGTTGAGCACCTGTTGGCTTACAGTCGAGGTGGAGGTGGGATCTGCAGCCCCAAAAGTTGTGTTATATCAATCATGCTTACTGCTTCTTGTGAGCTGCCTTCATGCAAATCCTAGGAAAGTTGAGTATGAGGAAAGAGAAGCAACATTGGAGGTTAGAGATTAAATAATCAGAATTGTTAGTGTGTATTTTAATAGGATGATTTATTATGAAAAGCAATAGTCTTTTTTACAGTGAAGATTGCATTTTAATTGCATTATAAGCCCAACATATTTTGTATTTTCTTATGTAAAGTGTTAATAACTTTTTAAAATTAGATTTTAATCACCAGAATGTCAGTCCAGTGCACTAAATTCGACTAAGGCACCAGTCCAGAACAGGACTTATGGCTAAAACGTCAGCAAAGCACATACACCCAGACTTATTTTTAAGCATGCAAAGGGTTCCTTTGACTTTAAAATTAAAGATGTGGCTAAGTGATTAGTTAGTATGGTATCTAAATGAATCAAGTACTTAAAGTCAATACTAAATGAATTAGAGTAATAAATAAATAATACATTAAGGTTTTAGCCTTTTCTTATTTTTGTATTAACTTGTTTCTTTTCTTCCTAAGTTGACGTAACGTTATAATTATTAGCACTGTTTAGTATTTATATGGGAGTAGTGCACAGCTCTTCTCATAGGTTAAAACTGCACTATGTCAATCACTGTACAAGCATATTGTTCTTTACATGCTCTTATGATCTTACGGTAAAGGCAATGCAGTGCAGCTGCATGCACACCTACTAGTTTTGGCAGACCTACAACTCCACCTGGGCATAGGGTCTGATGTCAGGAATTCCCTCAGAGCCAAGTTCACCAATATGCTTCAGACCTGATCCTAAGCCCAGAAAAGTCAATAATAGCTTTTTCCATTGACTCCAAGTAGCTTCATATCAGGCTCTTGAAGCTTAGGGATTTTATATTGGCCACATTTATTTTCAGACCCTTAAATCTTTCAGGATGCAACTGCTTAGAAACCTATAAGTTAAAAAGAAATTACTGTTTAGTATAATGAGCAATAGCATATTCATGTTGATGAGCTATGAAATATTTGGCAAAAGCCACATTTGAAGTAGGAAAATATTGGGCGTAGATATATTGAGTTAGTGAATGGTAGAATTTATCTGTCCAGTCTCTTTTATGCTCTTATATTTTGGTTAGTGATACGTTTTCTTCAACAACCCCCCCCCCCCCAAATTTAAATGCCATGCTTTTTTTACAGTGTTCCTAAAAATCCAAACATGAAACTGCACTCAAATACAGTGTCTTACAAAACTGATTAAAAAAATTAACATGAAATTGCTAAGTAATACCCAAATTAACACAAATCAGAGTTCATTACATGGCATTAGGAGCCAATTTATTGCAATCATTATGCCTGCTGTTACACAGAACCATATGCCAACTCCAGAAATAACAAGCGTTCTGAATCAGGGTCACTGCCGTCATATTTGCATATGAAATGCATTAATTGATCTCCTGCGAATATTTAAATTAAACCCACACTTTTTTTTGCTGTTGAATAGCCTCTGAAAATTTTGTTAGGGGTCTTTTTTTTTTCTTTTTTTTGTGGTTTTTTTTTTTTGGTGTTTTATTGAGATGAAAATTGTAATGTGCGTGTAGTGTGTGTAACAGCAGAAGAAACCAGGGGGCAGTCTGCAGAGCTGTGCTGACTGTTAATTTGGACTACAACTCCCAGAAACCCCCAAGGGCTGGGAGAAGGAAAAAGGAAAAGGAAGTTTGAGGCTGGAGTAAGGGCAAGAGAGAGAAGTGTGCATGTGGCACCTAGTCAGTTCTGTTCAGAGGCGTGCACGATGGAGCTGGAGGTGGGGGCCTTCAGGGGTGCTTTGGACCCAGAGGCTGGTCCTGGCTGCAGCCATGCAGCTTGAAAAGATCAGCAGAGTTAGTATAAGAGGCTAGTATTGCTGTAAGACAGTTAGCTATAAAGGCCTTCCCACAAGTCAGCCCCGAAATACAGGGCCTGCTGGTCCGTGACAGGTTCATCTGCAAAGTCTTCAGTGGGGAAAAGTACATCCAGTGTCAGTTAGGGAAGCCTCATAGTCTGGGTGATGCCATGAGGCTAGCTGCAGAGATGGTAGCGGAGAGAAAACTGGAGGCTGAGATATCCGAGGTGCTGAGACAAGGGTGCATGTGCGTGCAAGGGAGGAGAAGTCAGGAGCACATAGCCTAGCTCTGGAGTCATCAGCCTTGCAAATAGCGATGGAAACATTGAGAGAAATCTGGGGTGAACTGGACCAACTCTGGAAGAGTACAAAAACCCAGCCCCAGGGCAGATGTGTAACAGCTGCAGAGTTTTGCTTGGCTGCAAACTGAGTAGATGAGCTATGCCTAAGGACTTTGCAGAGAAGGGCAGCAAAAAGTTTGCAGAGAGTGCACAGCTTTCCAAACAAGGTATGCTGTGCACAATGCATGCTTTTTACTGGTGCATTCAGACTGAGGCCAGAGCCTCCCTTGTAAACTCCAGACTCTGACTGGCAACTGTGGAGCCATAAAAAGCGGAGGGAGAGAAAAGTTGCAGGAGAGTTACACTAGTCTTGAGAGAGGGGGGCAGAGACTCAGTCCCTTCTTCCCCCCAGGCAGAGAGAATGGAGCTGAGGCTTGTTGCGAGCAGACTTCAGGACAAAGAGCCTGAATCATCCCAGGAGAAGCTGATTCCCCACCCAGGTCTGAGCTGTGGTCAGGGGTTGGTAAGCCACCTGGGAGCTGGGAGAAGCTGCCTGGTCAGGGACCTTCAGAGGGAAGCCCTCTGTTTAGGCTGGAAAGGCTTGTGCTACAGGGACAAAGACCTGCAGAGGCAATCCCCTGGCTGCACGTGGAGGTGCTGGGGGACAGCCCAGAAAGGGAGCAGGCTGTGAGAATCCCAAATCTGTTTGGGTATGTGAGGGGACACTTAACCCCTAGTGTTTGCGGGAGGTGTATTTTTTCAGAAGGAAACTAAAGAAAAGAAGCCTACTACCTGCCGGGGGAGGGGCGGGACTGTTTTAAAGTGTTATAACCAGGTAAGTAGGTGAATGTAATCACGTAAAGAAACCCATTTTTATTGGACTTAAAGTAAATTCTTGGGCAGCGAGATTAAGGGACACATATCTCCAAGGGACACCTCAGTCAGCAGACCTGCCTGAAAGGCTTACCAGGGCTAGTGGTACCCTGAGGATCCAGAATCTGGCATATCACCCAGCCTAGTGTGTCAGTGAGGGTTACACATGCAAGGGGAGATCCCCCTGGACTACAGCAGGTGAAATGTCGTCAGGAGAAAGCTGATGGATGCTGGCACTGTAGCAGCTGTGATCACTTCCAGAGGAATGCCCAGAGAGGTGAGAAGGGCCCATTTACAGCTAGCAGATGCAACAAAATGAGATGGTGATTGTTGGTGTCTCAGGGTTGGATTACTACCTGGAGGGAAAGCTAGGAGAAGTTCCTTGCCAATCCATCCTAGATTCAGGTGCCCAGGTATCCATCGTACATAGCTGACTATGGGAGCAAGACACACCAGAATCAGAAAGAAGCCTTCAAGCCTGTAGGCTAGTGGTCAAGGCAGCCAGTGGAGAAACACTACCAGTTCTGAGAGAATGGAGTACAGCCATCAGCTTCCAAGGCCTACAGATGCCATATACAATTCTCATAGGATGCCAATCAAGATGCCCTGTTAAGCACTGACCTCCAAAAAAAATTATCAGGTCACTGTGCATGTTGCATATTGTTCATGTTCCTCTCTGGGGAGGCATATTCCCTTGTATGCCACAGATGACCAAGTGAGGGCATATGAAGTGATAGTGGACAAGAAGCTAACGATATCACCTACAAGTGAGATGATTATCACCAGCAAACTGAAGAGATGGTGTCATGAAGAAGAGGAGGGCTTATTTGAACCTAAGTTCACTGACGTATTGGGATTTCTAGTGGGAACTGCAATGGATAAAGAGCCATAGGGGTGAAATTCCTGTGCATGTTGTTAACACATCAACAGGTCATAATGGGTCACCTCCAAATCAAATCATCTACCAAAGCTTCACACAACCCTAGAGTTTACTATTAATATGGACTACAACGCCCAGAAACCTCCAGGAGCTGGAAAGCAAGGGAAAAAGGAGGAGGAAGATTGAGGTTGGAGTAAAGGGAAGGGAGCAGCATACATGTGGAACCTGGTCAGCCTTGGGCAGAGGAGCATGCAGTGGAGATCTCACCGGCTGAGTCAGCCAGGACTGTGGACTGAAAGCTGAACTCAGATTTGGGGGCAGCTTCAGGCTTCTCTTTGAGCACTCTAAGGACTAACAGCTTGTTCAGGGACACTTCTGGAGGTATTAGAGGGAAAGTAATGTATTGGGTATATGTTACCACAGTGTTGAAGTTTCTTACCTTTTTCCTGTTCCTCCCTTTGGCCCATTGGCTTGTGATCCAAACCCCTATCATTTTTTATATAAAAGAAGGAACTCCCCCTTGCTTCTTGTCCCAGTTTCTGGGGCTGCAGAGTTGGCACGGTATTTATTTCTAAGTAATTCACTCCAATTAGTGACCTACAACAATAATTAAAGTCCTAATCATCTATTCAGCAGAAGATACCACCTCCATTCTGACATTTCCTTCCCCTTGTGAGTTTTGATAGTCTGTTAATGGTTGATCTATGAAGTTTAAAGTTTCTGGGCCTGTGAATAGGTAGTGTCAGACAGACAAAAGACAGGTATCCAGAGAACTTTTTGTGTGCGTAACAGAGTAAATGCTATCAGTGGTAACCTTTAAGTGATATCAGAGAGCTGTCTTAATTTTCATGGGTAGCAAGACCTATAGCATTAACTGTCCACATACAGGAACAGAGAAGCAGAAACTGCACCCCCCCCTAAAGGGTGGAACGATCTTTTATACTTTTTACAATAAGGCAAGACTACAGGGTTAACAAAAGTAATACTTGGGCCGTGCTTTACAAATCTTTGTAACAGCATATTTCTATTAAGCTGAACTAGCATTAAAAACTAAAAGTTAAGTAACAGTAACGTTATGGTATGTTAGCAAAGCCTTACACAGTGGTAGGTACTTCTCAAGGACATGATCCCTGTACTTAGAACAATGGCTTCTGTGTCTTATCTTGCTTCTTGCTGTAGCTGATTTCCAGCACACAGACACAGATCCACTTGCTGCATTTTACTCAGAAAATGCTTAACACCATTAAAGTGATTACTTGACACAAGCAAAGGCTTAGCTATTATTCTGCCTTGTGGTCAGCAGCATTGCTAGGCCACAGGTCATGCCTTGTATTCGGCTGCAAAGCTAATACTTCTTAATGATCCAAATTATTGTTAACCAAACAGTACGCTATCAGAAAACTATGCTATTTCAGGGTAAGAACAAACATTTTCACTACAAACTGTTGTTTCCAGTGCGTTCAAATTGACTGCATTATGGAGTTGATGGAGAAAAATTGGCTCTCTGATATTACGAAAGTACTGTGTTTGAACAGAAGGGGAGGCAGAGGAGCCATAAGGGTTATGGACTGGCAACTTGGCCACCACATGGTAGTGGGATGGCCCTATGAGCGTGCATGGTGGATCAGTGAGACAGACAAATGAAGGCAAGGATGAAAGCAGAAGGGAAGAAGGAGGGAGGCAAGGAGAGAGTGAAAGATGAAGAATAGAAGGAGAGAGACCACAGTTACATTTATTCCTGTCCCCATTTCACTTCACCTTGGCTGATTATGTGTGTGGAGCTATTTAAGGAAGGGGAAGGTACCTTACTGGCCTCCCCATCTGAGAAGGAAGGGTGCCTCTGCACGCTAATGCAACTGCTTTTCCTATCATTCCATTCAGGGAACTCCTCCAGGACTAGCAGACCGAGCACCAGGAAAGTCGGGCCAAGCCAAAAGTGTGTGTGGGGGTGGAGTGGAGATGTCTGAGGAGGGGTGAGCTGCCTGTTCAAAGGTACCACAGCTCCTAAGGAAGTGTTGATACCAAGGAGAGTGGGGCTGGCCCTTCATGGTTTTAAGACTTCCTTTGATGCACATTTTGAGATCCTCCTGAGTTCGCAGGCCTCATAGTTCTCGGCATGACACGGCTGAGTTGAAAATCAGCCTCTGATCAGCCCCTGTAGAACTTCCTAGGCCAGCTGTGGCCATCCCACAGCCACTTTTGAGGGATGCTGTGATCTGATCATACATTTCATATGTGTTCATCTTATCTTCCTGAAAGCTAGATAGAAAGATGGAAAATGCATAGTGGAAACCTGCTGTTTTCCTCCATTACCCTACTTCCATGAGAGGTGATTGTTAAGCACTGAATCCATACAATTCCTGTTGATTCAGAAGAAAATGAGTGTTTAGCACCTCTCAAAATCAGAACCCAAGCCTTGATATCAAGTGAAGAAGGGAATAACTCTCTTGGTGGCAGTGACATTTTATTTAAACCGCCTCCATCCATAACAACAAAATGAGAAGCAAATTAGGAATAAGGAGCCTGAACAAATAAAATGACTATTACAGAGTGACTAAAACAGACCTGCCACGACATCTGTCACCACCTCTGGCCTTGCCAATGCAGCTCATATGAAAACATTGCTCTCTAGACTAGAAGCAAGATGGAGTAACCAACAATTTAAGAGCTAGGTATTATTCACCTTTAGCACGTTTAGTAGCATGAGTTACCTACAGTTAAGAAATCATGTGAGCTAAGCAAGCCCTTGCTGCCAAACACTATTGTGCACTTGTTCCCAATATATTTCGCTAATACTTTCCTTGTCTTGTTCTTTCTTTTATGGCTTGAGTGTTCCCTCTTAACACAAGGGGTCCTACAAGCTCCTATTGGGATCAGGGTCCTATTATGCTAGGGCCTGTGTGACATAATTGACCAGTCCTGGCCCACAGAGCACATGCTGTTGACAGGAGAGACAAAGCAACTATGATTACTCCTAACTTAGAGGATTTAAAACAGTACGATTAAGGGTATATCTACAATGTGACTTGTAGTAATTGGGGTGGGAGTGCAACCATGGCTGCAGACGTGCTTGTCTGTGTTGCCATCATTGTCACTGCAGTAGTCACTGCTGCCCTGTGCATCGCCATGTCCCCAGGCTTGAAATGTCTGTGCTACACCTCTGACTGTGGCTGCAAACCTCTTAGGCACTCTACCGAACAAATAAGTCCTGCCTATCTGCTGTTGCACAGTCCATGTCACCGGTGGAAATGGACTGGGTGAGCATGCCCTGAGGGTTGTCTCCAGCTCCGTGCTCAAGACTGGGTTTCCACCATGTTTAAGGGCAGTAGCTTGGGGACATGTGGTACCCTCACCACCATTCTGGGATTGACACAAACAGAGAAGGGGGACTGGGTTTATTTTATCAGCACTCAAAACTGAGCTCTTTGCCACCATGTTGACATTTCACTTGAGAACTGCACAAAGCCAGAGAGAGAGAGAGACCAGGAACTTCCTGAATACCAGTTAAATGAACTAACCATACAACTATCCTTCCTTAGTGTGAGTTCTGCATATGCTCCCTCTTCTTCCAGGAGGGTCTCTGCCTCTGAGGCTTTTGTGTCTGGCTCAGCTCTCTCCCAGCTTTCCCCTTGCCCTGTAGGTGAGGGTGGCAACTGGTGAGTAATAAGCACTGATACCCACTGCGGGTGTTCATTCGTGTATTATTTGGTGTGTTGGGAGAGCATCATCTATTGTAGCAAGGAGTAGATGGGTATTACCTGCATAAATATACAAGAGCTTTTAATTCCATATCATGCCCTTTTTAGGCATATAATCCAAGCCATAATCTGCACTTTATACTAAAAAGTGATAAAGGTGTCTTGTGATCTTAAATCTTGAGCTAAAATTGAGGTATTTTTAAAACACAGAACCTTTACTCTCATACATTTTTGACAGTCTCAGGTTATTACCATTGTGTTAGAGCTTCCTATAAAGATTCAGACATTTTGGTAGCCCCCAGGAAAGAAAATGGAAAGATGTGGCAATTTGACAATGTTTTGCCTGGGTCTTAACTGGAGATGTTATTCAACGGGTGAAGAACTAGGCATTTGGAGATGATTGTTTTGTTCTGCTATAATGAAAAGGATCACATTGGCCTATGTTAGCAAAGCTGGCTATAGCTAGCGTGGTAACATTTCTTATCCTATTTAAAAAACTGGTAATAAAGGTCCCAGAGAGATGCTAATTTATATATTTATGAAGGAGCTGTTTAACTTAGCAGGTGATTCATTTTGTCTTCCTTTAACTAACCAGGTGATTATAATAAAGTAGTTATTTTACATTCATTTTTTATGTCCTTACTTTCCTCCTGGCAGGGGGGGCACAGTTGTTTTCAATTGCTTGTTACCTAGATGGAATGATGGTTTGAGCATTCATTACCTTTGGTACAAACCCTGTAACTTACTGACTTGCTGTATTAATGTCAGGAAAAGGCACTGAAGTTTATACATTACGCTTTATTACTCACATTGTGCTCATGTATTTCAGGTGATGGAAAGTGGAAATTGCAGGACTCTCAGGAACAGGACATTGTTAGCCAGTCAATCATTCATTGGTCTTAAAAGGAAAAAATACTGCCCTGAACTCCTGCTTGCCCTTCCCTGTTGCATGATTATACAAGGTTTGTCAGTGGTAAAACTGGTGCAGTTTGCCTTCACTTGGAACTGAAAGAGAACCCATGCATTCTCTAACCCATCATGGGTTTTCCTAGATTCACAGATAGATAGGGTCTGGAAGGGACGTTGCAGATCATCGGATCCAGTCCCTCAGCTGTAAGCAGGAAGACAACTGGGATTAAATGACCCCAGCGAGGTGACTATCCAGTCTCCTCTTGAAAACCTCCAGGGTAGGTAACTGCTCCACCTCTGGAGGGAGTTTATTCCACAGGCTGGAGACCCTGACTGTGAAGGAGGATTTCCTCGTATTAAGCTTGACGTGGCCTTCCAGGGGTTTGTATCTTTTGATCCTGGTTTTCTCCGGGGGTGCCCTAGTGAACAGTTGTTTATCAACATCCTGATGCACTCCTCTGATATAGCGGTAAGTTGCTATCAAGTCGCCTCTCAACCTTCTCTTCTGTAGGCTAAAGAGGCCTTCAGGTCCTTCAGCCTCTTTTCGTATGGCTTGTTTTGCAAGTCCCTGGTCATGTAGGTGGCTCTTTTCTGGACCCTTTCAAGTTTTTCCACACCCTTGTTGAAGTGCGGTGCCCAGACCTGGATGCAGTACTCCCACTGCAGTCTCACCAGCGCTGAGTACAGCAGGAGTATCACTTCCTTAGTTTTACACAAGATGCTTCGGGTGATGCATGCCAGCATGTTATTTGCCCTGCTGACCACTGCCGTGCAATTACAGCTCATATTCATGCGATGGTCAATCATTACCCCTAGGTCCCTTTCGGCCGTGGTGCAAGTCAAGCTGTCACCACTGCGCCTGTATGTATGTTGAGGGTTGTTTGCTCCCAGACGGAGCACCTTACACTTGGAAATGTTAAACTTCATCTGGTTCTGGTCTGCCCAACTCTTGAGCCTGTCCAGGTCCGCCTGTATCTGCAGCCTATCTTCTGCCACGACCATACTGCCCAATAACTTGTTGTCATCCACGAACTTGGCCAGTGAGCTTTTCTCTCCCCCATCCAAATCACTAAGACACCTTCCATATTACTACTAAGGATAGGGTAAGGTAAATGGGTCTTTACGAACACATCAGACTTTCCCTTCCTGTGCAACTGAGAGCAGGAAGACTTGAGATTTCAAAAGCACTTGGTTTTGGCTTAACCACTCCAAAGTATAAAGTACTAGAGCTCTGTATATCATGGCACGTGGTCGTGGAATCGTGGAGCACGTCCCTTCTCTTTCCATAGTTTGCTTGGGTGAGGGCTTAGGCAGAAGTTCCAGCGCTCTGCTTGAGGACTGGCTCCAGAATTTGATTTATATATGTGTGTCTGGAAAGGATATCAAAAGTTTATCATATCCAACCCACTGCTCTGCAACAAAGTCAATATTCCCAGACCATACCTCACAGATATTTGCCTCACCTGTTCATAACAACCTCCAATGTAAAAGATTCCCAGGTAGCTTATTTCATGCTTTCACACCAACCAACAGATAAAGAGTTTTTCCTCATATCCAACCAAAATCTTCATTGCTGTGGATTAACCTGCATATTTTTCTTGTCTGTCCCACACTGGCTGTGGAGGATGGCTGATCATTTCCCCTTTAATAACAACATTTTACATGTTGGATGACAGTTATAACATTTGCAGATGACAGACTGGATGTATTTGTATTGGTTATAGTATTCAGTTACTGGCCTGACAGGTCATAAAGGGAAGTTGCAGAGGGTGTGTCTACACATGCATTTGATCTGGAATCAGTTTATATTCAAGTAAACTACTTGTGAGTAAACTCCACCCGGCAGGTGTCTCGAGAGCAGATGTAATGCTCATTGCAGAAATCTGCTCCTACCATCCCTGGTGTTGCACTGGCCCCCTGTAGTAGCCAGGGAGAGCTCTAGGCTCCCTCTGGGTGCTAGCTCAGGGGCTGGCGGGGAGCACCCAGCCAGGAGACAGCTGTTTCCTGGCCAGGGATGGGACATTATTCCCTGCCCCAAGAGCAGCTGAGGCAGGGACAGTGTCCACCTGCCCTGGTTGCAGGTTGCTCCTGGTCCCAGTTCCCTAGTGGGGAGAAGAGGACTTGGAAAGAGCTGCAGGGTAGGGGCAGGTCCCAGCCCCCTACCCCAATCTGCTGGTGGGGCAGCTAACAGCAAGCCTGCAGCTGGGCAGGGATTCCTGGCCCAGCCAGGGGCTCACTGCTAGCTGCCCCACTGGTGGATGGGGCTGGGGGCTGGGACCTGCCCCTACCCTGCAGTTCTTTCCAAGCTCTGCACCTCAATTGCCTGATTGGGGCACAGGGCTGGGACTAACCAGGACAGTTCCCAGCCCCCACTCCATGGAGCTGGTGCTTGGAGATGAAGATCGCCCAATGCCAGCCCTGCGACCATGGAGCTGGTGCTGAGAGGTAAGGATCTCCCATCACCAGCCCTGCAACAATGGATCCAGGAGTAGGAGCTCCCCTGCTGCCAGAGCAGGGGGACATTGTCCCCACTCCCTGGCAAGAGGAAGCTCCTAGGGGCAGAGAGCAATTTCTCACCCCCTGCTGCCCGGCTGACCAGGAGCTCATTTGCTTCCGGTCAGGAGTCTACACATGCACTACTGCACAGTTGCTAATCTCAAGTAAATTTACTACTTGCATTTGCAGGTAGCACATTTACTCAATTAGAGCCAATTATTCTAATAGCACAGGAATTAGCTGTACCATGCAGTAAAGTGTCTCATGTAGACGTACCCAGGGAGGGGCAAGAACCTAACAATGGGAGCAGATAGGTCCACAGAAGAGCATACGAGCAAGTTGATTGGTTCACTGCACTGAATAAACAATGTGTAGTGTGGGGGCACGATCAGTTTGACATCAGGATGGCGGGGTGATTATGACATCAAAAATTGTCTGGACTGAGCCTGTTGTTTGTACCAGGTCAGTACTCGTGACTGTTCTGTCAGACTGTGATGAAAGTAGATGTCCACTCCAACTGACTGCTGTAACTTGGATAATTTGAGCATGATAAGTTTGAGTTTTTATATTGCTGCATTAACGTCTGTGTTTTGGGGGGTTTGACCTCTGAACTGGGGGGCATTAACACTGTTCCTGAATTCAGTATTTTATCTCATTGTTTATAACATCAGGAATTTTCCAGCACTATGACCAGTCCTCCCTATTTCTAGACTATGCAAAACCAGGTTCTTCAGCTTTTCGTCATAGGTCATGTTTTCGAGACTGCACATCCTTTTTTATTGTTCTGGACCCTCTAGAATTGATTTGTGAAAATGTGGTGCCCAAAACTGTACAAGAGCCTCTGACCTAAGTGGAATAATCGCCTTCTGTGTCTAATACATGGCACACCTTTTAATACATCCTAGAATTAAATTTGCCTTTTTTGCAAGTGTCAAGTTGTAGACTTTCGTTGACTTTATTGTTCACATGACCCCCTCCAAATTTCTTTGCCAGCACACTTCTGCCTACCCCATTGTTCCCTAATTTTTCATATCTGCATTGCTTGCTCCTTCTTTGCACTTGCCTTTATTGATTTTTCACCTGGTTGAATTTGGGTCATCTCTTCTATTTCTCAAATCATTCTGATTTTGTTTTCCAGAGTGCTTTCAAACCATCCTAGCTGGGTCTCATTAAGAATTTTTGATAAGTTTATTCTGTCTTCCTGTTGTTAATGCAAATAATTAATTGAACTAGGTCACCTAGTACGGAACCCCACTTGAGATGACTTCCAAGTTAAATGAAGAATCAAGAATTACTTCTTTTTGAAAATAATATTTCAACCAGCTGTGCATGATGATTATAGCTAGACTACCTTCCTTTAGTTTGTTTATAAGGAAGTTCAATGAGATTGTGTCAAAAGACTTACTAAAGTCAAGATATATGACATCCAGTACTTTGCCCATCTGGTAGGCCAGATACCTAGTCAAAGAAGAAAATTAAATTGCATCAACAATAAAATGCAAAGAAGCTGCTATATGCGATGAAAGCTGTAATTATTGTACATACCAACTCAGGTTATATATTCAATGGATGGTACCTGCATCCTGTTCTTCCTACTCAGATCCTCAATGACACTTGGCTTGTTTAGAAAGATTGTCACTGACACAATATTAATTTCTCTCTCAAGTTTTGGTTGACAATTTGATTCCTAAAAATATTTGTAGCTGTTTCAGAAAGTAAAGCAGGGCATTTGTTTTATAGTTGCAGAGATTTATCCTTCTTACTTTGGTACTCATCAAATATTTTATGTGGCAGCTCGGAATATGTCTTCTAAAATTGCATTCTCTTATCAAATGACATTCATCTAGGGTTGGAACTTACCCTGAGGTGAGGAATAAATTGAAACCAGCAGTGTTTAACATGGCACACAGAGCAAGAGTCTGTACCGAATTAATACTAAATCCATTTGTGACATTATTTATGCTGTTTGGAACTGTGAATAGTTTTGTTTGCTTTTAACTTGGAAACAGCCCCTGCAGTTCAATATTTAATATTGTCTGATTCTAAAAAGCACAAAAAGAATTATTTTTTAAGAAAAAAAGGAAAGGGAAACATTTGGGCACTCAGAGGTTGGATAAAGATAATGAAATGGAAAGCAGTTTTTTGTGTTTGTGGCGCGCCTGAGACTCAACATTTTAATTTAATGAAATAAAGACCTCAATCTGATCGACTGTTTAAGTGCTTTGCAAAATAACTAATAAAGAACAGAACTATTATGTCTCATAGCTTCTCACAGGGGTGGTGGGTTCTACAGCCAGAAGGAGCGATGATGAATTAATTCAGTGACAATAGAAAGTGACATGCATGTATAGTTTAAGTGTTTGGCTCTTAGACGTCTCCGCAATGTATGAAAACTCTACAATGTATGAAAACTTCCACGAGAGGAGTGCGTAGTAAGCAAGGGCACAGCAATCTTGCATCCATCCTTACTTCAGTATTCTTCAGTCTTTGGTGTGTCACTCCTTCAGTCGTTGGTGTGTCACTCCTCAACGGACACCTCTGCGGGTACAATTATCCCCATTTTATAGTTGCAGACTAAGGCCCAGAGAGACTGAAGGCCTGGATACAATTTCTAGTGATTTCAATTTCAGTGGGGTGTCTGAATAAATTTACAGATCTAGGCCTATATGATTTGCCAAAGGTCTGGTTTGACAAAACAAACTAACCAACCACCCCATCATACAACAATAGTTGGGTAGCTCATTACATGTTACGTGCCCCCTCTGCTGACCTTTCTAAATTTCACAAATAACTTCTCTTTATTCCACAGGTTCATTGCCCTCTCTCATGTCTGATATACCATTTTCATGTATATAATGGGCCTAGACAAAAGCAGGTTTTCTAACCGGGCTTGGGCTTGGGCTGTTTCTAACCTCCTTCCCCAGACTTAGGCACTGCTGCCTCCTTTAGCTTGGGATTCTGCTAAAAGGACACTGGCGCAGACCTGAGTGAACTGGTCATGCACTCGGACATAAATTAGTTGGACTCATGGTAGGCAAGGCAGTGAGTGAGCATCTTCTAGAAACCTAGGGAGTAGCTGTGTTACGTGTTAGTCCCAATCTTCTTTCCATATCCACCCTGGCTACAGATTTCTGTTTCGCTGGCAACTGAGAAAATCTTCAACTTTTAGTCTTAGGTCTGTAGTGTTGTTGCTGGTGGACCAGACTAATTATTTGTTAGGCAGAAGGCAGGGCAGGGTGGCAGCTTATGGATAGGGACCGACCAAATTTGAGGCAGCTGCCGGCTGATTTCATGGGCAGAATGTGGGGTCTGGCAGCCATTTCATGGACAAAGTGTGGCAGGTCCCCCCACCTCCTCCACGCGCGCGCGC
>JAGPOW010000229.1:29569416-29590379 GCA_030014935.1 Caiman crocodilus
GGGCGATCAGCAGGAAATAGGGCAGGCTCTTTTTTCCAGGGCACCACCAGGGGTAACTAGGACCAATGGTCACAAGTTACTGGAGAGCAGGTTTAGGTTTGACATCAGGAAACGCTACTTCACAGTTAGGGTGGCTAGGACGTGGAACCAGCTTCCCAGGGAAGTTGTTCTTGCTCCTACCTTGGGCACCTTCAAGAATGGATTGGATAGGTATTTGGCTGGGGTCCTGTGACCCTGGCACTCATTCCTGCCATTGGCAGGGGGTCAGACTAGAGGGCCTGCTCTAGGCCCCTTCTGACCCTAGACACTATGATACTACTATGATACTATGACACAAAGAAACAAAAAGACTGGTAAAATAAAAAAGGAGATCAGGCTGAACAGTCTCATTCTTCTGTCTGCCCTAGAGCCTGTGCCTGTCCATTTCCCCTGACACTGCTCCACTTCCTCCACTTTTCTCTGGGTCAATTTCTCTCCCATGACCCAGTCTGTAAATGCCCAGTGTGAGGAGCTTCTTCTGTCTCCGGTGCTTCCCCCGGTCTTCCCTGAGCAGGGTCTCCTCCCACATGCCAGTGTTGCCCATGACCAGTGTGGAGGCTTTTTCCGGCTGCTGCTGCCTGGGGCATCCCTGTCCAATCAGAACTTCCCTTTTGTTGCCCACACTGCCTGCTGCCAGTCTGGAGAGCCTCTGCGGCCTCCGCTGCCTCTCCCACTGTCCTTTGCTCCCAGCTGGTGCCGGCTTTATCCCAACCAGCTGGCAATCATTTGTGATGTCACCTGCCGGCTCCAGCTGTATATAAGTGCAGCTGATGAACCGCATGGGTTTCTCCCATCGGCATTGTTTGTCTGCAGTCCGGAGTTCTAAAGTGTGTAAGTATCCCTCGATTTGGGGGTTTCTCTTCTAGGGGTGCATAGCCCTGGGCCCGTGCTTGTACCCCTGGGACATCTGCCTTATAACTCTTTTACTTTTTTTGAGAAATATACCTGGAATAAATTCTTAATAATCTAAAGAGTGGAGGTTGGAAGGAAAAGCAGAAATTTTATCTAAGGCTCCATTTTGGTGTTTTATAGGCAAAGGAAAAGGAGAACAGTGGAAAATGACATTTGAAATCTGATCTTCTGATTACAAAATAGAAAGGAATGGATTAAATTATTCTCAGGCACAAAGATCAATTTCATGTCATCTGATCTTAATGTAGCTACTTGCGTGAACTTCAGACTTCTTCCCCCTTGCTTTCCCTCTGTGAGATTACTATCTTACCATGTGGCTCCTGCTGTAACATTTGGAGGGATTACCAGCAAGATACAACCATTTCTTAAATATTTAACAGACTACCAAAGGCCGCAAGACAGACTGTAATCATATGCCTCTGAGGAAAAAAAGTTAGAGACAGAAAATACCAGGTATTTTCAGTAATCACAATTGCAGTTGTTTGCCCATATCTCTCACTGTACCAAAATGGGAGTTTTGCAAAATGCTGTGGTCTAAATCAGAGTTTCTCAACCCATGGGTCACGTCGCAAAAGTGGGTCACAAAAATATATGAAAGGGTCACAAACAAACTTTAGAAATAAGTTCTCCTTTAAAAGAGAAAACCATGGCTTTTCTGTTGTAGGCTGTCCAAGTTCCAGCCTGCAAAGGGCTGTTTGGACCCCCTTTGCCCCACACACACACTTCTGCTCCACATACCCACCCTCTGCCCCACACACTGAGGGGGTGGGGGCAAGGGGCAGCGGGTCAGGAATGTTGGGTGGAGACTGGCCATTGATGTTTACAAAAGGGTCCCGGTACAAAAACAATGGAGAACCACTGGTCTAGATCCACACAGATGTAGGTGACACAGTACTGCGTGACAGCTGAAAAGTGTGCCTGTGTGATAAAGGTGCTTGATGAAGGCTCTATGAAGATTATACCAAGTGGGTTTTTTGAATTTTTTTGAGATATTAAGCTATATGTTATTGCTAAAAGCCTAATTAAAGTTTAAGATGTAATGAGGCCTTGTATAAAGTAAGGCCTAATAAATTTAGCAAAGCCTAGAAGTCCTAGGGCCCTGTGGCACAGTTAAAATTACCTTATCAAAGGAATGCAAGGCTTGTGCTGCTAATTGGTCAGTCTAATGACAATTGAAGTAAAAGGAATCTGATTGGTTATATGTTATCAGTATCATTCAGAAGCTTTAAATTGGCTGGAATATCTGGAAGCCATTCATTAGGAAGATACAGCTCTGTGAAAAGGATTAGTTAGCTGTTGCCTGGATCAGTGGGCCCATGGACCTCGAGCAGCCCAAGGACTGCATGCCAGGGTCCTTCCCTGTACCCTTAGGACAGCGCTGTTCGGGGACGCTTGCCTTCACTGAGCTTGTGGAAGAAGAAGCTTGCTGTGTATCAGGCATCAGAGGGGACTGCCAATAAGTTGCTAACGCAAATTGCTTTTGTCTGTCATCGTTTGTTTTGTTACTACGCGTAGTTGTGTTTTTGTTAAGTCAGTAAACCTTTCTGACCTTTCTACCCCCGACCATACTCTCAATCCCTGAACCGTCCACAGGTGGCGGGGACAGTACGGCAACACCTAGAGTTTGGATAGTTGGTGCTTGGAGTTGAATCCAGAACCAGGATAGGCCTCTAAGGTCTGTATGGAGTGCATGGGAGAGCAGGGCATCTTAGAGTGGACGGCCAGGACCCAGAGCAGGGAGCTGCCTTAGGCTGGCCAACGGGAAATGCTGAGGCTAGGAGTGTATCTTAAGTATCTCACCTACTGGAATGTAGGGCTAGGCAGAGACGTTCAAAAGCCTGAGGTTGAATCGATCTACGTTATATGGTTTCCTGTAAGCAGCGAGGTTTTGATTGGTAGCAAACAGAACAGACATTGGCCCTTTAGTGGAGGAACGTAAATCTAGACTAGGTTCCACCATTTTTAAACCGGTCTATGTATGCCGAACGTCTGTTTGTTATGGGTACAGACAGGATTCTGATCACTTAAAATGTAACGTCTGTACCTGGTCTAGGTGCCTGACTCGTGCCTGCAAACTGGAACCCTTTCTGGAGAAGGGACTAATATAAAGCACAGCTGGAAGACAAGGAGTTTGTGGTAGTACCACTGCTGATCTTTTATAGTGTGTCCTGGAAGCAGGACATGAACAGGGAGATCTGGGTTGTATCTAATTCCTCTTCAAGGAACATTTTACATTGAATACTCCCTGTGGTACTATCGGCAGCACTGTCTTAAATAACCATGGTGGCTTCCACTGTAGTTTAGGTGGAGCCTGGCCTGCCAGTGTGGGTTCTAGATGCTCTAAATATGCCTCCTAGATTGAGCCCCTCACAGGAGAGGAACACTTTGGGTATGGAGCAGTGGGCTGGGAGCTGAGCTGCTTGACCCTGTCAAAACTGAGGTGCCTGTGCAAAAAGCATAGGTTTAGTCACTTGGGAACAGTTATAATGAAAAGGGAGGTGGCCTGCAGAGCTCTGGTGCTGCTAGAGACAGATGCCAATGGAGCAAAAGTTTTTAGGGTTCATAACTTTGGATTTTTGACCCTCAATTCCTGATGGATGTCTTTGGCTTTTTATGAATGTTTAAAAATCCCTTCCCATCAAATAGCAATAATGTAATATATCAGTCCATTGGAAAATGATGTGTGACTTTTCCTCAAAATCCCATTATGTCAAAACCAGAAATTTTGGCAGAAATGATTCAGTTCAACTGAAGTTTTTATCAGAATGGTTTCCCCAGGTCTAGGAGACAGTGAGCTATCCATCCCAGAGTATCTTGTACCTAACTGAGTAGTGCACTTGCTTTCTAAAGCAAAACATCACAAAACCTTTAAAAGCCCAACTTTAGGGCATGTGGCAGTCGCATGCGTTCCCTCCCTGCCAGGCTGCAGGCTATCCTGTCTGTGTCATGAAATTTCAAAAAGTTTTTCTTCCAGTGAAGCATGAAAACACATGGCAAAACCTCAAAGTTTTCCAAAAAACCAGAATTTTTGTTTTCTAGCCAAACCTAGCTGCTCTGTTAATATACAGTGAGATATGAGTATTAGGTACAATAAATATCATAATGCATTTAAAAAGCAATCTAAGTGACTGACTACATTAGTGTGAACTTAGTTTAAGATCCTTTCAGTTTAAGTGAAAGAGCATGGTATCATTTTCCACTGACGTCTGCAAAGGTAAATGTAAAGGAAATAATGGCAGTTTTGTATAATAGAATTGCAGCAAAGTGTTCCAGAGGGAGGAAATATTTTGTTTTCACTGTTACTTATAAAAATTGTAACAGACAGACTTTTAAAAAATGGTCAAATCTGTGCTTTTTCTTCTTGGACTTTGATGCTAGCATCAAGCCTGCAGCATCTTTTTAAAGGGGCTTATAATGGAAATAGTGTGAGGTCGTTAACTGCAACAGATCAAGTGATTGCTGCCACAATGAAGCCCAGCATGGGAAGGTAACATCAGTTTAACAGAGTAAAAGAAAGTGCGAACTGTTCCCAGAAGCCATTACATTAGTGAAGTTTATCTCAGCCAGGTAATTCACATAAGTCAGGTGCTGAATTGAATTTACTACTGAGGAAGCAGCAGCATTCACAGTGCTATTTGTGTGTTTCATATCTAAGCTGCTGTATTATGCTCCAAGATAAAAGGCCATCTCTCTTTTCTGCAGGGGACAGATTAGACATTAACAGTCAGAATCAATTGTTTCCCCCACCTCGTATCACCTCTAACCTGATCCTTGGCACTTACTGGGAAAAGCAGCAAACCTACATCTCTATCCCCAGATTGGCTTATGTTGCAGGGTGGAATGAAAAACAGGGGATGGAGCATCTTTAGGAACTGAGGGTGTCTATACACGTGGTCCGAAGTTGGGGGGGAGGCAGCACTTTAATTAGAGCAGCTCTAATTAAAGCACCCAGAGTGTCACAGGTATTCAGCATCCTGCTTTAAAATGGTGGTGGGGACGCTATAACTAAAACTCGATAATTGATCGTTAGTTAAACACCTCTGCCACCATTTTAAAACACTGGGATGCTGAATACGAGTGATGCCAGGCTGCTCAAACCCTCTAATTAGCACATACCAGCAGACTGATTAATTGAGTCTGCTCCAACCTGTGCTGATTAGCACGGGTAATAACAGAGCTCTGTCACATAGATTGGTGTCCTCAGGCATTTATACATGTACCTTTGTCTGCTCTGACGTGCTAGCAATCCAGTGCTCCAGAGCAGACTCGATTAATCGAGTCTGCAGAGCACACGAGCTGACGCTGCGCTGCATGCAGTTTTATAAAAGGCAAAATGGTATAAAAAGTGGAATGTGCACAGAAAATGGTGGTGCCACACTTTTGATGTGTTTTAGTTCAAAAGTGCGCCACCACCATTTTCTCAGCACGGACACAAATTTCACCATTTATATACAAATGTATGCATCAGAGCATCGGGCACGTTTAAAAAGCACCCAGCGTTGTGGCACATGCATGTGTACAACTGCCCTGAGTGTCCTATGAGCTCGCAGTGATGGCTGTGAGGGCTTGGGGCACTTCAGCAGAAACCAGTGGCATTGTCCTGTGTTGGTATGGTGCACAAAGCACTATGGGAACAAAAAAAGTAACGTGCAAATGGACCAGATACTACCCTTTTTAAGAGGGTGCAGTGGGCTCTTCTTAAGTCAGAACTTCGAGTGCCAGCCAGAGTGGGAAGAAGTGCAATGGTAACCCTCCCATGCTGCCCTTTTAGGCATGTTTGTCTCCTGTGGCACTACTGAAAATGTTCAAAACTTGGACTGCAACGCCCCCGCTTTGAACTGCCTATAAAAGGGAAGTGAGATTGCAGCCCTTGTGGTCAACGCCATTCCGTCAGATAAGGCTCCCTCCTCCCCTCTCCCCATTTGGGGAATGGGATTAGCATCATTATCTTCCTACTGGGCGTAGGCACAATCCCTTACCGCAAGCCTGTTCTCAGGCTGAAATTTTTGTCATTGCTTTCTTATGATGATGCCAAGCTGCATCAAGGCGTGGTCCTGTCCAAAAGGACCACGAAGCTGACAAAAATGATGATCATCTTAGCCAGCTTTTGGACATCAGACGTCATTGAACTGTCTCCTGCAAGTGCCCTGTCAAACCTGACGTTCAGCTGAAACCACTTCTAGCTGGGAGATGATACCATTATTCAGGCTTGATTATTCCTCTGATCCTTGGAACGCAGGAGTGTTTATACACGTGCTCGGGGAGGTGGGGACATTAATTAAAGGAGCTCAAGAGCCACACTAATTAAAGTGCCTGGAGCATCACATGTATCAGCATCTCCATGCTGAAAAACAGCAGGGGTGCTTTAACTAAAGCTTATTGAACAAGCTTTAGTTAAAGTCCTCCCACTGCTATTTTTCATCATGGGGATGCTGCTACCCATGGCACAAGAGTCTGCTGGAGCATGGTAATTACCACGCTCCAGCAGACTCAATAATCGAGTCTGCTGGAGCATGGTAATTACAGTGCATCAGAGCAGTCCTGCTGCATATGTATATGTGCCCCAGGTTTTAGTTAATCCCCTCTGTAATAGCAAGTTAGTAAGGCACATTAGACACTGACAGGGGAAAACATAGGTTTATGCCACAGAGTCAGGTGATGTAAAATGTTTCACAAGTTCAGTGCTCCCAATAGACTGACATGACCCAGGCAGCACTACTTGGGAAAAGATGGTTTCTAGTTAGTCTACTAGGTGGGATTCTTCCCCTAGCCACTGTGAACACTGCAAAATCTTGGCAAGTCCCTTAAAATTTCTGAGCTTCCATTGCCTGCGTGCAAAAGCTGATGATACATCCCACTGCTGCCCCTGACTTACTGTCAGGCATGGCTCCAGCTCCATTCCCCCCAGGGCATGGAGCACGTGGGGCTGGAGCTGCACTGCAGTGTTATGTGGCCAAGGAAGAGCCACACTTCCATGTGTTCCCTGCCCCAGGAAAAAATGGAGCTGGAACCACATCTGACAATGAGAGATGCAGGGGAAGGAGAAAAAGACTGTGGGAAGCGAATGGGTGGGGGAAAGAGGGAAGAGGCTGTAGGGGGTAGCAACAGAAAGGGCAGAGGCTGTGAGGAGCAGGCAGGAGGGCAGCAGCTGTGGAGAGGGCAGAGGCTGCAGGAACCAGCACAGGGCAGTATGTGGCAGGGGGTGCAGACACTGCCAGGTGGGGGGCAAGTAGGCTTCAGGGGAAAGAAGTGTGGCCCTCAGCTGTTGCTGTCCCTGCTCTAGCAGTAGGAGGCGGGAATGAACCTCTGATAATTAGATTTTGTACTTGAAAAATTATAACATTTATACATTTTCCAAGCGCAGCATCTATTTATTGGGGGTCATCTTAAATTGGAAGTTGTCTTGGATTCAGATTAATATGCTAGATTACATACTTGCTAGGGAAGGGAATCTCTCCTAACAGCACGTCTGATGTACGGAGGGTGCAGATACCAACCGGGGCTACTAGGAGGTGCTGCAGCCTACCAATAACAAGATTGAAAGCTCCCTCAGTTCTTGTCATTTGATTTTTCTAATTGCCAGTGGTGACTGTAGGGAGGGTTAATGCTACATTAATCATTGTTTGCTTTCTTCCCACATGTATCCAAACAATTGTCATTCACTTAAATGAATAAGAGTGAGGAGAAGGAGGAGGGAATTCAAAGACTGATGTGGGGAATGAATTGGTTTTAGTCATTCGACAGTATAGTAATTGGTATCTGGGACACAGCTGCAATTGCCACATAATAGCCGTCAGTGTCATGTGTAGGCAGATGGTCTCAATGTTTTGGAGTGGAGATAACACTGAATTTTAACAAGTGACAAAAGGATTGGCATGGTGCAAGCAGAGCACTGCTGTACTTGGCTGGCAGCCAGCGCTGTGCCATTTGTTGCCCTACCTCCACTGCTCATGCAGCTTCCATGAGCTTTCCCTGCAGCCTAAGCCATGCCAGTACCTTGAGTTTAAAAAAACCCAAAAGAGATCAGAGAGACCTGTAAAATGCATGTGCCTTAGTACATGTGCCTGCTGTAGCTTTGTGTTTATTGGTTTGTTTTTCAGTGTAATAGAATCATCAGTCTCAGACCGTCTAGGAAGAACAGCTTTGCGCTCCTATTACAGGGGGCATCTTTTGTAATGCTGTGCTCAAACCAGTCTGACGGAAACGTTCTGCGGATCAATGTGTGGCTTTGAACATCTTATTAGGCTCCCTGAACTGTAAAAATGAAGAGTGATCTATTTAGATTTGGTTCCAGCTACCAGTGTGGCATGGTGGCTGGTCACTTTGCACGTTGCGGAAGGTGGGCTGCATCTGCCCTGCAGTGGTCCAGTGCCCAGCTTCTTTTGTCAATTGGACCTTAAGGCCTTTATGTCACCATTCCGACTCGTGAGGTGGAAAGTAAGAGTTTCTTGGTCCCTGTGTGTATTCAGGTTCAGGGGAAACCCCTCATAAAGGAACCCGGAAGCCCTGATTCTGGGAACTCAATAAGAACCTGGATAAAGCGTGTAAGCATTTATAGGGTGCCATGTGGAAAATCAACTGAAGCATCCTGCTGTGGCTTTGCAGGTATAAGTTTGACTGTGCTCTGGATTCATGTCAAAAGTTTCCCCCAGCTGACCCAGCTGCAAATGACAGCTAGTCATTGAGCTGTTGGAGTCAAAGGCAGCCAGACTTGATGCTGCCTACATCAATCCGTTTTCTTCTATAGACACAAATTGGAGAGGCTTAACTACACTCTCCTGATGGGCCATTTGGCACGGGCAGGCTTTTGACTTTGCATCACAGTGGTGGCTAGATGCTGGTTTTGTTCCTCAAAGGATACATCTACACATGTGCTTTAATGTGCAGTAGCCTATTTTACTGTGCATTACAGTGGCGTAAGGTGGCATAAAAAATGTGTGATTATGCTTATGCACAGTAAAATAGGCTATTGTGGATTAAGTGTCACTTAAAAAGTAAGCATTTGCACTGTTGCGCACTAGCACAGCCTAATGCATATTAATTTAGTACCTCACATTGGAGGTACAAAATTTAATGTGCATTAGGAAAAGCATATTAATGCACGTGTAGACAAACCCAGAGTTCTTCAGCATTAGTCCACTACAAGACAAAAACCATGCTTATTTGCATCTTGATCACTCTTAGTCCTCAAAATCCTTTCAGTTTTCCAATTCTAGAATCCATGCCACTGGACTTCGCCCAGCAACTGCCAATTACCATCTTATTCCCTTCACTCTACAGGACTTACACAGCTTCATTACTGCAGGATCTGAGTGCATCGCAATCTGTAATGCAGCTATGCATGGGTACCGGAGGCAAAGAAAAAGCAGTTGCATAACTAAGGGTCAGTGTGAGAGACACCATCCTCAGACCCTGACTTAGAAGTCAGTTTTGCATCCACTCTGCTGCCTCTGCCAGGCCAGCTGCTGATCCATTTTGTGCCATTGTCCAGGGCACAAAACTTTCTAATTAGGCCTCTACAAGGAAGTGAACCCAAGGGCAGGGCCCTTACCACTGGAGCACCTTTTCCTCATTCAACACGGCCGAGTGCAGTGAGATTGCAGTGCTCTGTTAACAAATTGTCACGTTCCAGAACAGAGCTGATCACCTGCGACTGGTGAGTGAAACAATATCTTGTTGATACAGATGGGTCTGAAATTAAATGTCAGATTGTAATGCCTTAGGCTTTTGCATGGGCTATAAAAGCGCATAGAGGACCTAGGTATACTTGGATTGCTTGCTAAGTTATGTTGATGTCCATTCCACTGTGCCTTCCCTCCTACTGGTACCTGAGGCAGCTGGATTACAGGTAGCATAGCTACAACAACACATGCAGCAATTCCACCTTCTTTGGCTGTATAAACTCAGGCTGGATTCCCAGAGGAGTTGGAAGACTGCACTTCTGAATACTACTCCTGTGTCTTGGCTCAGGCTGCTATAACACCTTTGTCAGTTGTGAAGGCCAGATGTTGCATTGATAGAAACTGGTTTTATTCAGAACTGAAAAAAGGGAGATGTGATCAGAGGGGGTGGGGGACACAGCTGAACACAGAGTGGCGGCAGCTGCCATGTGCAAGCTTCCCCCACCCCCTGCATCTGGCTGGGTGGGCCGTGCCTGCATGGCAGCATGGGATGGCGCGTGGTGGCACTCCATCACCACCCACCTGCGCATACCCCCTAGGGCTTTCTCAAGTAGCCCCGGGGTACACGTACCTCCAGTTGACAACCCCTGAATTAATACATTAGATAATACCATCAAAGCCTTTCCACAATACCCCATTAAGGAATACCTTACAGACCCCATGAGGTCTTGAAAGCCATTGAGTAAGTGAAAAACAACAAAGGTCATACTGGAGTACCATCTGACATTTATAAGCATGATGGAAAAAAGCTTTCTCACCAGCTATATGGCATTAATCTGAACAGCTGGAAACATGAACAGATTCCCAGTGACTTGAGAGATTCCAGACTTGTAACCGTATTCAAGAAAGAAGATAGACTGAATTGCAGCTCTTACTATAACATTGCACTCCTGCCCATATCTGGGAAGATCCTCTCCTGCATTTTCTCCTCAACAGACTCACTCTCCTTGCTAAGGAGATTCTGCCTGAGTTCCAGTGTGATTTAAGACCATCTAGAGGTGCACTAGACACAATCTTTGCTGGTAGACAGCTGCAAGAGAGGGGCCATGAGGAAAACACAGAGGTCTTTACGTGGCCTTCATTGACCTGAGTAAGGCCTTTGATTCAGCGAACAGAGAGGCCCTATGGAGGAACTTAATGCGATTTGAATGGCTGCCAAAATTTATTAACCATCATCAGACTTCTTCATGACAACATGATAGCAACTGTCCTAAGCATGGCATAGAAATGGACCTCTTCACCATGAGAACTGGAGTCAAGCAAGGATGCATGATCACACCAATACTTTTCCCCATCTATATCTGTTCTTCCACATCCCATTTGGAGTCAGAATCCAGTATCGCATGGACAAGGATCTCCTTAACATCAACTGGTTATGTTCCAAATCGAAGATAACCAATATCTCCATTACTAATCTTCAGTATATTGACGATTATGTCATCCATGTTCACTCACTTGAAGAGCTCCAGGTCACTCTTGACTGCTTTTGTGAAGTGTATGCAATGCTTGAACTTGCTGTTAACTTCACAAAAACGAAGATCCTTCAGCCTACTTTAAACCACCCAGCTGCTCACCTACATATTACAATCAGAGAGCAATCCTTGCAACTATGAAACTATGAAGGTTGAGCATTTACCCTACCTGGGTAGCCACCTTTCCCAGAAAATAAACATAGATGATACTATTCAACACCAAATAAAATCTGCTAGTAGTACCTTTGGATGTCTCCAAAATTGTGTATTTGATGATCATGATGTCAGGACTCAAACCAACTTCTCATTTACCAGGCCATTGCCATTCCCTAACCTGTTGTATGGGGGTGAAATCTGGACAATACATTGGAAACACCTGAAAGCCTTAGAATATTCCCATCAGCGGTCTTCATAAAATCCTCCATATCAGCTTGAGGGACAGAAGAATCAGTGCCAAAGTTATGGTTCAAGCAAAGACCACCAACATTAGAGCCATGCTTATATGGCATGAACGCTATTGGACAAGACATGTCAAAATGTTGCCTGACAACTGGCTCCTGAAACAGTTCCTACACTTCCAGCTCACCAATGGTCACCACTCTAAAGGTGAGCAAAAAACGGGATTCAGGCACACCTTGAAGGCTAATCTGAAGAAATGCAATATTAACATCAGTGTTAACTCAGTATTAACTTGAGCACTGAATTGTCCTCAGTGGTGTCGTAAAGTATGGCAAGGCATCAACTATTTTGAGCGGGTTCACCTCGCTACAGAAGTAAATAAGCAAAAGCAACAAAAGGGAAAGTGCTGTGACTCAACATCACTGGTTTCCTCTACTTCCTTCTGCAACTGTGTGGCTTGTCAATGCAGTCAGACAGACAGCATGGCTTCTTCAGTCACCTCTGGGCTTACCAATACTTCCCTATCTTCTGCAAGACTGTCATCCTTGTATCCAGGGATCGCCAAGGACACCAATATTAGACCCTGATTCTGTTTCATAGACACTGCTGTAAATCAGGAATAACTTCACTGTGGTGTAGAAAACAGCCCCTGGTTTGCATCATCGTAAGTGTGATGGTAATCAGGCCCTGAACCATCTATGAAACAGAAAATATTGAAACTAGTGACATGAGTTCAAAAATAAAAGGCAAAGGAGACAAGAACTTTCCTACAGAGACAACTTGTAATGAAGGGGTGCCACCTGAAGCTGTTTCATAGGGACTACGTTCCTTTATCTCCAATTCTGAGCCTGCCTAATTACATCAGTGAGAAGCTCAATCTCTTGTAGAGATTAAACATTTCCTACTGAAGAAATTCCTTTTGGTTGGTGAGTTTCTTCTCTCCCTACCTCATACCCATTGCTGCCGAAGTTTAAAAAAAAGAATTATTACAGCAAACCAAAACTTTATGGCAGATGGGGAACAGGGAGGTGGGATTTCAAAACAAGTGCTTTGTGACAGCACGCCTCATTATCTGGAAGAGCAGATTCTTGGGGTTTGCGAGGGTGAGTGCTTTAATTAGTGCTGGCCCTTACAAAGGTGGCACAACTCTTGCAAAATTGAATGAGCTTTAGCGCAAAAGCTGCTAGCAGCATATGCAACAAGTGCGTCAGATGAAATTCTGGGAAAGTTCAAGATATTTCTTTCATAGAGGAAGACTGGAGCAAGTTTACCGTTATTCCAAAAAACACTGTATTCACTTTTTGGGGATTGAAAAGCCCAAAACAAAATATCCAAAGTACACTTCTATGTTTTGATGCTGATTCTTTCTCACTACGGAGCCAAGGCTGTAATGATCTCACAAAAACCCTGAACATTATTTTGATTTAGAACTTTTAAAAAACAATGTAATTTATTTGGATGCCTAATAAGGGCATCTGTCCCCTCTTTACTTTAAGGCGACAAGTTTGAAAATGTAGAAAGTGTGGACAGCGACTATCCATGTGACCCGTTTATCATGATTTTTGGATTAAATGGATTATATCGTCTGTATAATGTTTTAACGATCTTCAAGGAACCCACAACACATTCCCTTCTAATAAGCGGAAGGATTTCTTAATGCAGGAGCAATATTGCCTCCACAAAGGAAGTATCTGGTTGTAAGGCATAAGTGGCAGCTTCCTATTACATCCCCGGTTATGAATACAAGCATACTGTTTTGGTCATCAGGTCTGGAGATGCCATATTCCCCAGTTACAAACTCTAGCCTTGATTGTACAAACATATGTTGCTCACTGTCCTGTTCTTAACAGAGACCTCTAGGCACTACCAGGATAATTAATGTTTTGTCTGTATTTAGATCATTATGCATCTATCTTGCATTTGCTGCTTATTTTAGAGTTGTACTTTGTTACGTTTTTTGAGAGAATGCCAGACAATTTAGTGGTCCTTCAACTCAGAAGGGACTTCTTGTAATGGAGGTTGGATTAAAACAGAACTTTAAATAAATTCTGATTTAATTACTTCTGACTGATCTCTAGTTTAAACATTAAGAAAAAAGGAAATCACTCTAGTTTGATAAAGTCTTGTGAAAAACACCAACAGCAAAACAAGTTACTTGTCTGGATTTCTCAACCTTTGAGTGTTAATTTCCTCATAAGACTAACCATTTATTTAACAATTACTTAAGGTTAATGGCAGCTAGTTCTATCGATAATAATTTGCATCAAAAGACAAATACAAGCAAAAGAGGCCTTAAATGATTAACTAGATTTATGGAACTGCTCTGCTAACACAATATGCAATATGAATAAACAAAACCAATATGAATAATTCGGTACAAAAGTGGTTCTGCATTCACAGAATCTTAATTATGAGCATAACGATGGAGAAATCTTCGCTTTCCTCTTTTAATTATATAAATCCTCTGGAACATTAATGCTTTAAGATGCTTTGGCTGCCCAGTTCTATCCTGTGCCGAAATCCTTTCAAAGATACAGGTTCAGATGCAGTGCTGTTTTCCCAGAATGAAAGTAGGTAGATATTTGTATTTAGAGTGAACGCCAACAGGTCATTTGTATTTTTCACTGTGATTTCTTTATGAGATGTGTGTCTGTTAAACCCAATGATCTAATCGTCTGAGATGGCCTTTTTCTCCCCATCATAAAATCAATTATATTTAGACTATAAGCTCTTCCGTGCGGGGACTTTCTCATTCAGATGGATAGCATGTGTCTCACTTCAAAACTGGCCTGAAGCGAGAGAAGTGTGTAGACCTCCTGCCAACTATTTCCATGGGGATAAACCTTATTCTTTCTGTCTCATGCAGAGCCAGACACATTGTTAATGTATAATAAATAAAACAGGGTAAGATTCAAAAAGGCATCTAAAGAATGTTCTGGAGCATTAGGAGCCTTAGCCCTCATGGATTCACAAAGGGTAATCACGCTTGACCAACTTGGTTTCCTTCTATGGTAAGCCTCTGGATGGGGGAAGAGCAGTGGATGTGACATACCTTGATTTTAGCAAGACTTTTGACACTGTCTCCCACGACATTCTCATTAAAAAGTTAAAGAATACAAGCTAGAGAAAAATACTGTAAGGTGAATACATAACTGGTTGGATCATTGTACTCAATAAGTAGTCATCAAGGTCTATTTGGGAAGAAGTATTAAGTTGAGTTCTCCAGGGGTCTGTCCTAGGTCTAGTCTTGTTTGAAATCATTAATTATTTGGATGATGAGAATGAGTGCATCTGAACATGACAGCAAGTTGAATGGAGTTGCAGACATGCTGGAGGGTAGGGACTGGATCCAGTATGGCTTGGATAAACTGGAGAAATAGTCTGAACTGAATGGGATGAAATTCAACAAGGAGAAGTACAAAGTCCTGCTCTTAGAATGTAATAATTGCATGAATAAATAGAGGTTGGGGAAGGATTCGCTAGACCATAGTATTGCAGAGAAAGACCTGGTGTTACAGGAGACCATATGCTGAATATGATGAATCAATGGCATGCTCTTGTTGCAGAAAAAGCCAACAGCATACTGGGTTGTATGAACAAGAAAGTCTCTTGCAAATCAAGGGAAGTGATTCTTCCTCTCTATTCAACACTAGCGAGGCCTCACCTGGAGTACTGTGTCTAGTTCTGGGCTCCACACTTCAAAAACGATGCGGACAAATTTGGAAAAGTCCAGCACAGAGCAACAAAAATGATTAGAGGCCTGGGAAACGTGACTTATGAGGAAAGGCTGAAAGAACTAGGGATATTTAATCTGGGGAGGAAAAGACAGGGGTAGGGACATTCAAATACCTGAAGGTCAATTATAAAGAGGATGGAGCTAACCTTTTTTCTGTGACTGTAGGAGACAGGAAGGACTAAGAGCAAAGGCTTCAAACTACAGCAGGGGAAATTTAGATCAGAGACTAAGAAACAATTTCTAACAATGAGGGTGGTTAAGCATTGGGAGAGAGAAATTACCTAGAGAAATAGACTCTCCATGCCTGGAAATTTTCAAGGGTGGGGTAGAGAGACACTTGACTGGGATGGTGTAGTCAGAGGTGAACTTGCCAGGGCAGGGGACAGGACTAGATGACCTCATGAGTCTCTTATAGCCCAACTTTTGTATGGTCCTATAGAGCTTGGCTAAATCTTTCCAAACTGTTGCATTTTTTTTGACTTAGCTAATCAGTCTTTCCCAATGAATACGTCAACCCTCTTTACATACACTACCCACTCCATCCCCTGCCTCTCTGGGAATGCTTCTCCTTCAGGAGATGATTCATTGTGTGTTAAGTTCCCTCAGAGCACACTGCAAATTTCTAACTTCACGCTCGACTCCACCAGGTCAGCACTACCGTGGGAGTCAGAACTGGACCATTGATCTTAGACCTTTGGTAAGCAGTAGGTGGTTAGGGCCAGATCCTCAGCTTGTGTAAACTGTCAAGGCTCAATGGAAGTCAAAAGGACTCTAAAAATCGGTACAATCGGAGTACCTAGCTCCAAGACACTCCCATCTCAGAAAGTGACACTCAGGGAAATGAGCTAAGATAACTATTACTGAGCCTCCAAAACCATCTCTCAGTCAGCAGGATCTCGAAATGAGAACTCTGCTTTTAATACAGCTAAAGGGCAACTTGTTAAATATTTACAGAGACACCCACTGGAACGGCTGAAACTCCATAAAGCCATCTGTGTAGCCATTTGAAGTGATTAAAGAGGTCCTGTGTCCAGTCGTAACCACTACAAATGTTACAAAAGCAATTGTGAAGTTACTGAAACAAGCAAGAGCGGCAAGGATTAGGAGCATTTCTTAACTGTATTCTTTGCAAGACACTTATCCATTCTTCACTGCCACCACCTAGTGGCTTTTCATGGGAAACGAGGGCACAGCTGCCTTTGACACTTCCAAAAACCCCACCCTTTAAAAACTACAGGGTTCCTTCTATTTAGCTATGCCCTCCATTGCCTTCAATGGGAACAGAATTAGATGAAAAAGAGGCACGTGCTAAAAATCCCACCTGGTGTAGTTGGGGGGCTATCAGATTTTGTATTCTCCTAATTTTAAGAAAAAGTGCATGAAAATAGTAAGGCAAATCTCCCTGATTAGCAACTCGTATAGGTTCCTCTATATTGTCTTGGTAATTGCACAGTAACTTGTATTAATGTGAACGCATTCTGGACTGATGATTGTGTAGTCAACATGTGTTGCCAATGCACAAAGAGTGTGACTAATTATTTTGGTTGGCATTGATAGGGAAGCTAAAGGTCAGGTTTCAAAGATACCAGACTAGAAAAGTCCCACTCATTCTTCAGTGAATCTTGCTTAGTTTTTGCTTTAATCTCCAGCAAATTTAGTCAAAAGACAAAAGCCAGGCAAAGTGCATTTCAATAGATAATTTAACATCTCACTCATATGTTTTTTCATATCTCACTCATTAAAGTGGCAGAGACTTGGCACATCTATGATCTCACATTTCAAAATACGGAAACCACTCAGCAGTTTGATTAGTGGGTGATATTAGAGAAGCGCTGTAAAACACATCAATTAAACTAAATTACATTTCACAAAATCTGTTTCAGTACCTCCACTTTGATTCTGAATTTAAAAAGAGTCATTCTTCCATTAGAAACAGCTGAAAAAAATTGGCAAATAGATTGCTCACTAGGTACATTTTGCAGAAAATTTAATTAAAGATGACAGCATCCAAATAATAATAGCTCATGATTCTGCATATTAATGAGATAGATCAGGCAATTTTTGCTCTTCTTCTACTATGTTTGTGCTGTGGAACAGAACTGTTCCCCTTCCCCTGGTGAGAATGGCAAAGGTTCTGCTCAGCAAATAGGTTGGTGCCTTATCTCTTTCCTTCTGGAAGAAAGACAGAATGCTAATGGAAGGGCAAGCATGGCCCTTCACGGTGGCATTCGTTCCTGCACCTATACATTCAGATCCAAAATTGTCATATGACGTTTGGGAATGCTAAGAACCAGCTGTATTACTAAGCTTGTGAATTTGTAGTGGGCTGACATCTTATTGCTGACTGATTCTGTGCAATTAAGTGAGTGGAAGAGGACACTCCCTAGAGTGTTTGTATGAAATGTGGTCTTCAGTTGGCCATGTAACTAGTGTCTGAGATGGACTCCAGGGGCTGAAAAGAGAATGCCAAATATCTTCCATTTTTATACCTCCATAAATGTCCAGTTTTCTATGATAGCTCAGGTCCAGATCCACAAAGGGACTTAAATGTTGCCAGCTTCTTGAGTGGAATTTGCAGCCCAAAAGCAAGGGCACATATACACGTACAGAGAGACTGCTCCGGCATGTTGCAATTACAATGCATTGGAGCAGATTCATTTAATTATCATCACTAGCAGCTGTGAGTCCTATTCCTAGGTACTCAGCTATCTTCATACAATGCATAGGAAACATAGGCACTTAAGACATTTGTAGATGCACTCAGGGAGGTGGAGGCACTTTAATGAGCTGCTCCTGTTAAAGTGCCTGGAGTGTCATGTGTATCAGCATCCCTGCATTGAAAAATGGCAGCGGGGGTGTTTGAACCCAAGCTGGCTCAATGAGCTTTAGGTAAAGCACCCCCACCACCATTTTTCAGCATGGGGACATTGATTCACTTGACACTTCAGGTGCTTTAACTGGAGTGGGTTTTGGAGCCACTCTGATTAAACCCTCCCCCACTCCCTCCCCCCTGCCTCCCAGAGCATGTCTATAAATGTCAAAAGTCCTAAGTGCCTAGGACTGTGCAAAACAGCACCGTTTCATTTTGACTTGCATTTTTCCGTGTCGAAGAGACAGTGTTTTGTTTTGTTGTTTCGAAGCACTGTTCCATTTTGTTTTGTCAAAAATGTGTCGCTGTTTTGACGCGTTTCGACATTTCACCCATAAGCTCTGATGGGGAATCACAAAAATGCCTCTAACGTTATCATTTCTTGCCTGATGTAGATGAAAAATGCAGGGTTGGTAGCCCCTTCTGAGGGCATGAAGCCTAGCAAATTTCAAGGAGATAGGTGCAGGGGTTTCTGGGAAACTGCACCTCTAATGTTCAAAACAAAACATATCGCTTGCTGGCAGCAGCAGCGTGTTATCATCCGGGCGCTCACGCCTCCTCCTTCCAGGGAACATGGGCCCATGGATCTTTGTGTGGGATTATAGCAGGCTGCTGCTTCTGGTTAGGGCCAGGGCTAGCACCCGAGTCTGCTCAGTGCAGCTCACACCGACCTCTGGGCAGACTTGAGTGCTGGTGCTGGCCCAGCCAGAAGTGGCAGCCTGCTGTCATCCCACACACAGATCCAGGGGCCCACCCCACCGCCTGGGAGGAGTCTGGCACAGCACCAGAGCCCTCCCAGGGGTCACAGGCCACCAGATCTGCACATGGGGTTTGAGCAGGTTGTTGCTGCCAGCTGGGGAAATAACCCAGAGCCTCCACCATCACCAGCTGGCACCAGCAGCCTGCTGCCCTCTCACATCATCCGGGGGTCCACACCCCCAAGAGGAGCTGTGGAAAAGATTGGGGAACTGGGGAATGCAACCAGGAACTGAACATTCCCCCAACTCCCAGTTTGATTCCCTCAACTCTTTGATTGCTTTCTACAGCTCTCTGATCATTTCCCCAGCTCTTCCTGAGGGACTTGGACCCCTTGATCTGTGTGTTGGGTTTCAGCAGGATGCTGCTGCAGGCCAGAGCTAGTAGCAGCACCACAGTCTTCCTGGTGCTCAGCACAGGCTGCGCCGAGTGGCTGCCGCTGACCCCAGCCTGCAGTGGCAGCCTGCTGAAAGCCTGCATGCATGCCCCCGGGAAGAGCTGGGGAAACGATTAGAGAGCTGGGGAATAGAGCCAGGAGCTAGATGTCAATTTCAGAGCAGTCTTTCCCCGCTTCCCCCCCTCTTTCCTTCCTCTCCTTACTTTCTGTTTAGCTGCAAGCAAGCCTGGCTTCAATTCTTGAAATGTTTTAAAATTCTCAAAATGTTTTGAGTGCCCTCATTTCATTTTGAAGCTGTTTCGAAGCCTTCTGTTTAGTTTTGATTTTGCTGTTTCAAGCTCAAAACGCGTCAAAACAGCTTCAATATGAAACACCCTTCGGGCACAGAGGGAGACAATCCCGAAGTGGGGGAAAAGGGAGAAAGGGGCCAAGAGGCTTCCTTGGCTGACCAGAGAAATCCAGAGAAGTCTACGGGCTAAAAGGGGGGCATATCAAAAGTGGAAACGGGGAGAGATTACCAAAGAGGGGTATACCTCCTCTGCTCGCACTTGTAGGGAGGCAGTTAGATGGGCCAAAGCTACCATGGAGCTGAGAATGGCATCCCAACTAAAGGATAACAAGAAATTGTTTTTCTTATTCAAGGCGGAATAGGACCCCTGCTAAATGGGCAGAAGCAATTGGTGACGGACAGGAGGGACAAGGCTGAACTCCTCAATGAGTTCTTTGCCTCAGTGTTCCCAAGCGAGGGGCAGGACAAGTCTCTCACTGGGATTGTAAAGAGGCAGTAGCAAGACACCAGACTACCAAGCGTAGACCCTGAGATGGTGCACAGGCACTTGGAGGAACTGGATGCGTTTAAGTAGGCAGGCCCAGGTGAGCTCCATCGAGGGTACTGAAGGCACTGGCTGACATTGTGCAGTCACTGGCGGGAATATTTGAATGCTCATGGCACACGGGCCAGTGTGGTTCCCATTTTCAAGAAGGGGAGAAAGGAGGACCGAAGCAACTATAGGTCAGTCAGTCTCACCTCCATCCTAGGCAAAGTCTTTGAAAAAAATTATCATGGCTCATATTTGCGAGACCTCAGCAGGAAAAATTATGCCGAGGGGAAACCAGCATGGGTTCATAGCAGGTAGCTCATGCCTGACTAATCTAGTTTCTTTCTATGACCAGGTTGCAAAACACTTGGATGCAGGAGTAGGGGTTGATGTCATTTACTTAGACTTCAGGAAGGCCTTCAATACGGTATCCCACCCCATACTGGTGAACAAGTTAAGAGGCTGTGACTTAGATGACTACACAGTCCAGTGGGTGGCGAATTGGCTAGAGGGTCGTATCCAGAGAGTTGTAGTGGATGGGTCAGTATCGACCTGGAAGGGTGTGGGCAGTGGAGTCTCGCATGGTTCTGTCCTTGGACCGATATTCTTCAATGTCTTCATCAGCGACTTGGATGAGGGAATGAAATGTACTCTGTCCAAGTTTGCAGATGACACAAAACTGTGGGGAGAAGTGGACACACCGGAAGGCAGGGAACAACTACAAGCAGACCTGGACAGGTTGGACATACGGGCAGAAAACAACAGAATGGAGAAATGCAACATTCTCAACAAGGAGAAATGCAAAGTGCTGCACCTAGGGAGGAAAAATGTCCAGCATACCTACTGCCTAGGAAATGACCTGCTTGGAGGCACAGAAGTGGAAA
>JAGPOW010000229.1:29590479-29601761 GCA_030014935.1 Caiman crocodilus
GGTCATCTAAACCCATCATTCTTTTCTGCCTATGCAAGTGGTCGGACTCGATCATCTATTGAGGTCCCTTCCAACCCTGGGGATTTGTACTTGGAGCATCTCTGCACTGACCCCAGCTGGGGAAGGGGATGTCCAAGTGATCTAGAACGTGCCCTTTCCATGCTTCCTACACCTCAGAAGTGGTGCAATTTGTCTTCCTCAGCATTTGTATCTGATGTACACCATGAAGCATGCACTCTTATTAGAGTGCGCCAGTGTTAGTTCTAAGGTCGCTACATTATATCAGTTTTAAGGGTGTGGTGTGAATGGAGCAGGCCCATTGTGCTTCACTGAACCACTCCCCAATGCAGAACTGAAGAAATGTAAAGTTTTTGGTCTCAGGACATACTTAGCATATGTTTTACTTAGATTGTAGTAAGCATTACTGAGCACATCCACATCAAGCTACAGCGACATAGCTCATCACTACGGTGACATAGCCTCGGCAGGCATGAACCGTGATATTGACCCTACTGTGCAGTAGCAGTCAGCTACTGGGTTCATCTACACATTCATTAATGCACCTTAGACCAAAACGACTACAACCTACACCCCTTAGACACTGCACATTTAATTTAGTACTTCCTTAATGAAGTACCTAGAGTTATTGTGAAGTAGTGCCAGCAAACCATAATTTAGTGATGCTGACAGTGCATTAGCTTAATAACACTGTGCAGGAGACTATTAGCACGGTTTTTGCCATGACATGCTACTGTGCAGTATTAGGCTAATGCGTAGTTAGTGTCTCGTGTAGAGATGCCCACTATGCAGTAGCTCGTTGCTACTGTACAGTAGGGTCGGAAACAACCTGTGTGCTCCTGGGACTGTGCAGTAATGGCAGCTACTGTGTAGTTGTTTGATACTTGCTAAAGCAAGTAATAAATGACTGTGCAGTAACAACTGCACAGTCAGGCGCACATGTAGATGTGCCCACTGTGCCTTATAAAACAATGAAAAAATTTAGCTCTGCAAAGGGCAAGCAGAAAATGAAAATCCAGCCCATAATACTGAGGTCATTTCACATACCAGCTTTTTTTCATGAGACAACTGTCTGCTCAGTATTGACATTGTTCCATGTTGTGGCACCGTCTGATAAGGATCAAGCATGTAATGTGGAGCATGTAAAGAGTATGTACAAGTTTCTGTAGAATCTTTTGTCATTTCTGCCTTTCTGATCTTGCACAAGGTACTTGATGCTCATATAACCTGTCAGGATGGAGGCTGGTGTGGACTTTGTGGAGGAAGGGGTCAGAAGGCATATTAAAGATAATAAATGTCTTCCTAGTCTGGGAGGGGCCTGTTGTGTCTGTACTTTATATCCTCCCCACCTACCATGTTGGTCTTAAATAAAACAAGGACTATCTAAAATCAGCAATCTAGTTCAAATGTACAATGACTACAACCTGCCCTCAGGGTTTGTTTATTTTAATCAGTATGAGCAGTAGCCCTCTCTTGCTGTCTGCTTAGAAAAGCATCTTGCAGTTATTACTTTCACCACAGATATCTAACACCGTGGGTTGCCTAAACAGGACAGATGGAGCTTGTCTAAGGATGTGTTTCATCAGCCTTGTCCTTGGCAGCCCTCCCATAAACATCAGAGAACAGCAATCTGACGTTCTGTGTTTTTGTAAAAATGAATGGATATTGAATAATAAAAAGGAAGTATTGACATGTTTATGTGGGGAAAATGAATAATCAGACTTAATAACCACGAGGTTTTTCTGACACCATCCAACCTATCCATCAACCAGGTGACTGGAGATGTCAGGAAATTATGGACTTGAAATGCAACATTAAGCAACAAGGTTCTCATAGAAAGAAGCCAGAAAAGATATGATTACCGGTACTGGTTATGAATAAAGTCCTGTCTTTCCTACAAAGCTTCTAATCTATGTGATGCTACACTACTGTAATCTTACAGCTGAAGTTACCATAAAGTTCTAAAACCAAGTAGAATCTCCCTTTACAGAACCTGGATTGTAACAAAGGATTCCTCTTGGCTTGCCAGATGAAAAACATTGCCTGAGTAGTAAACACTTTGATTCTGGCATATGCAGAGAAGGGGGTAGAGAGGCTGGACAGTTGCAATGACAAAGACACCTTACTCACCGCCATTTTAAGTGGGCCACATCATTATGTCCTGTCTCTTCATCACTATTATGTTTTCTACTTTGATGAGTGAGCCAAAGACATTGGAAAGTCCCCATGGAGTTCAATGAGCTATGGATCCAGGGTGATTAAGGGAAGTATCATGTTGGAAAATGAGTTCTATATCACTTTCCAGTTAATGTTGTCCTTAGAAGGAAATTGTGTCCATTTCATCTAGAGCCAGATGCACAGCTTAATGTAGCTGCTAGGAAGATTTCCATTGACTTCTCTGGGTTTGGGCTAGGAGACAGTGGGTGACACTTGCCATGTAAACAGTATCACTTAGGCTAGCAGTGAAAGCCTTCCAAATGTACTCTTTCACACTGGACACAACCAGACCTATAAGGCAACTGTATAGTACAGGACACCTCAGTACAAAATTTATAAGAGAGAATGTCACCCATATGTCTCAGAGACATCTCTTTGATGTTAATGTGCAGTCTGTAGGCCCCCGCATCCTCCTTTCTCATTGCCATGAGAGGTGGGCTACATGCCAATGGTGCTGTTTACATGATGGGTGGCAGAGAACTGCATGCTGACATCATTCTCCAAGGGGGCTGGGACAACAGGTTGTCATCATTTCCTTAGGAGTTGGGGACCATGTGCCACCAGTTCAGCCTGCATGGTGGAGGAAGACACCAAGGAGGCTGACCCCAAAACACTTGTGGCCTGCACAGTGTGTGGTTTGGGAGCCTCATGCCAGGCTGTATGTGGCCCCTGGCTATCCTGAAATTGGACAGCCCTGACTTAAATGATAGAAATGATCCTGGAATGGTACAGACCAGATCCCCAACCTGTATTAGTCTGGCACAATTCCTGTGACTTGTATGCAGATTTGCACCAGCTCAGGACTTAACTCACAATATCTTGATTACTATTAAGTAGCTTGTCATGGGATATCATAGGCAAAGCCAGAGTTCCATTGTAACAATCTAAAGTACGTCAGAAGCAGTTTAAAAACAGGTTAACCCTGTCTCCCCTCACAGTCCATTGCATTAGCCCTACAGACTCAGATTTATAAAACTCCTGAAAGCCACTTACGCAGTAGCATCCTGGACAGACATACTTTTTTCAAATATAACCTGCATGTCACTCTTTTTATACTTGTTTGCATTGGGGCCCCTCTTACACACTCAGGTAGTTAAATTATATTTTTACTCATTTTAAGGACCATTTACATTGCCTGAATTGTATAAAAATGTGCATGGGGATACAGCCTTCAAGGGCTGAAGGCTCAGCTGTAAGTAGACAGCAGTTCATAGGCTGCCTGGCTGGAAGGCTGGCGAGAAGGCTGGCAGTCAGCTTATAAGTGTATGAGGATGGAGCCACAAAATGGGTTAAAAGCTCCAGGAGCAAAGTGCAAAGGATGAGAGGGAAGGCTGTGGTCCTGAGGGAGAAGCACAGAACTTGCTTTGCCCTCTTAGGTTTGAGGAAATACTATGGATTTTGGTTTATCTGCCTGTTTTTGTTGCTGTTTTGCATACTTGTTTGTTTACGGTTTGCTTTATTTCTGTAGGGATAAAATTGCCCCCATGAAAAAGAAACTGTTTGGAAAACCAAAACACAGATCTGACTGGCCTTGAGAAGGAGATGGATGAGTGACCTGCTTACAAAGGGCCTTAGCAGAAATTAGTTAGACCTAGTGGGCATGTCCACACATGCAAGCATGTGCATTTACAGCAGCTCAAATAGAAGTGGTGCAAGTTTGAGCCAGGGCTTTTTGCCTCAGTGCATGTGCTCGGACATGCACTGTTGTGGAGCAAATTGTGCCACTTGGGGTAAACTAACCATGCCTGGCTTCTCCCAGACCTACAGCCAGGGTGAGTTAGAGCCTGGGGCCAGCACCTGTGCTGTCCCCATCCGTATAAAAAGCTGCTCTGTTCTGGCCCCAGCAGTACAAAAACCTGCGCTGGCAAGCAGCTCAGGGTTACTTGACCACAAGAGCTTTTGGGGCCCAGGCAATTGGTATCCGGGGACACTACCCCTTCTGTCAGCTAGACTGCTGAGGCTGCATCCCAAATTCACTTTTTATAATTCCCCAAAATCCACATTCTTTCACAATTAGAACAAAAGAGAGTGAAAAAGGGGGATTGATAAGTTGGGCAATGTTTTATTGTTATATTTACAATGTTAAAGAAATTTGGAAGCCTATCAGTGTCTCCAGCATCATAATAAAATAAATCCTAAATATCTATGTTTTAATGCTTGCTTTGGGTTTCTTTATCACATGGTGGGTGTGTGATGGGGGGATGTGGGGTTTGCAGGAGGGGTGGGAAGTGGGATGGGGGGATGTGAGTCACTGTGTCAGTAGGTGTGGGAGAACTGTGGGTGTGGGGGCTACTTAGGAGGGGTGGATCCCCTGCATGAATGCCGCATGTCCCCAGCAGCTGGTGGGGCATGGCAGCGCTGGCAGTGGTGGGAGCGTGGTGGCAGTGGTAAGTGGGGAGATTCTGCAGATGCCACTGGCACTAGCAGCACTGGGGGGAGGGGTGGTGAGTAGCAAACAACCACAGACACCACCAGCAATGACAGTGGTGGCCAGTGGCAATCTCTGACTGCCGGCAGACACCACTGGCAGTCGGGGGTGACAAGCAGCAACCGCCTACAGGCACCACTGACGGTGTCAGCAGAACCGTTTTTGAGGAGGTGCACCCCCTGTGCATCACCAATGGTCCCCTGGCAGGGCAGAGCACCCCCCCCCCGCCACAGCACATGGACTACCCTGGATCTCAGGCCCCCCCAGGGGCAACAGCTCCCCCCTGCCACCCGTCTCCAGCCCCCTACTCATTCCCTGCTCTTCTCCAGCTTTCTCCAGCCTCCCCACTCCTCCAGCCCCCCAAACCCCCTGCTTACCTGGCAAAAGCTGGGTCTGGGTCCCTGCACCTTGCACCGCTGCCTGAGCTCTGGAGGACTGAGCTTCCAGTTGCCTCCGGTCCCAGACCATGCGCTGACCCAGCTTTTTCCCCCAGGGTATTTTTTGACCCCTGGATATCAAGGGGTCTAATTTTCTCCACGTGCTGCAGGTTTGCAGCGCAGGGAACATTTTTTCATTCCTGCACATCACAAAGGGGTTTGAGACGGGGCAAGAGACATGTGTCCGCTCGTCTGGATGCACCCAGTGTGTTCATCATGAAACAAATAAATAGTAATAAGCCTGATGACCATACAATTCTATTCAGAAGTGTTGAAAAGGCATTATAATTTTATTTTTTTTAAACCATGTCGAAATCTACATTCCGACATTTTGCTTTCACTGGGTGTATCTACACATGTAATTAGCACATAGCAATAAACTCTGGCACAGTTCATGTTGGAGTCAGCTGCTCCCAGATGCAACATTTTCACATGCCTGGGACCGCAGCAATTTGAGCTGGGGCAGAGCCGACCCAGGCTGGCAGGAGGCCACTCGCAGGGGATGGGGCCATGGCAGCCAAGTGCCAAGCCTGGCCCTGCTGTGCTATGAGCAGCACTGCTGAGTGCCAAGCCCAGCCCTATCCCTTAAGAGCGGTGCTTGGCTTGGTGCTCAGCTGGTGTTGCTGGGCATGGCAGTGCCGCTCACAGCAGAGGGGACTGTTCTTGGTGCTCAGCTGGCACAGCACAGGCAGTACTGCTCATGAGGGATGGGGCCACACCAGCCAAATGCCGAGCCTAGCCCCATCCTTTAGGAGCAGTGTTGCCGAACCCAGCCACACCAGTCAAGCACTGAGCCTGACACTGCTTGCAGGGGATGGTGATACGGTGTATAAACATCCAAATCCAAATGTTGCAAAATTTCTCCTATGTTATCCTGTGGCTGATAAGATGAGATATAGTAGGGGTATACTATCCTGATTAAGGACTCATCTATACCAGGCTGGACAGTGTGAGGGAGTACTACCATGGAAGCATACCCGTACACTTCTTTCTGTTCCATGTGTGTTGCATGCCAAAAAACGTCACACAACCACTTTCTGACACTCACCCAGTGCCACACGTAATCTTGGGCATGCTCATGAGAGTGTTGCTCTAATGGAATTACAGGATCACAGAGGAAAGGGACCTCAGAAACTCATCTGACTTAACTCCTACTCAAGGTAGGATCACTTCTGTCTAAACCACCCTGACCAAATGGCCAACTAACCTGTTCATAAAAAACTTCCAGTGATGAAGATTTTTCAGTCTTTCTAGGTAAACTTTTCTGTGGGTAAATGCTCTTCTAGTTCTTCCTAATATACAACCTGTAGTTTGTTGTTGAAATGTGACACTGCTATCCTTGTCCTACAGGCACAGAAAATAGTTGCTATCATCTTTATAACACCCTACTTGTGTTTGAAGCTACGTGAGATTTTCTTAGTACATTAAGGGTACATCTACATGAGATGCTGTGTTGCCGTTGTGACGAGCTACGGTGATGTAGCTCATTGCTACGGTGACATAGTGTCAGCAGGCACGAACCGTGACACTGATGCTACTGAGCAGTCATTGCTACTGTGCATTAGGGTCAGAAACAACCCATGTGCTGCCAGGACTGTGCAATAATGGAGGTTATTGCGTAGTCATTTAGTACTTGCTAGATGTGCTCTAAGAATGCGGAGTGGGAGAGAGTAAGCTGGGTGTGTTTTTAACATGGTGCTCTTAAACACCATCCAACCTGGCATAGATATGCACAAAAAGAAAAAGAAATCATTTCAGCTGGACAGCCTGGGGTTGGTCACCCTCCCACACAAGCATCCTCTGTTCTAGCAGGGAGGAGGCAGTATGGTATAATACACACTGGATTTATATTCATTCTCTATTCCTCTTCTGTTAAATTAATCAGGATGAAAAAATTTTCTGTGTCAAGAGAGAAAATGGAAAGCAGTAGCAGTTTAAAGCATGCATCTCAGCGTGGTTAGACAATGAAAATGCTTACTCTCTGTCTTATTGTAGGACCTAAGGAAGATCAGCGTGTGTTGTGTTATACACTGTACATACACAGACAGTATCTGCCTCAAGGTGCTTACAGTCTGAAATGAAAAAAACAAACAAAATGTAGACAAGGTCTAGAAAGGGAAGTGGTTCACCAAAGTTATGCAGCAGCTCGGTGGCATAGCGAAGAGTAGAGTGTGGCTAGGTACAGACATTTAGAAAGCCAGAGATGGAGTTGATCTGAGTTACACAGTTTGCTGTAAGTGGCATGGTTTGGGCTGGTAGTGAGCAGAACACACATTCACCATTTGGTGGCAGGGTGAGGAGGGAGCAAATCTTAGACTGGGTTTAACCAATTTTAAACCAGTCTGTGTGTGCTGAATTTCTGTCCTGTTACGGGTATAAACTGGTTTTGTCTGTTGAACTTCTGTTCTGTTACTGGTACAGATCATTTACGTAAAAGTATAATAGCTGTACCTGGCCTCTGGGTCCCCTGAATTCTAGCACAGGCCTGTCTTCCCTGGAGATACAGGGAGGAGAGAACAATGGGACTAAGTCATCATCATGAATTCTGATCAGATGATGGCGATGTCAAGCTATGAGGTCTAAGGGACAAATTGTCATGTTTATATATAGTGAGGATGTTTTCAAAGGTTCCTAAGTCCCCGTTTCAAAAGGCTTTAAGAGCTATTCGTAAAGGCGTTTAAGCATGTGAGGATACTAGTAGATGTGCTTATGAATGGACCTTCTGGTGCTGAAATACCACTAAATACCAGAGCCTAAGTGCTTGGATTCATTTTGCAAGTGGGGCTTACAATCCTAAATCTCTTGGTACTTTTGAAAATTTTGCCTTGAGGTCATAATGCTTTTCTCACCAAAAAAGGAGACATTTTACATGCCCAGAGGTGAATCCTTGGCTTTGGTCATTGCAGAGAATGTTATCACCTTCTTAGGCACACAGGAAAGGGAAGACCCAGTGCCCCGCTGTTCAGTGAAAGGCAAGTGTCAAGAGTCTGGATGGAAACCAAGACATAGTCAAGGCGAGTTTATCATTCTGGACAGGGCTCGTACCACCTGTGGGGAGGTGGAGGATTTCTGCTTGTCACAGAGACCACTAAGCAATAGATTCAAGGTACGCAGTGTATGGCAGACTGATAAAGGCACTTACTCCATTATATAATTTACCACTGGAACAGGTTACCATGGGTTGTGGAAGGATTCTCCATAAAGATGGGAAATAGTTCCCCTCACCCCTTCCCCCAAAAGCTGCACTCTGACTCAAACAGTTGTTAATTCAGGACAACCCTGTGATCTCTGTCATGCAGGAGGTCAAACTGCATGGTCACAATGGCCTCTTCGGGCTTCATAAGCTTGGAATCGCTGAATAATTGAGCCCATCCTGGTTCAAAGGTCATTGCCTTTGGGAAAGCTCTTAATGGCTCAGCCCATCTGCCTGAAAGCTTATTTCCCCTATGATAAGGATTGCTTGCTGTCAGTGAAATAATAGCATCGGTAAAGCATTCCCATTTAGCCCTTGCTAACTAATATGTGCAATTGTTCTCTGATCAGATTTGTGAGCTTGCTGCATTTAAAGGAGATTAGTTGGAGGGGAAATAAATGAGGAATTCAGAACATTGAAGGACCTGCTGATCAATCTTCCCTTTTACTTTGTCCCATATTGTGAGACTAAAGGGAAGCTTGATGGAAATGAAGAGCTAAATAAAAGTGAAGTCCTGTTTTTCCCATTGCATGGATAACCTGTGGAATTCATTACTGCAGGAAGCCATAGAGACAACAGCTGTGACTAGATTGGAAAAGGAAATAGATCATTGTATGCCTGTTTGGCTATGAATAAAGCACAGAATACTGCTTCTGAAGCAAAGGAAATGGTGAATGAAGGTTTCTGTCGTTAAGGCTAGCGCTTCAAGGCACAAGATGCTTGTCTTTTGTGGTCAGAAATGAAACTGCTTGTATAATATTCGCCACTGTACAGGTAACAAGATATGACATGGTTTGCCTGTCTGTGAACATACAAACTAGTTATATTGAGTTAAAAGTGGGGAAGGAATTTACCATAAATCAACTGCTCTGTATTACTGTATTAATGGTTGTGTGCTCATTCCTAACCCCTTCTAGCTTGCTCTTAAAATAGGCTCAAACCCATGAAAAAGTTAATTCATGATTTCTAGCTTATGGTAAGTCACCCCACGTTTCAACTCAGCATAATTTGTTCTTCTGTCCATGCATTTTATGAACTTCAAGAGGCTTTTACTTCCCCATTAGTATGAAGTCCAGGCCATTAACAGAGGAACCATGCTATGCTATGTTCTGACCTGATGTAGTGAACCCAACTGCGCGCTCCTATGAAACAGAAACAGAGCCATATGCCTTTTCCCATAAATAGGGCTGAAATTTTCCTGGAAGCCAAAAGATCTTAGGCGCCCTTCTCCCTTTGAATTTCAATGGCACTTGTTGGTCTTACTCCTGTCGGTGCTTATGACAATCACATTATAAAACAATGGCACAAACTTCTACAGCCACCTGAAGCAGCTGCATAACAAAGCTGCCATTTTATTCATCATCTTCAGGTTAACTAAGGTTAAATTCATCAGCATTTTAGTGTTTTGAAGTGGGGCCCCCAAAGATTTCAATTACTGCTTTTGCAGGGGAAAAAACAGAAACTAAAACTTCCAGGAAAAATGCAGTATGAGTTGTCTTTTCTTCCCCTTCTCTGTTTTGCTGTCTCCTCCCTTTCCTCGTTTTTCTAACAATCAGTCTTTTCTCTAACTTGCCGGCTATTGTCTATTTTGTTGTTTCTCTCCGATGAGCTCCCATTAGTTAATTGATGTTAATTTTATAAAGGTGTTTAAAATAAGCTTTTTATTCCTGAATAGCAAACCAGGGATACATGCTGTTCATTAGTATTTGACCATACAAATGATAACCATACAAACTTACTGTATGATGGGTGGAGAGGACAGACCTGAAGAGGAAAACATATTTTATAATATATTAGAGGAGAAAGGCTTTACTGTAAGTATTTAAGTACCTGACTTGGGAATGATAAGGTGTTTTTCATTTGTGTCTATATCCTGGTTCATATCTCATTTCTACACACGTATCGTAGTTTCTTTCCATATACAGTAAGAATTCATTTTTTCCCATATCTCATGGAAAACTGATAGCTACTTGGAAATCTCAAGTTTGGCAATATCCTAGCAATGCATTAATATAATCTGTTTTAACTCAGGTAAAATAATATATATGATTACACCTAATACAGAAAGTAGCAGTTTCCTTTCCAGAACAGGATGTAGAGCTCCACATTGCAAGGAATTTTTTTAAATCTAACATAGCAGTCAATAAAGCACAGAACATAGTTAAAGAATCAAGCCTTGCTTTAAAGAAAGCATATGTATAGGAGAGCTACCTCTATTTTTTCCTTGGTGCTGATATAAATCATACAAAACAATGACGGCAACAATATTTTCCAGTTATTAAAGAAACTGCAAAAGATTAAAAGGTAGATTTTCTTCCCTGTTTCCTTAACAAATACATGAACTATTAGGCATACCCTACTCTTTGGCAGTCACAAAGCTGCCTTTGCAATGCCAAAATTTGTTTTGTACTCTGCATAACATGCTTGAAGAAATTTCCAAAAGCACCTAAGTGAGACTGGTTGAAGAATTTGCAACAAAAATGCTTCCTGCTGGAAAATGAGATTTTGTCAAAATCAAAATTCTCAAAAGAAAAATAGCCTTTGTGGCAAAAATGCTGTGATGTTCCTTTGGGGAGAACTAAAATGAAAAATTTTATTTCGGTTTTACATTTCTGTTTCATGTCACATTTAATTTCCTTTTAAGTGAGAAAGGTTGACTTGGATGTTTTTGTTTCACAATGTCAGAGGACTTTAATAAAAAATGTCAAATATTTCTTGTAGATGTTTCCAAATAAAAAAAAAAATGCTAGAGTACTTAATTCTGTGCATCATAATAACTTTTTGTCCCATTTTGGGACTTGACATATTAGCATTTCCCATGCACTTGTCCATCAGTTCCGTATGAAGCATTGATGTAATCTCCCGCAGCAAGCCTTGAACTTCGGTATAACATATAGAATTGAATTACCTTTGTATTGACATCTAAGACCACAAAGGGAAAATTACTTCTCTAAGATGCCTCTGAATCATCACTTCTTGCTGCTTCTAA
>JAGPOW010000229.1:29629385-29642357 GCA_030014935.1 Caiman crocodilus
GTCTGGGGTCATGTGAACCCACATTCATTCCTGCCTGTGGCAGGGGGTCAGGCTACATGATCTGTTCAGGTCCCTCCTGACCCTAGCTACTATGAAACTTAAATTCTGACACTAACTTGTTTGATTGTGGACATATCACTTTATTTCTCTGTGCCTTGGCTTCCCTAACTGCAAAACCAGGAAAATCTATATAAATTAAATCCCCTAATCCAGAGGCCAGATCATTACAGTCTACAAGAGAAGAAAGTAGATGGAAACAATAGTCTGAAAGCTTTTGAAGTTGGAACAGACAATGATGCTACATGGATGACTGGTGCCTCCTGAGTCTGGGGGTGTACCAGTGGGGCATGACCGAGTGGGCCAGTCACCGAGCACTTCCAATTTGGGGGGCGGGGGCACTAGCACTCTCTGCTCACTAGCCCCCTCCTCCCATGCCCTTCCTATGCATCGCCCATGATGATGCATAAGCCATAAAGTTAAGATGATGATGATGATGACAAAAGGTTATAAATAAATTTAAAAATTAGTCTTCTGCAGCAAAGTGCGGGTTCAACTAGTGTTTACTGACTTGCCTGACAGACATGTTCTCAGGGTTAAACGTGAAGTACCATGCATCTTGGCTTTACAAAATAGTCTCATTTTATGGGCTCCCAGAAACTTATTTTGAATTACTTGAAAAGTTTTGGGTTCTCATCAGTGGAAAAAAGGGTTTTAACTTATGCAGAATATTTGTTAGGGATGTATTTCTGTGCTGAGTAGAACAGGCCCTGGATTAGCCAGAGACAAACGGGTCAGTGGAATGAGCATTCAGAGTCGCTCAGTGTTTGGGATGCAGAAGGGAGTGAAATTAGCATACAAAAAAGTGTCCAGCTTCTTCTGTTACTCAGAGAGAATATTGATGTTGCCTACCCCTTTCTCTGGATCATCACCTGACATACATGCCTAGATCCTCAACGGTACTTAGGCAACAAGTTCCTATTGAAATCCTAGGCTGGGGGGAAAGAGGGAGCAGGGGGGTGAGTGGACTAGGAAGCTGAGCTAGAACTACAAATGGGACAGGAGGAAGATGCTGAGGCAACTGACTGGACATTTGAGATAGCTATATGCTAGGAGCAAACAAGAACAACTGGAAATCTTAATACACAACAAGTAAAGCTCGGTCGTAATTGCTGTCACAGAAACTGGGTGGGACAAAATCGCAAGACTGCAATATTAATATCTGAGGATATAACTTCTTTAGAAAGGACAGGCAAAGAGTAAAGGATGATGGCATTGCGGTGGAAAGCTAGAATGTATGTTTCTCTGTTATGAATTTAGGAAGAGACCAGGAGCAGAACTGTGAAATGTTTCTGGGTGAAGCTAAAAGGGAGAAAAATGAAGGTGATGCCTTGGTCAGAGTCTATTATAGATCATCTAATTTGGAGGTGGAGGCTTATTTCAATAACTATCAGAAGTATCCAAAGAAGAAGACGTAGTGTTTAATGGTGGGCTCCTAATTACCCAGATATCCACCCAAAAATGCTACAGTCAGACCCAGACCATCCATCAAAGTCTTGGAACATGCTGGAGACAACTTGTTTTAGAAAGAAGAACCTGCTGGAGAAATCGCTATTTTAGATTTCGTCCAGATTACTATGGGAATATTAGTTGAGAAGATCAAAGTGAAAGGTAATTAAGATGAAGGTGAAAGAAAAGTACAGGAGCAGCAGAATAGCCAAAATGGTCTTCAGAAAAGCAGATGTTAGAAGCAGATTTAGAGAACTAACAGTCATCATCTCTGGGGAAGGCAATCTGAGAGTTAAAGACATGCAGGAAACTAGCAGGTGCTGAAAGATACTGTAGTACACAACACACACAACAACAGACCAAGCCAATGCAAGGGAGGAAAATAAAGTGGAGTATGAGACCATCTTGGGTACATAAGGAGTTTTTAAATATCTGAAAATCATAAAGGAATCAGGATAACAAAGGCACACTCCACACCAATGAAGGAATGAGTATAAAGGAATAGCAGAAATGTCTAAGTATAAAATCAGAAAGGCTAAGGCACAGAATGAGTTTCAATTAGCAAGGGATGTAAAAAGCAACAAGAAAAGATTCTACAAATACATTAGAAGTCAGAAAGAGATAAAGCAAAGTAGAGGTCCATTAGTACCTGGGAAAGGAGAACAAATAAGAAGGCTAAAGTAGTCACTGCTTTCCTTGCTTCAGTAAATTGTGAGTAGGTAGTTAACTCAATTATTTTTAGCAAGGAGATAGGAGTGTAAGCCAGAATACAGAAAGAACAAGTTAAAGGATATTTAGATGAGAGAGATTTGTTCAAGTTGGCGGGGCCTGATGAAATCTATCCTAGAGTGCTTAACTAGCCAAAGTAATCTCTGAAGCATTAATGATTATCTTCAAGAACTCATGGAGGACAGGGGAAGTCCAGGGAACTAGAAAAGGGCAAGCACAGTACCTGTCCCAAAAATGGATAAATGGAGGGAATTATAGACCAGATAGCCTAACTTGGTAAAATATTGAAACAAATTATTAAACAATCAATTTACAAGACTCTAGAAGATAACTACAGTATAAACAGCTAATGTGGGTTTGTCAAGAAGGCTCATCAAACCAATCTAGTTACCTTTTGGCTAGGGACAGAAGTTGCACATAAACCATTGTGTGATCCAAACCTGGTTTAAACATGAACTGCTTTCAAAATGGCTGAAACTGGTTTAAGATAAACCCAGTTGGATGTACTATCAGTCTTAACTGATTTCGGTCAAAATGGTTTATGGAATTTTTGTCCCACTTCCCTTCCCAATTCATGTTAACTCACAGTCCCCACCAGCGTCCCAGACTGGTTTGCAGCCCTGGGCTGTGCTGTGGAGCAGGGTTAGCCTCTCCCCGCACCATCACAGAGCTAAGGCACTGAAGTCTTTGCTCTATGCCAGCACCTGTCAGCCCAGCAGAAAGGGGGAGGGCAAGGGAACAGACCCCCGGACTCCCCTATACCCTCGTCTGTACAGGACAAGGGGAAAGAAAGTCCCAGCCGTAGGGGCTTTTTGCTCCCACAGCAGCCAGGTTAGCAGGCTTGGCATCGGCTCAGCTCTGCCCCGTCAAGGAGCAGAGGTAGGGTAGGGCGGGAAAGTACTGGACCAGCCCAGCACCAGCCCCCGCAGCCAGGATCTGCCTGGTACAGGGGAGGCAGGGGGAGCTCCCACTGGCGGCTTTTCACTCCCACACAGCCCAGTTCACTGGGCTGGGATAAGCTCAGCCTCGCCCTTTCTAGTCTTTGCCTGTGGGGACAGGTGAGAGCACTAGCACAGCCAAGCACTGGCTCCCCCAGCTGAAGTCTGCCCAGCACAGGGTGGTGAAAGCCCCCAGCGGGGGCTTTTTGTAACCCTGCAGCCCAGCGAACGAGATGGGGATCTGCTTCACCTCCTCCTGGTGTCTTCAGGACATAGTTGAGTCTCTCAGTTCTCTGCTCCTTTGTTCTTTCCCTTTTCTGCTGCATTTTGCATAAAGATCTTTCTTGGTTTAATCAGGACCCCCTGTATTTATATAGATAAACTAATCATTTTGATGTGTTGATTACATTTAAACAATTTCTGGAACCAACTTAATATGCGCTTATATCAAGGACTGGTTTCTATATAGTTTGAGTAACATTGTTGCACAGATCTTTGTTCTTGGAGGCATACACACCATCCTTAATAATTAAATGAGCCAAAGAATTACTCTTATTTCATGCAGTCCTGAAGTGTAAGTCTATTTCTCAAAACATTAGGAGAGTTCTGCCTACCCTAGCATACAACCTTTTTAAACAACTATACACATTTACAGATTTTCTTTTCATGAGCAAAACTAAGAAGCACCTATAAAATATGTTTTAAAACCCATCTAAACTACATGACCCTTGATCATTTGTGCAAGAAGCAGAAAGCAGCAGGAACATACTGGGAGCATCTACATGAGATGTTTATTGTGGAGCTGCCTAATTAGCTCTGCAGTAATGTCTCAATGCCTACATGTGCAGCCCTATTAGGCCACAGGAAACTAATTGACTCCACCGCAGGTTAGTACTTGTAAATAGAGGTACTGTTCTGTGGCAGAGTTCTTTAGTGCACAGTAACACAGGTATAGATGCTGGCAGGACTATCTGGGGTATGAGTGAGGGTGTTTCAGTGTGGGCACTGTCTGTTGGCTAGCTCCCCAATGAAGCACCCCCATGCCGCAGCACATTGGGATGGGTCAAAACAGCCCCAGGCTGGCAGGCTAACCCTGGGGAACCCCTGCCTGCCAGGGCTGCTCTGACCCAGCTCAGCATATTGTGGTCCCAGGTACATGTAAAGATGCAGAACCCAGGAGCAATAAGCTCTGTGATACGCACTGGAATTTATTGCTTCACATTTATTTCACATATGGGTGCACCTACTGGCTAGTTAGCCTGGCGTGGGGGCTGCTTTGCACAAGCCAAGCAGTATACAACAGCTGGAATAAAATCATTGTGTTGGTTTAATTATCCATTTTATGGACATTTAAACTCAAGCATACACTAACACCTGAAAGCAATTGGGCAATGGAATTTAGCTGGAAAAGGAAGCTGGTGTTTGGCTGGATTATCGCTGACGTCACAATACAACTGTTTAAAAATGACCTGAATTATCAACCTACTTCTAACCATGTATATTAACAATTGGTATTTTTGTTTAGTTTTGATTTTTCCCCAAAAGCATTCTTTATACACTAAGTTTACAATGATTTTTAATTATTCAAAGACTTAACAATAATTTGAAAACTCGCCTTAAGCTTTGGACAAAAGAAAAAGTAAAGCATGCAGAAAGAGTAAAGCATTCATACAAGAGGCAAGGATTTCTTAGGATGGTATCTTTTATTGGACCATCTGTATAGCTGGGATAGTGGTAGACAGGCTTTTGAATGCAAGGCATTCTTCATCAGGTCTGAGCAGTGAGAGCCAATGAAGCAAAGCAAAAAAAAACAACCCAGCTGTAGGAGCAGGGAGAGAAATTCTCAGGGGTAGCAGACAACCAATTACCAGAAGAAAGGAAAGTGATTGCTAGTAAATCAAAATCTATCAAAAAGGAGGAGAGTCTGGCTTGCCTTTCCGTTGTGGGGAGAATTTGGAGACCAGGTAGATTATAATGAGCCATCACGCTAATATGAGTGTTAAGTTCTTAGTGTCCAGCTACCTTATGAATTGTTGTTTCCAAGTTCACTTTCTAAAGGTGTTGAGTAGGTTTCCCTTACACACAGGGATAGTGAGATCAGAGAAAAAGTGGTTGCTCTTTGAGAAATGTGCTCTTAATGGTGTAGGTGTGTCTCTCCTTTTTATTTTTTCTGTGACTATTCATTCTAGTATATAGTTGCTGTTTAGTTTCACCCATATAGTTTCCATGAGGGCATCTGGTGCATTGGGTTAGATACGTTATAGTTTGTAAAAGACCATGGATTCTGATAATTTCATTATACGGAGTATTGATTATAGTAGTACTGAAGATGTGTTGACAGGTTAAGTGTATCTTGCTAAGACTGGGTGGTGTCCCTCTTGATGTCTGTTGGACAGTGGGGACTTTGTATGTGATGATGAGTTGGGCAAAGTTAGGGGGGGTTTAAAAGCCAGAAGTGGGCGGGCTGAAAATGTTTCTTTCAAGGTCTGATCTTTGTTGAGTATAAGCTGTAGTTGCTTGATGACTCTTCTGATTGGTTCCAGTGTGGAGTGGTAGGTGATGACCAGTGGGAAGCAGTCATGGTGGGGGGGGCGTCTTTTTGCATTGTAGCAAATTACTGCAGAGCATTTGGATTCCTCTTTCGACTACAGTTTCTTTATCAACTGGAGTGCCCGTGTTATAGAAAGGAAGATTGTAGGCTGGCCAAGTGAGCATTGCAAGCATTTCCTTCAGAGCAGACATGGTGATATCTCAAGGCCTGACTGTGGATTACAGCTCTTTGGTGTGCAATGATTGCTGGTCATTGGTTTTTTGTATATGGTGCTTTGTAGAGTGCCATCTTGGATGTAGGTTATGGTATCTAAAATGTTGATGTTAGTGTAGGAATATTTCCAAGACAGTTTGATTGAGGGGTGAGATGATAGTTGTTTAAACCTCTGGTGGAAGTGAATGAGTCCAAGTGCTTGGTCCAGAGGATGAACATATCTCTGTAACACAGGTATAATGGAGGTTTGGTGAAGTGTTCTAGAAATATTTCCTCCAAGTGGCTTATGAAGAACTTGGTGTATTAAGGGGGGCATCTTTGTGTCCATAGCTGTGTCCATGGTTTGGAGGAAGTGACAGCTGTTGAAAGTGAAGTTGTGAGTGAGGATGAATTGGATGACCTGTGCAATCTGTTGCAAATATAAGCTGTTTTGGGTGGTTCATGGAACTATAACGTCCACTTTGCCTTACTACCTCTATTTATGTACAGGATCAGTCTAACTTCTGACTTGTCTTGATCTGTTGAGATTGTTTCACCAACTGTTGTTGCAAAGCCCACACCAGTACTGGATCTTTAATATTGTAGCCGTGGAAACTAAGACTTGGCACACGTTTATTTTAACATTTCTCTCAATCTGCGACTCTTAGTAGCTGCTGTCTATTTGATCTAGAATCATTGCTGCTATAACTTTGTCAAAACTATGTCCCTGAGCTGTGAAGCTAAGATCTATCAAACAGCCACCAAATATCAACCTTTTTGCTACAGTATGTTGCACAACAAAAGACACCCGTTTTTATTTATTCTCTATCCTGCATTGTGCATCAGACTCTTGCTAAATTACATCCATTTTGTCTCTTTCTTCTGCTGCTTTGTAAATAGATGTACTCTAACTACAAAATGCTAGTGACTCTTACCATTGTCAGAAACAGACTTTTTCCATGCTGGGCTTTTCTTTTTGCATTGTAGCAGGTTACTGCCGGGCATTTGGATAGCTCTTTCAAATGTACAGGCTATTTATCTTCACTTACTGCTGGGAGATGCAGCTAAAATCTATGCTTAAAAGTTGTCCAGCTATTATCTATATTTGCTATCATTTTCATTGAAGCTGGAGGTTTAATTTCACCCATAGCAACATAAATGTTTTATCTCTGCCTGCTCTGAATCCTTTTCAGCTGTGTTTGTTGATTTCTTGTGGATATAAGTTGCAGTCTTGGGCCGGTGTTAAACAACACTTATTCAAAACAGACATGTCAGAAAGAGAAATGGAAAGCATCTGTGTTTGTCCTTGCCCATGGCACAGCAGTGCTGTAGCTAGGGCTTAAGCCAAAGACCACTGAAGTCGAGAGGAATCTTTCTGCTGATTGTAAAGGGCTTTCAACCCTGTCCCTAGCTCCACGCGGCATTTATGGCCTGTATTATTATCAAAAGTTTACCGTTAAGTGAAAACAACTGATCTCCACATCTTCTAAAAGTGGGTAAGCTGTTAAAGAAGGCCTGGAAAAAAAAGAAAGCTGGCAAAATCGAAGCAATTAGAAGATTATGAGTTTTATAGTAGGCTGCAAACAATAGCTGTCAATCACAGTGATAGCCAACTGCAGTCAAAGTGTTTTTTATGCTACTCTTTTACAGCTCATTATAGGTTTTATAGTTAGCTTGATTAATTATTAACTATTAATTAGAGATAAATGTGATGCAGAATTTCTGGCTATGTGAAATTTCAACATTTGTTTTTTCATCTGAAGTGGATTCAGAATGTTTCATTTAAAACTGTTTTGCAGAATGGAAATAGAAAACCAACAAACAATTATTTGGAAATATTGAAAAATGTTATTTCAACCTTTTCTTTGGAAATGTATATATTGGCACTTCCGAAATGGAAATATTTCACTGTGGTTTGCTGAATTGATCTTGGAGCACTTTGTGTCTAGTCAGTTCAGTGTTCCTCTCCATTATCCTGCCATGGCGCGTTGGCTCATGTGAGCTGTCGTACAGGAGTCTGAGGGCCCCTCTCTCCTAGACATGTTTGGTAGACTGCACTTCCCACCGTGAATCACGTAACATTTGATCCCCACTGTATAAATCTTGGTCAAAGGTAAATCAGCATTGTCCTATGGGACCTGTACTTTTCTAGGGAGCACAAATATGAGGGTCAAGCCACAACATCAGCAAATCCATGGGCTGATAGAGAAATGCAGCCTAATAATCCATTGTACAGCTTCCAAGTACCGCCTTTTGGGTGAGGTCAGCAACACAATATATGCTAATTGCAGTGAAAATCACACAAAACAATGTGCTTTTCATATTTTTTTTTTAATGACTGAGAATCAAAATCTTTTGGCCAAATTAGGATTCTTGTGGCTTTTTACAGAAATTACCATTTCTATCAGAAGCCTATTCTGACAGGGACAGTCTAGCAGCTCTACCTTTCCTGTTATTAGCCCAGATTCTGCTAAATTCCAAAATGAATATATTTAGTTATTTCATTTGAATGTGTTTAATTACAAATTAATGTTTCTCTTCCCATGGAAAGAGGTGGAGAGACAGAAGGAGAGAGAGGGGCCAGTTTCTCATACCTCTTTCTATTCACTTTGCTCTTCTCCAAATTTTCCTTTTTCTTCATGCAACTGAAACTGCCCTAAGTCATAGAGACAACTTCTATTGCAATTCCTGGGCTCTTTGGGACACTTTTGTGGTAGGCACTAACAAATAGAAATGACACAGGCAAACCTTCTCCAGATAGAGAGATCACAGTTGGACTACAACACTATACCCCACGTAATTAAATAAGCCAGTGCAAGAAAGGAGCCAGGCAACAATGGAAAAGATTAGTGAGTGTGACCCTTCTATGTCAAAAATCAAAAGACGGACTATTAAAAATCAAGAGATTTGGTACGTAAATCATGAGATGCTATTTTTGAAGTATAAACGAATATAGATATGTTGACCACTTTTTATGATTAGTGAATTGAATTAAATAATTAATTAAATTAGTCATGTATTTAGCTGCTAATGGGTCAGAGATTGAGAGTGGGTTTCAGCAGATGCAACTTTCTAATAAAATCATGGCGCTTCTACACAACCAACCATTGTGTTTGTCAGGAGAAGCAAAGTACCCCACAAGATGTGGAAACACCAGCATCAAAAGCAGTAGCCTGTTCAGAATATTGGGAGCAGACCATATAGAAAGGTTGGACTGGAGACGCAATGAAGAAGACAGGCCTCAAGCCAGTGTCTTTGCCAGGGGGTGTGTGGCAAGTGATACTACAAGGATAAATTAGGTTTCCAAGACAGGAAAGGCTTGCTTGGTGATGACCTTTGTAGGCAGACAAGAAGCTGGTGTCTCTGGTGGAGGAACATTTCAGGGAGACAAAAAGGAGATCAAGGCATTCAAGAGAAGGGACTAGAAAGAGGAGTTGAGTAGCAACATGGAGAACAGACTTGAAGAGGAAAGTGTCTGCTTGCAGGATTGATTTAGTACTTACTTCTACTACTACACACACACACACACACACACACACACACCATATTCATACCCCAATTTCTGTTCTGTGCTGGTATCCATTACCAGTCTTATCAATACTCGGATCAACTTAGTGGCCAGCCAAGTTGATCACAAGTAGGAGCTGGGTTTTTGCCGATCCATCTCATCAGGCAAACCGATGCTCCAGGATGACATACAGAACAAGACACAAAATTGATATGTCTCATCCCATCTTTCCTAGCCTTGTCAGTTCACCCAGTCCTCTGTGCTTTTGCTGTATTATTACTGTGTTCTTCCTTGAAGGTCGATTGCTGTTGTTCTCTCACAGTTCTGGGATGGATTGTTCTTGTTTTGGTCTTTTATCCATCTGCATTCTTCAGCCAGTCGCCAGCTGATGTTTTCCTTTTCCACAGATACACACTCACCCATTTTCTCACACATAGAGTATACAGAGGTCAAGCACTTCTGTCAAGCTACAGAGCAATACAAACTGGAGTGTCTTAAGGTCATGCAAAACTCAAGAAAATACATAAGATTAAAAGCAATATGTAAAAAGTTTATTTGTATTATATGGGTGTGGGTACAGATTCTGTAATTACACTGGGTGCATCTACATGAGACACTAACTGTTCAGTAGCCTAATAACACTGCACAGTAGCATGTTGGGCAAAACCTGTATTAATATGCTACTGAACAGTAGTATTAGGCTACTGAGCAGTTAGCATCCGTAAAAACCTGTGCACTGGTGCTATTGTACAGTAGCACCACTTACTGTTCATTGATTTAGTACATGTTTATAAACTACAACAACACCAAAGGCAGTGAGCCGTTAGGGTTGTCTCACTGAATAAAGTAATATTAGCACTATTCTATGTGGGGTGGGAGATTAGAGTTTGACCCATGCTAGTCCAGTAGACATAAATGTATTCAGGTGTACCTATAATAAGCAATAACTCACATGGTTAGGTTAGTTGCTGCATTAAGAAAGGATGGAACGTGGCTTGAATTTAACAACAATTTAGGATTGAGAAGTTCTGTGCTTGCTTCTGGTTTCCCTTGTGATCCTATTCAACCCGGGGAAACGGCTATATGACTTGGGGCAACTTATTCACACAACTTTCTAACATGCTAAGTGAAGATCACTCTTCTTTAATATGGGAACATTATAGGAGAATCAGCTCCTTAACATGATCTGATTGTTCTATAGAAGGGTCTCTGAACAAACAAAATCGAAGAGACAGCTACACTCTTTTCTGTCCCCATTTGTTATACCAGCCACTACCAGTTCCTTTTACACGTTCTTCATATGCTACAGCATAATCTCTTTGAATAGCGCACCTCAAAATTGTGCAACAGCTGGATAAATTCCAGGTACCTTTGCAAGTCCACCAAAGCCTACATTCTTTACACTCTCTTCCTTTCAAAGTGCTGCTCAAAAGTTTTGTGAGTTTAAGATACTGCAGGAGGAGAAAAATGCTCCAAAAGATTGCTTGGTCTGAATCATCTGAGTATGGATTTAAATTGCTTCTTGATAGCTGCTAGCAGCTCTTGATAAGACCAAGATGCCTTCTTCATCTTGTCAAGATATTCAGCTGCAGGTATATTGGAGGACTCCAAGAAAACAATCAGCATTGTATTTAAATTTCCACTGAAAATTAGTTTTTTCCTCTCTGCATTCTCTTTCTAGCCGCCAAGAAGATTTAGTATTCTTTGAGAGAGAGGGGGAAATTAAATTACTTCAAGAGACAAGATTGATGGGGGCCAGGAAAAAAAAATGATTGAAATTCTCAGCTGTTCTACAAAGTGATTAAATTCTAATTGAGGGAAGGGCCTGGTTGTTGAACCTGCAGGCTGCAATAGGATGATGCTATGGGCTCCAAAGGGGACATGCTTAGTTCTAGCACATATATCTATTACTTTAGGCAGCCCTGTATTGAATGGGCACAATTCAATAACAGGGAGGGCTGACACTGTAATGATTTCTGCTCTCCCTAATTATTATGAGACAATAGGAGATACCCTTGAGGTGTGTGAAGTGCTGTTTCATTACAGCTTCTAAGAGAGGGCTAAGTTACCTTTTATCATGGGCTGCTCACCACAGTTTTGAAAATGGCATCCTTAATTACCCACACTTCCTAGGATACCTGCACATGGAATTCATATCAGATCATCTTTCCCTGGGCTGCAGAGAGCATCCCAGAGCCAGTAGACTTTGTGAGAAGCATGCAGTATGTCACTTAACGAGACGGTAAAGTGGGACTGTGGTAGAGAGAGAGTCAATGGGTTTTGAGTGAATACTGCAAAATGCGGGGATATTTGTTGTAGCCGTGTTGGTCTAGAGGCATAGGTAGACAAAACTCTTGTGGTAGAGATGATATCTTTTGTTAGAGCAACTAGATAGTTGCAAAAAAAAAATACTTTTATTTGCAAGCTTTTGGGCCTAAATGCCCTTCATCAGGCAAAGGAGAATTCAAAGATTGTAAAATTTCTCCCAGGTAGAAATGAAGATTCATATTGCACAGGAGAACTAAAAGCTGGTACGGTTCTCCTGGGTAGGAAAGTTCATTTGTAAAGATGCAAACTAGGCTCAGACAAAGGCTGTAGCAGTTCGTTCAGCTCAGGCTTTCCAGCAGCATGCGTGCTGCTGAATTTTGCTTCCTTCGAGTTAAGTTGCTCATGTTGCACAGGAGAACTGAAAGATAGTACGGTTCTTTTAGGTGGTAAAGTTCTGGGTTTTTTTAAAGCTGTTCTGTGAGTATGCAAATTAGGCTCAAACACAAGGTGACCAGTGTCAGGCAGGATGCTGGATTTTACGTCTTTCTTTTTAGGTTGTAAAGTTTTCATTTCAAAACAGCTAATTACAATATCTTCCATGTTTCAGGGATGTTTAGTCCTAGAGGCATAGGCAGCCAAAACTCTTATGGTAGAGATGATATCTTTAATTAGACCAACTAGATAGTTGCAAAAAGCAAAAAAGAACTTTACCATGCACGAGAACCATAGCACCTTTTAGTTCTCTTGTGCAACAGGAACAACTTAACAATAAGGAGGCAAAATTCAACCACTTGCATGCCATTGGAGAAAATGAGATTAACAAACTGCTAAAGCCTTTGAGCCTAATTTGCATCTTTACAAATGAACTTGCCTACCCAGGAGAATCTTACCAGCTTCTAGTCCTCCTGTGCAATATGAAGTTTCTGTGACAGTTGAAATTATGTCTGTGTGATAAAGGTGCTTGATGAAGGCCCTATGAAGATTAGACCAAGTATTTTTCTGTATTTCTTTAGATATTAAGCTATATGTTGTTGCTAAAAACCTAAATAAAGTCTAAGATGTACTGAAGCCTTCTATAAAGTAAGGCCTAGTAAATTTAGCAAAGCCTTGAAGTAGTAAGGCCTTGTCGCGTAGTTAAAATTACCTTATCAAAGGAATGCAAGGCTTGTACTGCTAATTGCTCAGTCTAAGGACAGTTGAAGTAAAAGGAATCTGAGTGGTTGTACATTATCAGAACCATTCAGAAGCTTTAAATTGGCTGGAATATCTGGAAACCATTC
>JAGPOW010000229.1:29657984-29668867 GCA_030014935.1 Caiman crocodilus
TCTCTAAATACCTAATCAGATCACAAGTACCTTACTCACTCTCATCATCCAGAGGTGGTTGAGTTTCCTCTGGAGGCAGATTACTCTTAAGGCAGGCAGGGAGGCTTGTTCAGGATCACCTGGATGACCGCATGGCTAATGGCTGCTGCCTCATGGCTAATGGCTGCTCTTCTTCTTCCTCAGGACCATTTATCCCCTCCCTGACCTCAGCAGCCCAATCCAATCGAAACTGCCAAACCTGGTCACAAGCTGACCCATATCCCAAGCACCCCTGGTCACCTGAGCTGAGCGCGGGTCCAGGGCCGGGTCACTTCCCTCCCCAGGTGACTACAGCATCCCCTCCCAGGCCTTTGTCATGTGGACAGGGAGGAGATCCCTGCCCTGAGGGATTCACCAGCAGCCTCTCAGACTGACACAGGGAGAGGTTTCTGGAGAGGGGCACCCACGGTGGCATTTCTGCCACACTACCACTGCTATCTTCAAAATTAATTCAGTGCTGTCAGCACAAGTTCTGTGTGCAGCCTGGTAGACAGAGGTGTTGCCAGGCAGTTTTGTGCCCTGGCCAGCAGTGGTTTATGGGGCAGTGTCCATGGTAGTTGCCAGGTCACCACCAGAGATGACAATGCTATACTGATAGTGATGGTAGCTTCTTTTTTCGTGTTTCCCCGGATCAGTAGCCAAGGCTGATGCCCTGCTTGCCACTCAGTTTTGCTACTGTTGACTGGGACCTTTCTGGTGACTCAAGCAGCGTATAGCTGACACCTAGTAGTAGTTTGAATGGAGCTTAGGCAGGTGTTAGAGTCAGTGGCAAATCACTGCTGAGCATGCACTAATATAGTCCTTAATGCAGATGCCTCACAAATCTTACAGTTCAGAATGGAGGCTCTTAAGGAGAGTTGTACCTATTGGACCGACAAGTCTTAGCTGCACTACTTTTTAGAGCGTAGGCACTTATATGGTCCTCAAGACTCACTCAGGTGCCCTCAAGACCGGTTTGAACCCTGGCACCAGCCTCCCTGCATAAATTCCCCCTCTGCACTGTGGGGAAAATAGTGATGCTCTATTGTATGGGACACATGAAAATAAATGCATTAAAAATTGTAAGGTGGCCTGATAACTTTGTGGTGGGAAGCAAAGACAGCGAGGGACTAGCGAGCAAAATAGGTTTGTGAGACCTGAAGCAAGTTGGTGGGGAGCAAGCCAGGAATACATTTTATTATGCTCGTGTTATTCCGGTCTGGCCAGATTATTCCACATTCTGTCTCTTTGTCTGTTGCTGCTAATTAATTTGTTAGCAAAACTAGCCAGCAGAAAGGGGAATTAGCTCTCTCTCTGCATCTATCACTTAAGCAAAAGCTCTTTGGGGCTGCCTTTAATGCTTGCCTCTTTGCTTCACCAAGACTATTGCTGGCTTAACAAAAGATAATTGCACTGTAATGATTCATTGTATGGTAAAATTTACTGCCTTTAAGTTAACTCAGAGTCAGATTACATGCCACTGCTCTATTGCTTCCACTCATTCGTGTTATCAAAGATGCCATTACATTAGTACATAATACGACCAGTTTGATAAATGGGTAAATCAGCAGAGCATGGGAAATAGCTCCATAAGCAGCTTTTTCTATTATTTCTATTTTAATTTTTTTTTTAATTTAATCTCACCTCAGTCTTATTTTACAAGCTATTAAAAACCAAGATTCTGCCCCCACTGGGTTCGTGTTTCTGCTCTAACTTAGGATCCAAACGCTACAGCCAGGCTCGATGGAGTGAAGTAACTCTGGAGATATATTTCTTTTACATGTTTTGCCTGCTTTTTCCACCTCGAATTCCTTTTTTCTCCCTATGTTTAACATTGCTCAAAGGCCTCATGCTTGCGTCATACCCTGGCACAAAACACTGTGCAGCGTGGTCAGAGGAATCTTTCTTTGGAAGTGGGCTATTGGGTTCTGTGCCTTATTCCATCATTTCTTCCCCAGTTTCCTCTAGTTTTGTCCTTAGCAGAGGGATGGCCATCCCTTATCATCCCCAGAAGCTGTCCACATACCATGTTCTGGTGTGGGTGGAATGGCCCTTGTATTATGCTGAATTCTCAGCTCATAGCAGGAACAGGTAGTTGGCACCACATTGCTGTACATTTAAAAAATCATAGTAAAAATATGCCTGGAAAGGACCACATGAGGTCACTTAGTCTAGCCCCCTGCAAGGCAGGATCATCCCTAACTAACGCATCCCATTCAAGTTGGTGTGAACTGGGAACAGTTGGGATGTGTGCATGTCACCTAAGCTATCCAAGTGGGAAAATGTCACATCAGGTAAGGCATCAGACAAAGTGCTTCTTCACCCATAATGCCAATGTAGTAGAAGGATTTGCTGAAGCATCATCAACCTGACACAAACTACTTGGTGAACAACAGAAGCCAGAGAGAGTTTCTGCATGGTCCCCGCAAACCACAGAACCAGCTTTAGGAGACAAAACCAGTGGATGACTCCCATCAGAAGGGACTGCTAGGGTGGCCATCACAGAGGACAGTCCAGTTGTCCTCTGTCCTCTATTGATACAAAACCAGACACCTTTATGTCTTCCAGAGAGAAAAATAGAGGACATAAAGGCTTATGTCCCGGGAAACTGGGATGTCCTCTGTGATGACCACCCTAGGGACTGCACTGATTGTTCAGAAGCAGTGGGTGAAGAAAACCTCTTCCCTTGCAGCACCCTCCAGGGGTAGCAGTGACGGACTGCTCCAATAGCTGCTTCTGAGGAACTGGACTTGCCTGGCAGGTTACTAAAACAGAGAAAACAGAAATGCCTTGCTGTGTGAAGCTAAGCAGAGGCCTAGGGTGATAGGTGAGTTCCAGCTTAGATGGATTAGTGAGCAGAGACCTGGGGCAACACTCACACAGAATTGGCAAACACACTGCTCTGTCATATATCATTTTCTCACCAGCTGTTCCCTCAAACCGCGTGCTGCTCATGATCTGTTGCACCAGCCATGATGGGATGCTCAACAGCTCCTCTCTCCCAGCTGAGATCACGGCGTCAGTCAGGAAGGACTCTTCTGCAGGATTAAGTGCAGAAGTAAACTCCGCTTTTCCTCACACCCTCGCCTTCTCCACCCACTCCATCTCCATGGGATTAACCTGGGCTCATGGATCAGCACTGAGATAAGTGGAGCTTTTGCCTGCCAGATGCAGGGCTAAGATACAGGCAGTTCTTCATTCAATAACAGGGCTGAATTTCAATTCCTATGAACTTCCATAGTTGTTAGATACAGAACTAGGATTTCTGCAGTTTTAATTGGTAAACAGGGTGGAATTTCAATTCCCATGGAGTCTCTTAGCTCATAAGGAAAGTAATAGAGGATCGGTGGATGCTGAAGGCATTGATGCCTTTTGAAAATCTGGCCCTGCATTTTTTTTAACTACACCTTTAGTGGTAGAACTAGGTATACAGGTCTCATCTTGGGTCGTAAGCCCGTGTATCCAATTCATTAGACCACGTAACCTTTAAGGGGTATTACTATCTTTACTTTTCCTTCATGTTGAAAAATTTCCCACTGAGAAAAGACTCTAGGAGCCTTTTGATTTTAGATGAAGGGGAAAGAATTGAAAGTAGTCCAATGTAATGCTATTTTAAATACAGGAAAAACAGTTGCAAAAAAAAATCACGCGTTTGGGCATGGAGGGGTGTTGTTTCTCAGTCTTTGTAAACTCAGACACTCGCAAACTTTCTGCACAAGCCTTCTGTGACAAATGTTTCGCCTGCTCTCTTCATGCACATCAACTTTATTGTTCTCAGTCTAGTTCTCCCATGCTGAAGTGCTCGCTCTATTTTTTCCATCCTTTGTTTGACTGGAGAGACAACCTAGGTCTTTCCTTGCTGGTGTAGTTTAGTTAGTAGAAATTTAGTTAAAGAAAGCATTTTGCTGGTGATAGGCACAGATGGCTCAATTTCCTGTCATATCATTTTACCACAGATAGCTGTTAATGGGATAAAGAACTAAAAAAATCCTTATCCTCAAACAACTTGGGGCTACTTGGCTAAATATTAACAAAATACCTGAAGCCCTTGATGTTGAGGTAATTTATTTCCAGGGCTTTGGCAGGCTGCCCTAGCCCCCTGACATATCACGCACAGCTTGTCTCACCAAGGAAAGTTAATATTAACAATATGAGCAAACCTGCCACATGGGGCTGTGCTATGATTTAGCATAGGAAGGAAATTCTTTGAAGTGCTGGCTACCTGATTCCTTTAGCCTATGTGGTCAAGTTCAGAGAAAGAAACAAGCAAAGTTGAGCAGAACTAACGCTGCGTAACAACCAGTAGTCACCTGCGCACGATAGAGCTCCAGCTTATAGCATGGCTGTGCCCACTGCAGACACTTCCTCTGAAACATCCCTAGGAACTATATAATTATCAGTTCTTGGACTACTGGGTTAGTTTACCAGTTGCATGCCTTGGCTGAGTGCATTGCCTAAAGTTATCCTTCATTATCAGAACATCAGGTTGCATATTCATGAGCCCAAATGGAGTAATTAGATTGTTAATTGATAAAGCTGCCTGTGTAAACGGAGGTAGAAAACTTCTGGACACTCAAAATTCAGGCCAACCTTTTCAAACATAAATGTTTAAAATGTGGCACTCTAAACTATGCTGGGGCTCCTGACTTCCATAATGCCAACCTCAAGTGTTAAATAACTATAGGCCAGGCGTATAGATCAGGCCTCCCTAGAGTACTGTGACCTGTTTTGGACCCCACACTTCAAGAAGGATGTGAACAGTTTGGGAAGAGTTCGGTGCAGAGCAACAAAAATGATTAGAAACCTCAGAGGCAAACCTTATGAAGAAAGGCTGCAAGAACTAGGCTTATTTAGTCTGGAGGAAAGAAGACTGAGTTATTGGATGCCAGTCTTCAAATACCTGAAGGGTGATTATGGAGAGGATGGAGATGGGCTTTCCTATGTGACTGTAGGGAATAGGGCTTGGAGAATTGGTCTCAAGCTTCAGCAGAGGAAATTCAGGTTGGAGATTAGAAATAACTCTCTGACTATAAGGGAGGTCAAGCAGTGGAACAGGCTACCTAGCAAAATTGTGGAAACACCAAACCCTGGAAGTTTTCAAAAGCAGGTTAGACAGATACTCGGCTGGTTTTGTCAGGGATGATCCTGCCTTGAGCAGAGGGGCTGGGCTAGATGAACTCATAAAGTCCCTTTCAGCTCTACTTTTCTATGACTCTAAAAATCATGACAGTGGCTTGAAGTTCATTTTATATATAAGCATTTAGGGTACTTTGTCTCCTAGTGTCTGAGCTCTTTGAGTGCCCTCATTTTAAGTGATAGCTGAGTTTGTCGTATTACCTAACTGACTGAAACGATACAACAAAAGATAACACAACACAAGAACATAAAAACTGCCATATACCACTCCATCTATCTCAGGATCCTGTCTGACACAGTGGCAGAGTGGACATATCTCAACACTCTCATAATAATATAAATTATCAACAGCACCATAATTAGTGGTCTGGGGTTTTTTTTCCATTTGGCTTTTTTTAACCAAAGTGAGAACACTGCAACTGAAGTCATGAAGAGTAGGGGGAGTTCAGTATCTTTGGGCCTTGTTGCACATTAATTTTAGGCAGCTTCTGGAGCTCTTCAGCCATAGATTGTGTCCACACAATAACACCTGAAACTAGTTTTAAGCACACTTTAGGCAGCATAAAGTTACATTGCTCCAGGGCCGCTTTATCTCTGATCCCTGTTACCCAGCGCATGTTCCATCCCTGCGTGGCCACTCCCCGCACATGAACCGCCCAAGGATGCAGTGTCTGTTCCCCTACCCTCCTGATCTGTGTGGACAAGTGTTTCCACCCCCTAAACTCCACTGCCCAGGGAGTGGTTCTAGCACCAAGCCAACCCCCCGCTCCCCCGAGCTGTGATCTTCCTGACTCCCCGGGGGTGCAACCCTGTGTAAATAGCCTGCAGAACACATACCACTAAACCAGGTCATAGGGCATGAACAGGTCTGGAAATGGGATTGGGGGAGAGGGCAGATGGGAAAAGGGTAGGGGGCCAGTTCAGGCCCCATGAGCTATGGCTTCCTTCCTGGGGCAGAGGCAGTAGCTCCCCCCAAAACACCTTCCCTCACTGCTCACACCTCCCACCCATCCTGGGAAGTACAACCAGCACCCTGTGCATGCAAATCCCAATTTATTAAAACATGATACCTTCTTTAATTTACTTCCTCTTTATTTCTTTTTAAATTATTTTTTTTACTTCTTTTTACTTTAGTCTTCAGTGGCTGACTGCCTTCATTTCACCACCCTTCCCCAACTCCCGTATCCTTTCCACCTTCCATTTCACTACCTACCACCCCACCGCCCCATTAGCTCTCTGCCTCCCACCTTCATGTTCCTCTCCCCCGCCCCTGAAACGGGAAACCCCTACCCCTATTATGAGGACTCTGACAGTGATTGCAGGGCTGCGGGGCAGGCAGATAACAACCCTATTAGCAACACCGGGCTCTGGGACACAGGAGCCTGGGACAGGGCTGAGTCATATAAACTCCCTCCTGTGCAGAGTTGAAACAGGAGCTTGAAAAGGAAGGGAAGCCCCAGAGCTAACAGATAGATTTGCTTGTCTCTTCAAGCATTCACCAACCCTCAGAGACTCCTCCTGGAAGACTAAAATAACCTCAAACATCAGAAGAAGTGGCAGATGAGTAGAGACAGTGAGAGCAGGTGAGAGACCCTTGGGGAAGACAGGCAGATCTGCTCTGAACACCCATTGCAGGGCGACACCGCCTAGAGTGTGTCTTTAAATTGCCAATTGCTCAAATCAAGAGCGAGACCTTATAAAAAGGGGGGAAGGCAAAATGTCGCAGTTATTGATTATATGAAGCAGATACGTAACCTTGGACACACCAGTCATACAAACAGACGTACACAAGCGTACATACAAACAGACAAAACCACTCCAGCAAGATACTATAGTTACCAGCAGAAGTTACTCAGTGTTAGCACTCCAGGCTCATTGAAAGTGATGAGCGGGGGTGAACAGATGCACCTGTACTCCAGGAAGGTTCCCCATCTTGGCTTTTCTGCATCTCACTTATATAGGGATTTCAAGTACTTGTTCAGCATTGGGGTTTTTTCATCCTCATTGTAGAGGATGTTTCAAATCCATCTTCTGGTTATCTCAACGTGAGGTCATTCCAGTAAAGTTAGTATTTCTGAGTTGGTATTTCTGCCTTGAAGCATTGTATAGGATATACACAATGGCAGGATATGCAAAATTCCTTCTTCTCACTATCTTCTTTGCACCTGATCACAGAAGAGTTCTTCAGCCATCCCTTAATTAACTTAATTAGTTCACTGTCTGGTAACTCATACATTGGCGCCTTGTTGCTTACACAATCAGTTAAGTATTTTCTGTTTTTATGCAAAGTGACCCTTCTTTCACCATTCACCCTCTCACACAGACACTCACAGGGCATACAAAGTTCATTTACTCATGTCCAGCAGGGAACAAACACAAAATGGAGTTTTAGTTGTTCATAAAATTGTTCACAAAAGACAAAAACAAAGCTAATACAATCACAGAGATTTATCTATTCAATACTATTATCATTTCAACATAATAACTAATTTGCAAAAATTCATACTACAAAAGCAGGGATAGACCCCTGTCCTGGCTCGCCAGCAATGTAGTGGCAACACGCAGCAGTAGCTCCTAGTCAAACCCCCGGTCACCATCCTTCTAGTGGCATGTCGCAGCCTGCAGCAACAGTCAGAGAAGGTTTTTAGTCTGCCCCAAACTCCAACTAGCACTAACTCCAACCAACATTTGAGCCACTCAAAGTGTAATGGGTAACAAAGCCCAGTGAAAACTGCAACGCCTATCTTTAGCACCCAAGACTGAAAACAATGGTCATAATTTTTGTGCACCTTGGTTAGTCTGTTTGTCTGACTCAGAAGTAACAATCTCCTTGATGTGTTGAGGCGGAAAGCAAAAGATTGAATTAATTAGGAGTTATATAGTACTTTAAAATTCTTAGATGAAAGTCATCACTAGATAAGGTCACAACGTTATTACAGTAATTAGAATTGTTGTTATGCCCTTTGGCTCACTGCTACATTGTTTCATGAATTCCTTTTCTCCCCAGATTGCTGAGCATAACTTCCAGAAATTACATTTTAGGCTGGTGCATCACATGAACATAGATAGATAGTGAGAGCTGAAATTTCCTGCACATGGTATAGTAGTAGTCAAGAACCAAACCAAACATATGTGAGAAAAGAACAAACCGTTTTCAGTGTGATAAAATATATTGTGATGTATATACTGTTAAATAATTTTGAAATTTGATATTTAAAGTAGCCTACTGGAACTCTGACATCCACCTCGTATTGTAGTCAGTCCTCATGACCCTGCCAAATTCATGGAAGAATATAGCTGTAATAAAACACATCAGTAAAGAGACATACATCAAAACTAATAGGAAAGCAAATTCAGAAGCCGCATGACAGCAGCCTCAAGGTGACTATTAGAGGTAGTAACACTGAACCCCAGGGCTTGCACAACTGGCACTGTTAACACTGGTGGAAGAAATACCAGTCAAAGCAAATCTGTCCCTGTTAACTTGTGTTGTGGTCAAAATCCTGCTTAGCAGAGCCGTCTTTCCTGGTCCATTGGATGCATTTCACACTGACGGAGAAGGAGAGGTGGATGGAAATGAGTTTATTCCAACTGTTGGAACTTTTTTGGCTGCAGACCATAATAATGCAATTTGGGTCAGAGCCAGGTGGGCATTAGGTTGGAGGGTTCCAGGTGCCGCCGTCACTTTTCACAGCCGCTACCGCCACCTCTCCCTATGACAGCCCGAGAATGTGACCACACGAGAAGTCCTCTGCTTCAAAAAAACCACATGTCTAGGTGTCAGATCAGTGCGTACGTGGGCCAGATCCTGCCTGCAGGCCACAGGCTGCCGGTCCCTAATTTAATCCATGAAAATGCAAAACTATATAAATAAACACATAAAACTAAAAGCTCTCGTTTTCATCAAAACTTTCAATGGGTATGTTCAAATTTTCCCCCACCAAACACAAATAAGTAAATAACCTGGCATAAAAAATTTGAAAGAAAGCGCTTTATGTGAAGCTGCGAGTTAAAAGCTCAATTTTCGATTCAAAAGCATTTGCAGAGGACGTTTTCAACCATCCCTAAAAGTGAGCCATGTGTTCACATACTAAAAGGGTCGGGCACCACCTGCCTCCAAAAAGATCAGACAGCTGGAAATTTGTGTAGAGGAAAAGACTCTTGGAGCAGTCCAGAACTGCTTCTGGCCTGGCACACTGGGCACTACTGACAGCTGCCTGAATTGTCTCTGCCTGCTAGGTTTGCGGGGCATCTTAATATATTTGCTCCTGCGGTGCAAACTATAAAATATTCTTTCCTTCAGAACCATACTTACATCCTGATGCTGTTCTCTGGTGGATGAGGAAATACATGTAAAGGCGTTTGGATTTGTCTGTTCCACCCCATCCTGTTAAACTCCTTTACTGCATCCTGAAAGGAACAGTAGAGTGAGTCGGGATTCAGAAAGGTCCTATTCTGGTGTGAGACCTCCAGCCTTGAAGCTAGAGCACAGAAGCACAGGCTGATTTATGTAACGATGGGTTTTTCTCATGTTGAGAAAAGGTGTCTTTTGAAAAAAGCATGTCCTGTTTTCCACATGTCATATTAGAGATGAGACAGCCACCCCTTGGTATGAATTATACTACTGGAGTTGCTAGAATAGTTCCCACTCCTGAGGAACTGGGTATTTTTATCATAGTACTATGATACTATAATAACCATGGAGCCCAACCCTGCGCATGGTACTCTAGATGAAGCCTAACCATTGCGGAGTAGAGAGGCACTATCATCTCCTGTGTCTTGCACTTACTGCTTCTATCGCTGCATCCCAAACCTGCATTTGCCTTAGATCTCAGGCAATTTGGAGGAGTTCTGTATTCAAGCTATAGGCAGCCCTGCTTCTCAGCTCTTTGACCTGCAATACTAATCTGAGTCCTTGGGCAGATAAAGCATTTTTACTGGTCTAAAAAAAGTAGCAGAAAGAAAATGCAAACCTACCAATTGGCGTAATCTCACTTAAATTAGCAGAAAATTAGTCTTGAAAAATATCAGTTTAAGTCAAAGTAAATTAAACCTGCTTGGGTTTTATCTGTTTGTGTCCTTTCTGGCCAGCCATTTGTTCAAAGTAAACTGGCTATTCCCTACTCCCCTGCTGTCTGGCAGAAACTGTTATAGTAGCTTCCTACTGTGTGAGTTAGGCCAGCGTAGTTTCATGTCTGTTAATTGGTATACCAAGCCAACGTCAGTCCCACTGGCGCGTGTGTTTTTTCTAGCCATGCTCGTCTGAGATCCTCCCATTTATAACCCAGTTGCAGAGCTCAGGGTGATTTTCCAGTATTCTGGGGTTGAGTCTCCTCTGCTCTGCCTCTCACGCAGCCATTTAACATGATTTGAGAACGTTTTAGACACACTATGCATAGGTTTAAATGGCTGCAGGAAGGGATACATTGGATACTTGGGCAATGCTGAGTATGTAGCTGTGTTTGAAAATCATGATCGGTCTGGACTGTTACCCAGTGGGGTACGTGATGTGGACTTGATGCCAGGGTGATGACAACTCATCCCATGCAGCATCATTGCTCTAGTGAGATGTGTCCATTACTCAAGTGCAAATAATCTAAACTGCTTTTTTTCTGTGGTTTCAATCTGGTGGCATAAGCAGTTCAAGCAAACAGTGATGAGCCAGATTAAATATGAAGCATATTGTGAGCCACATTAACTGTATGGGAATCTCTGCACTTGACATGTGT
>JAGPOW010000229.1:29688323-29702317 GCA_030014935.1 Caiman crocodilus
CAACTCACAAATGGTCATCTCTCTAGACGTGGGCAGAAGAATAAAAGGACACCTTGAAAGTCAATCTGAAGAAAGGCAATATTAGCATCAATAGCTGGGAGACTTAAGTACTAAATCATCTCCAGTGGCACCATGATGTATGATAAGACATTGATCATTTCTAACAAACTCACCTCACTACAGCGGCAGATAGACAAGAGGGACAAAGGCAAAGCGCTGTGACCTGACATTACCAGAATCGACTCTTTCCTCCTGGAACTATAGGCCATGTCTGCAATCAAGCGCGCGGATTTTGGATCAGCCTCCTCAGTCATCTGCAGACTCATCAATAACTTCCCTAGTTACTAGAAGGCTGCCATCTTTGTATTGAGGGGCTACCTATGACAACAAAAAGGTAGTCCAGGTAATGGGATAAGAATAAGTAAGCTAATACTCATTACATTTTGTACTTCACAGGTGATAATGACCCTCCTAAAATTTCTTGCATTGCCACTTCTCAGGTTTCACCTGCATTTCTCCTGTCCTTTGGCTACCTGCTAGTTTCTCTTACATCTTGTTTTTACTTATATCTGGCATTTTCCACAACCCCTTTTTCCATTTGCTGTTTAGCGCCGCCGTATCTGCTCCTTTCCCAGAGATGAGAGGAAGGCCCCAGGATACCTGAAAACTTGTCTAAGTCTTGTAGCCATGTAGTTCATCCAAAAAAAAAAGATCTCACGCACAAAAATGCTTGCCACACATATTTCCCTACATGACATTATGAGAAATAGAAGAATAGGAAGCCAGTTTCTTGAGTTTGATTGCTGTCCTCATATGCCAGTTAACTAAAGTGCAGCCTGATTAAACCAGGTTATTAGCTGGTCCATAATAAGTAATATAATTTGAGGATGGTCAGCAGAGGACATTAAAGTAAATTGGTCCAATGTAGTATGAAAGAGCTGGAGTCACTCAATTCATAGAATCAGTCTTGTGTGTCTAAGGACAAGAGGCTTTTCAAGTAGTTTTTTCCCCCTTATTCTCGCATTTTCATTGTGTGTTGCTTCCTTTATTGTATTGCATTCAGTGTCTGGGAACTGCATGTTCTGTAAATGAACATTTAAATTATATCAAATGGAAACATTTGAAGTTCAGACAGCATGTGCCTTTTCCAGGTACACAAGTATATTCCATTAACAAACTCTCAACTAAGTCGCCAGCTGACATTTGCTGGCCTGGTTCCACTGACACCAGTAGAGTGACAGCAGTTTATACCACCTAATAATCTGTCCCACTTTTGCTTAGAAAACATTTGGTTGGCAAAGTGAACCACTCAGAACTGAGAGAAGGCACCTACGGGCTAGAAACAGGGCAGGTTCCCAAACCCATGGAAGGCAATGCTTGGAATCATACTGATTTCAATAGGCTCAACCTCATTTCCTAAATTCATTACATGCTTCCAGAAGCTGGTGCTGTAGGCAAGGTCAGTGACGTTTTACTTTATTCTGGGCCTTGTCACAAGGGATAGATAGTACGCATTAAATCTGTTCGGTATTAAAGTTAGAATATGTTCTGAGCCATTGCACAGCATTGTTTACTACGATGTCTAACACGCACAGCTCACTGATTGGCATTATCAACCATGGCAGCACAACACCAGAATATTGAACTGACTCCTTTGCAGTGCCAGGGCTGGGACCATTAATCAGTTGATTGTCAGGCCCAGGCCCAGCACTGCACTGGAGTCCTGAACCAGTTCCAGTGTGATGCCAGGACTGAGGACCCTCCAAGGCAGTGGACACCCAGTTTTCAACCTGATCCTGGAAGAACCCGAGAAATGAAAGATACGAGATTGTTCCTTTTGATGCGCGTGGCTTTCCTCATCCCACCCGGTGACTTGGTACAGCGGAAAAGTCCCTGGCTGAAATCACAACTGTGAGTACTGCAAATTGATTGTATTATCTCCATAGAGACATCTGATGATAGCTGAACATGTGTTACTCACATGATCGGGAGATACTTCTTGTGCGAAAAAGTTTTAACTTTGCTCCTGAATGAGTGCACTTAGCCCATGTTTCACTGCTTGAATGCATGGTCACTCATGGTTTAAGTGCAGTTAACACATGCTAAGTGTAATATGTGACATGGCCCTGAACATCATCTTTTCATGCCAACTCTCCATCAGTTGAAGAACTGCCTGTCTACAAAGGTTTTTCCCTGTGCAACGTGAAGCTTTTAATATGAGAGGCAGGGTACTAAAACAATAAAGAGGCTTAAGAAGGTGATTTAAATGCGTAGGATCTACCTCAACTCTAATTTTCTCTGCCTCTGTGGTTTTTTAGTCTCTCTTGTAATATTATTTCCATGTAGAGATTTGTTTCTAATTAAAGATACCATACCTTTTTTGTCTATTTCATATAACTTTTGCCATGGGAAATACAAACTGAAGAGGTTTTTTTTTCCTTTATTAAGAGAAGTACCAAAAAATGAAAAACTTGTAAAATTACAGTCCTAATTATTGACATAATATGCACTTGAATATTCATTTTATATACATATAAGAGAGAATTGTTTCTTCAGAGATAATGACTCATCCCCATACAGTAACTTGAGGGGGGTGTTTTGCATCTCATTATTTATAATTTCAGCTGTAGAGGGTGAATGCTCATTTTGCAGTGCTTTTCTTCCTTGACTTGACTTCCAAGTACTGAACACTTACAAGGATGAGCCAGAATGATGTTTAGGTTGCATTTCAGGAAGTATGGATGGGAAAATGTAAATTCCCTTTACTTCAGGAGTGCATCTTAATGGGAACTGTGAAAATGTACAGTGTCTTTGTAGAATTAAAAAATAATGATGCAGCAAAGGTATTAGCTCTTGTAGGACTTTGTTTGTAGTGAGAGATGGAAGGTGAAAATACAGTTCTGAGAGCATGCATTACCTATTAATGCTACCTCACAGCAAGGGGTGAGAAATAAAAGAGCAGCACCTTCAGAAAGAGAGCCAATGCCCTCTGTGGGGCCTCGAGAGACCAGAATTGTATTGTCCAGCTTCTTGGTCTGATCATCATCACATGTACAATGATTGCAAAACACATGAAAATCCTTTCACAAAAGAGGAAAACAGCTTGTGAAGGCACAAGAAGGCCGCTTGAGAGAACCAGTACCAGTAAGAAACACCCAGAAAGAAAAGCATGGGTGGCAGAGACCTTCTACATGACTGTGCTTGAAATTAGCCAGGACTGAGTGCATGGTTTATCATTTGTGTTATCATTTCATCCAAGACATAGTGGGAAGGAGATATCCAAAAGCACTGAAGGCATTAGGCATAGACATGTCCCACTGGAAGTCGGCAGTGCTCATGCTCCCATTTCCTTTAGAAACTATACCATTAGATGTATTAGAGTAAAACTTATTCCTGATCCCGGAACTGGCATAAAGCCTACACTAATTCTGTATTTCAGGAGTTCAAGAGGGACCTGTGTGGTGCCCATGATTAGGATGCATACTCTGCAGAAGGATGCTTTTCTCCTGTGATAACCAGTCTTCTCACAAGGGCATGGATAAGGCCAGGCAAGAAGTAACTGATGCAAAGAAAGGGACGGGGCCTCTTCCCAGCCTTCCCCTTTCATACCTCTGGTGCCATAGCTAACATTAGCCATGCACTCAGCTATGAACTGCAGGCTCCTTTTTCTCTGTGCATGCAGAGCCTTTGCTTTTGCAATGTATACCTTCAGGACGTGTCTATGTGTTTGCCTCAGGTCTGGTGCAGGGACAAAATTCCCCTGCCAGGCCCTGAAGAGCTATGGGTGCCAAAAACAGTCTTTGTGTATCTGCTTTTGCTGCCAGTCTCCGCCAAGGGACCAGCCCTGTCTTTACAGCTTCTCTAATTGGAAGTATTTTGCCTATTTCAAGATTTTTAGCACCCTGGCTAAGCTCCTGCTGTTGAACACTCACAGGATCATTGTGTTTGGGGCTCCGCACTAGGGACAAACTCTCCTTGCCCTGGGCTTACCCGAAGCACTGCCTTTTGCCTCAGCTTCTAGGCTGTCTGTGCTTGTTTTGTCAGGTCCCCTAATCAGAAGGGGGACCCTATAGTCCAGCTACACACACTCCCAGGCTGGTGCTGAACCCCTCACGACTCCCAGTAGGTTAAGTGCACCCTCTTCTCAGCTCCCCCCTCAGGAGTAGTCCGATATATGGTTTATCCTGTCAGGGGCACATGATAGCTCTCGTCAGCTCAGGCCTCACTTGGTCTGCTATCTGGTACCATGTAAACCAGTACAGCCTGTTCCACGGGTGGGTTGTTGGCAACTGAATCGGTGCCCCCGCCTGGGCTAGCCTGGGTGAGGAGGGTGTGCGAACACCAGGGCTGACTGGTGCTTCCTGAGTCGGGGGGGGGGCACCAGCAGCCAATCACTGACGGGGGGTGGGGAAGGGGAGGTCCTGACGGCCAATCGCCAACCCCGGAAGTGCCGGGAGTTTAACTGGAAGTGCCACCAGTGTTTCTTTCAGTGCCAATCTCAGGGGGCGGGCCCTGACCGCTGCCTCTCTCGGTGCCCCCATTCCCTGACTGCCAAGCGCAAATCTCAGGGGGGGCATGTGCCCCCCCCATCCCCGCCCCCGTGTCCTCCCTGCATTTCGCCTATGACAGACACCCTGCAGGACTGAAAACAAGATCTGTCAAAGGGCAGATGAGCCCCCTGCAAGCCAACTACCATCCATACCCGGACAGGATATGGATGCCACCAGGTCACGCCGCCCAAAAAATCACTAACAATGTAAAACAACTCACCTAACCAAGGAAGGTTGTTATGGCATCTAAGGTGCCCCAACAGTCACAGCAGCCTTGGGACTGATCTGACTTGACTTGGACATTATAGTTGAAACAGGTAAGAAACCAACTGTGGAGAAGGGCTGTTAAAGCAGTCACAATTTATTTTAGACAGCACAGGGAATATACAGATTCAGACAGAGCAATTCCCTTCATATCCCATTTCCACCTCAGCTTCATCACCACTTCTGAACATCGCCCTTGTGTGGGGCCTTGCTCCTCCTGCTCATGGCACCTGCTTCATACCACGAAGCCTTCTCTCTGGCCCTCGCAGCCAGCTTCTTTCAGCTTTGTCTGCCCACCACGCTGCAGTGGTACCTCAGAAAAGTCCCTCTTTTTTCTTCCTTGAGTCTCTCCACATCTGAGTGTTTTAAATGCTAGTTCTAACACCCGTTTTCCTGTTCTTGGTTTTGAGGATTTCCAGACACTGAAATCCTGCTTCCTCAGCAGACAAGCTGGGGTTAGACTGGGTTTACACAGATAGCAGTTGCCCAACAGTTCTGCTAAGACAAAGTGTATTCTCTTGATTACAGGCTGAGGCATCATTCTCTCTCTTCTTAGCAGAAAACAATTAACTCCAGGAGACTAAATAGAAAGCACATGGATGTCTGGTGCCTCTTGAGTCAGGGGGGGCACGTGTCACCCCTGACTCTGGTGCGGGGTCCCCTGGCAGTCAATCCTGCTGACCAGGGCAGGGGGGTCCCTCGGCAGCCGATCCCACAGGTGCTGATCTCATTCGCTGTGAAAGCAGCTGCACCACTTCCAGAGCTTTGTGGCCACTTGTGGAAGTGGTGTGGCTGCTTTTGCTGGGGGTCCTACTCCCCAGCTGGTGCTCCCACCTGCCCCCTTGCTCACTGGCTACACAGGGAGCATGGCCTGACAGGGGGTGCACCTGTGCTCTCAGGGGGCACATGTATATGCCTGCCCAGGGTGAGGTTACTCTAGAAAAAGTAGTTTAGAAAGCAGGGGGTAGGGATTGAGTTCTGATTAACCACAGGGAGACAACCAACCAGAGATAGGCGCAGATCAAGAGTTTTGACCTCACTGCGGCTTAACACATACATGTGACACAAGTTTTGCTTTCAAGATTTAGGGTACCTATCTCCTTGAAAATTGGCAGACTTCATGCTCTCAAAAGGGTATACCATTTCTGCAAGTTTCATCCAAACCACGCCAGAAATGACAATGTTATAGGGTGTTTTGACCTTCCCCATTATATCCTATGGGCGAAACGTCGAAACAGTCTCGCCATTTCAACCCTGTTTCAATGGAACAGGACAGAACAGAACAGAACAGCTGTTTTGAATTGAAACAAAATTCAAAACAGAATGCTGTTCTGTCGAAACACTGGTTGAAAGGGCACGCTGCCATTTCGCACACCCCTAATATGTACCTCACTGGGTGCATCTACACATGCAAATAATGTGGGATTAGTTTATTCTAGAGTAAACTGACCCAGGCACATGTCTACGCATGTAGGGACTTGTGTGTAGATTTGCTGTTTATGGCAGCAGTCTGCTCTCACCCCTACTCCCATCCCTGCACCACCCCCTGCACCAGCCAGGAGCAGCTCTAGGCCAGGAGACAGCTGTCTCCTGGCAAGGCCTGGGACATTGCTCCATGACCCCAGCTGCTTGCTGCCTGGGTGGGCTCTGCCACCAGACCTCAAGTGGGGACAATACCCCCCTGCCCCAGCAGTAGGCTACTCCCAGCCCCCACTCTGTAATCATGTTTGTGGGGATGGGGATGGGAGATTCTTATCTCCCAGCCCTAGCTCCATTGTCATGGGGCAGGGGCTGGAAGATCCTTCTCTCCCAGCCCAAGCTCTATAGCCATGGGTCCCGAGCTGGGCAATCCTTATCTCCCAGCCTAAGCTCCATAGTCATGGGGCTGGCACTGGGAGATCCTTATCTCTTAGCAACAGCTCTTTGGTTATAGAGCTGGCTCTGGGAGATTCTTCTCTATCCACGCCAGCCCCATGACCACAGAGCCAGAGCTGGGAGAAATGGATCTCCCAGCCTGGGCCCCATGACTGTAGAGGCAGTTCTGGGGGAGAAGAATCTATTAATACCAGCCCCACAACCATGGAGCTGGTGCTAAGCGATAAGGATTTCCCAGCCTGCCCATGACCATGGCGCTCAGCCTGGGAGGTAAGTGTCTCCTAGCCCAGTCCCACGATTGCAGAGCTGGGGTTGGGAGTTCCATGCTGCTGGGGCAGGGGGACATTGTCCCCACCCAGGCTTCAGTGGCTGAGCCTACCTCGGGAGCCTGCAGCTCCCTGGGGCAGGGAGCAATTTCCTTCCCACTGCTGCAAATGTGCTGCCAGTCAGGCATCTATACAGGTGGTACTGCACAGTAAGTAATTAAGAGTAAATTTGCTACTTGTATTTATTGGTAGCAAATTTACTGATTAGAGCAAATTACTGGCCACATCTACACAAGCAGTGACCTGCCCAGTTGTTTCTGCACAATAATTTAGTATTTACATGATCAAGAACTAAATAAGTGCACAGTAACAGGTGCTATTGCACAGTGGAGGTTTTTTCTGACACTACTGCACAGTAGCAGCTCCTGTAGCATCTCACATAGACAGTGACACTTACTGTGCAGTAATTAGTCCTAATCTCGAGTAAAACATCTCATGTAAACATGCCCACTGAGATGGCATGAACCACCACAACAAAAGACTATGCATCAAAGCCACCCAGATGCACTGTCAAAGTTTTTTTGGGAATGTAGCAGGGGACTGTGGTGTGCCTGCCACTTTAAAGGGAGAAGCTGCCAGAGAGGCAGCTTTTAGGTGGCATGGGCCCTGCCAGGCCAAGAGGGCCTATTTCATTGATTAAGATTAATGAGGTCCAAGAGGGAGCCACTGAGGAGCTGATTGGACTCAGGCTCTCTCTAAGGCCCACAGCCAGCCTCCTGTACTTAACTTCAGTAACAACAAGGCGTGGCAGGTGAGCTGTTAAGGCAGGGCAACCTTAGCGACAGAGCCAGGCAGGTGTCATACAGCCACCCCTGTGGCTTGAACCTGCTACAGGGAACAAACAAGAATACAGAAATAATATCCTAATCAAAGCAAGGGTTAAGTCCTATGTTCTCCCTGCTACACCCTACAGCTGTAGTTTGCAATTAAGAAGAGTAATGTGTTCGATATCAGCAGTTTGAATACACTGCTTCTAGCACTGATCAGAATGTCCTTCCCACAGGAAATTATAACATTTCACCCTTTCTTCCCCCAATTTGGGTTGAAAAACTTGCAATATTGAAAATTTTTCCCAGAATGAAAAATTCAGAATATTTTTATTTAGAAACATCGGAACAAAAAACGTTGACCTTTTCAATCAAATCTAATGGAATTTGAATTGTCTCTTCAGAAACTGAAAGACTGTTATCTTGGTAAATATTTCCTCACAGCTCTGATGGAACTCAAGGCACCCCTGGAAAATTCATCTCTTAGTTTCACTCTTTTTGTTTAACTAATGTTAAAAATAGTAGAGCAATTCTTCGGTTGTAAGTGGCTCAGGAGGACCACAACAAGACAGAATGTTTCCAGTGTTATGCATTTCTATGTGAAAACATGGGGTTTGTTGCGTGAATCGTGTTTGCATACCTAACAGTGCCAACATTGTACGGCACCCTGCAGCATGCTTGAAAAGATCTCAAGGCACAGCAGGGTGCCATGCCACATGTTTTAAAGATACAAAATATTTATAATTCAGCCTTTCTATTACTAACATTATACATGTAGATCAGAAGAATATTATGTACAGCAGATACATCTTGAATTACTCTGTAATTTGTGGAGATTGTCAAATATTTTCAGTTTTTTGTCAAAAGCCTCTCTTGAATTCTCATTTACTGAGTTTGGTATTTTGCAGAAGGTTAAGTTGCTATAGATTGTCTTCAAACAAAATTTTCAAGTGTAAGGAAAATGTTGGTCATATTGACTTTCAGGGTAGCTCTTTTTCTTGTTCTTTTTCTTCTTTTTGTCATGTTTCTTTTCTAAAGGTTTTTTAAAGATGATATTTATGTGCTGACTTTTAAGGTCAAACTAGCTATTTGTTCTTCTGACCCAATTCCCTCCAGTTCCTTCTAGCATCATGTCTTCTATTTCAGGCTAAATTGCTACTATTGTCAATTCACAACTGGCTGTTGGTAGTTTTTACATTATTTGAAGTATATTTTGCTGCTTGTTCCTTGTCTAAGAGAACTTCTGCTGATTTGTTTTAATTGTCACTAAATGTCAAACACCCATTCTTGTTTCCTTTCCTTGCTATATAGCAATATTCCTGTATGTACTGATTTTGCTCAGACTTTATATTATAGTCTCCAGACAGAACTGACCAATGTTGATTCAGAGTTAGAGCCAATTGCTCTACTAAAAGAGCACTGCTGAATGTCTTGACCATTGACAGCTGAATTGAACAGCGTGGTGTTGATTTTGATTTTGCTCCATTCAAAGCTGCTAATAATACTGTCAGTTTTGACCACGTGCCAAGATTTAGCATCTCTTGGTTACTGGTGCCATTCTGATCATTCTGTGTCACATGCAGCTCGAAGCCCTACACGCTGCTTTGCTTTCAGTGTCCAGATACCCCATTATTCAATAATAGGGTCTTAACTCTTTATATATTTGCTTTCTTTTGTCCCAGAAAAAGCTGCTAATATAGAGAAAGCCTCAAACTCTTTTTTAGAGCATGGTGAACAATTCCGTTGCCACAGTTTTATTTTCTTTCATCTTAACCCTCTCCTTCCTGCTTTAAGTGCAGGTAATATCTTGTTAAAAGTAAAGGATAAAAAAATACTAAGAACATTTATATTTAAACCATGGCAAATAAATCCTAATCTGTCACAAGTAAACCCAAAGGCCAGAAATGAAGACTCAATTGGTTTCATTAGATATTTTCAGAGAAGCAGACACATCCATAATTCATTACAGGAGATCAGTTTGCCAAGACAGCAGACTAGAATAGTTAAGCATTCCTAAATCATGAGGTTACTGGCCCTATCTCCCAAAGCAGCGCAAGTACAGCCTCTTTCCCTTAACTATACTAACTTCAGCAAGGCACAGAAAGCAGGAGTAAAGTGAGCCTGACTCAAACTATCAAATGTTGGCCTCTAGTCTGTGCACTTGATCAGAACATCATAGGGCTGATGACCTCCATTTGAAAATCCTGTGCAGTTTATGGCTACCATAATGACAGCACACCATCCCTTTCACAGTGTCTGGCAGAGGGATGGAGATGTGGTGGGATGTGTCAGAAATGGGAAGGGGCATCATCAGACTATAAACTAATTAACTCCGCCATAAGATAGTACTGCCAGGCACAAGTACTATTCTATGGCAGAGTTTTTTATTCCACCACAATGCATGTGTAAATGCTGACAGAGCTGGCTGGGGCCCAAGGGTGCTTCAGTTTGGGAGTTGCCTCCTGGCTAGCCCCACACTGCAGCCCCCACATGCCCCAGCCAGCCCCTCTGCAGCACATTTAGCCAGGTCAGAGCAGCCCTGGGCTGGCAGGTTGACCCCCCCACCAAGTCCCCTGCAAGCTGGGCTGCTGTGCCTCCACTCAGCATACAGTGGTCCCAGGAACACATGCAAACACAGTGCCTGGGAACAATAAACTCCAGCATGCACTGTGCCAGAGTTTATTCAGCCACAAAGGAAGCCAGTGCAGGCATTTGTAAAGCCTGTATATTCATTGTAAGGCCTGTATATTCAGCTGCTTCTTCCAGCTGAAGTTCTGGCAGCAACCAACAGCTCCCAGTGCCAGGCCGTCAAAGTATGTGTGCATCCATGTACATCTGTGCCACATGAGCACAAAGTACCCCTTGGTAAAGCTTTAGCTGCTGAAGCGATTGCGGCAGCAGGCAGGAAGTGGAGGAGTATCTATGTGTCTCTACTGCCCACTACTAGATGGTGACAGAACTCTGCCACACTCGGAAGAGGTGGTATAACTGCTGCCTAGAGGGGGCCTTTGGGTATGAGCACGCTCGAAGTTCTGGAGGCAGAACTTTTTAGCATAGGCTAGGCCTAAATGAAACAGTTCCTGTGGATGGCTGAAACTTATGCCACAGGACAGCTGGACTCAGAATACAAGAACTGCAAAGGCAATACACCACTGTGACAGAGACTATGAGTCCGGGGTATAAAGTAACTATTAAACCAATCATGTCATAGATTATTTTTAATTTGCAGGAACTAGTTGTAACATGGTCTTCTGCAAATGAGCAAGGCTGAATAACAGCATCTTACTGCAATATTTCCAGGCAGTTCACATTGCTGAGAAAGGTCAATGTACCTAGTAGTCATAAGAGTTAGTAGATTGGGAAAATCTTGCCTTCTTCACTTGCACAAACTCTAAAATACTAGCATCTATATTTGGAGCTAGGGTTATTAGCAAAAAAATATTTTTATAGTTGCAGTTATAAGTTTAAGTGAAGCACTGCATACTTTGTGATCACAAACAAATTATCCCAATGCAAAGGAAGACTAGAAAGCATGGCAAAAGACCAGCTTGGTTTAGCAGGGAGCTCTTCAGTAACGTAAAACACAAAAAGAAAGTTTATAAGAACTAGAAACTTGGACAAACAGATAGGGAGAAGTATAAGAGTATTGCTCAGTCATGGAAGGATAAAATCAGGAAGGCTAAGGCGCAATTGGAGTTGTAACTAGCAAGGGATAAGAAGGCTAATGAGGGGTTTCTACAAGTGTATCAGCAACAAAAGGAATATCAGAGAAAGTGTGGGTCCCTTACCAAATGGGGGAGAAAACCTAGTGATGGATAATGCAGAAAAGGCTGTCGTACTCCGTGCCTTTTTCACCTCAGTGTTCACAGGCAGGGTCAGCTCCCAGACTACCACACCTGACAGCACAGTTTTGGGAGAAGGAAAACAGCCAACACTGGCAAAAGAATAGGTAGGAACCATTTAAAAACACTAGACGTGTACAATTCCATGGGGCTGGACGCAGTGCACCCCAGGGGTGCTGAGAGAGTTGGCCGGTGTAATTGTAGAGCCACTGGACATCATCACTGAAAACTCATGGCATTCGGGACAGGTCCTGGATAACTGGAAAAGGGAAAATAGAGTGTCCATCTTTAAGAAAGGGAAGAAAGAGAATTGGGGAACTATAGACTGGTCAGCCTCACCTCAGTCCCTGGAAAAATCATGGAACAGGTCCTTAAGGGATTCATTTCTAAGCTCCAGGAGGAGAAGAAGGTGAATTGGAACAGTCAGCTTGTATTCACCAAAGGCAAGTCACACCTGACCAACCTTATATGACTAGATGACTGATTCTGTGGATGCAGGAAGAACAATGGTTGTGACAGAACTTGACTTAGCAAGGCTTTTGATATGGTCTTCCACAGCATTCTTGCAAGCAAGCCAAGAAAGTCAGGAAGTCCAGGGTGGATGAATGGACTGTAAGGTGGACAGAAAACTGGCTGGATCATCAGGTTAAGAGGGTAGTAGTTGTCTCAGTAGTTAATGGCTTGATTTCTAGTTGGCAGCCAGTGTCAAGTGGAGTGCCCCGCGGGTTGGTCCTGAGGCCGGTTTTGTTCACTATCTTCATCAACAACCTGGAAGATGGGATGGAGTGCACCCTCAACAAGTTTGCAGACGACACCATGCTGGAGGGAGTAGAAGATATCCTGGAGGGTAGGGTTAGGATTCAAAGAGACCTGGAGAAATTGGAACATTGGACCAAAAGAAATCTCATCAGGTTCAATAAGGACAAGTGCAACATCCTGTACTTGGGATGGAACAATCCCTTGGACCGGTACAGGCTGCAGACTGACTGGAGAAGCAGCAGCTCTGCAAAAAAGGACATGGGGGTTACAGTGCAAAAGAAGCAGCATATGAGCCAACAGTGTGCCCTTGTTGCCGAGAAGGCTTATGGCATACTGGGATCCATTAGTAGGAGTGTTTCCAACAGGGCAAAAGAAGTGATTCTTCTCCTCTATTCAGCACCGGTGAGGCCATATCTGGAGTCCTGTGTCTGGTTTTTGTGCCCCCCTACATAAACCATGTGAACAAATTGGAGATAGTTCAGCAGAGAGCAACCGACATGATAGGGGGATGGGGCACATGACTTCTGAGAAGAGGCTAAAGGAACTGGGTTTATTTAGTTTGGAGAAGACAAGACTGAGAGGAGATTTGATAGGAGCCTTCAACTACCTGAATGGTGGTTCAAAAGAGGATGGAGCTAGACTGTTCTCAGTGGTGGCAGATAACAGAACAAGGAACAATGGTCTCGAGTTGCAGTAGGGGAAGTTGAGATTAGATATTAGGAAGAAATTTTCTCACTAGGAGGGTAGTAAATCACTGGAACAGGGTTACCCAGGGAGGTAGGTAGTGGAAGCTCCATCCTTGGGGGTTTTCAAAACCTGGCTAGACAAAGCTTTGGCTGGGATGATCTAGTTAGGGCTGATCCTGCTTTTAGCAGGGGGTTGGACTAGATGACCTCCTGGGGTCCCTTCCAAACTTAATTTTCTATGATCCTACGTTAAGGAAGTGTTAAGAAATTGTTAAGAAAATCTAGGTATATCAATATTCTGAAAGGTCATTTTGAATTAGAAGATACTAAGCATATTTCAGATCATATTGATAAAGCATTAGATTGGGACTTGGAGAGAAGCTTTTATTCTTAACTCCGCAATTAACCTCCTAAGTGACCTTAGTCAACTTACTTCACATCCACCAAATGCAGATAATAAAATTGACTTCCATTAGAAAGCATGCTTTATAGATAAACAGTGCTCTATAATAGCTGAAATTATTGTATTACTTTATTATGACAGTACTCCATGGCCACAAGGCTAGTAATTTGAGTCTACAGTAGTACTTCCTGTACTTTTATTTGTACTGTGATGATAGCTTACATTTGTCATGTTCTTTAGAGGAAGGAAATGCTCATCATGCCATTTAGCAAGATAGACCTCTTGATGACGTTACCATTTTTTACAGACCTTTATTGTGTTCAGTATTTTTTGTCACTGTAGCAGGGCACTGCTGGTGCCATTTTAAGGGCTGAGCCAAACAGCCAGCAGGTGCTTGATTGCAGCAGCCATTTTGAGACACTGGCTGCCTATATAAATAGAGCAGATTGCTGCTGGCAGAACAGGCAAAACCACTGCCTGGCTGAACTGCTGAATGGAACATCTGCAGGTCGAAGCAGGTGG
>JAGPOW010000229.1:29703643-29727139 GCA_030014935.1 Caiman crocodilus
TAGATACATAGTCAAGTGTTAAAATGCAAATAGAGCCACTCCCTTGCAAAAACTTCACCCCCCCCAAAAAAAAATTGGGGCTTCCTAAAGTGTGGGACCCTTGTCCGGCTTGTCCTCCCCTAAGACCACTACTGTTTCTGGGCTATGTGAAGAGTGTCAGAGCAGAACAGTTAAAGAGCTGCCTCGGCACAGCTGCGGTAAGCACATTGCAAGCACGGGTGCAGGGATTTCCCCTGTAACGCGGGAAAAAGTCTCGGTGCAAGATCAGAGTCTGCCGAAACCTTGCAGCTGCACCGTCGAGTGCATGCTCACGATTGGCTCACCGTAAATTATGTACATGTGTCGGCCGGCAATTGGCTCGCTGACCGCATAAAAGGCTTGGGCGATGCCCGCCCAAATTGGAGGAGAGCTCGGATGCGCGTGAGGAAAGATCCCCGCGTGCATTTCCAAGCCATGAAGGAGGCCTGATCAACCGCCAATGACTCCCCGCCGCAACATTCGACGCCCCGTACCCTGCGTGAGTGTGAGCATCAGTGTGCCTGTTTCCTGTTTTGTTGTAACTCCACGAGACGTGCCTACAGCGTATACAGACTGTAAGTAAAGTATTTTTTTGTTGCAACCACTGCATCTCCAGCACCTCAATTCCACTCCATCAGTGGCCCTGTTCCGCCGGCGTTTCTCGGCCCTCACAAAGAGGAGAGCCAGAACCACTGAGGACCTCTCCCCGTGTTCAAGGCCGCAAGGTTCTTTGTTTAATTGTTTTATTTGTTTCAAGACCCTGTTTATTACTAGGACTTGCTGAGAGACCTTTGGGGAGTAGAAGCCTGGTTGAAGAGGTCTTTAGGCAGCAACATGCTACGTGCCTATCCTGCTAAGAGCACTGTGATGATTTATATGGGGTCAAAGATCTGTGTAGGCATCACAGCTGTCTGCTACAACAGAAACACAGCAAAGGAAATTTGCTAAAATATTAGGGAACAGCTCCCTACGAAAAAAAATTGACTTCATTGAAAACCAAAAATATTTGAATTTACAACCTTCAGTTTTCCAATGAAAAACTATGATATTGTTGTGGGAAAAGCTGACACTTTCCTGACCAAAAAAAAAAAAAAAAAGAAGTATATCCAGTTTTCCTTTGATGAAATGTTCTACAAGCAGCTTTTGGCTCCAAGAGCATGCCTCTCCCAGCATCCTGTGTATTGCTTCTTGGAAATAACAACACTGTTTTCAGGATTAATTTGATATAGGCCCAATTTTTCCATCTTTTTGGCACACTGCCCAGCGAGGGCACTATTAGTACTTTGGAAGCCAGGATATTGACTTGGGTGCCTACAGAGAAAGTTAGGGGGTTCAATTTATGCTCTTGTCATTATAAAATAATGGCCTTTATTTTTAACAACAAAAGAGTTCTTAAGTCTGACCCAGCACTGCTGCCATATTATTACAGCTGAGTGTTAACTTGCTTTTAAACATAAATAACGAAGACATACTGTCCTTGATTGGAGGGCTGGCTAGAGAATGAGGATTCTGTTTTTGCAAATGTCAAAGTTTTGACATTTTTGCACATCAGAAAAAGAGTAAGTGTGTATAGTTCTTCCTCCCTACACTGACCAGACCAGCAGCCTGAAATTTTGGTTACCCATCCAGGCTCTGAATGATAAAAGGTCAAGCCTATGCTCTGTCGCATTTGGAGAAAAACTCGAATCAATCTCCCACTTTCCTGGTGAGTGCCTTGGCCTCCAGACGTATGGCTCCTCTCCCTCTGTCCAGTTTTAACCAGACATGTCATCTTGGAACCTAAAAATGTTTCAGATGAAGGCTTTGTCAAAGTTGGTATATTTCCACAAAAAAAAATTGTGTGAAGCAAATCGGCATTTCCTGAAAAAGTTTCACAGAAAAATTGTCAGTCGGTTCCAAGTTACAATCGACTTCATTCTGCTGCCTAAATATGACAGAAGAGGAATGCAGACTATACAGCTATGAAAAGCAAACTCTTCTGTGTGTTTCCCTGCCCCATCCCTCCCACCAACTCAAAGGATCTGAAATTTTCCCCGGAATTCAGGACAATAATGCCGTAATGTTATAAATCTGTTTGCATTGTCATTCTAGTGCCCTGAAAATCTGGAATAACATGTCAGTTACATCTGTTAATATAAGCCACACTGCATTGAGAACGTGAATGCAGGTAGTTCAGCCATGCCCTGGGTCAGTTTCCATAATTGCCCATTGTTTTCTTGATGAGCCTAAAGAAATTGTGGGGGGGGTTTTTTCCATTCTTCTTACGAATGAAAAATGTTGTGATTAGAAAGTAAACCAGTAGGGAACCTTCCTAAATCTTAATTATGATGGTGACATTAGCCCTTCTCTGCTGAGAGAAACATCTTTTTTTTTTTCTCCAGCAAAAAAGACATTATTAGTGTTATTAAAGCAGAAAAAAGGTCAAACTTCACTAACAGGCATGTAACAGTATTTGCAATAAACACTAATGATACTGGTTAGTTAATGGTAAAAGTTTTATGCCAGTTAATGCCATTAGTTATTTCAAGGAGAAACAATGAGAAGATTGTAAATCATTCTCAAGCATTCTAGCAAGGTTAAAGGTGGAACTCATGAAACAAGACTTTTCAGCTATCACTCTTTCACATATCAGTGACTGCAATGAGATATACCACATATGTAAAGGTTTTGGTATCCTGAAGGAATGGGAAGCAACTTGAACTCCAAAAACTACCCACTGACCAATGTATAGACCAACATAGCCCAGGGCCTTACAAGGTGACACACGACTTGCACCTCTGGATGGGAGAAAAAATTCTTTTCATCACCAAACACTAAAATGGATCAAAGGGAAGAGTCTGGATACAAAGGTAGCCCCTGAAGAAAGAAGTGGGCAATGACCCACATTTGAATGTCACAGGGTCTTTTACAGTAAAAGAAAAATAATGAAATGAGAGAGATTCTTGAATTGACTATGGTATCAAAGAGATCTAAAGATTTCTAGGACATGCTAGTTAGGTCCTGGTGAGTATGGCCTAGAATAGACTGTAATGTGTCAAGGTTGACCTCTAGGTGTTATAATAGAAAGATACATGTATTTTCTTACCTCTTATAAGATGAATGGATCTTTAATTCCCCTTAAGTTTGTAGAAGCAGACCATTACTGAAGCCTATAACATATTTAAATTTCAGGCATTAGCAGCCAATAAAATATGGGATCTGATGGCTCTATTATGGTCATAATATGGAGTAAATGCAGATATTTATCCAATCCAGACATGCCTCACCAAATAAAAGCCTAAAACTAAGCACATTTAACAAGAAAGATACAGGTACTTTTTTTTATCTTGACAAAGCTACCTGTCTGAAAACACACAGGTAGGTCTGCATAAGATGGTCAGGAGTATCTTGGAAGGACTAAATATAACTTTAAATAATGGATTTTTTAACATGTATTTCCTTAAGCTTTATGGAAAACTCTTTGCTTTTTATGCAAAAAAACCCTTGAGTTGACTTTGGAGAAAAGTGCTTGCAAGTCTCCACAACTAGAAATTTAAAAGATATTTTAGGAAGTCTGTACCAAAAGTCAACAGAAGCCACTGGGAACCCTTCCACTGACTGGCATGGCTTTGAATCAAATCCAGAGACAGAAGCAATACTTGTAGTGCTGTAGAGGTTGTCCTAGCAAAAGGGTGATAAATTTGCCTCATTGCATCCCATCTCAGCCTGAAGATGTGCCAAAAAATCTTTGCACAGTTCCTTATGAAAGGTGCAAGTACATGCTAAATACAGGGCAACGCCAGATGCTTTGCAGTCTATCCTCCAGGGTGAAACATTTTTTCAAAGGACTCTTGTAGCCATGTGAAGATCCCAGTTTTTGTATACTTGGAAACCACTAAGGACATTTTGTGCAGACATGGGGGTAGAGGCAATTGAATAGCTGCCCTGGGTGCAAGACCAAATGCATGCTTTCGAGAACATGCACACTGGAACCCACGTCTCGACATGTTCTTGTGAGATGAAAGTTTGGCGTTCATTTTTCAGGAAACAGAAACAACATCATGTAACTCAGGTGAACGCTCACACATAGCAGAAATATCATATCCTAATTAGTGTATAATGACTTGTGTAGTGGGAGGCTTCCAGGTCAATAAAATTAACTTTTTCTTCATATAAAACAGTTACAAACGGACTATGAGCAGTAAGCAAATTTGTGGGACTCAATCTGTTTACAGATCACTTGTGTGAGGATAAAAGGGCTATAAATCTAAGCTGCTTATATGGCTCCAATCCAGCCGCAGCATAGTACTGGAACACCTCGCAGAAACTTGGTGCAGATAGCCACCTCAGGACTTCACTCCCATCCATTCCTAAAGGAGCGTGTAGCAAAGCCCCTAGTATCTCATGTCCTAGGTTACCATCCTGACCGTTGGGTCATCCTGCTTTACAGTCACCAAATTCATTATTCATTTAAAATGTTCACCCAAGCAATATTTTTCAGTCTGTTCAAAATAAGATTTAATTGTGCATTAAAAAAAAAAGTCAGAAATAAAGGTACTTTTACCCCTCTTCTTCTGCTGCTGCGTCATGGAAAGTTTTGTTCCCTTAGCAAAAAAATAAAAACAATAAATTAAAACAAAGTTGAGGCTACCATGTCTCATATGAATAAGTATATTCTGCACTGTCCACACAAGATATATTTAAACACACACACACACACATATATACAAATATAAATGCTTTTAAAATATAAATGTTTTTAAATGACTCTTATGTGGACAGTTCAGAAGCCACTCTGTTGGATTATTATGATGGCTAGTAAATTATGTTTTTATCATCCCACTGGAAGGATCAGTGAGGACACAGAAAGGATTACAATCCTTTAACTATGCTAGACAGAATTGGAAAAGTAACAAAACCGACCAGGAAATGGCACACAGGGACACTAAAGTTAAATTAGAAACATTTCCAATCGTAATAGTCAGACTTTGTTACTACATGTTGCACATGACTGGCAAGGCACAAGGTCAATGATCTGATAAAGACTGGTGAAAACATGTAACCTAACAATAGATTACTGCAAGGTGTAGTCAATTAAATATATCCTAATTTATGTATAGGGTGGCTCACACCTTTGTTCAGGTCAACCATACCTCAGCCTTAGGTCAATCCTCATCAATACATTCTTCCCAATAATTATTCTTCTCTGATCTGGCCTGCTTTTACTTTTTGATATTTTCAGAAAAAGCAGAAGTGAATCCTTTTAAAAACAAACACACGGCTTCTCCTGTTAATTTATATTTTAATGATATCTTATATTTGTTGGTATACGGGGCCCTTTATCTCAAAAAATGTGAAAGCACTTTACAAATGATGCATGCTGAACTGCAGGGAAGATTTTAAGTAGGAAGAATATAATCACTTTCAATTACAGTCTGGCCAGGATGCTGGGGTGAACATCACTGACTTTGAAAGATATGTAACAGGATCTTTAATGAACAGGTTTGGTCAAGATGCCACTATTATAATACCTGCATAAGATAGCAACACCTGAAAAAGAGTGCTTTCTTAATGCTGTTCTGCGGCAGTGCCTCTGTACTGACTCACTGGGCACATCTACACGTGAAATTAATGCAACTAAATAAATTCTGGTGCAGTTGATACTGGAGTTTATTGCTTCCAGGCACTGCATTTACACATATACCCAGGACCACATTAACACAGGTCAGAAGAGCCCTGGCTGGCAGGAGTCCTGGGGGAGTCAACCTACCAGCTCATGGCTGCTCCAATGCAGCTCAACATGCTGCAGGTGGTTAGGGAACAGAGCAATGACCCACTGGGGTGCCTTGCACCCTGATACTCCAGCGAGCCCCATCTGCACTGCAGCACACTAAATAATGCTGCTGTAGGATAGTACTTGTGTCGAGAAGTACTAACCTATGGCAGCGTTTATCTGTTTACTGCAGCCTAACAGGGCTGCACGTATAAATGCTGAGACTTTACTGCAGAGCTAATCAGGCAAATGCGCAGTAAACCTCTCGCGTAGATGTGCCCACTGGGAAGAATCACACCTAGTGGCTACTTCCAGCCTGTTGGGAAAACTGGGAGGAAACGCTGTGGGTGGAAGGGCACTGGCTAGGGGCTGCAGTGAGGAGAGTCTGAGGAAGTGGGAGGGGGGAGGCTGGAGCTGGAGATTCAGGGAGGTGGGGATGGGCAGAGATGTTGTGCAACTGGTCACAGGAACTGTGGGGCTCCATCCACGTGAACATGGATGTTTGGTTCCCTGGGGACAACTAGTACCTTCTGGCACCACTAATTGTCCCTGGAGAATACCTGTTACTCTGGGGAGGGGAGGGAAGGGGAAGCTAGGGCTAGCACTGGGGGGACCCCAGCAGCCGTACCTGGGTTCCTGGGGGATTCCTGAGCCTGGCCAGTAGCTGGAGTTTGGCTCTGGCTGGCCTGGTCCTAGGTTTGGGTGGTGCACACTACCCCCATGTGTGCCATTCTGATTTTGGTTTTTTTTAGCGCGTTTTATGACCCTTGGATATCCAGGGCTCAAAAAAACCCTGCCACACTGCTCCCTTGTGGGGAGAACAGCTGCACGTGCAGTATGGGCGCCACGTACTGCATGGGCACACTTGTCCAGCCACGGCCGGGGAGTCTCGATTGTGGTGAAAACGCTGAGTTACTTTGGCTCAAGAGTCTTATTCTTCCACTCAGGGTCAAACTAATCACCAGATTTAGGATTATGAAGGAATTTTTTACCCTAGGTGAGACTGGTATGAACGGTGAGGAATTTTGTATAATGAGACGTAGTCTTCATCCTGGGATCGTCTGATCACATATTAACCAATGAACATGCTGGTCGCATGCCATTAGGAAAGCCCTTGTCTCCCTTGCTTTTCACTTTTGGCTCACTGTGTGGTGTTTCTGGTTTTGTAACATGCTCTGTGGTTGTGGTGAGGGAGGTACTGGAGTGAATAATTTTCAGGATCTTTCCGCTAAATGGTTGCCTGGGACATAGGGCCTGGACTTGGTGGGGGACAACTGATTTGAAAATTGAGTTTCAGAGTTTACAGGACTTCAGCTTTAGCCAGGCACCCAAGTGGCTCAGTAGCTTGGGGGGAGGAGGGGTATCATAAATAGCCTTGTACATGCTAATTGACAGGCTCTTAGGAACTTACAGGGCCAAGCAGCAGTGAAGCAATAGCTTTGGGAACATCATTGGCACCTAGCTAGTCTCTTAAGTGCCACCCTGCCCTGCACGCTGCTTGGCACCTAAATGGTGAATATAGGTATCTAAGGAGGTAGTCATGTGCCTAGATAAGAGATCAAACTCTTATTCTGTGCCTCATGGTTCCCAATCTATAGCATAGGGATAATATCACTGCCTTGCCTCACGGGACTGTGAGACATTTAGACGCTCTCTGAGTACGGAAGCTGTAAAAGTAGCTTAGATAGGTACACTTCCTCCCCTCAAACTATTGACCAAGCTCCTAAGAGCTAAAGCATGTCACTACATGAAGCAATATGGTTAGTCTTCTCATTACTGCAGAAAGTGGAAAGCATTTGTCACCAGCACATCTGCTCCCCCTGAGCAAAAATGGAGAGCAGCAAGTACTTCTTAATTCCTCTTCGACTGTGACTGTTCAGTCCCTGGCTTAATTTTGCCTTATGACTGATACCAGCAAAAGCATGCTCATGGCAAACAGAGCTTGGAAAGGGCTGGAGCTGGAGACTCATGGGAAGGGAACAGCCAGAGATATTGTGAAACAATATTTCTAGTGAAGGGGGATAAAGTGCTCTAAATATTTTGTTGAGTTTTTTTCCAAACAACTCCCTGAAAGCTAAGCTGTTTGCTGCCATTTGCAGAGGTAAATGGTGAGGTCAGTTGTTGGGGGAGAGGACTTGCGTGTAGTGCTGGAGATTTGTGGCATTCACAGCATGTTTCCAAGAAATAGATTGTGTGCAGGGAGAAAAGGACCTAAAAGAAATAGGAAGGAGAAAGCAAGCAGTGGGAGCAAGCATGCATGACTATCTAAAGCAGTCACTCAGGAATTCAGGTGCATTTCTCTGCTCTGCCACAGACTTGCTGTGAGACCTTGGGCAAATCACCTGGGGCTAGATCCAATAAAGGACTCCAGTACCGTAATGTTAAGATTTGCAAGCCCAACTAGTAGGCTCGAAGCCCCCAAGGTGGAAAGCAGAACCTTATGAAAGCACCTTATGTTAGGTGCCCAGATTTGTCAGATAAGGTAGGGGGAGAGCTAAGCGCCCCAGCATGCAAGCCGGAACAACCCATGAGCTGAGCGAGGCGCTATCTAAGTCAGCCAATAGGAAATGCTAAGTATATGTGCCAGGAATCAGGAGCTCCTCAGACAGGGCATCTCTGGCGTCTTGATGGCCACACCCCAAAACCCTCTCCTAAAAAGCAAGTATCAGTTGTTTAAAGTTCAATTGGGACTGGAGCCTTAATGTACCAGCCTATATAAATGCAAAGAGGACACAGTCTGTGCCCCAAGAAGTTTAGTGGTTACTGCAACACCTGTATATGACATCTTCTCATGCATCTTTGGGTGCATTTAGAACGAATTACTCTGATTGACTGATTTTGCGAGGCTCGTGAGCTAGCCAGCACCTAATCATCAGCATCTGAGTAGCCATGTGGAATCGGTTCGGTTATCTGTGCTTAGAATTAAGCGCTTGCTTAACTGCTCTCTAAGCAAAGGACAAAATGAATGTTCAAGTGACAAAAAGGAATCAAAACAAAGAGGTGATATCGTTTATTCGACCAACTAGATATTTGCAAACTAGTTATTTTATTTTTTTGCTAAATTAATGCTTTTGCTACTGTTTACTCCTGCTGGCCCTCCTGGTATAGCTACAGGCAAATGTGATGGGTTCTGTTCTGGTTGGTTTGCATTTAGTTCAATAAAACTGTTGGCAACATTTTTATTTCAGGGCACACACCTTAACTACAGTTGCATTGCATCACTAACTCAGATCCTTTCAGTCCTGGCTACAGAGGTTGATATGCTACCTGGAAAAAAAAAAGCATACATATAGAGATGAAAAGTGGAACTCGATACATACTAGCTCTTTCCACAGTGCTGAGTTTCACATGAAATAAGTAAATTTGATCTGGAGTCAGTGGGAAACAGAAATCACTGGTGTGGGTTTGAGTGCCAAGGATTTTTTTGTATGAGTCTTAATATGATTTGCAGTTACATTGCATAGGATAATTTATTTTTTAAAAGGATAGCTATGAATCTTTGTCTTCACGTCTACTCAGGGTGTCAGGAAGAAAGCCTTGGTACCATCATGTTAAAAAAATGTGAAAAGTTACTCAGAGGAAACCATTCACAATGCATAACAAGTTTCACTGGTCTGCTTTTCATAGATTCCTAGATTGTTGAGGGCTGGAAGGGACCTTGTAGATCATCAGATCAAGTCCCCCTGCAGTAGGCAGGAAAAGACAGCTGGGATCAAGTGACCCTAGCAAGGTGAGTGTCTGGTCTCCTTTTGAAGCTTTCCAGGGTAGGTGACTGCACCACCACTGGAGGGAGCTTATTCCACAGTCTGGACACCCTGCCTGTGAAGGAGATTTTCCCAGAATTGAGCCTGAAGCATCCTTCCAGGAGTTTGTATCCATTGCTCCTGGTCTTCCCCAGGGGTGCCCTGTGAACAGCTGTTCATTGAGTTCTTGACGTGCTCCCTGATGTAGTGGTGAGCCGCTACCAAGTCCCCTCTTCTGCAGGCTGAAGAGGCCCACTCCCTGAGCCTCTCCTTGTATGGCTTGTTTTCAAGTCCCTGATCATATGGGTGGCTCTCCTTTGGACCCTCTCAAGTTTTTCCACACCCTTGTTGAAGTGCGGTGCCCACAATTGGCCACATTACTCCAGCTACAGTCTCACCAGTGCAGAGTACAGTGGGAGTATCACTTCCTCAGTTCTGCACGAATTGCAATGGTTGATGCATGCCAGTGTGTTGTTTGCCCTGCTGGCCACAGCATCGCACTGCCAGCTCGTCTTCACGCAATGGTCAATCACTACCCCTAGGTCCCTGTCAGCCATGGTGCAAGTCAAATTGTTACCACTGAGCCTGTAGGTATGTTGGGGATTGTTTACCTGCAAATGGAGCGCCTTACACTTCTGAGTGTTGAACTTCATCTGGTTCTGGTCTTCCCAACTCTCCAGCCTTCCAGGTCTTCCTGTATATGCAACTTATCTTCTGGCATGACCACACTTCCCCATAATTTGGTGTTGTCCATAAAGTTGACCAGTGAGATTTTAACCCCCACATCTAAATCATTGATAAAGATGTTGAAAAGCATGGACCCCTGAGGGAAACTACTGGCCACTTCTTGCCAGGACAACACAGATCCATTCATGAGAACTCTCTGGTCCTACCATGCAGCCACTTTTTCATCCACTGAATTGTTGAGCAGTTAAGCCCACAATCTTCCAATTTTTCCACAAGGATATGGTGGGATACTATATCAAAAGTCTTTTAGAAGTCTAAGTATATAATGTCAAACTTCTTTCCCATGTCCAAGTGCCAAGAGACCTGTTCATAGAAAGAGATGAGATTGGTAAGACAAGACAAAACCATGCTGGCTGTCATTCAGAATCATAGCCTTAACGAGTGTATCACATATAAATTCTTTAATGAGTTTTTCCAGGATTTTCCCTGGGATGGAGATTAGACTGATTGGCCTATAGTTGCCTGGGTCCTCCCTCTTCCTTTTCTTGAAGATGGGCACAATGTTGGCCCTCTTCCCGTCCTCATGGATCTCTCCCCTGCACCACAATTTCTGAAAGAGCTTTGCCAGGGATTCCACAGTGACCTCAGCCGGTCCCTTCAGCACTCTTGGATGAAGTCCATGCAGTCCTGCTGACTTATAAATGTCTAGCTTTTCTAGTTCGTTTTGCACCAGCTCAGCATCCACAGTGGGAAGGCTATCATTCCCACCACGCCCCCCTGTGATCCTTATCTCGCTTGTCTTTTCCCCTGGCCCAGTGAAATACAGAAGCAAAGTGGGCATTTCAGGTTTTTTCAGGAGTTCATTTTTTTCCTGAGTATCTCCCAAGGCGCTAAGAAGGGGCCCCACTCTTCCATTTGTTTTCCTTCTGCTCCTCACGTGGGAGGCCTCCGAGGCCGCTACCTCCCCTTCAGCCACTAGCCATTGGTGGCCTTGTGCACTGTCGTGTGCACTGAGGGCTCTTCCTTCTGCCAGGGGTTGGAGGTCCGACCCGCCTTGTGCACTGCCATGGCTCGGTCTGCTCCCAGACCCTCTGTGCAACGTTGTCTGCACCAAGCCACTGGGCCTGTGCCAGTGGTTGTAAACCCAAATCACCCTGAGCTACTCTCAGGGATCCTGATCCCTCCTGGATCACTCCATGCCATGCCATTGACACTGTGTCCTGGCCCCTTGCCAGGGATTAAGGACACAAGCTGACTTGTGCAGCTTGCAGAGTCCCAGCTCCATGCCCCAGCCCATGCACCACCTGGGGATGCAGACCCGAGCTGCCTCGTGCAGCTTCCAGGGTTTGGCTCCATACACCGACCCGTGCATCGTGTTCCTGGCTGCACACCAGGGGTTGCATACTCGAGCTGCCTCATGCAGTTCCCAGGATCTCACCCTGTGCACTGATCTGTGCACCAACGCCACACTTCTCAGCAGCAGGGCTGCGGGTTGCAGCTACTTGCTACTCCTATCTGGCAAGGAGGGTCTTCGGGCGCTTCAGGGCAACAGCTCCTGTCCTCTTCCTTGTCCCTCAACACAGCAGCCCGTGTGCCAGGCACGCTGCTCTTTTAGTCCCTCCTCCAGAGGGAATATTCCCTCCAGAGCTGCTCTTTTATTCCCTCCCCACCCTGGATTGCAGATGGACCAATCCAGTTGAAGCAAGGTGCAGGCTTCAACCAGGTCCAGGTTCTTTACCTCACCCTGGGCAGGGTTGGGGCAAGCCCCTCCCCAGCGATCACCTGATTAGTGGACGTGTTCCACCAATCACAATGAGGGTTCGAGGATTCTCCGAGCCCAGATGCGCCGGGCTACTGTCGGTAAGCCCAGGTGGCATCCGTAAGAGAAAAGCTGAGCAAGAGTACACTGAGAAGGTCTGGGCTTGTAGCCAAAAGGCCTGAAGGGCATGTAGGAAAGAAAGTTCATGACATGAGAGTCAGGAGCAGCAGAAAAGAGAGGGAGAAGACTTGACAGGAGTGCATGAAAGAAGACATGAGAGCAAGGAAGTTTGGTGCCTGGGGCAAAACCCACAGTGGCAGCCTGCCCTTGTCTTGCACACAGATCCAGGGGGCACATGCCCCTCCCTCATGCTTGCCTGCGAGTGCATGAAGCAGCAGGAGCTGCTCTCCCCCCATCCCCATGTCCCCCCAAATGAGCCACTCACAGCTTCATCCCACACTCGCCCCAGCTGGGCAGCGCCTGTTGGCACCCCTACACTTTGGCACCTGGGCGGTCACCCCACTCTCCCTCCCACTCCCTTGCTATGGCACTGCGTGAGAATATACAGTGTTTCAGAAGATGGTTAAAGATGGAAGTTCGTAAAGAATGGGAACTCAAAGCAGACTCCGACTTGTGGGAATATGCCTGGAAGCAGCAGCAGCAGTACCTACTTAACTACTAGCATTTTTCTCATTTCCACTGCACTAATAATGAATAAATAAAAGAGTAGGGTCAGGATGCTAAGGTGCCTACACTTAAACATTGCAATGCTTAAGTATTAGACACCTTGTCCTGCAGGGCATTACAGGTGAAGAAGCTTGAAGCCCTGTACAGTCAATGGAGCCATCACAGCTTTAGATAGTAAGCGGTTCCACGTAGGGAATGAAGAGCAGTAGCTGCCTGTGCTGGACAATTCAAAAAGCCCAGAGATGCCTAGTCAGCCAATAGGAAATGCTAAGTACAGGGTGAGGCTGAACTCCTAACCCCCTCAGATACTTAGGTGCCTTATGGTTTCTAAAGACAGGGGCTTCTGCTTTCTTCTTTGCATCCCCTTTATGCATGTTGTACTTGGAGAAACATCTTCCCTGTATAAAATGTCTGAACCTGGATTAATGGATTTTTTTAAAGGAAACAGCAAGAGCAGAGCTTTATTCATCTGGTGGGATTTTCTTCTTTCCCGTCTTGTTTTGTTTTCCGATTTATCCAGCTTGGGCTGCAGAATTGTTTAACGAAAGGTACTGAGCGGGCTCATTGTGAGGCACTTCTTTATTGAACACCTAACGCAGCACTGCGGCATCCCAAAGAGGGACAACAGGAATCTATTCCCTAGCCCCCTCCCCTAGGTCAATCATATTGACCCAAATACTTTATGACTGCCTGTAAGCCTGATTGAATCAGAGCGTAATGCTGCAAGATGAACTGAAGTGACATGTTCTTTCAGCTAAGCACAACTTCCAGAGACCTTGAGACCAATTAAAATGAAACCTCTCTACTGACTTCCTTGCAGATACCCAGAGAGAGCCAAAGTGCAATAGTCTGTGGAAGTGAGAGTGAAGAAAGGTTTCTTCTTATAGCATCTTGTTCTTGCCTGCACAGCATTTCCAAGACATGGAAATACTTTCAAGTCTTCAGGTGCAATCATATTTTTTTTTTTTGGTTTCTCCTTGGAAAATGGCTTTCAACATGTTCAATTTGGAAAGTTTGTTCCTTTCCTAGGAAAGCAGACGATTGCTAGGAAAGCACCTCTGGAAGATTTAGGCCTATACAAAAAACTATTACTGCCAGAGAGACAAATCAAGTTGATGACTTTTCCAGTGCCTTCTAAAGCACAGTAGGCACAAAGCCAAATCACGTAGCAGATCAAACCACCTAATGTGTTAAACATGAATGTTTAGGTGCACTGTTTGCAAAAACAAAACAAAAGTTATTGATTTGCAGCTTGCTAGACAAGATGCCCCACATGGGGGTCTTAGTATCAAGAGGCAAATTTAATATGAGAAAGCCATGCCTGTGGTCTCTTTGGTCGCTTATGCAACATTTTCAATGATCAATATGCTCTGTGCAAGGGAGTTTGAAAAATAAACCAACGTGTCATAATTGCAGGAGAAGCTCCCATCCCCGTTGGTTTTTCATTTATCAGCACTGAGAGCAATTGGATCTTATGAAAATGTTAAACAAAAGAATCGCAAAAGCTATTGGAGAAATGGTGTAAATATATTGTAAGGCCAGGAAAAATGACAACCTAGATCTCATGGCTTTGTTCTCTGCATAGATTTTTCTAGCGAGCAATTGTTAATACATTGTTTTATTAGATTCTTGAGTGCTGAGGCGTATCTTCAGGACGCATTGCTATATGGATGACAGGAAAATTCTCATAAAAACAGTTTCCTATTGAAAAACACTATTTCATATTTCACTGATATTTTTTTATGAAATTATAGTGACATAGTCAAAATTTATTTGAAAAAACTGGGAAAAACATACAAATTGTCAAAACATCCCATTTTTACATTTTCAAACGACAGTTGTTGATTTTTCATGTCTAAAAGTCTTTTCCTTTGAACTTAATGTTTTAAAAAGTTTTCAGGTTCAAAATCAGAACGAAACTTTTTATGAAGGTCCAATATTTTAATTGACCTGAAATGATTATTCTTTTAGTTTTCTTTTACAAAAAGTACAATATTTAAACACTTCATCCTGATTTGAAATCAAAGATAGCCTCACTCCCCTTCCCTACTGCAAATCAAGCAGTAGTGTTCTTTGGCTGACCTAGGCGAGGGCTACTTCGATCACCCACGGTGTGTGCGTACTCTCCCTTCATCTTCCTTTCTCTCTTTTCAGCTTCCTCTTTTCCTCTTCTTTAATTTTGTATTAGTGCGTCTCAACAAGCACAGCTTCTCCCATGCGTTAGCCTTCCCGGCTCTCTACTGCTTCCTGTCTCTATCCGTTCTCTGTCCCTTGCAAACCCAGTTGGAAAGGAAAGCACGAGAGAGTTCATAGTAATGTAAACGCATCTTACTAAAAGAAGGCCCTCTGAAATGTTGTGGACATTTCAGGAGATAGGCAGGCAGGATAACCAAGTGGTGAAGTTCAGTGAGTTGCTGTTGTTGCCTTATATACCCACACACGCAATTGCTTCCTGTCAACATGATGGGTGAAATAAAGAGTTTGAAAACACAACACTGGCAGCACCATTTACACGATCATTCGTAACATATTATTACTCATCTGTTACATAATAAGCAAATATAGCAAATGTCTAATGTTTCATGTATTTGTGTTAACTGTACGTTATAAACCACGTCTGCAAAGGGGAAAATGAATAAGGACTGCCATCAGGTATTCAGGTTATAGCCGTATTGGTCTAGAGTCAAAAGGACTCAGAACTCGTGGAGGAGGTGATATCTTTTATTAGACCAACTAGAAATTTGCAAACAGATAAATGCAGTAGTTTGTCTGCAAATTTCTAGTTGGTCTAATAAAAGATATCACCTCTTCCGCAAGCTTTGATTTCTAAGGACTGCCGTGTGTTTCAGGAGAAATGGAAGCTGTCATAGTCCTTCACAGAAACAAGTGGAAAAACCAAGTGTTTGATTTGTGAGCAAATCAAAGTGGCTTTTTCCAAATAATATACAGTATTAAGAGACATTATGAGTCATGCCATGGTGTCAAGTCTGACAAGTTTACCAGGCAGTTGCGTGAAGACAAACTGAGTGCATTAGAGCAGTTGTTGAAAAAGCAACATTCTTCACACAAGCGTGTCATGTAAGTGATGGAGCAGCAGCGAGTGCTAGCTATGTCCTTTCTGAAGACATAGCTGCCTCTTCAAAGCCCTTTTTTAAGGGAAAGTGCTTAAAGAAATGTACGACGAAGGCTGCAGACAGTGTGAGCCCAGAGAAGCAGCAAGCTTTTGCAAGTCTCAGCCTCTCAAGAAACACAGTAGCCAACGAAATCTGTAGCTTATCAGATATCTTGCAATGTCAACCCTGGAACAAGGCAAAGGCATTCGCTGCTTTTTCAATAGCAGTTGCCGAAAGCACAGATGTGAGTGACGCTGTACCAGCTGGCTGTGTTTGTTCGGGGTGTCTATCAAGATACGAATGTGACAGAAGAGTTTGTAAAGCTAGTGCCCATGAAAGACACAACTCCAGGAGAGGACATTTTCAATTGTGTAACCGCAGATTTGGATCGATTCGGTGTGGATTGAAAACCGGCAACGGACAAGGCCTATTCCATGGGGAAACAAAGGCAGGCAATGTGGCGAAACCGATGAGCCAAGTGTAGGACATTGATTCAGGCCACAAGTTCTGTGTCTTTCATTGCTTTCTGCAGCAGGAAGCTCTCTGTGCCAAAACTCAGCACGGACCTTATGATGAACGTTGTGGTAAAAACAATGAATTTCATCTAAACCAGGGTGTTCAACCATCTGTAGTTTAACCAGCTCTTGAAGGAAGGCAGCTTTCAGCATGAACTGCCTTATTATGATGAGATGTGGTGGCTGAGTCACGGAAATGAAAGTGCTCCTTCAGACGGGGACATGACATTGAATCATTTATGAACGAGAGAGAGAAAAACCCACGGCTGAACTCCAGGATGAAGAGTGGCCGCAGCACATGGCCACGGGGCAGCCTGGAGAGCAGCTCCTGCAGATAAGTGGTGGGGCAGGGGGTTGAGGCCCCCATAGGGAGGGAGGGGGTTGGGCAGGGCAGTGCCCGGGGCTTGGGTTGGGCCTGGGGCTGCAATGCACAGCTGCAGGGCTCCCGCAGGGAGTGGGACGGGACTGCAGGCAGATCATCCGCGGCAGGAGGATAGGGCCAGCTCCCCACCACTGTGCACACTCCCTGTGGGGGCAAGAGGGGCCTGTGCCCCCCAGACCCGGGAGGCAGAGCAGGCTGCTCTCTGTAGGCTCAGGTAGGGGAGTTGCTCCTCACCGATGCGCGCACTCCTGGGGGACATGGGAACCCTGCACCCCCCCAAATTGGGGCACGGCACACCAGGCTGTGCACTGCCTGCTTTGGGGTCAGGCTGCCACCCTGCTGCCCTCCCCTGGGGCCTGCACAGCTTGGCATATGTAACCCGGTGCTGCAAAAAAAGAGCGGAGCTGTGCAGGAAGGTGCCTGCTGCTGTGAGCTCTGTGCCGCTCTGGTCCCTTCGTGCAACCTAGTGCCGCTGTCCCTGCTGCAGCCGTGCACACAAGGGGTGCATTGGCAGGGCACTGTGCACCTTGCAGCGGCAGGCAGCTTTCCTCTGCAGCTTGGGCCACGCACACCTGCAGTGCCGTAGCAAGGGGAGAGGGAGGGATGAACAAGGCGACCGCCCAAAGTGCTGAAGCAAAGGGGTGCCAACAGATGCTGCCCCGTGGGGGCAGGGCACGGGAAAGAGCGGCTCATTTGCAGAGGCGCGGCGACGGGGGCAGGGCAGCTCCCACCACTGTGTGCATCCCCTGCAAGCATGGCGGGAGGCGTGTACGTTTCCCCCCTTCCCCCCCCCCCGATCTGTCTGCAAGGCAAGGGTGCACTGTCACTGCGGGCCAAACTTCAGCTCTGCACATGGCTGTGTAGGCCCCAGTGGAGGGCAGCAGGGTGGGAGCCCAAGCCTGCAGTGGGCAGCATGCAGCCCACACCCTGTGCACAAATCTGGGGGATGTGGGTCCCCCTGGGAGTGGGAGCCGCGGCAGGGAACAGCTCCCCCCAGCTCCAGTGGGCAGGCAGCAGGGGTGGGAGGAAGCCGGGCTCTGCTCTGGTGCAGTAGCCACTACCTCCTGCCAGGGACGGGGCTGTGAAACCGGGTCCCTGGCCCTGCAGCCCCCTTCAGCAGGGCTGGGAGAGCAGGTGCTGGTGGTGAGTGAGGGGGGCTGTGGGTACAGAGTGAGAAGCACCAGCATGGTGCGGTGCCTTTCATGTTAACCATGGATTTGGTGGGGGTTATCAGAGAATTTGCAATTTTTTATTCAGGGAAAACCAGGATCCCTGCTAATCACTAACTCTAATAAAATAAAGAATTGCTCTGTGTGGAGCTGTGGTAAGTAGTTACATATGCAACTTAGCATCAGTCGATAGGCTTAGTCCTGGTCCTGTGAACAAGTACTAGCTACAGTGTAGAAAGCGTACTCACGGGATTAACCACCCTTGTTGACAATTTTAGTGTAACTCATGGGCGAGCGTGTATCGTTGCCCCCACTCCATCCGTGCACAGTCTGCGGAGGACGGGAATTTGTTACAGCGGCCTCCAAAAGGAAACGTAGTTCTTCCGTTCAACTGTTAGCAGCCCATGCTTTCAGTTCATCCCCGGTGTGTCACCCAAGATGTCAGCTGTCACTTTAGCAGAGGGGCGAGATATTGAACAATCGGGAAGACTAAATCATCTACTCACCCCTGGACTCTTTTCACATCGTTGTTGACACGGCCATCTGGAAAACGTGTACTGGTACTGTCAAGAGTATACCTGTTTCATAGTAAAAGGGACTTCACTCTCCTGGGCTCTTAGCCTAATACTTTTTTGTCAGCACTAAGGGCGTGATCCTAAGTCTTTCAATAGGCTAGGTTCATGTTACACTTGCTACCTGTGCCTGTGATCTCTTTTTAAAGATTACACTCTCAAGTCTCAGAAACTGGTAACTATCTATGCTTATTGCTATTGCATTCGCACCTAAGAGCACTGAATTTACTGAAACAATCAAGGAGCAACCTTAGTACAGCGAAGAATGGCTTTTGAAAACGCACTCCGTTTATGCAATGGCCGATACTTGACGTTCAACTGTTAAACACCTTGTGTGATACAGATGGAAAAGAGTTTGGCTCATTAGGTTATTGTCAGTCTGTGGGCAGACATCCAACACGTATTCAGCAGGATAATGAGTTCTGTTAACCATGAAGACAGCACTTTTTGATGAAGCTGCTGGAAGGCTGAACGTGGTGTAAAAGTCAAACAAGAGATTTACATTAACAAGTTCCAGTTGTCAGGAAACACTCTAATAAGTGCAGGGTGGGGGAGTGGAGGGGGAGGTCCATGAAGACATCTTCTTAAACAAAACTCATGGGCAAGCCCTGAATCTCAAAATCTCATTAGCTTTTAAAAATCAGAGTTCGATATTAAATGGAAGAAAGCTAATAATATTCTTGATGTTGTTATTATTCATTTGAATGATCATCTTATTCAACTTAGAGTCAAAATAAAAGAGAATGAAGGACGAGTCTGAAAAACTTTCTTGGGGGAACAAATTAAATTGGAAACAGCCTTCTTCAGATTTGCAAATGTAACCCTTCTGCCAGGCACCAGACATGAGTAATAAGGGCTGGCGACAAATATAAAGGTTTTACACACAACTTCTATCTTGGCTTGAGACCCCCACCGAGAAATCTGCGCTAGTAAATGCTACCCAGGTGCTACAAAGCAAACAGACATCCACTTGCAAGCAATAGTAACCAAGGGCTGCTGCTGAGACTTGCTGCTCCTCGCCAACCCTAGAGGTTTCTGCTCTATTGCCAAGGCCACCAGTGCTGCTCTTTGCTATCACCAAGGGGAACACTGAATCAACGCTTTAACTCCCACTGCTTTAAACTGAGCTGCCCAATGGCAGGCCAGGGGATCGCAGTTCTTTTAGAAACTTATAGGTAACAGGTTTCAACCTGGACTTCTATAGGTATTGTAACTACAGGTATTACAGTCTCTTTCTACAGGCCGGTAGGTCTTTTTTTTTTTCCCTTTGAGACTACAAGGCTGTCATGAGACTTGTCACAATACCAGCCCAGAAACTTAAACGGAATTTTCTTCTTGACGTATTCCCCCTTCAAGCCCTCTTTCATCCGGGATCTAAGGGTCACTATACACCAGACCTCTGCAAGGGTCATAGTGAGTACTGACTCCTTGGAAGCCTTTGTCCAAACATTTCTCATACCATGCGTACCCTTATAAACTTTGCAGTTTTGAAAGGGAGGGACAGTGAACACAAAGGCCAAGTTCACCTGCCCTGTTACATTTAAATATTTTTACCTAGCCACAGCTAAAACGGGTACAAGTAACTGCTCATATTCCTATCATGCATAACAATAGGGTTGTGCAGATAAGGAACACATACCCCAACACTTCAAACATACATACCAATAAGGCTGTGTAGATAAGAGATACACAAAGTTTGTCACACAGAACAGAAGCAGGGATAGGGCGTTATCAGACATTAAAATGTGCGCTTGCTAACACTAAAGAACATTACACACTGTTACGGTTAGCCTGGTCTGTGAACAGTCACATGTTAGGGTTAACACTCTCTCTAATTTGTACAGCTCTGACTTGCCGCTAGATAGCTGGTGAGTGGGGGTGTTATTAGGAGCTGCAAAGTCTGCCCCATGTCTGCCTGGCTCTCCAGTGACTCCCCTATCCCTCCTTCTCCCCCATGGCTCCCTGGCAGTCCCTACTCCCCCACAATGACTTCCAACTCACCCATGGCTGTCTGGCTTTTCCTGAGTCTCTTTCAGTCCGAAGCAGGTGTGGATGATAGATCATCCAAGTGGGTGGGGGCGGAGGAATGGGAGCAGTGCATCCTGGATACAGGAGGACTGCAAATTGCTCATATTGGCTCCAGTTGCAACATGAGTTGCCCAACATCAGCTAGACATAATTCTCAGCTGAAGAGGCATAAGTTTGAGATGCTCAGAAGGCACTTAGCTCCTGTTTTCCTACCTTAACGCGCTGACACACCTGTCTCAAGAGCATTTAACATTTTGGAAAAATAACATTTAATAACACCTCTATGCAAGCAATTGTGTACTCTTATTATTAAGTGTTTCTTTGGTCCAAAATGGAGAGACCTCACTCTATTATGCCCCCCTCAGCTTTAAAAAGATGAATCCGTTCCATATGCAATAGCAGAGTCAGTCAAATAATGAAAGAATAATTTCTCAAATGTTAATGGTTCAAATACGTCATCCTAAAAGTGCTGCACTAATTCAACCAGATTGTATGGATTTCAAACAGGAGCCACTTGGTAAGCTTCAGTGGCCTTTGCATGCATGAGCTCAAACTAGATAGGCCTGTCAGGACTTAAAATGTATGTATGTATTAGTTTCCCCTTTGTACAGCTGGCCAGCTCAAAAGCTGTGCGGCTTCTAAGACCTGCTTAAACACTTACATTCAGTTTCAGCATTTAGGCCTTGCTAGGGAGCTCTGCATACAGGATACAGTCCTTTCTGAATACAGGCATGCTGTTGGGTTTGCTCTGATTCCCAGGATTATACTATTTGTTTCGCATAATATTCAGGCAGCTATCAAGCAAACGTGTGTGAAACAAACCCTGAATGTTTCATGAATTTCGGCACAAACATTTACTCATCTGAAAGCAGAAACATAATGTACTTCTGTGCCAGAGCACATCAGTAGGCCACCTAGTCCAGCACCCTGTCTCAAACGGCGGCCAGTACTAGACATTTCAATGGATGGTTAAAAGCCCTGTAATGAACACTTACAGAAAAAAAATGTGATAAGAACAACAGTTTTCTGCCAATCTCCAGGCAGCTCATCATTGACTTTTAATCTGAAGTCTTGGGCTTGTCTTCCTTTGTAATGCTGTAAGTATATCTAATGCACTGTATCTGCCCTTATTATTTATATAAACACCTGGTCCTTTTTTTTAACCTCCCAAACTCTTGACTTCATTGAAATCTGGGGTGTGTTACTTGATGCTTGTGGCTCTATTTAAGTGGCTCCAGAGAGGAAGCAAAAACAACAGCCTGTGATATAGGCTATCAGCTGCACAGTTCACATGACGAATGCCAGCTATACGAAGTAGATGGTTTACCATGAATCCTAAGGCAGATAGCTAAACCAGGCTGTCCAAAGCTGAGCTGCCATCCTACACACATGAACAAAGAGGCCAATCTATTTTACTGCACATTAGCATCATAGCACGATTTTTTATGTGATGCTTTAATACACAGTAAAATAGCTACTGCTCATTCAAGTGCACATTTAGATGCACCCATTATAACTGGAGAAGGGGCCATACTCTAGCGATGTACTACTGGTAACAAATGACTTTCTAGACGTGAGTGATTTGTTGAGAGTAATAGACAAGGGTGACAAAGATGTCTGAAAACAGAAGGAAGTCACTGAAGCTGTGGTAGAGACATATAAGAGTGTCTACAATTATCAGTTAACCCAAATCAGAATCCCAGACCTAAAACTCATCCCTAAATCTTATCGTATCAAGGACCCAAGGAGCAGATCTTCAACTAGTGTAAATTGTCATAGCTCCAGTGGCACTTTGACAGTTTAAATCAGCTAAGGATCTGTATGGAGCAAGGTTTATATTTGCACCAGCTGAAGATCTGCCCTGAAGGCTTGGCCCATCCCTCTCTACAATGAACAGTGGTAATGGTTAAATGTACTGCACCCGAGGCAGCGTTTGTGTCTATCTCCCCTCTTAATGACTACAGTAAAGGAAGGTACTTCAAAGTTTGGAAGTGCCTCTTTTGAAATCTGTGAAAATGGAGACATGCAACCCAGCAGGGCTTCCATCTCTTCAAAGCACAGCTAACAGGCTGCCTTGCAAAGGGCATAGAGGTTTGCAGTCTACAACTTCTGCTGAGAATTTTTAAATTAAAAGAAAGAAAGAAATCCTTCCAGGCCAAATATATTTTTAAAAGAGGAAAACTTTCTTGTTAACTTCAGGTTCAGGGCCTGCTATGTATGCAAATAAAAATGGTTAGAGCACTGGGACAATGCCATCTTTGTAATGGTTCCCTAAGATCTCCTTAATTACAACAGCAGCAATAACATGCTTCACAAGACTGAAATGGTCCCTGCCTCTGGCTGCAGCTCTTGGAGTGTCCAGCTGTGAAGCCCTGGCTTGGATGTAGGCCCAGGCAATCTGTGGAGCATATTTCCTCAGGTATACCCAGAATTTTTCATCTGATACAACATCTGTCCCTGTTGACAATAACATTTTAACATAACTGTTAGAGAGGCGCAGAAGGGACTAAAGTATTGTAGCACTAAGTATTGTAGTACCCAGCTTCTGGGTGTTTGCTCACTTAAGTGAATTCATTATATCCAAACTAGCCACCAATCAACATGCAAAGAAGCAGCGAACCCTATAACATAGCCAACAGGGAAAAAGAAGATGCAACTCAAATCCTGTCCCTTCCTGAAACTTATTTGCCTTATTTAGGGCTAGAGGCAGGTGCTTCCCTCCACTCCAGATCCACAGTCCTAAACTTTTTTTTTCATTCAAAAAATGAGACTGACCACCATGGCTCCTCATTTTATTGTCTGAGGAGTTATAGCTATGTGTCTACTGTAAGAAGTAGCACACATCACCTAGGCCTTCCTCCCCAGGTCTGAATAGGGTCCTTGTTAACCCAGGTAGTGTCTGAGCCGGTTTAAGAATTCATATGTGATGTATGCTAGTAAAGGTGTGGGTAATGGTGGTGGTGGCAGTAGTAGTTGTTGCTGTTGTTATTTTGGATTGTGGTAGCAGCATGGGACTCCCATGATAAACTAAAACCTGCTTGGGATGCACGCCAATGAAGAATAGAGAGTTT
>JAGPOW010000229.1:29730115-29741954 GCA_030014935.1 Caiman crocodilus
AGCACACAGTTTTTTGTGATGCTTACCGCTCAACAGCCTGATAACACTGCACAATAGTGTATTAGCATGGTTTTTGCCCAGCATGCTATTGTGTAGTGTTATTAGGCTACTGTACATTAAGTGTCTCATATAGACATGATTACTGGCTGCCAGCTGCACTTGTTATTCATGACGACTAAAGTAAAAACAGCATTAAATACTTCATCCTTCTCTACTTCGTGTGTGACCAGATTCTGCATTCAGTAGGGGACCTACATTTTCCTTAGTCTTCATCTTATTTCTGACGTGCTTTCAGAATACCTATACAATCCTTATTTACTGTTTTTCATATCCCTTGCCAGTTGCTTCTCAAATTATGCCTTGACCTTCCTGATTTTCTCCCTACATTCCCAGGCTCTACTCGTATTCTTCTCTAATAATATGGCTAAGTTTAACTTTTGTAGGATTCCTTTCTGAATTTGATCTCACGGAAGAATTCACTGTTGAGCCAGGCTGGCCTCTTGCTGCACTTCCTATTCTTGCTCATACGGAGATAGTACGAATGTGTGGCCTGTTTGCTCTGATCCATGAATGCCATGGGCTCCCAGAGGGTGAGGGCGCGTGGCGAGCTCCTGCAGGCAGCGACGGCACTGTCAGCCGTGGAAGCATGGCGGTGGCGAGGTGCCGCACGTGGCAGCGGCGCTGTCAGCATGGGGTGGGGGAGAGGGGTGAGCAGCAACTGCCTGTAAGCGCCACCAGCAGTTTCGGCAGCACTTTTCACAGGGGGTGCACCACCAATCTCGGGGGATGCACTTGCACCTGCATGCATCACCGGTGCGCCGATCCTTTCCACTGTGCAGAAGCATCTCCGTGTCTCTCCATTCTGCTAGACTTCATTTTTATCGTGCTGGTTCATGACACTGATGCTCTTCCACACTAACATGTTTTAGGCACTCACAATTGTGCACACGTAGCATTCAGTCTCATGGCAAAAGACAGCTCTGACACTTCTACCAGTGCTCTGCCAGGAAGAAATATACACTGTTCTGTTGGCTGCTGTGGACTTTCAGCACTTACAACAGGAGATAATATTTGCGCCTTTACTCCTTATTTAGGTTCCTACTTCCTACCTTTTGCCTTTCTATCAGACCTTGTGGAAGGAAGTTATGTGAAGCTCTGGTTTTAGATCTCAGAAATGTTTGGAGTCGCCATGCAGGAAAATAAAATAAAAATAAAAATATAATTGCATTTATACCTGAAGACGGGAGATTTGTATGAGGGAAATCCAAATGATCAATGCACTCTGCTGCACTCACAAGTTTCACCTTCACCATGAATCCATAATTCCCAAAGAGTTGGGCTGCCAAGGACGGGTGAAGCACTGAAGGGTGAAGCAGGCCAGCAATTAATCTGATCTTAGTTGAATAAAGTCCAAAACTTCAAATTTGGCTTTGTGTTCAAAGGGGAGCCAGTGGCATGACTGAATTGCTCCGAGCAGACTATTGTGAGATCCGCATTCCTGCACAGCTGTTGTGGTTGTTCAGGTTGTTCTGGGTAAGTCCTGGACATTTCTGCAGTGTGCTATTCCTCAGCCTCACCACGGGCACGGGAGGAAGTTGTTCAGACTGTTTAAATCCACGAGATCATTTCAGATCCATAAAGTTAGTTCACAAGTGTTCTTTCAGATTCCTGTTCAAGTTAGGAGGAATCATCAGTTTTTTCCACTTTCAAAGACAACAGTTTTGATCATTAAAGTGTTATCAGTGATATGAATCCAGCATGGTCCCTCAGACAGTACAGAAGTGAGCATGAGAATGAAGCTGTCTGTAAAAAATGTACAAGAAACATTGAAGAAAACTGCAGCACAATCACTCTCCAGATTAATTTAGGGAGAAAAAGCATAAACTTCAATAATAAAGTAAAAGAGTTCTACAGCATGTGGTTGTATAACTCCTTATATATCCTGATTTTCTGTTTGCTTTCCCATTACAGTCCAGGAGTCATCATACACAAGATTTCATTTTTTAGAATCTTTGGTTGCAGTAAAAGAAGGGGGGATGGGACCCAATATATTCTTGTTTGTTAGCACATTTTCAGAGACTAAATTGGATGCATAATACCTGGTGGGAATATTGTAAGAAAACATCCATCAGACCATTGGACTTGAGTGCTAAACAAGTGCTTTTCTGACTCACTATTTTGCATACCCTCTTAGTCACGCACTATTAATTGGAAAGAGAACAGCGCATAAAGGGGTTTTATTGTACTTGGATTAATTAATATGCATCCTTCAGTAAACATTTTGATAATCAGCATACCTATGAGGCAGAATGAGCATGTGCATTTTGCTTGTCTACCCTTTGGTCTCCACTGCATAGAGAAATAAGACCTTGAGGGAAACCAGTTATGACCAGTGCTGCTCTTGGCATGGAAATGTTCTTGTTTAATGGCTGGAGTGCACAGAGTAGCTTTGTTTGAAAGGACAGCTTGTATGCTTGTTTTTGTTCTTTGGCTAAGGGCCATTCAGTTTAAGGCAGGGGTGGGCAATATGTGGCCTCATCTAGCTCACCAGGCACTTTCATCTGGCCTGCAATAGAGGTGGCTGGGCACTGGGGCTGCACTCCTCACCCCATTGCAGCTCTGGGCACATCTATATCTGGGGCTTCATGCCTTGCACCCACAGCTCCTGCACTTGCAGCAGAGGAGCCCCGTGCTGGACTCTGAGGAAGCAGGTGGCAGGGCTCCTTCTGCTCCCAGCAGAGTGCAGGGATCTGGGCAGCACAGGGTGGGGAAGGCAGCAGGCTCCAGCACGCGGCTTCCCCTGCTGCAAGTGCTGGAGCTGCAGGCATGGGACATGGAGCCCCAGGGAGAGAAGTAGCCAGACAGGCTGTGCTCCCTCCCACATGCAGCGCTGCCCAAAGCCATGCTCCAGTGGGCACCTGCTGGGCACAAAGGCTCTGACCTCCCTGCCTGCTGCTGGCAGCAGGGGTTGCACGCCATGGGAGGAGTATGCAGGGGGTCCCCTACACCCCCTCACACGTCCACACCCTGCCCCCACAAACCCTATCGACATACACATACAACCCAACATACCCTATGCCCCCTGCACAGCCACACCCCCCACCATATGCACACACGCACAAAATAAAAATGACGCTTTACTTTTGAGTTCTTATGCAACCCCTTCTATATACAGTATGCAGTCACAAGTCACGACAAATATTTTTGTAATAAAATTAAAATGTGGTATAGTAGGTGTTTGACTTCTAGTGTCTAGCGTGTGATTTTTTTTTCTGGTTCGCAGATGATAACTGCCCCCTCCCAAAAGGAGCATTTGGGAGAGGGGAGTATGCAAAGGAGTATGCAAAGTATGCCACTTCCAGTGGCAAAGGTCAGGGATTCGGGGGCAGGACTTCCAGGCCCAATGTGGCAACCGGGGGATGGAGCAACTGTCAAGGGATGGGCCCCCAACAGCTCGCCAAAACTTGTTAAGCAGCCCTCCACCCAAAATAATTGCCCGCCCCTGGTTTAAAGGTTATTCTGGTACTTTTAATAACCAAAATGGACTGCTGCTGACTTGGAACAAAAGGCAAGTCACGTGGATCAAAGCACAGAAGTAAGTTTAAACTTTGCTCATCTCTTCAATACTGTCCTGTAAGTTGGAGACATCACATTCAAGCAGGTTCCACTCCTCTGCTGTGAACACAGAGAAGCAGACTCAGAGCACAGACCTAGAGCCGTCCCTACATAGCCCAGTCCCACACCATTTCTGCTACACTTCTACTTTTCCTTTAGCTCTTGAGCATCATGTCGTATTTGTTCTGATGGTAGCAACCGGGTTTCAGAGCTCTGCTATGAATATGAAAGGTCAGGATGTTTGGGTCACAGCACAGGGGGTAAGAGAGCTCCAGGCAGCACAGAGAGGCAAGTTCACTGCTTGTAAATTACCTGCCATGCACCGTGGTTCATTAATTCCCATTCTTTTACATGCCTGTCTTTTCATTTCTTGCTTTTGAACACTGGTTTAAAAATAGCTCTGCTGATGTTAAGATGCTGGTTACAGTTCACGAGCATGTATAGATTTTGTGGAAAAAGAAAATCTTCAGACAAATTATTGCAATTATGTTACTATATTACTTGCTCTGGTAAAGCACACTGCAAAATTACAAAAAATTCCTGCTATTAGAGACCTCGGTTTTTTCATGCTTTTAACTTTCTACAACTCTTACCCTGAGGGCTAAGAACCATTTTCTTTGCTTCTAACCAAAGTGCTCTCATGCATATTCTCTCTCTATGTATACATAAAAGACAGAGATAGATATACTTAAATAAATATATATCTATATCTATATTTCTATATCTATATGGAGGGTAAAACCTCAACTGTTTATCAGTTATGTGTGAGTATGCAAATGTTGTGAGTCTGAAAAACATTGCAAGCTTATGTAAGCTCACTTGACATTTGCAATTCATCCTGTGTTTTGTCCTTAATGTCAAGAACAGTTTGTATTACATCTAACAAAAGGTGACTGTACAAGTATTGTACAAGTATATACACACTAAAAAAAATCTGCCTTGTCTTAAGTGTAGTACGTTCAGTTTTAAACAGTGATATTTGTCCTTAATGCATACATACGCACGCATAGTTATCTTATGCTCACTAACAATAGTTATGATAGTTTTGATATTTTTTTTGCTAATATAAATTATTCATTTTAAATTAGTTTGTACCTGTAAGGTTAGTCGTTCGTTTTATTTTTGAGCATAGGTGTTCTACTCAAGGAGCGATGCTCCACTGACTTATATATACAAGTAACAAAGATGACAGACCCTGACTTCCCCATGTAAATGTGAGGCAGAACACAACAGGGTAATGACACTGATGCAGGGGATGGACTGGTTTGAAGGGATGCAGTACTGATAAACAACAATTAATGAAGTAGGAAAGCAGAGACCCTGCTGAAACTAATGCTTCTGTACCTGTAAAAGCCAACACAATTGGGTCACTATCCATTCCTCTATCCTTTGCTAAATCTCAGGCTGTTATTGATTCTTGAACAAAACTGCATTTGTTCTGTTGTAGTAGTATTATAGTGATGTTATAGCAGTGATAGTCCAGGAACTACGTGAGAGACAAGGATTTCTTAGAGTGCTGAAGACCGGATGAAGCATGTTTTGCATTTGAAAGCTTGTCTAACTATCCCAACTATGCAACTGGGCCAATAAAACATATCGTCCTAAGAAATCCTTTGTTCTCACATTAACTGTTATTTTTAAAGACAATAAACAGGGTTTAAAGTGTGAGATGCTCGGGCTCCTAAGAAAAAGAGCCTAATGTCATCGTTCTGTTAGCAATGCCCAAGGTCATCAAGAATGGAGCTCCATTTACTTGGTGTTATGTAACTACAGGATGAGAGACTCCTGCTCCGAAGGGCTTTAACTTGATTTTCCAAAATGCCAAGTATTTATCAGCTCCCGTTTAACCCAGCACTTTTGAAAATCAGAAGTTTCTCATTCAGACATCTAACTTTACAGGCACGCTGAAAAATCTTGTTCCTGTTATTTCTTACGCTTAAATGGTATTTTATTCTCTTTTGAAGTTAGAAAGCATTCATACAAGGTTTGGAGCAGGGTGGAAGAGATTAAAATAGGAACAATAACAAAAATGCGCTCCTGACGTTTAAAAAAACTGTGATGGCTTTTAGCCTCCTGCTTGTGTTTCGCATTAAAATCAATTGGATTCAGATGGCTAACCTTCCAGTTTTTGAGTCTAAAAATAGGAAGTAAATAATTTAATTCAATTGAACAGGGGGAAAAAAAAATGGTTTCAGTTGTCTTCAAAACACAAAATCAGCTAAACACACTGAGGTTTTTTTCGTATCGATGTTCCATGAAGTCCTCATCCTCTAAATGTTTGAACAAGTAGAATAAGTTTATTTCAGGTGAACACAACTACACTGAAGGACACAGCGCCCAGTATTTATTTATCTATTCAGAGTGCTGCTACGTTTAGTTCCACCGTACGCCGTTGTGCCAGCACTGCAGAAATTGGAGGAACCTCTTGTCTGCCGTATTAATGCTTAGAGTTTCATTCTGTCCCTTGAATCATTCCAGGATTAACTTTGTAAGTATGTGCAAGTTCTGAGGCATCATGTTGCAATGAAAGTCAGATTCCCTAAGCCTAATCAAGAGCTGCTGCTACAGTTTATTTATAGTTCAGAAGGTCAAGCAGTTTCACTTAATTGGAAAACACCACTCACCAGTCTCTCTGCCTATTGATGTACTGTACATTTGATGAGATTAGTTACCGGGGTGAGTTTCTAATATGACCTTTGTTAATAAGGTACATTCTCCATAATAGGCTGTTTGCAGTTTCTAAGAGCCATTTACATGATGTGCTTGGTAATCAGTTATCCAGTGCTAATCCCATAGTGAAGTGAAATAGCTGCCTTAATTGGAGTTGCACACAAGGTCCAAACCTAAGGACATCCTGCCAATAAGTGGGGGCTTCGTACTAGAGGGACCCCCGGTCCACAAGAGTGAGTAGTTTTCTGAGTATCTTTCTGACACTAGCTTTGAAAGCAGCCAGCTTCACGATAGAAAGGCACGGCTGGGATGCAGTGCATCGGAGTACCTGGCAGCAAAGATGATTATTTCGGAAGTCAGCATGCTTAGCCCAGAGGCATACTGTGAAAAAAGACTGCACCCAGATACTTTGTAGGACGGGTGGCTGCCCTTCCTGGCTGCACATTGCAGTGGTAGGAGCAACGCGTGTCCTAAAGGGAAAGTCATTGTGGGAACCATAGTTCTCTAGAGTGGCAGAGGACGTCACTGCCGCTTGGGGGGAAATTTAACTCCGTTTTTTTTTGCTGCCAAAGCCTGTGTCAGGAGTGCTGATTTTGGTAGGGCAAACTGGGTCAGTTCTCCCCTCAGCAGCAGCACTCTTACTGCTGCTCTAAAAACTACAATTCACAGAGCGCCCAGCAGTCCATGACACATTACCCACACGGCTGCAATATGCAGCCAGGAAGTGCAGTTGAGCAGGCAATAGGAGAGTGAGCCCCCCAGCCCCATACTTACCTCTGGCACCCCACATCTTAGACAGCACCTAGGGAACACGTCCCACTCACCCATCCCATGTCATGCTGCTGGTTTTAACCACATGTTTCTTGAGTGTATTTTTCCTCTAGAATTTATGCAAACACTAGCATGTGGATTTTAAGTTAGGGAGCAAGCACTATAGTTTACAGACTGGGTTTGCTAGTCTTTGTCTGCATTTGCATTGTTGGAGCCTTTGCCTTCGTAGCACAACCAAGCAGGACCTACCATCCAATGCCTTCCCTGCCACGTGGAGAGCTGATGGCCTAGACCCTCATTAGTAGGGACAGACCAGCCTTTAGAGGATTAGCTATTTAAGGGGTGGTATTTTACTGCCTTGTGGTGCTGTCTTGTCAGAGGAGATCAGTGCCCAGACCTCCCAGACCCAGGAAATTAGGCAGGGTGTAGGAATTTCACGCCAACTCATGGTCCGTCTCTGATTGTAGTAGTCTTGTGGCAGCGGCACACTCATATCAGTGTGCATGGAGTGCACTGCAGCAGGATAACGCTAGACTCCTGTGTTCCTGCTGCTGATGCACACAGTAGCTTCCCGCATGCAGGTTCTTCACATGTATCCTTTTACTATTAACCTGCTGCCCATCTTCTCCACCAAGTTCCTTGCCCCAGATTTTGCAGTGCCTGCTACCCAGCTTCCCCCTGAAGTCGACTCAAGGACCATCATTCCTGTAGACCCACCGATGTCTTAGTTGCTGCCTTGATTCCATCATCTATTTTCCACGCTGTCTGTTTGGTTTCATACAAGCTAATGGGGGAGTTTGCTTGAATTCAGCATAGTGCCAGGGTTTCACCCTTAATATCTGAGTGCCCACTAAGGGACACGTAGTGAACTGGGCCCATGCCTCTCCAGAAAGGACGTAGGGCCTAGTCCTTTCCCTCCAGGTCATTTAACAAGGGGATACAGAAAGAATAATGGAGTAAGTCAACAATGTCATTGCAATATAATTGTGATGTTCGTATTTTAAGATAGATATATAATTTAAAATCACTAAGAAGAGAAGAATACAAAACAGAGATTCTCAAGCCAAGGGAAATTATTTTAAAATAGTTTAAAATCCTCATTCCTTTTCTCCTTTCCCAGATGACATGGTTGAAGACACCCAATGTGCCAGTGTGTATTCAGTCAGGTACACAGCTATATGCATCTAAATACTTTGTTTTCACTTAAATTTCTCTAAAATGTTTGTGGCACAAAGTAACTTCTCAGCAAACTTTCTTGTATCATCACTGAAGCAAAGCTCTGTAATTTAAGCAGAGGCTCCCTTTGGATTTTTGCTAAAATTAATCCAAATTAAAATAAAAATATTGACAAAACAGAAAATGCAAAGCTGAAATTGCATCCTTATAACTTATTTAATATTTGAAATAAACACTTATTACTGAATTACATGCTGGGAAATAGGAAAACTAGTTATTGCTCTCCAATATGTAATGAAAATGTATTTGAAAATGCATCATGGTAAACAATGAAATATCTTAAAGTTTGTTATACCTTGTGCAAAGCAGAGTTTATTTTGAATAGTGCTATAGCGCATTCCTGGTCCTCCACTCATAACATCACTGGGAGAAAATAATCTAGGACATGTTGTTCCTCTAGGGCTTTCTGAAGTCCTTGGCAGACCTGGAAAACGGAAGTGAGATCTATAGCAGGGTGACCTAATCTGTAGGTCTCCCTAATCTGCAGAACGAGGGATCATGGAAGGCTATCAGAGGGGTCACAATATAATTGCAATGTAATGCCGTGAAGAACTAGCTCTCCATTGTCAACAGACTTTTGCCCTTCTTTGCCACATGTGGTCCAGTCTCTTGAAACATTTGCACACATCAGTCTGACAGGATCATCATTAACATCAATACCATTTTTTCCTACTTTCTGAGTAAATATAAAGGAATCACAGTACATTTTTTACTTCTCTTAAGAGTTAAGACACCTGAAACAGTTGAGGAAAAACTGGCATGATTTTGCTATTGAAACCTTTTATTGGGGTTTTTTTTCCCCTCTTTCTTTTATTCATGATTTTTTTTTTAAATAACTTTTTGTAAACCAACGTTTTCCTATAAAGTCCAGAATACAAAAGAAATTGAATGGGTGGGTGGATGGACAGACAGGCAGACAAACCCACCCCTTCCCTTCAGATCCCATCAGACCTCACTGGTAAGAATAGTGAAGAAACCACGCAATGTAGGTGGCCTGTAGAAAATAAACAGCTGCTACTGGATTGCTGGGGCGAAATCAGATACTCTTCTCTTGAACTTTGAAATATCTTTTACTTGCCGTGTTCTTCTCACAGCTGAAACCTGCTGCAGGGACTGTAACTGCGGGGGCTCCTCTTGGTTTTCTACTGGTCAAATCTGTAGCTGGAATACCAGCACTAAAACATACCCCACTACCAGAGACTCTGTTTAGGCAGAAGCAAGTAATTCAAGTAAACAGAGACTTGCAATTCCTCATAACAAAGAGCTGTTGTTACCACTAATAATTTTATTGAAGCCCAAGGAGCAGAGGCCAACCTCTCGTCACAAAAATGGAAAAATGCATCTGAGATTGGAATTGAATATAATATGCAGATAACATACTGCAGTTAATATACATTCAGAGTGCAGAATAAATAGGAATATTGGTCTCAGGGACCTCCCAGGCCCATTATTTCATAAATATATAAACACAATTTATGTATGCAATTGAGGCCAAATTCTCAACAGTGCTTAGCATGTGGGGTCCTGACCTCTTTTGAACACTTGGCCAAGTTTCACCATGGGAGCTGCTGAGCGCTGAGATCTTTTGAAACTTAGATGCTTTTCATGTGCATTCAAATTAGAACGCTGCTTATTTGCAAATCTGACTCCAGTTGCAGGTGCTGAGCACCTGAGGATCCAACCTAGCACCTGCCAAAAACAGAAATTTCTGTTTTGAAGGAAATATCAGCATTTTAACAGGGGCATTAGTTGGAGCTGTGGGCCACGTCCAGAAGAGCGTGGATGTTTGGTTCCCCAGGGACAAGTAGCAGCGGCTCACCTTGTGCCCCTGGGGAATGCCTGTGCCACGCATGCTTTGGCGTGTGGCAGGTTGCCCCAGGTGGGGTATGGGAGGCTAGGGCCAGCACTGTGATGGCCCCAGCAGCCTTTCCTGGGGTCCCGGGGGCTTCCTGGGCAGCGATCCATGCAGATCCTGACCAGCAACCACAGTATAACTGTGGGCGGCCCAGCTTCACTTTTGAGTGGCACGCGCTACCTGTGTGTGAACTGCTCTGCTTTTCTTTTCTGCAGGTTTTTTTGGCCCCTGGATATTCAGGGGTCAAAAAAACTGCAGAAAAAAAGGTGGAGGAGCGCATGCATGGGCAGCCTGCCCTTGCAGCGTGGAGAACATCTAAATGTGCAGTATGTGGGTCCATATGTTTGCAGCGCCACATACCACTTGGCCATGCCATATCTGGACGTGGCCATGTTGGTGTAAAGACATATGCAGACAAGTTTCTTTGGGTAAATCTGAGAAGAGCACAGAACAACTGCAGACACGTCCTCAGCCTGAAGAAAAGTGTTTGTACCCGAAAGCTTGCAAAGAAGAATTTTACCAACTGTTTCAGTTGGTCTAATAAGAGATATTGGATTTACCCAAAGAACCTTGTCAGCATTTTAACATGCATTTTAACCACAAAATAGGCCAAAAGTAAAAAAAGAAAAGAAAAGAAACTGAACATTTTCATTCCAATAAATGTTGACGTACAGTTCAGTCATGAATTGCCCCTACTTAAGCTGCCTAGTGTCTTTTGGGAGCTGTAGTCCAGGTTCCTCATTGCGCAGTTCTCCTTGGCTTTGGCTCCCCCATCAGAATACATCTCCAAAGACGCACCTTGATCATGGACCTGCCCATGAGATGCCATGAGGGTTCAGGCACAAGCATGGCACAGCACATGATGGGCGATGTAGTCCAGGTAAGGAGCCCATCCCGTTACAGTGCTCATGAGCAAGGATCCTGGTCTTCTCTGATTTAAAAAAATGCACCAATTTTTGGTTCAGATTTCCCCAAATCCACATTTTTTTTGTGATTTAAGTGAAACACCATTTACACACACACACACACAAAGAACCAAATGAACCCAAATGAAACATCACTATATATATATATATATATATAGTGTATATATATATATATACTTTTTTTTTTTTTACTAAAATTTGGGGATTTTTTGAACTCAGAGAAAACCAGGATCCCTGTTTATGAGGCATCATAGCTGGCAAATGCATGTTAATGTCAAATTTATCTAAAATGAGACCAAATGAACCCAAATGAAACACCACCGTAGATAGATAGATAGATAGATAGATAGTGGTGTTTCATTTGGGTTCATCTGGTCTCATTTTGGATACATTTAACCTGCATTTGCCTGAGCAGCTTTGATGATTCAGATTATGTTAAATGTATCCAAAATGAGACAAATGCCAATGGCATGTTTCCCAGGAGAAAATCATGAACATTTTTGCAAAATAATGGATGTCTTCCTGCAAATGTTAGTGGAAAACTGCTACCCAGCTCTAGTCCACCCAGAGTTCATGTGAAACTGAGCTTTTATTGCACTAGGAATCCTATCAAGTAAGAGGAAAAGAAGGAATCCAGGGGAAAGCTCACAACCGTGTAGTACCTTCCTGATGTGCAGATTGCATTGTAGGCGGTGACTCATGACACCACCTAAGAAGCCAAACCCTCGTAGTGAAATCAAACCCCTTGTAGTAACGCCTGAAGCCA
>JAGPOW010000229.1:29761907-29773206 GCA_030014935.1 Caiman crocodilus
AAAAAAAGTGTTTTAATTTCATTTGTTTTTTTCAGCAAGAAAAATAGTCAGCTAAATTGAAGAAAACTGCTTGTTAAAAATGCATGTTAGATATTTTTGGACTACCTCTTGTGCTCATTCTCTACCCACCAACAACAGACCATACATTTGGAATTGGAAGAGGATGTTCAGAAGTACGCAACCTACAGTTTACACTGTATTTCTAAAAGTGCTCAGTGGCTGGATGCTCCCAGGCTTAGATAGTGAGTACTGTAATGGTTTTTTGGTGCCCTTCCCTTGTTTCTTATCTGTCACAAGACGCTATCAGTTTCAGCATCACCACAGCACTTGGTGAGCTGGATCTTGACCCCTCGAAAGTTTCATAGGCTGCTGCTCTTAGCCCTCTCCCCAGAGCTATTCTGTAGAGCAGAAAAGCCTCTGACCTTCCTAATCTACACGAGTCTTGACTCACTGTAGACTTCCCAGCTCTCTAATTCTGTTTCGGCTACACTGACCTACACCATGCAATTACTCCCCTTCCTGCACAGGAATCAGCCCAACCAGTATTAGTATTTTGGGGTGCCTATACGTGAGCGCAGAAGCTGCTCCAATGCACTGTAATTCCTGTGTGTTGTATCAGATTTGATTAATTGAGTCTGCTGGAACATGGCAATTACCATGCTTCAGCAGCCTTAAGCCGTGCACTTAAAAAAGGCAGCAGGGGCACTTGCTATTTTTACAAGCATACATACAAGGTGGCAATGCTCTCAGAGACGCTCTAATTAAGGCGCTGCTCCTCCCACCCCTGGAGAACTTGTAGAAGTGCCCTTTATGTCTACATACATATGACCATGGTAGGGTAGGGCTGCACTGCTTTAGCTATACTATCACAGCTAAGGTGGTACATACTTTTTGTGCAGTCAAAACTCTTGATTTCTCTGTATCACCATTTTGTTACCTGTAAAATGGGAACATTACTGTTTACCCATAGTACCTTGTGTGTGTGGGTTTGGGGGGTTTTTGGTCTTTGTGTTTGGTCTTTTTAGATATATCTGGTTAAAGGGACTAATTCCCCTGGTATACTATCACTGTAATACGTTTTACTCTGAATATAGTCGTACAATGGGAGCATCTAGATGTGCATTAATGCGGTTTTCCTAATGTGCATTAAATTTAGGCTTCACTAATGCACAGTAGTACAAGCATATGCTTTTTAGGTGATGTTTAATGCACAGTAGCCTATTCTACTGTACGTTAGAATATTAGCACAGTTTTTTATGCACCACTTTAATGCTCAGTAGAATAGATTACTGCACCTAAAAGCACGTGTAAATGTGCTCCATGGCAATTTGAAGAGCTGAAGCTATCCTCTGAAGTTTAAAAGGTACAAGAATGAGGCTTTTCTACAAAGACATTGGTTTTACTAGGGTGCCTAAAACTGAAGCTTTGGGTACACTCTCCATTTGTTGAAGCATATGTAATTGCTCCCTGGTGCAGTATTTTCAGGGACTGTATAATACTTAGATACTTGGAAACCCTACTGTTTGAGTTATTTTGGGATTTACTAATTAAAAATAATGTTCACTGCTGAATGAAACATTTTTGCATTAAAAATTACTTTTCTGGATTTCACATTCAACCCCCTCAAAAACCCAGCTGAGTAATAGTCTTCCTGAGGAGATAGGAAAAAAACCCTCCATTTGATTTATTAAGAGTCCAGTAGTAGTATCAGATGTATGGAAATAAACAGGTAATTGCATTTTGTGTATATGTGCAAATGTATGCATTTATTTTGACTGAGTCCTAATTGCTGCTCTTTGTGAATGAATTTGCCACTGCTAAAGGCATGATCCTTTCAATTACAATTTGGCATTAAATACAGGATTTTTCAATTTAAGAAAAAATGCCCATTTCCTATGGTCTCAGAGGTTTACTCCATTTTATTCTGTAATTTATGATAAGTTGTAAGACTGTTATTGATTCCTACTTTCACAAATGCTTATAACAGGAAGTCCTAGGCATGGGATCCCTGTAAGCTTGCACAAATATAAACAAATATGAAGGATTTGGTACAGATCCATTACAAACTAGCTGTCTTAAGCTAAAATGCACTACAAACTCAAAATATTGGAACACTTGTGTCTATATGCGCCTGTGCAAACACCAATAAAATGTAACTGGAGCTGCTTGAGAATTTGCAGTAAAACTGCATTGTGTCAGGAAATGCTGAATGACCAACACAAAGGTAAGGGGAATTTGCCACTTACAAGGAAGCTTTAACTGGGAAAGGCTTCTCAGATTCAGGATGACATTTTGAAATCAAATGAATTCAAGAGATCCAAGAGTAGCCCCTGAATGTTCACCCAGTTCAGGTATCAGTTTTGCCTGATTTAAACTAGGAACTGGAACCCGAATGCCCTGAAATTAGGAGGGGTGGGTGGGTGGGTGGGTGTGTGTGTGTGTGTGCACATACATGTGTACCTCTCTCTCTCTATTCTTTCTATAACTTCTAAAGGTTTTGACTTCGTCCTAGTTTGAAAAAAGGAATCTTTTTGAAGTCTCAAAGTTTCACAAGTCAAGAAAACTGTCACCCAGTTCTAATTATGAGGCTACGTCTGCAGATGTTGATACTACGCAACAGTACATGTTTTGCAATGAAGGGAGAGAGGAAAATGTTAGTTATAGGTATTTTTTTTAAGAATGGGGTTGTAGAGCAAAGGGAGAGATTTTCCCAGTGCGAACAGACTTTGCTGCATAAGTCTTATCGACTCTCGCTGATATTTGTGCTCCTAAATCCTGAGGGGATTTTCAAAAATCCCCCCAAATGGGTGAGAACAGGAAATAGGTGGCTTGTATAATTCTTGAATGATTTGGAGGAGAGGAATATAAGAAGATGTAACACCGAGATTGTGGACAGTCACTTCATAATTTAAAATAATTAAAGTAAATTAAATTAAGTGTACTGTGTGAATCTTATATTGGTTGGAGACTCCATCTGCGAGCCTTAGAGACTGGAATCATTAATAATTCACAGGCATAACAGGTAAAAGCAACAGTGCTAAGCTAGTCATTGTATCCTCTGACCTGAAAGGACGTGGACTTGGACATATTCTGCGGAGACCCAGAGGAAAGTCCAGTCTCCCTGGTCCCTTCGGTTCTTGGCATCTAGGCTGAGGCTGCCAAACACCCACAGGTTTGACCATGGCTGTATATTTGTTTTGCTGAAATTAGAAACTGTACTGGGAATCACTAAACTTATTTTATCTAATCCACCATAGCCGACATAGGCTAGAAACAGCTTTTAGGCAAAGTCATCCTGTGTTCAAACCAAGAAAAGCAAAACAAAATTGTCCTATTGCTAGTCATATGGTCCACCCAGACCTCCAGAATGCTTTTGAGTGATATTAGGCCAAATGATGTCACCAACATGTGGGTCCACGTGGGAACTGCGAAGAAATTTGCTTTAAAACTATAGTAACTATAAGCAGAATTGTCTTGTTAATGCAAGGGCAGGCATAGCCCATTAGAAACCAACGTGGACTTTTAGGTAAATTCCTTGCCCATCTTCTATGTCTCAGTTTTCAGTTATGAGAGTATTGGCATGACAGAAATTGTCAAAGTCCATCAAAGTCCCGTGACTAAGACAAATTTGTGCCGCTGCTGTTTGTCCCAGGCATGCCCCTGCACGTGTGCTCCAGCATGTGACATAGTGACCTGAGTGGCCAGAAAGGAGGCTGAGGCCACCACCTATGCTGGCCCCAGCAGCCTCACCCGGGGTCCTGGGGGCCTCCTGGGCAGCCTGGCCAACACCCAGAGCACGGCTCTGGCCAATCAGACTCCAGCTTCTGGTGATGCACACTGCTGCCGCATGCACTGCACTGCTTTTTTTTGGTGGTGCTTTGTTTCTGGGGGCAGGGGAGTTGACACCGGGATCTCTGGGAGTCAAAAAAACCCAGCCATGCTGAGAATTAGCAGGACGGCAAATGAGTGCACATGCACTGCATACAGTTTGTGGCATCTCAAGTGAGTTTGAGGGACTACAAACCACATGTGCACACTCGTCAGCATGACCTCCCAGAGTTTCATTCAGAAAAAGAATAATGTTTGCTATAAGGAAATGCAATTTTTCTCTACTGTTCTGTAAATGTTTATAATATCTCAGTTTTGCCAACGCTCGTGATTTTATCCGGAATTATTTTTCTTGAAAGCCCGACTTCTGGAGTCTTACAGTTATGTGAGAAACTCAACCTTGGTTGTTTTTTGTGGGTTTTTTAATTGAAATTCCCATTCCTAATGGCTATTATGAAAAGACTGAAAAATAAGATTAAAAAAACTACAGAAAATTGAATGGCAAACTGTACTTTTTTTTTTTTAAATCTCATCATTCATAAGCAAATTTCATAATTTTGGAGGGAATGACTCATGTTTTTTAAACTTCTAGGGCTGGTAATACCAGCTACTTGGTAATGAAATCTCTCAATCTGTCTTTCCTCTTCGTGTGTTTGTACTGGAGCCCCTCCTTGCAGGCGTAATCTATAGTATGTACATAAAGAACATTTTATTTTTAAATGTTTTGCATCAATGTATTGAAGTTGGAAAACTTTTTTCATTGGAATGGCTTATTAGGTCCAGGATACATAGGTCAGGGAAACTGTGGTCGCCTGCCACGTAGGAGATCTAGGTTCAAGTCTCGGTGCTTAGAATGAACTGGTAGGAAAACTGCTTGGAAAGGGACCGTCTTCATCTCGAGTCAATATCCTCATTCCCAAATCATAAGGAAGACAGTCAGGTTCTCAATCCATAAAACAATTTCAAAAGGTGTTGTGTCCCAATCCAATATGGCATGGAAGCCAATTTCAAAACTTCCTAGTGTTTCACCAAATGAAATCATTCATTTTTCACCAGCCCTTCTGCCGCTAATGGGGAAAGCTGATAAAGCCACAAAAAGAGTACAGACAGCCACAAAAGTAACATCCGAAAAGATTTGTTTTTTCTCACCATTCTTTTTCCAATATCCCTAGCTTTCACAGGAAAACCTTAAGTGCATTTGCTTGTTCCTTGCATATCAGCTTGTTTTCTCAATGAAATCATTTGCATGATGCGTGTGCTGCGAGTGCAGGTTGCTGAACAATTCCAGGGAGCTCTCCTCTACACCACCCCTTTGCTGTTAATTTGCTGGCTTTGTATACCACTTTTATCATATCCTTATTTATGACAGCAATCTATTTTATTCACTCACTTGTATGGAGCCCCAAGATTCAGCTACTTCAAGGCTGAGTTAGTTTTCCTCCCTGAGCTGTCAGCTAAATGTGATGATTAGGAGGGTAGCCAAATTCTTAGCATCAGCTTGTCTCTCTATAATTAAGAGACTAAGAGAGCAGTTGCTCATTTTCCACAGTGCAGCGGGGGATTGGGTTGCTACACAGGTTACAATAAGCATTTGCATACCTCTTTTGGCAGGATGCTTCGGTGTGGGTGGTGTAGTGGAACTGGAGACCAAAAGCCTTGGTCCCATTCTGGGTTTAACTACTGAGACCTTTACGATTTTTTGGAGCTCTGTGCAAATTTTTTAAGTCACTTAATCTCTCTGAAGCTCTTTACCTCGTGCTGACCTGATTTTTCAGTTCTTTGAGGCAAGGAACATCTCGCTATGTGTTTTTTAGCACAAAAGAGCTGTGCCTGATCATAGTTGGGGCATCTAGGCACTACTGGAACATAAAAATAAATCAAAATATGATTGTTTTCTATTATAAGCTCTCTAAACCCTGCAGTGTATTTTCCCATCTGTTCTTCAGGCCTCTTACTGTAATATTTGGATCAATTTTTGGTGGTCTATACAGGTTTATACTTGCATGTGGTATTTTCTTCTACTTCATAAGGAATAAATCAGAAGCCAATGGGTCTAGAAGCAGGCATGAGACTTCTTTAACGATGGAGTGAAAGTAGCTGTTCCCTAGTTCACATTTGAACCTAGGCCCCTTCGGACCCTAGATACTATGATACTATGATACATTTGATTTCACCAAGACAAGACCTTTATGGCTTTCTTGTAAAGCCTTCTATAAAACAATTTCAGCTTCAAAACTAGTAGCATAGATCAAGGATGGAAGTAGACTTTTTCCACAACATTTGAAGTGAACTGAGCAAAGTAGCCCCAAATTATTATTCCTTAAAAATGCAAGTGTTCAGAGTTCTTATTGCCCTCAAAATGTATCTATTTATATTCTGGGGAGGGGAGAACAGAAAGAATGAAAATGCAAAAGAAAACAGTGGTTCTCACGTCCCTTCCTTCCCGTTTTCTTCCTTCCTAACCCCAAAAGCAAGATGTAGTGCATAAGCCAGTACCATAAAGATGGGTGGAGGAATGGAGCACTAGCCCTGTGCACTGCCTAAGGGCTAGGGGGACATAAGAAGTGGGGTGTGCCTCACTCTCCTGCCCCCAGTAACCCTGCACTTTCCAGCACCAGCTCCCAGAGGAAGCAACTTCGGCACAGAACTGAGTCAGTGCGTGAATGGTATGGTGGTAAATGTAGTCCTGTTGAGCGGCAGCAGTTGGTCTTCGCTGCTGCTGAAAGAGAGATGTCACCCCATCTTTTGGCTCCAAAACCAGGTTTTTTTAACATAAGTATCTGTGGCAAAGCAGAGGTGAATTCTCCCCTCAACAGCAGTGAACTTCAGCTGCTGCTCCTGCCTACGGCCAGAGCCCCCAGAGCCAGCACCCTGCAAAGAAGGTACAGTGGGAGGAAGGAAGGTGGACTACCCTGGGCACTGTCCTGTCCAGTGATGTCTCTGGCACAAGTACCAAAATTTAGCAAGAGTTATCAGTGCTGGAGTTTGGACAGTAGCTGTGACTCATCATACCGGCATCAGCTGACTGCAACACACAAACTTTCCTTCTCAGAGAATGAGCTTCTGTCCTTTTTTCTCACAACAGGGCCTCATGAGCATGCATTCACAGACAGTGACAAGATCATGGCAAGAACATGGCACGAATATCCGTAACTCACCGGGCCCTCACTGCTGCATTGTCACCTTTTGGGTCACTTGTATCCACCCCAATTTAGAGTAACCCTTGGACTGCTCTAGTGTATGCCAGGGAGCCAGCCAATTGCATACCTGGCTTCGGAATCAGCAAAACGCAGCGGTGGTTTAACAACCTTGTTGCAAGCCACCTCCTGGATTGGTCTGTAGCGGGTGTGGGCAAAATGGCAGAGCTAGCCAGCTGCCCCAGCAGTGCTGGCAGGGAGTGCAGCTGGGTGGAGAGCTGCTCCGGGGCTGGGATCTTGCGGCAGTGACAGTATGGGCTGGAGCCAGGGCACAGCTGCTTGCATGCCCCGGGTCTGGGAGAAGGAAAAGGGATGCCAGGAGTGTACGGGCAGCAGACGGCAGCTCTGCTGCAGCTCCAGGCCACGCTGTCACCGCTGCAAGATCCCAGCCCCGGCTCCAGAACAGCTTCCTGCCCAGCCGCACGTGCTGCCAGTGCTGCTGGGGCTGGTCTCTATGGAAACCCTGGCCTCACACTACCAGGGTGCCTCTGCTATTGGGGTCTCCTTGGAAACTGGCCCCAGCAATGCCAGCAGGGGCTGCTGGGACAGGAAGTCTGCCACGGGCCATAGAACTGGCCCACGGGCCAGACTTTGCCTGCTCCTGGTCTATAGCCAAGGATGTGGTCATGATATCAAACTAATCATAGAATCATAGAAAATGATGGCTGGAAGGGACCCCAGGAGGTCATCTAGTCCAGCCCGCTGCTCAAAGCAGGACCAGCCCCAACTAGAACATCCCAGCCAAGGGTTTGTCTAACCGGGTCTTAAAAACTTTCAAGAATGGAGATTCCACAACGTCTCTGGGTAACTTTTTCCAGTGCTTCACCACCCTCCTAGTGAGAACGTTTTTCCTGATATCTAACGTAAACTTCCCTTGCTGCAACTTGAAACCATTGCTTCTTGTTCTGTCATCTGCCGCCACTGAGAACAGTCTAGCTCCATCCTCTTTTGAACCCCACTTCAGGTAGCAGAAGACTGCTATTAAATCCCCCCTCACTCTTCTCTTCTGTAGACTACATAAACCCAGTTCCCTCAGCCTCTCCTCATAAGTTAAGTGCCCTAGCACCCTAACCATTTTTGCTGCACTCTACCAGAGTCTATCCAACTTGCCCACATGCTTTCTATAGTGGACATGGTACTCCAGACGTTGCCTCAACAGTGCAGAATAGAGCAGAATAATTATTTCTCTCAATCTGCTGGCAAAGCTTCTACAAATGCATCCCAGTATGCTGTTAATGTTCTTGGCAACAAGGGCACACTGTTGAATCAGTTTCTCTCTTCCAACAGCAGCAGTTTCATTGGTAGCATGTTCTGAGGGTGATTGACCTTTGAAATAAAGTGTGGGAGGTGGTGGGTTTTTCCAGCTCTTTATGTTTCGGATCAAGACTGGGTGTCTTTGTGGAACGTGTTCTTGGCCAAACAACTCACTGAGTTGTTTGCAAGGTTAGATTGGAAAAACTATTTGACCTCATTTATACAGGTAGTCAGACTTGATCGGGGTGGGCAAAATATGACCCATGGGATGCATCCGACCCACCAAGGGTTTTTATCTGGCCTGTGGCAGGTCCCTTGGCACCACCTAGACGAGGCATGGAGAGCCAGCCTGGGCCATGGTGTGTGCAGCCAGTCCTGTTTCCCCCAAGCATGCAGCAGGGCTGGCGTGATGCAGTGGCCAGATTCACTTCCTGGCAGCCCCTGCAGCGGCAACTCCTTTCAACTGCTGCTGCTGCCAGTCTCTGCTGCTAGACCCAGCCCCACTGTCCAGGCACCCCAGCCCATCTGTCCTGCAACCACTGCCAGGGGTACTGGATGGAGCAGGCGGGTTGGGTCTCCATGGAGACTAGCTTGGGACCCACATGTGGGCAGGGTGCACTTGACCAGGAAGATGGGATGGGGCCATGGGCAGGCAGGGAGTAGTGTCCAGGAGTGGGACAGGATGGAGGGGCTGGGGCCTAGAGCAGAGCCACAGTCCGCCCTCCACACATCCCTGCAACAGGCACCCGTTCTGCAGCCAGAGATGTGGGGGGCAGATTGTGGCTTTTCCCTGATCCCAGCCCTGATCCCGCCCATCCCGCTCCCAGATGCTGCTTTCTGCCTGCCGGTTGCTGCATCCCATCATGCTGACCTAGCTGACCTAGCATGCCCTGGCTGCATGCTGGGCCCAGGCTGATCTCTTGGAGACCCTGGGATTGCTGGGCAGTGATAGCATGGGGCCAGGGTTTGGGGAAGAGCCTCAAACTGGTCCCTGTACGCCCCTGACTGTGGAACCAGTGCCTGTCACAAGGGTGTGCAGGGAGCAGATTGGTGAGCTCGTGGGGTGGGAGGGGGGAAATGGTGCTAAGCGGGCCTGGAGTGGAGGGTGGGTGCTGGCCTGGGGCCATGACAGCTCACCAAAACTCCCTAAGAGGCCCTCCAGCCCAAATAATTGCCCACGCCTGGACTTGATGATCTAATGCTGTCTTCTAGTCATACAATCTTTCTATCTAGAAACTAATGACTGTACAAGACCCCCTGGGACAGCAAGTCCCATTCCCTGCTCCCTTAGGCAACCACGAAATATAATTATTTTCATAAACAGCTCAAGCTTCGGCTTTTAATTAGTTGGATTTCCAGCCCTACAGGAAAACTGTTCCAGGAAGTCTCTCTTCTGATTCTTAGCAACCAAATTTCCAGATTTATGACCTTATAGCTGGTTTAAAACCATTTGTTCTTGTGTCCACATTGCCCTGTCACTTAAACAGCTCTTTTCCTTCCCTGGTATTTTCTTCCCGACATCCTCATAGTGCATCTACATGCTCAATTAATACACTTCAGGTAATGCAAATTAAATCTAGCACCTCCACTATGAGGTACTAGGAAAATGCATATGAGCCTGGCTTAATGCACATTAACTAAATCGCATACTTTTTAAGTGATGCTTAATGTGCATTATTCTATTTGAATGCGCATTAAGTAAAAAGCACGTTTTACATAATGTCTTAATGTGCATTAAAATAGGCTAATGTACATTAAAGCACATGTGTAGATGCACCCCCTTTCAGCCTGAATTTTGCTCGAATTGAGATGCCAAACTTATCTCTTCTCACATGATAGCTTCTCCATCCCATTTCTCTACACCAGTTCCAGTTTGAATTGATCTTTTCTTGAACATGAGTAAGCCAAAGTATACACAGCATCCCAGTTAAGGTTTCATCACTTCTTTGTAGTGTGGTATTATCACTAACTCTACTGGAAATATCTAATATATACTAGTCTTACGTTTGCCTCATTCATGGCCAGCTTCCACAGGGGGCTCATGGTTGTCCTTTGAACAACTATTTCCCCCATGCTTTCCTCTACGCCTCAGTTATTCCAGCTAAGGTTAACAAGCTGAAACCAGGAATTCGTGTTACTTTCTAAGTGCACGATCCTGCATTTTGTTCTAAAGAATTCCATCTCCCTTCTTTTACTCCAGTCTTTCAGGTCATCCAGTTCTTTCTATATAATGTCCCAATCCTTCTGTGTATTGATAATACTTGCCCAGATTTCTGTCAGAAAATCGCATTAGTACTATGACTGTTCCTTGAGGAGTTCTATGAGTAACCTCCCACCATCCCAGTAATCCTCTTTTCAATGCTGTCTGTTTTTACCACTCCTTTATCCAGTTCCTTACCCACTTTTTATTAATCCTATCTATCTTTTCCTGCTTAGCTAATAATTTCCCAGGGGGCACTATATCAAATAGTTTACCAAAGTCCAGATATGTGAGATATGCCACGTTTCCTTTGTCTAGACATGCAGTTATTTTATGAAGAAATATGTCAGGACCTATCTTTGGTTTATTCAGGTTGTATTTTGTCCCAGTTTCCATTTACCTTCATATTTTTCTTTATTCTTTCCTTCAGCATTTGTTCTGCTGCTTGACTTACAATTGAGGTCAAACTGCTAAGCCTGATAGTTGGTTTCCAAACCCAAATTCCTATCAGCTGTTCTGCCTTTGACACCATGTCATCATTCTCCTTATTGAAAACTGAGGCAAAGTGTCCATTTAATTTCTCAGATATATCTCCATATCTGTAAGCTTGACACTATCCTTACCACATAGCAGCCGCACTTCTTCTTTCCTTGTTCTCTTGTTATTCATATAGCTGGATAACTTTTTACTCTGCCTTAATATCCTTTGCAAGGTCTAATTCAGCTTGCCTTTTCAGGGACAGTTGTCACTTTTACCCTACATGTCTTGAACTCCCAAATCATAGCGTCTTTGCTGGCCATCCTCTTTGTGCCATTTCTTG
>JAGPOW010000229.1:29784330-29814269 GCA_030014935.1 Caiman crocodilus
CCCTGCCATGGGCAGGAAAGAATGCTGAGGTCAAATGACCCCGGCTGGGTGTCTATCTAGCCTCCTTTTGAAGACCCCCAGGGTAGAAGCGAGCACCACTTCCCTTGGAAGTTGGTTCCAGATCCTAGCCACCCTGACTATGAAGTAGTGCTTCCTGATGTCTAACCTGAACCTACTCTCAATCAACTTGTGGCCATTATTCCTAGTTAATCTGGGAAGTGCTCAGGGGAACAGGGACTCTCCTCTTCCCCGCTAATCTCCCCTGGTAAGTTTACAGATGGCCACCAGATCCCCTCTCATCCTTCTCTTGTGGAAGCTGAACAGTCAGGTCCCATAGCCTCATCTCGTTAGGTCTGCCCTGCTGCCCCCTGACCACGTGAGTGGCCCTCCTTTGGACCCTCTCAGTGCTGTCCACATCCCTCCTGAAGTGCGGTGCCCAGAACTGGATGCAGTACTCCAACTGTGACCTGACCAGTGGTGCATAGAGGGGGAGGATCACCTCCTTGGACCTGCTCATGATGCACCTGTGGATGCATGATAAGTTGCAGTTAGCCTTACTGACCATGTCCTCACATTGGCGGCCCATGTTCATCCTGGAATCAATGATTCCAAGATCCTTTTCTGCATATCTTGGGATATATCTTGATATATAACTTGAGATATATCTCCCCACTGGTCAGCATCCAGCATAGAATGAACCAGCCAACTGGGCAATGACATAAATAGGCAGTCTCCTAAAGCCCTCACCACTTGTGTAGGCCTGCTTTGTACCACGGTTGGCCACCAATCTGGGTAATGATAGATGCCCCATCTTCATCCTAGTGTTTCCTTTTGGCTTGTTCCAAGTCTGTCCCTTAGACATGGCTACTCGGGAAATTACAGGGAAACCCTAAGGCGTCTTTGTCCAATGTTGTGCAGTAGTTGTGACTCCTTCCCCTGGATCCTCATAATCTGCTTCCCCAGTGGAATGGAACGCAAGGTATGTCTGCACGGTAAAGTGCTGTGATACCTGAGCTAGCTCTGAATAGTGTAGCTTAGGTACCAGAACCAGTAACGCCACATTTGAAAAGTGCTCTACCCCAGCTAATTGTCCAAGAGAAGTGCCACAACAATGTGGCTATGCTGCTTCTGTTGCCCATGCCAGTTCGAAACAAGTAGGCGTGGGTCTCTTTTCATGGCAGCACTATGCCATATGGGCACCAAACACTCCTTCTGCTCAGGGTGAATCCAGAGGGGGTGCAGTGACAGAGCTGTGCCCCTGCTTTTGGACCATGCCGCAGGAACAATGGCTGAGAACTTTAAATATCTAAATCAAATAAGAACCTTCTCCTGCTCTCAGCAACCTTCTCTTCCCGACCATGCTCAATGAAGGGTACATCCCCTCCCCTCTCATTTGCCTCTTACCCTGCTCCAATCTAGCTGTGTGGAGAACTAGGCTCAGCTGGAGACAGTGGCTGTGTCCCCCCTCAGCAGGGAGAAGAAATCTGCCTACAATGGTCTGCCCATTCTGGTTGGGGGAGGGTGATCTGTGAAATTATAGCCACCCTCACGGTGCTTGTTTGCCATTCCTACACCTGCCTTTACAAAATCTGCCCATGCTTCTGCTGCATTTGTCATCTTCTGTAGGAGGGAGCCCCAAAGATGCTTTACACTCCTCCCTCCCTCCCTCCCTTCTTCCCTTCCTCAGTTTTTAAATCTATTCCAGGATTTTTTTCAAGAGTCTGTTCACCCTGCACTGTTCACATTCATCAGATCAAACCCTTCTTACCTCTGCCATATCCATCAGCGCATAGACAAGATTTAGTAGAATGTGCTACCGTTCTTTGAGCACTGCCTTGCAGAACCATGGCTTAAGCTGAAATCAATAGGGAGAATAATATTTTCTGGCTGTATGCTCAGGCTTAGGAATTCCCTTCTTTTGAAGATAAGACATCATATAGCTCACCTTGGGCAACTTGTTAGAGTTACTTTTCTGGTATGCAGCTTGTTAGTGCTAAAAAGTCTTGTTAGTATTAGATGTGCTTTTTTTAAAAACAAGTCTTTCAACTTCAAACTTGTACCTGCTGGTAGTTTTCAGTGTATTTTTATGTCCTGCATTTTGATTTTAGTGTCTGTTTGGCCCATTTTGCAGGGCTTCGAAACTGATATTTCTGTAAGATAATATGAACCTGGGATTGGAAGTCATTCATGTACACAGGAAAACCCTAGGGCTTGCAGGTCCTGCTCTTAAATAAAGTATAACTATGGGGAAAAAACATAATTCCAAATGTGAAATGGATACTGAAACTCATTATTTTCAATTAGCATGAACAAGCTCCTGGTGGGTGTTGCCGTTCTGGGAAGAGTAGATAGCCTTCCAGAGAAATGAATTTATGAACAGAGCCAGACTCACAGACATGTTGCATGAAAAAACTATTGTGACAGTGATTAAATTTCATTCATTTCAGCCAAAATGAAATTGTTTTGCATTGTGATTCATGACTGCTTTTCTTTTAAGAATGTGAATTTTGTTGTCCAAATTTTCAAACTCCTCTGCTGTTTGGTGCAAACTTGGAGCGTGCATCTGGGGATACACAAGCACAGGCATTTACATCATGAAATGTGTGGATAGATAGGTGACTGCTTTGTGCTAGACCTGATCTCTTTATTCTTACTGCATAGCACCGTACTTTGTGATTGGCTCATTTGACTTTGGTGTGTTTGTACACATGCAATCATGCATGCATATACACACACACACACATATACCACTGTGGATTTCATGAACATGAATCAAGAGCAAAGATGGACCGGTCAAGAGCCTGCCATGCTTAACCAATCTGATGTCCTTCAGTAATACAATGATGACTCTAACAAAGTCAAGAAAGAGGAAGAGCAAGGAATGCGATATACTTTAACTTCAGCATGACTGTTGCTTGCAAGTCAAGTCCATTCTATTCACTACTGGTGAGGCCTTACTTAGAGTGCTGTGTCCTGTTTTTGAGCATAGCACTTCACAAAAGATGTAAATGTAGTATAAAGAGGCCTATGGAGACCAACAACTATTAGAGGTCTAGGGAGCATGTCATACAAGAAAAGTTTGGAAGAATTGGGATTTAGTCCAGAGACAAGGGGAGGATTTATTAATAGTCTTTGAATACTGAAAGGTGGTTATAGACAGAATGGTAACAGACTCGTGTCTGTGGTTGTAGGGGACAGGATTAAAAGTAATGCTCTTAAATTGCAGCAAAGGATATTTAGTTTGGATATAAGAAAGAAATTGTTTAATTATGATGGCAGCTAATGCTAGAACAGATTGCCTAGATATGTTATGGACTCTCTATCTCTGGAATTTTTTAGAGAAGCCTGGACAAACATTTGGAAGAGATGATTTAAACATAGATGATCCTGCCTTGAGCACAGGGTTGGACTAGAAGACCTCCTGAGGTCTTTTCATCCATAATTTTCTCTGAGTTAATGATCTCCATAGATCAAGAGATCATGAAAAATACAGCTCCTAATTTATGATATCACCAGCAAGCCAAAGATATGAACAATAATAAATAAAGGACTGCAAAAGTACTGCAAATGATGCATCTTCTATTTGTTAAGTTTGTCTTTCATTATATGGGGGCTTCCCTCTTCTCTCCCAGACTCTAGGAGCAGCCATTTGAAAGTCAATATTATTACCTGTATAGCACCTAAAGGCTACAAACAAGGATAGGAGCTCCATTGTATTGGGTGCTATGCAAACAAAGAGCAAAGAGTGGCTTCTGTCCCCAAAAGCTTCCAATCTAAGTGCAAAACAAGAGATAATAAGTGGTGACAAGCACATAAGACATAACAGAACAATATTATTCATCCCTGTTCACTCACTGTTGGTGCCTGCCGTGTTAAGAGCTGGAGCAGGCAGAAGCCAGGTGCTTGATTGCAGTGGCCATTTTAGAGAGCGGGCTATAAACAGGGTGAAGCAGCTCTTTGCTGCCAGCAGCTGTGAGACAGGAATCAGTTGGTGGAGTTGTGAGAAACATGGGTGGGCTCCTTGTCACAGATTGGAAGTGGGTTTAGTGCACCAGTAGCATTACCACTGTCAAGATGTCAACATTTTGATCAGGAAGGAAAGACTGGAAAGAGGACAACATGCTGCCTGTGCAGATATTTATGCAGTGTTCCTATAGCATATTATAAAGGGCAGGAAGCAAGAGATATGCAGTGTCAAAGACACCAAGTCCTAAGAGGGAGCAGGTAAGGTGGGAATAGGGCAAGTTCTGTCTTGTGCAAAACAATGCAACTGCACTTTTTGTGCTTGTAAATGTTGTGTGCTGCATTTGTCTGAGAGAGATTCTGGCCCATGGCATTTATCAACACTATTGCACCTATTGGGCATCTAAGGGGACTGAGGCCTTTAAGTGTCAGTCTTTTCCACAGTGTTCAAGTCCCTGAAAAATCCATTAACTCATCACCTTTTGTAAGACACCATCATCTTACGCTTAAGATTGAGCCACAAAAAAGCAGAGAAGAAGAGGAGAACCTTTTTCATTAACTGTTTTTCAGGGACTTGAGTAGGGTGTGAACTTCAAGTCACTTGGGAACCTAACTGGAAAGCAGTTTACATCTTCATGATACACTTGAATGATTTTAGGGTGGCTGGGCCCAGGCCCTTCGTTTGGGCTTTAGATGCTTAGCGCTTTATAACCTGTAGCAGCTATACCTGTTCCACTCTAGCCTGGCTCCTACCTGGTTTTCTGTTCCAGCTTACCCTGTTCAGGTGTCCTGAATTCTTTAGATCCTGAAGGATTCTGTCTTGTCCATGGATATGGATCTTGTTTACTGGCTGGACTTTGACTTGGCCTCTGGTTTTCACCCTCTTTTGCAGTCCTGATCCCTAGTTTGGATTATCCTCTGACTCAGGTACTTGTCTACTACTCTGTACCACCGGAGTGCCTATACCCCAATTCTTACAATAGATGGCATAGAATTTGGCCCCATATCTGCTATAATGTCACATACATTTACACTGCATATTTTATATAAGTAACACAAAAGCAAAGGAGCATTCAGCTAGCATGTGGAGCATGTGACAAACCAGTATAACTTGGTTTGGATAAGAGTCATGGCAGAAAGCGCCAACAGTTGGGAAGTTGCTTCGTAAAATACACTAATGATGAAACTGAGGACTGCTTGGGATGACAATGGGATGGGGTCAGGGAGGCTTTCCCAGAGTTGACAATATGCTATTCTAATTATAAAGTAAAGCAGCGCAAGACAGGAAGGAATAACATCCTCTCAGAAAAGGGGCTTGAGACTGCCTGTGTAATTCAACTGCATCTCTCAGAACTGAAAACAAACTCATTGAATTTGATGGGTATAGCAGCATCATTTGAGACTAGAGCATTTTCCTCTTGCAGTCTCAGCGAGCTAGTGCTGCTGCCTCTATTGCTGCCAGTTTTCTCTTGCATATGAATCGAACAAAGAGAAAAGTGACAATGTTTGTGCTAAAGGTGGAGCAAGTGAAAAACGAATGCCAGCTCAGGTCTACAACAGAGGGCATGTCTACACATGTGCTTGAATGTACATGATCTTATTTTAATGAGCATTAAAACATCACTAAACAAACAGTGCTATCTAGGTAATGTACATTGAAATAGTCTCATGCACATTAAGTGTCACGTAAAAACCATGCTCTTTAGTTCATGCACATTAAGACAGGATAATGCTCATTTTCCTAGTACCTCACAATAGAGGTACTAGATTTAATGTGCATTAACAAAAGTGTGTTAATGCACGTGTAGACATGCCCGTCTACATGTTCTACATTTTCATTAATGCGCTGTAGCTAGTGCATATATATATAGATGAGCTCCATGTGTTACAGTCTTCACTAAAAGAAGTGTGTTTAATCGTGGAATAAAAATGCACTTTCTACTCTCTGTTACATCTCTGCCATCCCTGAGAAGTCAAGGGTGGTGTATAACTGTGCCACAGGACACAATTTGACTCTCCTTCTTTGATGCTATCTTGAGGGCCTTTTCTTTCCACAATCAAATGTGCTTGGCTTTTTGAACGTAAAGGTCCTCTCCTGTTGCATGTCATGCTATGACCACATCCCCTTTGATTCTACCAAGAGCGTGAGCAATCCCTAGGCTGGAGGATCAGTATACTTATTTCAATAGAAAAATAACAGCTGTGTGAGGAGGAGAGTGTTCGCTACAAACTTTTCATTATTTGTGAAGTCCCCTTGTTTCTTTCCACACCTCACTAAACTCACCTCAACAAGCTTGTCAGCTTTAGCCAACTCATGTTTTTATGTCACAGCAAAGATGTACTTCAAAGAAATCTCCCTTTGAAGGCCATGATAAAAGAGGAGTCAAAGAAAACGGAATCCATCATCAAATAACTTGAGAGTCCTTTTCTTAAAAAACACATCTCTTACTTGCTATGAATTATTTAAGAGAAGCCCTGCTGCTTTGGCTCCCTATTTCCATTCCTCTTCCCTCTCCCTGTTTGGTCAGTATTTAATTCAGATCTCGGAAATGTTGAGGAAAAAATTAAAAATTCCAAATGCAGTTCATCTGCTTAACCGATTCTACGGTAGATGTAGTGAAATGCCATTCACACTGGTCCCGGCCAGATGTCTCCTTCTCATGGGAGATGCGGAAAAGTCGCACTGCTGAACTTAACATAATTCCATTGCTTCCGAGAAGGAATGGGGCAAATGGTTTGCTTCTAAAACGAACCGTCAGGACACACGAAACACACCGCTTCCAGAAGGTAAGAATTCGAACTGGTTCTGAGTCTGTGTCCCGGACTGAAACGGTTTGGGTGCAACATGTAGGTCCAAGTTTTTTATCTCAATTCTTCTTAGATTATAGGTGAGTTTATCACTACCTGAATTTTTGAATGTGGCTCTTTGAGTTTAGAGGTAGCCATTTTGTAGGACTATGTAGCTGTGATGGTTTGGGGAACACGCAAGAAGTAAAATTTGTTTGGTAATAGCTTGTTTAACAGCTCGCCCCACTATAAAATTAGTCCAATAAAAGATATTAACGGATACATTATTATCCTTATATCAGTCTAAGAGAAGCAGTTGTGGAAACAATACAATAGTCTCCATTAAACCACAATTAATAATTGGAACATTTCACAGGAGTATTCCAACATTTTAAAAAAAATATATAAATATGTTGAAATGAATCATTTGACTTCTTCACACTGATAGTACTGAAATTTTACTTCGATCAAATAAAATATTTCAAATTTATTCATTCATTTTGCTGTAAATTGTCATAATATTGATTTTCTTGACACAAGTCGACATTATTGAAATAAAACATTCAATGAATTTAAATTGAAATATTTTAGAATCTCCTTTCTGCCGAGAATGTTCATTTTCCTTTCTGCCTTGGACTGAGATCAGATTTGGGGATGTCAGGTTCCTGCAGGATGACACTTCTAGTTCTACCCAGCTGATATTTCCATTATGACTTTTGGTATCCGGAGGGTCAGATGCACCAGGCCTTGCAACACAAGGAGCAGTAACATTTCACCGTATCTAAGGGAGACAGTTTACTTAGGCAGTGCAATATGTTCAGCACCATGGTGGGTGCCCTACTCCTCTCCAGTTCCCTTGCACTGTAAATTCAAAGGAAAAGAAAAGATGCAAAGAATGGGCATGCAATACAACACCGGGCATGCGAGGCAAGAAAGCTTTGGGGATTAGATGGGTTTGGAAGAGGGAGATGAGGGGGGAGACAAAGACCAGATCCCGTCTAGGCCTTATGATGTTCACTGTCTTGCTGGCAAAGGGTTTTGGTGAGAGCAAGTCCATACTGCTGCTTTTTTTGCATCTGTCAACTGAGATGAGCCAGGGCCAGTGACAGCAGTTGTTGCACCTTTTTTCAGGTTTGCCATATCAGCTGCATATTGCAAAGCCTTAAGAACATGTCTATATGGCTTCTTCCCTAAGCTTGGCAATTAGGCAAAGCAGACAGCTCAAGAGCATCCTCAGGTACTTCAGAGTAGCCCTTGGTATCCATTCCAGTCTGACAGTGAGTGTGCCCAATTTAGAGCAAGTGTGTAATCAGTAGCATATCTGGCATCAAGAGTGAAATGTAAGATGCCTACTTAAGGCAAGTGCCTGATGAAGCGCCACCCAATGCAGTACAGTCCTGCGTTGTCCCTAGTATCACACGGTGCCATAAATGCAATGGTAGAGCACCCTGGGTTTTATTTTTTCTGTGCAAGTTGGGCAGTGTAGAAAGGTGTGGGTCTACTCAGATTACTCATGTGTTGAGTTAGGCTTGTAAAATTAGTACCCAAGTGTACACCTCTGACTCTGGTACTAATATAGCTAAATGCAAGGACCACAGCCAGTTAGTTATACAGGTAAAACTACATCCACAAAACTGAGACCTTTAGAAATGTGCATTTGTTCTGCCTCTTCTTATTTAACACTTTTATTGCTGAGATGCCTAAACACAACAACCAGGTTGGGTGTGCGTGGACCGGGGCCTTACCAGTTGTCCAAGCAGGGCTCCACCAGAACCTGCCTATGATTCAGGGTAAAATCAGGGAACCCCAGCATACTGCCAGTAAAAGCTTCAGGCCCAGAAAACAGTTATTTTTCTGACAGAAGTTTGTTTTGTCAGAAAATATCTCCACATCTTCTGTGCCAGCATCTTTTGAAAAATCTAGCCTAATGTGTCTGTTCATGGGAGAAAGGGCTATGGGGTCAGACCTTGAAAGCTACCATCTTTAGAGGACACATAGGCGTTTGTGCAGAGATGAAGTAAAACTGCTAGCAAGCTGCACTCTGCTGAGGCAATGATAATGCTAAACCTGCATTTTGTTTTCTCTCTGTTCAAATATTGAATCTATTTGAGCACCTCTATAATTCAATACTGTCAGTATGGGTAAAATCAAAGATCTAGTTTTAAAGTTACAAGCATCTCAGTGTGAAGCAAGTATCCATCGCATAATCACTTCCTTCCAGCAGATAAGTGAGAATGTAAAGATTTATTTCTTTAAAACCATTTAAAATGCAGGACTACAATTTTAAGCATAATGAAAGGGACACAGTAAAGATTTTACGGTCCAAAAATGTAGTTTCCTTTGCACGTTGATATTCACTGTCAAGAAGGTGAGCGAGGTATGTTTCCTTTGTAGTTTCTGCTTTCATAATATTTAATTCCATCACAGTTAGTTAATTGCAAGAATTACAATAAAAGAAAAGTCTTTGGCCCAGATACTTGAAAGTACTGAGGTACCTCAATCCCATTGAAACCATGGGACTTAGGTGCTTAAATATCCTTACAGATCTGGGCTCCTAAAGCCATCTCAAGAAATGGGCCCAGAGACCTACCCTGTGACTGATAGTTACTCAATACATGGGCTCTTGGATTTGGCATTGTCAGTCTAGAACAACTCCCCTAGCTGCTTGCAGACAAAACGAGAGGCATGCGTGCACAACACTTTAAAGTGGGCTAAATGCTTTTACGCTGCTTTAATGGTGTTGGTGTGTACACACTTGGTGGCATATTGCATATTAATTCTAGCAGCTGTAAGAAATTCAGTGGTGTAATGCGCCTCACATGACTTGGGGCGCAGCAAGCTAAATCTCCTTCGAGAAGTTTTAGTTTGCTGCCCCTACAGCTGCGGAGCAAAGCGCTGGGCTCCACGCAGCTCTGTGGCGGTACAGGGAGCCTTGCTGGCCGCCTGGCAGCAGCCTGAGAAAGCAGATTCTGCCCAAGAAAAGCGGCAAGCCTGATTTCCACCCCCCGAGCTGTGTAGGGGCCTGCTGCTTCCCTCTGCAGCTGTGGTTCCCCCTAGGCCTGCCCAATCTGGGTGCCTGTGGGTGGGGGCACCGCTGCCCGTGGATGGAGGGAAGCACCAGCTCCACGCCCCGCTCCCCGAGCCCAGGGGCCATTCCACCCACTGACAGCTGGCCCTCCACGCCCCGCCAGAGAGGCAGGGAAATCAGTGGAGTGCGTGCACAGCATGGGGATTTTAATCGACCCTAACTTGAAGCAGTTTGGTTTTTTGGTTTTTTTTAAACCCACTGCTTCAATTGTTGGGCCCCTGTTTCATCTATACACTGATGTCAGTGGTATTTGTTCTTGTGAAACCTAGAGGCAGATTTCAAGAGGGGGTGGAATATGCTGCATTTGCCTTGTGCTTGTACGTGAAAACCCAAAAGAAGTTGCTGTGCCACAAGCAACAGACTAACACGTTGATCTGAAGCAGCCCATCACTTCAGAAACTTTCAGCTTCCAAAACATGGTGGGGGGGCATCAGTCCCATCACATCCCCCCAAGGCCATGGCACTTGCCTGAGTTGTCCTGTGGTCCATCCCAATGGTCCATGGTGGGGGACAGACATTTTTTCTTGGTTTAATAAATCCATGGTGTAACGATGCCCTTGAGAGGGTGGGGTCAGGAGGAGCAGTGAAGGCCATTTGTATGCAGGTCAGAATGTCGTTGACTAACCTTGGCTTCTTTTTTCCAGTACCTTGTTCCTCCTGTATAAATACCATGAATAAATAATGGTGAATAAGATCAACTTATTTTGAACATCCTGTGAAACTCCTTGGCAGTGACCTTTCTTCATTGCCAGACTAACAATACAGGTGGTTAAAGCTGTATGTGGTTTGCCCTCCTTTGTCCTTTTGGTGCAGGAAAAAGACCCAGCTTTGCCAAGTGCACTGCTCTAATCCATAAAGCATGGTCTAGACCTTTCCAGATCTACTGGGGATTGAGTGCTCACGTTAAATTCATATGCTACATCCCACTCTCCCTGTGAAATTCTAGCTCAGAAATGGAGCTCTCTTTCTGGGTGAAACAGGCCTCTAGAAAATGAAGTATTTTTTCTCAGGCAGAATCCCACTTCACTTCACTGTAAGAATGGTTGGGTGATCAAGCACTGAGGTCACTTCTAGACCCCATGGGGGAATACAGCATTATGCTTTGTTTTGCTACTGTAATTCATGCCATGGCAGTGCAGCTCAGGTGAGAGCCTATTGCTCGTAGTGAGAGGATGTTCTTGTGCCAAAGGACTTACAACCTAAATAAACAAGGATGGGCAACTGAGATTAGGGAGGTGAAAGGTCTTGCACAAGTCACCCAACAGGCTAGTGACAGAGATGGAAACAGAACCCAGGGCTCTGTCCATTATTGCATCCATTAGACACCTAGACCAAATCTGCTGTTTTAGAGAAGCCTGTACTGCCTGATCATAGTCTGTCCTTATGGCAAGGTAGATGCTGGTTTGTCTCTGCTCCCTTTCTGTATCATTAGCTAAATATTTACATGGACCCCATGTCCTCAGCATCTGAGTTTGCTCCCAGGTTCAGTGAAGGCTGACAAACTAACCTCTGCCAGACCACAGATCAGCAGAAACTGAAGCAACATTGCTATTTTGGGGTGGTCTCAACCAAACCAAAACCATCTTTCCCCTATGCATTATGCTTTGGAGCCTAAAGTCATCCTCGTTGTGCTTGTGTCCTCAGAAAAGCACTATGTGACTTCTCTATAATTTCAGGCAGAAGACAGGCTGTGGGTGCAGATGAGTAAAATTTGGGAACAGGAACTTGTGGGATTGCCACCGGTGTAGAAGAGAGATGAAACAAGATGGGCAGTGGTGGTGCACCAACACATTGCAGAGAGAGGCAGGCTCAGGAGGCGAGTGGGGCCAGCCTCAGACACACTAAGTGCATTAGAGACTTCAGGCTGGGTGGTTGCTGTGGATAAGCACTAGGGAGTACAGAGCAGAAGGTCAGCAAGACCAGCAGTGTAGGCACAGTCCAAGGGCCTAATCCAAAACCTGGTGAAGCCAGAAATGATGCCAGTAGGGTTTGATTCAGGACCTGAAATAGTAGATAGGGTGGCCTAACACAAACTTGCCCCATACCTACCCTCTCACATGAATACGAGGGTATTTTTAGGACACTGCTGTACCAGGGGAGAATCTGATGGCATTTGACCTTGAGAGAACAAGTAGGTTAAGGTGAGAAGATAATGCAATGCTATGGGTTTATCAACTGAGAAAAAGTAATTTAATGTTAAAGGACAAGATGGTGGTTTCCACTGCTCCTGGGGTTCTGTTCACACTGCAAAGTATCGTCAGGACTTACCGATAAAAAATGTAGATGTCTAGATGTCAGGTCTTTTCTCCCAGTGGTCTTAATGGACCTGCTGAGCAAAACCAGCATCCAAGGAGCAAAGTATAATTTAAGGCTTAAACGCTCTACACTGTGTTGTAATGCAGCCCTACCTCATTTTCTGGATCTGGGTTTAGGAAAATAACAACCCACTCAGCTGTCGAAGTGAAAGTGTGGAGAGGGCAGCAGGGGGAGAAAGAGAGGAGCACATTTCCCTCAAGGATGTTCTTCGTGCCGGAACTGAAGGTGGGGGAGACAAGCCCCTCTTGATCACTGTCACACCGTTAACCAAAGAGAAGGTTATAACTTGTTTTGCTCCTAGTAGCACTAATGGAGAGGTTTGCATAACTCCCTTTTTGGTGTTGGATCACAGCTTCCGATTCAGGGGATGAGCAAGTTGAGAGTGTAATGTGCACATGTGCACATTAACTTGTCCTCCCCCATTTTTAATCTTCCCCTCCAAAGAAAATCATTTTGATTTAAGGCTGTGAATTAATTGTGCTTAACATGCACTTCACATTAATTTTTTCAACACCTTAATTGCACATGCAATTTTGGAGCCCAACACATGCACAGCCCTGGACAAGCCACCGACACCTGTCCCATCACCTGCCCTGGTCCCCATTCACCCCAGCCTCTGCTGCTGCCATGCTCCAGGACCCCACTCCATCTCTCACTGGGGACCTCAACCCACACACCCCGCTCCGTCACTTCCCTCCCCCATGCCTCTTCATCCCCACACACTTACCTGCTGGGTTGGGTCTGTGCGTGTCTGCCCCTCACTCCCAAGCCACAGCCCACCCTCCCCCCCCAGCCTTGCTGTTGCCCCTCACTCCTGACCCACAGTACCCCACATCCTGCCAGGGTATGTGGAAACCCCCCTCCCCAGGCTCTAAACCCCACACAAACAGCCACAGCCCCCAACACCTTCACAAATTAACCCTACACACCCCACCCCTCAACTGTACAAAGTACCTGCATAATTTTTTTTTTGAGTTTTTAGCTGTGTGATTAAAATCGTGATCAATTGCAATTAACTTTTTTAATCATACAACTAATTGCAATCAATTTTTTTTAATAGTTTGACAGCCCTATTTTGTTTATAGGATCATAGTAAGACCTGGTAGTACCACCTATTCCTATAGTTTCCTGATATTATCCATGATAAGGCCTTGTTTTTCAATTGCTTATATTTTTGCCTAATTTGAAAATTAAATTAAATAACTTAAATCTTGGGATGACATTTTTCATGCCGGGTATCTAACTCTGGTTGAATCACGCTGGAAACTTTCAACCAAAACGATCCAGCCACTTTTGCGATCAAAGTCAAGGGAAAATACCATTTTGCTCATAGTATAAAGTGTTGGTAACTTCTCCCTTGACCAGCACTACTGCTCCTGTGCTTTAAAGGAGAGATTATGAGTTTGGTAGGAGTGGGGGCAAATTGTACAAGGAGGCTTGGACTACCTGAACAAGTACACTGGTATGGGGGAAGGAGTTGGATAGGAGAGGACACATATTTGAGAAATAGCTAGAGTGATAGGGGAAAACAGGCACTTGCTGGACCAAGAGAATGGGACAAGGAACTGAACGAGAAGAGCCCTTAAGTTAGTAAAGGAGTGCAGGAAAGCAAGCAGGACTGGTTGACGGTGGGGCCAAGGAACAACAGCAGGGGTAATTGGAGGCTAAAGATGAGAATTCACAAAGGGGGAACTGAGTTTGACAGAGGCCTAACAGGCTGTTTGAGTGACCTGGGCAGCAGCATAGCATAAGGCATCATCAGTGACTGCACTTGCAGCAGCACCAGCCAGGCTAACAGCACAGATCCTACTATTTTTCGCCTTCTGACCCCAGGGTCTGGATCCAGGAGAGGTGCCCCGGTCACCCCCACTTTGTTATGCTACTGAGGCTTGACTGGACAGGAAGGATCTGGTGGCTGAGAGCTCCTGATCAAAGAGACCAGAAGAGGGAGCAGGGAAGGAGACTGGGACAGCGAGCTGAGGAGAGGCATTATGAAGCAAATAATATATTGAGGATTGTCAGGAAAAAGCCCATGAGCAAATTAAGAATCCTGCCTTCAGTGTAAGGTGGAGGTAGTGTGCAGCAAATAAAGTATGAAGCTACAAATAGAGCAACAAAGAGAAAAAAAATATTAAGTAGCTGCTGTCTAAGCGAGCACTATCTATCTTGTGCTCCAAATGAGGAAGGATCCTACAGAGCAATAGCATGTGATTCTCCAATTAAAAATTATGCCATTATTCAGAGACAAAAAGAAAGGGGGGAGGTGAATTCAGGCTGTATGAGCAAACTGAATTCTGGCATTTGTAATTTCTGAGTAACTAACTTTGCAATGATAATTAAGCCCTTTTAACTTGTGTGATGATCTTGAAAACTGCAGTTTTGATTGAAAGAAAACATTTTTCTCACCATGAGACTGCTGTTTTACCCACATTTGTTACCAGATCATCTTCTGAGAATGTAAAATTAAAATTACTATACTTTATTATATGGTCATGTAGTTTCATAGTTTCTAGGGTTGGAAGAGACCTGAACAGATCATCAAGTCTGACCCCCTGCCCTGAGCAGAAATGAGTGCTGGTATCACAATACCCCAGCCAGTTATCGATCCAACTTCCTCTTGAAGACCCCCAGGGTAGGAGAGAGCACCCCCTTCCTTGGGATCACACTCCAGAGCCTGGAAGCCCTAACCATAAAGTAATGCCTCCTGATACCAAGCCTAAACTTGCTTTCAATCAATTTGTGGCCATTATTCCTTGTTATCCCAGGTGGTGCCCGGGAGAACAGAGCCTCACCTATTTTCCTCTGGTCCCCCCGGCGAGTTTTAGATGGCCACCAGATCCCCTCTCAGTCTTCTCTTGTGGAGGCTGAATAGATTCAGGCCCTTTAGTCCACCTTTGTAGGGCCTGGCCTGCTGCCCCCTGGCCATGCAAGTGGCCCTCCTCTGGACCCTCTAATGCTAGCCACATCCCTCTTGAAGTGCAGCACCCAGAACTGGACGCAATACTCCAACTGTGGCCTGACCAGCACAACATAGAAGGGAAGAGTACCTCCCCAGACCTGCTTGTGATGCATCTGTAGATGCACGACGAGGTGCAGCTAGCCTTACTGATCGCTTCCTCACATCGGTGGCTCATATCCGCCCTTGAGTCAACAATGACTCCAAGGTCCCTTTCCACCACTGTATTGTTCAGAAGGGTGTTCCCCAGTCTATAGATACGTTGCAGGTTCCTTCTCCCTAGATGCAGCACCCTGCACTTGTCTGAGTCAAATTCCATCCTATTCTCATCCGCCCACCTCTGTAACCTGTTTAGGGCTAGCTGGATTGTGTCCCTCCCCTCCAGCATGCCCACTTCTCCCCACATCTTGGTGTCATCAGCGAATTTGGACAGCATGCTTTCCATGGCCACCTCCAAGTAGCTGAGAAAGAGATGTTGAATAGCACAGGCCCGAAGACTGAGCCCTGGAGAACTCCACTGCCCACATCCCTCCAGGTCGAAACCAACCTGTCGTATGTACTACTATGTGGTCTGCTTAAAACTTTCAGAAGCATGTCAGTTTATGAACTGAGTGATACCATGTAACAACCTATTCACTAGAGCTTCCACTTTTCTCTTTCAATAAATTACTTTTTTATTCTCCAAAAAAGTTTCTCCACAAAACTCAAATTGACAATCAAATAATTAACGAAGTACAAAGCCAAGCACCCGGCAGCTCCTGTTCATGTACTTGAAGTAAACAAGATTGGGTTCTCTTTCCTTTCTTTACGTGAAGTGAAAAATGACAGCGACTACCTCTACTGAAGTGGTATCTCGTGTTATTGCTAAGAGAAGCTTCTGATTAAAATGCACTTGACCTATTTTAATTCAGGTCGCACTTTATTACAGCATTCCAGAGACTGATGGATGTTTTAATAGATAGTTAATCAATTATTAAGGATAGTTAAAAGGGTCAAGAGCTCTATAGGGTGTTTATAACCGTGGCTTAGAGCAGAGGTTCCCAAACTTGTTCTTATTACATGCCCCCTTCTAGCTATCCCAGCTGCCCGTGTACCCCTACCAGGACACAGTTTATATTTTAACCCCTTAAATGCTAATTATTATTATTATTATCATGAAATTAAGTACCCCATTACAAAATTTCTCCTGCATCCCCCCAGAGATGGCTTGCGTAGCCCGAGGGGTGCACGTACCACAGTTTAGAGCCATTTAGGCACACCACCTTCTCATAGATTTCATAGACATTAGGGCTGTAAGGGGCCTCATAAGATCATCAGGTCCAGCCCCCTGCCCAAAGGGCAGGAAGTCAGCTGGGGTCAGATGACCCTGGCAAGTGTGACCCAGGCATTTCCTGAAGGTATTCAAAGTAGGTGCTTGCACCACTTCTGGGGGAAGTCTATTCCAGAATCTGGAGACTCAGATGGTAAAGAAGTTTTTCCTTCTGTCCAGTCTAAAATGGTCTTCAAGCAGTTTGTTACTGTTAGACTTTGTCTTCCCTTGGGGTGTCCTGGTGAACAGACGTTCTTCCAGATCCTGATGCACACCCCTTATGTACTTATAGGCTGCCACCAAGTCCCCCTGAACCTACACTTCTCCAGGCTGAAGAGTCCTGTGCCTCTCCGCACCTCATAAGGCCTGCTCTTTTGACCTCTAATCATGCACGTGGCTCTCCTCTGGACTCTCTCAAGCTTCTCCACATCTTTTCTAGGGGGGCCCAGAACTGGATGCAGTACTCAAGCTGTGGCCTCACCAAGGCCTAGTAAAGCAGGAGGATACTTCTTGGGTCTTGCTTGATATGCATCTCATACGCTTAAAGTGATTTATAATAATATATACCATGCACAGCTATAACACATTTAAACCATTGATTAATCATGCATTAACCCTTTATAAACTATGTATAAAGGAACGTTCCATGTGACACATTTGTGCTTTTGTTTCTTCAAAAGCCTTATTTGGCTTTCTGGACAAACCTATCTTACAGTTTTCTTTCATGCTGAGAAGGCCCCAGGCCTGCTGGCTGTAGGCAGATTTGGAATAAATCTTTCATAAAGTTTGATGTCAGGTTAACTGAATTAAACTAAGAAACTGCTTAGGTAACATCCATGTGCCACAGACGCTTGGGTGATAAAGGGTAGGATGGCTGACCTGCTGAGCCTAAGGACTGACACTTGAGGCCTTCCTCTGCCATGAGGATCCCTGATGACCTCACCCCTTCCAGCTGGCTCCTTGCTTTCAAAAGGAGACTGAGTAAGCACTGGATAGGGGTGATTTAGGAGTAGTATTTGTGCAGGCAGTTGGACAAAATGACCCTTGAAGTCCTTTTCAATTCTTTGATTTTGCCTTTCCTGGGATGTATCTGTCTGTATCGACACTATACTGCAAAAGCTGAAAGGGAGGGTAGGTTTCTTTTTGAACAGCAACCTAGATTTCTTTTCTGAATTCTCAGAAGCTGTTCTTCTGTATTTTTAATATATCCTCTTAGGAGTAGATGAGAAGCGTTTAAACCTCAAGCAGGATTCTGGCCTCTTACTAGTTTTACACTACTAGAAACATGTAGGGTTTGAATCTCATTTGCACACAGGTTATTTCAACACCACGCTGGTCTTAAAATGGGTTGTCCTGTCACGCTGATAAAAGATAGGCCTACAGTGCCATGACTGCAGCATAATGCAGACATCCCCACTCTAGTTTTAATACAGATGGGTCAAGTACTGGTACCAGTCTACTGGAGCAGCACAGAGTTCAGTCTGGTCTGCCAAAGTCATGCAGGAATCTTGTTGACTGAAACTAACCTCTGTGCTGCTATGGCTAAACTGCTACTGATACCTGAGCTCACTACCTGAAAGTAGTATCACATTGCTACACTGAAGTCACTCCTGGTGTGGGAGGAATCATATCACAAATGGGAATCAAGCTTCCTGAAAGAAGTGGGGTTATTCCTGATATATTCTAGGGTGAGAGAAATCAGAATCAGACCTAATTTATTCATGGAAAACATGGGCTTAGCAGCATCAAATTCGGAAAGCCTAATTCTTTCTTGTCTGCAAAGTCACGCAGACAAAATGTTTTGCCTGAGACCTTTTTTTTGCACCCTGCTTTGCTTCCTTCTCCACACCACAGCAGCTTTAGTACTACTATTCAGGCAGCTGAGGGAATGTCCCATTACTTCACAGTAGCCATGTGAACCTGAGACGCTTTAAGGCACATTAGCCTAAATTTAAGGTGCGTTAGGGCATGCATCTACACATGCATGCACTTAATGTGTTTTCAAAATGGCAATTTTGGGCTAATCATGCCTAAATTTGATACCTGCATTTGTGAATAGTTAAAGCACATTAATGCATGTGTAGTCACATTGAAGTGCATTAACACTGTGTGTGGACTCACTTGGGTTAGTTGCAAGTTGAGTGAGTTGGTCCCAAGTCAGTCCATACACACAGCATTAATGTGCTACACATGTAGACACCTGCTTAAACCCACTTAATGCACATTAAGATAATGCACATTAAATTTAGGCGCGCTTAAATGCACTTGTAGACATACCAAGTGTTCTTCACTTCACATGTGTTAATTAACAATCGTCTCTCCTTTTTTAATGGTCATCTACTAAAGCTTCTGTTTTCTTCTCCAATTTCATAGCTCTTTAGCTCTTCTCAAGATCAAAATTCCAGTCATGAAGACCACTCTTCAGCAGAAGCTAGGGTTTTAGTTAAGTAGGAAAGATGGATTAGTCATGTAAAAATTAGGCCCTGTCCCTAACCTATGCAGCCATAACTGTGAGAGGGGGAGGGGGAATTGTTCATAATGCCATTCGAAAAATGGTGATGTATTATATGCAAGAAAATATGGTAATCTCAGCTTGACACCGCCATCGCTGCCCCTCCTTTAAAATGTCTGTCATTCCTAGTCGCTATCTGATTTCCACCAACAGCAGACGCTAAAGCTTGGAATGTAGCAAACTACACAGCAGCAGTTTTACTGGCTTGGGTTACCTGTAGAAAAGTCTGGTATTTGCATAATTTTACCATCTGTCAAAGCACATTAGTTAGGACATAAAGAATCAGAGTTACTTATTTTAAATCATGGAAACAGTCTCCAAGCCCTGTAGGCTGTCAGCCCACAAAGGGAGCCTAAACTTCTTTGTGAAATACTGCTGCCGAAGTCACCTGCAATTACGGCTGGTATATAAAAGACAAGAAAGACGAACACAAAGAATGCAGAACACAGACTCACAGTCAACTGTAACTTAAGTAGCACCAATTGCAATTAATTACCTCACACAGAGGGAAAATGATTGATACAAAAATGTTTACTTGGAAGAAAAATAAAGGAATTTATGAAGGTAGGACACAAAAGATCAGATTTTGTTCCGTTTGAGAATTCAGCTCACCTCTGTAATGCTTGAAATACAGCCTTGACAAAAGCCCTTATAGAAAATAGGCTTAATACGTAGCAACACTTAGGGCCTTGATATACTGTATTAGAATAGCATGCAATGATTATCTTCTTGTTCATGGCTACCAAGCACAATCTACAGCTGTTAATGGGGTTTTGATCTTCAGCTTTAGCACCACTACAGTATTATATTCCTGGCCTTGAATATTAATTAATTATGTTCTTTGACTTTTGGGGGGGATAAAAGATCATGAAAGGCTGTGAGATACCTATAAAATTCAGTTTTCCAATTGTGTATACCTTCATGTACTTTCATGAAACAAAATGGCTTAGCTGTATTAAAGACTAGAACAACTGTTTGGCAGTACTTTAAACCTAACACTCCTCTTTTCAGTGGGGGAAGGCAGCATTCTGCATTTTAAAGATGTGAAATCACTTCTGTTTGGCAAATGCACCCATTAATGAGCTAAGTGTCATCAAAAACACTAAATGACCTGGTTTTATTCAGGAAGCATGTCCCACTTGGTGGGAAACACAGTGGGAAGGTGAAGATAGAAGTGGCTTCCCATTAAAAATGTCTGAAATGTGTTAAGTGCTTTAAAAATAACCATGAGGAATATTCTTTCTCTCTTTGCTTTTCTCCATCTGTCATGGACAAGATAGGTTCAAGAAAATATGAAATGGAGCTTTCTGAATTGTTTCAAATATGTTTTGGGTAATGAAGGGGGCAGGCAAATTCCCCCAAATATTCCATGAGGTCTGCTGCTGTAAACATAAGCCTGATACTTTATATGAAGAGGGAACTCATGGTTGACAGTAGCCCAGAGGTGCCTAAAACCTCTAGCTGGATCAAGGCCCTCTAGAGAAGGGTGCCTTCTCCTGGCAACTCCAGATGATCACAAAGGACTCAAGGGAGGCAGGCCTGAGTTGCATGCTATTTTTTTGAGATAAAGGAGCCCAAGCAACTCAGGAGGAGGGCTCATTTAAGGGTGTTGCTGTAGTGTGATAAAGTCCTGGCTGGGATTTAGTATCCTTTTGGCTCCCTTTTTTTGACACGGGAAGGAAACTCCCTGAGCCACTTGAAAATAAAGTTCTCAGCTTGGAGTTTTGTCTGTGACAGACTCTTCGCACAAAAAGCTCTGACATGACAATATGGCAGGAGGAAAGCCAAGATGTAGCAGTGGTAACTAGTGGGTAGTGGTGATGACTATGAGCACTCAACAGATAATGCCACAAGCCTAAAGGACTTTGAATATCTCCTTCCTAGCAGCAGTGGATTTGGTTGAGAGAGCCAGCAGCGCCCCTGGAGCTTGGTACTCTGTAGGCTTTCAAGATCTGCATGTCTGAAACTTGAACCCTTCTGAGCTGACAAAGATGACAAGCAGCGAGTGGGGTGTAATGAATGAAGGCAGAGTGTCAGCTGTGGGAGAAGACCTGAGTCAAGCCATTGCCAGAAGATCTTGAGGGAGTCGTATCTGCCGTTATCTCCATTGTCTCGAATTGCTGTTCAGGGTGTTTTCCTTGTCCCTGGGTTTACCCCTCGGACTCACTGCTTGACAGCGTGGAGATTTTGATCATTGTAAGCACCGGGATGTTTTAATTTCATCTTCCCAGATTTCTGAGTGGGGACTGGCATTAGCATTGTGTAAGTTTATTAGGCCCCCGACAGATGTTACATTTAAGACATGATAAAATGGTTAATCACATCTTACGTAGTGACCTGGCCCCACTCATTCTATTAATGGCATGATAAAATAAGGAATAAGCCACAAAGTTATCACACAAAATATGTATAACAACTTTGTAGCTGGTTTTTAATAGCAGCTTTTATTGAACATGTGGCCAGTGTTCCCAGCCTCTGGAGCACATCAGAGCCCTTCAAGGTTTACAGTCCCAGAGGGCAGAAGCACAGGTCAGGTGATGGGGGCTCCCACCCAGGGGAGTGCATAGAGCCCTTGGTTCAGACGTGCTCCCCCCAGCTGGGAGCCCCATCAGCTGATCAGAGCTGCCACCTAAGGGAACTCACCTTACTACTCCCTGGTTCAGGGGGAGCCCAGGATCATGATGCTTGATCCCACTATCACACCTCCTGCCATGCTGATTGTTGGGATCTCGCATGAGATCCTATCCTGCTTTTAATTTAATGTCTGCCAGTGGCTTCAGAGAGAACCCTCAAAACCTGAACTGGTTTTTGTTACTGCTAACTAGTGCATAGGAGAAGGGTTACACAATGATTTCCCTTCAAGGGTGGGATCTTGATTGATGCCAGTGATTGAGGTAGGGTCAGACCAAGGACTCCATATCTCCACTGAGAAGTCGGCATGTAGCAGGAGGGTGGGTCTGACTGAGGTTAGGAAAATCAGAGGTGTAGCGGAGCAAGGGCAACCGCAACATGGGGAAAGTGTTTCCTGTGTATTAATAACAATTTTAAGGCTCCTCCTGGCTAACAAGTTCTGTATAAATATGCAATAAATGTAATCCGTGCTGGAGAACACTCATGGCTACTTGATTATAAATGTGGGCAAGATGTGACAACTCACTGATGAGACAAACACTGGGTAATTTAGAAGCGGAACGGTTTCATACTGATGACTCACAACAGAGGCTGAGAAGTGACATTCAAAGGGCCCAAAGTGACTGCCTCATGCATTACCAGGGCTGGGAAGATCTAAGGAGGACTAAGTAGGACTGAGGTCTGCTCCTGCATGGAGCTATAGTTTCACACTAAAGCAGGGCAACGTGTTTTTGTTTTTAAATTTTTTTTTGGTGGAAAATACTGTTTTAGCAATTCAGTAAGATTTTGTCTGAGTTTCAGCTTTGCGAAATATTGCATGTCCGATAACCAGTAAAAAAAAAAATATTCATTCAAAACATTTTCTTTCAATGTTTCTGAAATAAACCACTTTGATTTCTCAGTTAGGAACAACTTTCCATTGTGAAATTTTCTTCTGTTTTACTTCTAAAAAACACGTCAATCATATGCGGAACCAAAACAAAACGCTTCCTTCTAGCCAAAATTATTGTTTTTCCCACTTTGCCAAAAAAATGGAAATGTCTTCCCCTGGATGACCCATTTTTCAGTGTTTTTCAAAATTTCTGAATGTGCAGCAGTAATGCAGCACGTCCTGAAGAAGTCTGCAAGAAAATAGCCTGACACGACTGTGCTGAAGTCCAGTAGAGTGAGGTGTCCAAACCAGTAGGGACTGTAGCTCCTTCAGGAGCATTTGAACACTTTCTCTGGAATAATGGATCTGAGAGAGGAGTAAACTAACTGGTCAGCTATGAGCAAGCTGTTGACTCTGAAGTCTAACAATGGTAATTTTTTTTTTAAACTGCCCTCGTTAACCACGTCATTGCTGTTTGCCTTATGAGAAATATCCATCTAGTGTGTGTTTTCAGTGTTGGGCAGTTCAGTGGCAGGGGTAAAGGCTGGTGAAGTTAACAAAATGCCCCACTCATACTGGTGACAATGTATGATGCTATTTCTTTCTCACACTAAAGCTGATTTTCCCATGTCTTGCTCAGGCCAAGAGAAAGAGAGGGCATTAGAAGAGAAAACTGAGCCTGGGCTGACTGTGCTGCCTGGAACAAGAATAAAACATCTTGCAATTATTCTTTTTCTTTCTTTCTATGCTAAATGGCCAGTGATGGAACAATTACTTTTCAAAGTAAAACATGAGGTACTGTTCTTGTTTACCCTCAGACTTGAGTCAACAACCCTGTAGTTTGTGTCAGGAGCCGAATACGGCCCTACTGTTTAGTCTGACCCCTGAAACCATAATAAAAAAGTCTAGTTCAGTGCTCTCTTCATAAAGAACATGACATCCTGCATTAATAACTGATCAGGAAGCACCTTTCACATTTCCTTAGTTAAATGCCTTGAAGAGATTAAGGTGGAGGGAACTGACTGATAAGGAAATTTAGGATGCCTTTCAATTTAAAAGCATTAATATTCTCCCATAAAGAGTGATTAATTCCATGGTGTAGACTGCTGTTACATTCTGAGTGGGCTGGATTTGAAATTTACTTCATATATATCAGAGAGCATCAGTTTAATTAGACAGTAGGTAGTAATCTAGCCAGACGGATATAATAATACAGAAAGAAAATTGCTACCTATTCTTGCCGGTAGTCTCTGAAGTCCTGTAACATGGTTTTTATTTCTTTTATTCTGCTCAGATTGCCTCTGTTGCACTGGAGTAAGTTACTCTTGGTTTGTTTCCATGGGGCATGATTGTGATGCAAGTTAATTCTTTGTTCCTTATTCAAAGCTAAGAGATTGGTAGAATTGTGCAGAAAGAAACTCATTCGTTTCCTACCTGATGGAACCAGAATTCCACCTGCTTTGGGGAAGCACTTCTTCAGACTAGTTGTAACCACATTTTCTTGTGCTTTTAGAGCATGAACAGTCATCGGCAGCATCTCACGCAGTTCTGTGAATTAAAAATGATAGCACTTGTACATTTAAATTGACAGCTCATCAGCATTTGCTCCACTCCTGTGAGCAGCATTGTCATTAAGAGCTATTCCACATGGAAGAAGAATGGGACACTGTCCATCTCCAGAATATTGCTTTGTTCAGATCTGGGTCATGATTTATTCTGGAGTTCAATGGGGTTTGAATTTTGTGGGGAGGGCTACTTCACCAGGAGTCGTCTCTGAGCACTCTGTGCTGTCTAACTCACTAGCTAGTTTCTCAGTCACTGCTCTTTAGGGGCTAAATTGGGCCATCAGCTCCAATTTTGTGTCAGGTGGTGCATTGATACTCCATCCTCAGACAGAAAGAGCCTGAAAGGATTGTGCCTTCAGAGCTGGCACCTTACAGACCATGGAGAGTTCCCGTCCTCTGGTAGCCAGCAGCACCACTAGCTGACTCCAAGGGATTGCGTGTAAGAGAAAGGCCAGCACCCACCAGGATCTCAGCTACTACCACCATCCTGGTTCCTCCAGAAGTATCTGGTACAGTCACCCTACTTCCCTCAGCTTGGGAGCTAAGATCTGGGGAATACTGTGTTGAAATGAGGGGTGTGGCAAGAGCCTCAGGCCCAGCAGAGGATAAGATGTCTCTCAAACCCATGTTCACTGTGACAACCTTCACAGCGTGGTCTGGAGTCTCATGTTGAGCTACCACTAGTGACTCCCATTGTTGCAACCCCCACTGTAAACTTTTTAAACATTTAAAATGAAGAAGAAAAGGGAAGAAAAATAAACAGGTAAAGCCTTTGAAATATAATGCCTTTAGTACGGCTTGAATATTACCAACCTCGCCTTTTCCCTGCAGTGAGATAGCTTTTATGGGGCGGTTAGCTCCCTCTCCTGCTTGACAGTTGTTCACGTGGTATTTATTGCTCTTTTCAAGAGAGAAATCTGACAGCGGAGATGGTCTGGCACATTTGTTGCTGTTATTGATAAAATTAAATTCTGTTTCCTTGAAAACAAAATAGCATAAACACTCACTAAAGGGACAGAAAGGATAAACAAAGGCAGGAAACACAGCGTACATCCCTGGTGCTGATTTTCACTGGGAAGCTTGCTGCAGGAGGCCTATGTGCATGGCATGTGGCCTTCTCAGCAATCCTGAGAACTGGCATATAGGTACGGGCATCAGGGTTTTACGGCATTACCCCAGCTGCCTCACTGGTCTTGAGCTTGCTGCTAGCAAAAGATAAAGCTTCTGTGATTGGCTCAGCCAGGCCGTGTCTGCATGAGATGCTGACTGTGCAATGGTTACTGCGCAGTCATTTAGTACTTGTATAAACAAGTCTGTATGTGCGTGTCTGATCTTCACTTATCTCAACTGTTCTGCACAGCAGTGTTTTGACTAATCACGGTTTGGTCCTCTGTAATTTTTTAGTCCACAGGTGATCTTTATAAGAAAGCTTGTCACCAGTGATACCCAAGAACATTTCAACCCCGACTCTCGCCTGGCTCAACTGAGCCGAATCACTTCCACACTATATGTATGGCTATCAAAGACAAACTGACAACCATCCCAGTGCATGAATTTGGGATGGTGGGAAAAAAACGAATGAGAAGGAGTACACCTATACCTTTCCCAGTGATGAGGTAAACCCAGATTTTATGGAGAGCTGCACCATTTTTTCTCGTTTTGTTTTCTCTTAAACCATAGAGATTAGCATATTACAGAATTGCAGCAGTTGTGTAAAATAGCACCAGCTTGTTCCACTGTTCCGGTTCTCGTGCATGCTCATAATCAAGTCTGCTCATAGTAAAATCTGCTCCATTGATGTGGTCTGCACTCTGCTTGAGCCCACAGAGCCCATACAGTGATGGGGAAGCAAGCTGGAGTCCGTTCCTTCTTAGGATCCTTTATCGGAACAAATTATATTAGTTCTTAGCATTATACTTGTGCTAATTTGTCAAAGACAGTGGGCCTACACCAGGTCACTGAAAGACTCATTTGTTACTGCATAAAGGTCATGAGAAAGAAAGAACCCAGTGTAATATATATGAATATATCGTGGACTAAAACTCCCAGAAAACCCCAACGGCTTGGGGGCAAGGCAAAAAGGAAGAGGAGGCTTGAGGCTGGAGCAAAGGGAAGAAAGGGCAGTGCACATGGAATCTGGACAACCCTACACAGCGGAGCTGGAGATCTCACTGGCTCAACTGGTCAGCCAGGACTGTGGACTGAAGGAGCTGGACTCAGACGTGGAGGCACCTGCAGAGTGCTGTTTGAGCTCTCTAGGGACCAACAGCTTGTCAGAGGTGGAGGTGTATGGGGTGGAATTAAAGTGCTGAGTATATGTTACCACAGGGTTGATGTTTCTTTACCTTTTGCCTGTTCCCTCCCTTTGGCCCACTGGGTCGTGACCCAAACGCCTATGATTTTCTTAATAAATGTGGAAACTCTCCCTTGTTTCTTGTGCCAGTTTCTGGGGCTTCAGGGTTGGCACACCAGATCTCAATGTGATTCTTGGATCTCCAGTTGTGGTTTGCAAGATGAGGGATTAGCAAAAGCATTCAACTGTTGGAAAAGTCATTGCAAGTTCCTTTAGTCACAGATTCTCCAAGAAGCAAACAGAGAATCCAGCGGTGCTGCCTTTATGCTTATTCTCCTGGGTACTGCATGTTTATTCCTGTAGGGACACAGGAGTGGTCAGGCTGGACCACGTCCACAGATCCATCTCGTCTTGAGCCTTTCCTGTGAGAGGGACCAGTGAAGAGATTTTAGAGGCAGATGCAGGGATTTCTCCTTAGCCAGAGATTAGCGCAAGTTTTTAAGTATAAGGCTTTATATCCCTTTCCAAACCCACTGGTAATAATTATTACATACATTTCTAAACAGCCTTTTACCAAATAAACTTATTCTTTGCCTCAATTCCAGCCTGTGGCAGTGAACTCTGCAGCATCTTCTTTTCCTCAGTTCTCCTTCATTTAAGCTTTGCCTCCATTACAAACATAAACTGTTGTTAGTATCAGGCATCAGCAGTGAATGCATCTGAACAGGTTGGTATCCAGTGCAGGTTACTTACCTGCAGGCAAGGTCAAAGGCAAGCCATCTTTATCACTGTTTCATAGACCATAGTAAAAGTAACACCTGAGTGCAGCTTGCTGTTCCTTCCAATTCTCATGGATTTTATTCACCTCCATTGTGATCAGCAGCAGGCAGTTCTTGTAGTGCAAACTTGTGGAGTAGGTGAGGGACATCAAAGTAGGCAAGATGTGAAAATAGTTAGGCTGCAATGCTACTTTCCACACAGTCTACTTGACTCTTCTTGTTGCCCACACTCATGATTAGTAGATTTTAAAGACCTAAAGAACCCTAATGACCATCCACTTTGCCCTCCGGCATTGCCCATGTCAGACCAGTGAGTTTTGTATGAAGCATCCTTGTTACATTCCCCCCTAGAACAGGACTGTGAGGAAAGCAAGGAAAGCAGGAATAAGAAATAAGACACCTCTCTTTCCCTGTTATGTCCCCCTTCCCTGGCCCCCCGTCCCCACAGAAAACAGTCCTGCATCTGGTAGGCGCCCTCCTCCCCCCACCCCTTCCCTAAACTGGTATTTTTTTTCCTTTGTTTTTCAAAAAGTGAAGTTTAGAGGCAGCCCTGATAATGATCTAAAGTTGATGCCGTTTACTTTTTCCAGGCTCTGACTGAAATTCTTTGCTCATATTGTCACCATTAACATATTATGACCTAACCAAATATTTGCTGCTCACTCCAAGTCCCCAGTTAAATTACATTAACTTTCTTTAGATCATGGTTTTCCTGTGCTTATGTTCATAACTCAGCACAATCCTATAATATGCTCTAAATGAGTTACAATATTGATTTGAAGAACTTGCATGGCACATATACTGTGCATAATGATTTCTGTCACATGTAAATAACTGATACCTTGGTGAAATCAATTTGAATCCCAGCATTATGTACTATGCTTTTTATATTCTGCCCAATTTCTCACTCACCTTCTAATTATATTCTCCACTGCTGTTCTTGTGCAGGAAAGGATGAATAACACTTTTGTTTATTGACTGATACAGAATGGAGGCATATTTTCTTGTAGAAGATTTATGATCTATAGGCCCATTACATTTGGATTGCAGATAGAAGATTAGTTTGGGATTTGTCTCATTCAAAAATCATTGACAATGGTGATTCATCACAATAATTTCACTGAGAAAACATAGCAGATCATGGCTTACCCTGCAAACACTCTTTCATCCATTATGAGTGTTATATGAAGTGGGACACAGGAGTAAGAATGTAAGCACCGGTACTGAGATATTTATTCGGGACAAGAAGGAACTACAAGGTTCAAGGACTTTATTTTGTTTCTTGAAAGCAGAGGTTGGAGTGTCTATGAGAAAAAAGGGTTTCAAATGCTTTAAATTCAAGAGTTTGAAAGCTAGAGGATTTCCAAGCTTGCCTTTGTAATATTGTTGTCAATGGAGGAAGGAGTCACTCAGCATCAACTCGTCTGACCTATTACAGCCCCTAAGGAAGTAAAAAGGTAGACATTATTGTAAAAAAGTTAGAACTCCAGCAGAGTGTAGCCAGAATATCAAGAAAGAACAGCCTAGGCCGAGGCTGCAAAATTTGTATTTACATACTAAATAAGTTGCCTGATTTTTCAGAAGTCCCAAGTACCTGGGACTCCTAGGGAAGACAGTGTTGATCAAATGCCTGGAAAAACACATACACGCTTTATCCAGTAGACCTTTTTGAAAATTTTAACCAGGGACTTCAGAATAAGAATATCAAAATTCTGAATGTTATTGTCCTGTGTTTCTCTCAAGAAGCAGTAGCCATGAAATAAAGGACAGGTCCTTAAAAAGTATAGCAAAGCCAAGCCAAATGACATCCAAAGAGGATGACAAAAGATGACAATGAATGGTGAAACGGTAGTCTGTGTTAGGTGTGCGTCATTGCTATTCATCATGTTGTGCTTTATGTTAGCAATCAATGCTGCGAGAATATATTCATGTTGTGACATTTTGTTCCTTCTATTTGTGCATTCATTATATTGCACCCTGCATTCATTTTCTCTTCTCATTATAATCTTGATCACAAGAATTAGGTTTTTAATCATGCAGACATTCTGTGAAAGACAGCTGGGCGTGGAAGGTACCAATCTGACCTTTCAGATGCTTTATAATTGTCTTGTTGGTCCTTTGTCTTTAAATAAAAAAAGAAAAGAAGAGAAAAAAACCCACCTTGGCAACCCATTAGAAGGTGGCAGAATGTCCAGCCAATTAAAACATAAACTGAAGTGATTAAAGTGACACGGTATTTAATACAGTTATTTGCTTCCCCTCCCCCCACCCTTGTTGGGGGTAGTCTCATTAGAGTGCTGCCTTACCCTGACATCGCGTACAAATTCAGACAGGAAATAAGGCTCAAATATCTAATGCCAAGGGTAATGAACCAATGGAACTACTTACTGAGGGACATAATGGATTCTCCATTGCTTGGTCTTTTTTAATTAAGACTGGATGTCTTCTTAAATGACGGGCTATATTCTGAATGGAAACTGTGGGACTTATGCAAAGAATACTAGGGCAAATGCTCTGTAAAGGAGATCAGCTCAGATGATCATAGCAGGCCCTTTAGGAATGCTATTTGTGTTATCCTTGTCTGTCTCTGCAATAGCTACCTGAAAGAAGTGCCAGAAGTGCTGCTGGACAGTAACTGGAGCAGACAGAGACAAAGTAGAGATCTATACTGCCAAGGCAGGAACGCAGAATGGCCAACGGATTCAATCAAAAAATATTCCTTGGAGTCTACCCCTTACCTTGCTCATTCTCTTTTCCACTGACCCACTCTTCTTCTCCCTCCATTCATAGTTTCATAGTTTCATAGTAACTAGGGTCAGAAGGGGCCTAGAGCAGGCCATCTAGTCTGACCCCCCGCCAATGTCAAGAA